>OZ023247.1:16567845-17166562 GCA_964006365.1 Trididemnum miniatum | reverse complement strand
GATGGGCCACGCCATTCGCTACACGCTGCGGCGTAATACCGCGAGTATAAAATGGAAATTTGATTTTGATTGTCTCTGTGTGCCAGTATGCCTGTAATTCCAAACCTGACAATGATTACTCGGACTTTAAAACAGAAAAGGTTAGACAAAGTCATGAATGTATTGTACTGTGTTGCGTTATATGACTGCATTTCAACCCTGCTGCTGTTGCTGCGACACACCTGTCTCTTAATGAATAATTCCAAAAGATAGATGAAGACCTTCATTTTGCCAATAAACACAAAAATATGCTTGCAGCCAAATACCGCTTTGTGTGGTGAATGGAATGCACTAGTGATACTCCGCAATCCTCTAATCTTATTAAATCTGTAAGCAGAACCTCTGCAGGCACACCAAGCTTTTGCTTCGCCTCCGCTGATGCAACAGCCAACTTTGTATCGTTATCGCTTGCTCGTAACTCTTATGATATAATATGCTCCGTGACTCGCCTAAGCTGTTCAAGAACTAAGTCTGCCTTTTAATATTCGTTGGTTTGCCATTAGAATGACATCAAAATTAACACAATAAACACTCAAAACACTACTCAAGCAAACTTTGACCTAATAAACCATATTTACGCGCTATCCTGCAAAGCAATGCAAGCAAATCATGTAAATATGGCTTATTAGGTCAAAGTTTGCTTGAGTGGTATTTTGAGTAGAAATAGTTTGTTACCGTGGACATATTACTATAAAAATTCAATAAAAATGTCATGCGCATGTACATGCTGTAAGAAGGCGAATTTGAGATTTACACTTATTCTCAACAGCGGAACATGTTTTTCTCATTATTAGTTTTATTGCATCAAAATTAGGCAATATTTTTGATTTTTAAGTGATTTCGACTGGGTTGCGGCGATTTATAACGTTATGTTAATGAGTTTGTATGTTACAGGAGATCATTTCAGACATTACCCCAATTTAATTTCACTATTACGTTTCAGATAAACAATGTTAAAACTTGCCAACTAAGCGTCAGATTTGAGCTTTTTTGTGGCAAAAACTGAAAATTTCAATTGGCTTGCGGAGATTTTAAACTTTATTCAATGAAACTGATTTTTTGCGTGAGATGTTTTCAGGTCAAAAGGCAACTTTTTATTGCTATTACAAAGCAAAAAATTTATTTCCCACTTTCGCTCCGGCTTGCTGTATACAATATCTGCTAAATGCTTCTTATTTACTATTCTTTTTTGCACTTAGTTGCATATTTATCCTCCTATCACGAGCAATCAATCAACGCGCTATGCAAGCTCGCTTAGGAGTTGCCATCCATCTGTCTACCACACCAAGATGGGGAAATCTCGCCCAGTGCAGTTTTCTCAACGACACAGCTAGTAAACTTGCCGGCTTGTTCTTCACACTGTTCCTATAATGCTGAGCGTCAAGTAGGGAAGCTGTGAATACCAATTTTAAAGTCATTGGTTTAACCCAGTGGTTCTCAAACTGTGCGTGGCGACGCCTTGGTGCGTCATTTCAATTTTTAAGGGGCGTCGCGAAATGATTTGGATTAGCCTACACGATGGGACTAAATATTAACTACGATTTTGTTTCATTTTTCGCAAAAATGAACGGCTTTGATTGATTTCACAAGAGTTCCTAGCTTTTTGCTGTCTTTGGAATATTCTGTTTTCAACTCAACAAGTAGGCCAACTCATATTTTATGCGCCATAGCCCTATTTTTATACAGTAGGCTTAATATTTTAATTTTCAAACCATTTGATGATGCTGTACATTTTTTGTTCGATAACCTGCTGGTTGGTACAGCAGTAATGATATCGCTTTTGGTGTGGGAGGTAAGGGTTCGACTTCCAAGCTGATCAAAGCGTACACAGACAGCGTCGGAAACGGATCACCGCCGCTGCGACGTTTGTTCATGCTAAAAGTGAAATGTTGTGTGGTGTTTATGCTGTGTTGCCCAAGTGCTGAGATGCGCAGATGAACCCCGCCAAACGTTACGCGCTTCGACGTATTACCCTGCGTGTTTCATGCTTTAGACCGATTTAAACTTGAAGCTGAAACAAAGTTCATCAGCAAACGATACCATTTGAATGAAATGATTGGATTTTTGAACCCTCACGCGCTGCTGCAAAGCGGAAGTCACAAAGCTTTCACCGACGATTTCTCGGATCTCAAAAGCACATAGGCCTATGGCAGCCAGGGGAAATTTTCGGAAAGAGCTGCAGAAATTGACAAATTTAGGAGATTGGTGCGAAGCAGTGAAACCACGTTTAATAGGAATGAAACAACGTTTGATATTATACATTAGTTAATAGAGTTGGGCAGATATTATACATTAGTTAACCGCGGTACTGTAATCAGGGATGTGGAAGCTGTATATTTGCAAACAGCTTCCGCTTCCACACCTATCGCTTCCCGTTCTGCTTCCAGCGCTTCCGCTTCCAAAAAATTCACCAAAATTTTGCTGGTAAAATACGACCAGTGCGTTGATAGCCGATGGCGCAAACCGTAGCTTTTTTTCCAACACGCTGAAAGCTCTTGGTCAAACGTTAGCAAGCGTTTTTTTAAAGATAATAATTTGCAAAAAGCAAATAAAAGTTGAAAGGAGTGATTGAGTCACAATATGCGTCACAATTCTGGAAGTCTTTCACTGCAACTTTGCTACAAAATTTACTCCCTTCATTAGAAAAATGTTGATACGCAGCACTCAGTGGCGTGGCAAAAATTTTTAACAGGGGGGGGGGCATAATTTCCACAATGTTTTCAAGGGTTGCTTTTTTTTTCAGCAGAACTAATTTGAAGCTGATTGAAAAACAAGAAAGGCTCTGGGTAGGTCCGGGGGCATGCTCCCCGGAAAATTTTTGAAAATGTACATGCTTTAATGGCTATTTTAGTGCTTTTTGAATGATTTTCAGCCAAGTTTTGTTTAAAATTTTTTACCCTAATTCTGAGTGCTTCGCCAAATATGATGCATTTTGTTCGCACATTTTCGATTAGGCGTGCTTATGGCGTAAGGCTTATTGCTATCGAAGAGGCTTGAAACTTTGGAAAAATTCTGTACATCAAAAACATTTTCCAAAATAGCTGGTGGAAGGAGGCATACCCCTCATTTTACCTTCTAGATCCGCCCCTGGCCATAAGCTACAAAAACCATCAAATAAGTCTGGCATATTTCAGTCACTTAGCACCATTGATTTTGTTATTTGTTACTAAAAGACAGAGTTAAGAGGGAAGGAGCAGGGGGGTTGGCACAATGCCCCCCTCTAAAGACGCTCCTGACAGCACTCCATGTATTTCGTGATAAGATTATAATTGGAAAATAGTCAACTATTGCTTTTAGCGCTATTGATAAGTTAGTTGCTTTATTTTAAAGCTTAGAGAAAGCTGAAAGAAAAAGCGTTTTAACGTTAGCAGGCCTACTATCTGAAAATCAAGCGAAGAGTAATGGCCTACAGTAAAATTTGGCATCCATGCGAATTTAGCATCGTAAAATAATGTCTAATAAATGGAATAAAATATAATATTTAATATGTTATGTACAGTATGCCTTTTTGAATGATGTGGAAGCGGAAGCGGCATATTTTTCGCGCTTCCGCTTCCATTAAAATATGACCGCTTCCACCGCTTCCGCTTTCAGCTTCCGCTTCCACATCCCTGACTGTAACGCGGTACTTTTTAGTACCGTTATCGGTACCGTCGATACTTTTTAAAAAATGTGTCGTTTTTGGTACCGTCTTTACTTTTTATACCGTTTTACTCGATATTTCGGTAGCTTTTTTTGAGTAAACTTAAGAGAGAAAAAGCGAAAAACTTTCCGGGTTTATCCGCGAAAAGCATCTTCGAAAAGTACCGCGAAATCACGTTGTTGTAGATCAGTGGTCGGCAACCACCGGGCTGCGGCCCCGTGCGAAGTTTGTTACCGGTCCGTGTGCGTTTTCAAAATAAATGCTTTGAATTTGATATATTTTTATAACGTTGGACACAATTTCAGTCGCCAATGAATTTTTGCGGTTTTCGCATAAAAAACACTCATTTTAGCAAGCTTTTTTATCGAAAAAGGGCATGCAGTGAGTGCAGTCACTATGGACAATGCAAAAGTGTTTTTGCAGCTTATGTCTAAAAGCAGAAGCTTGGCTAAAATAAATGAAAGGAGACTGCAACCATTATTACTTTGAGAAATTATAGACTAAAAGTTAGATTTAAGGACCTGATTACAGGGCTGAGGGGGGAGGGGCATGGCACCGTAGCCTATCCCTGCGTGCGCCTATGACGTCAATTCGCCTGTAACGGCAGTTTTTTTAAATCTCCGAGAGGTGCCGTTGTAGACGAATTCTACTGCCAATATTGTTAACAACTGATTTCTGAATAGAAATATATTCAATAACAATGCGAATCAGTGTTTCAAAAAGTGCTCGATAACTGAGTTCAGTTAGAGCAAATATACAAATTCACTCTCCACAGTTTAATAACATCTATTTAAAACCCGATAGTCTTTTTCACCCAAGATAGATCATCATGGATATCTTATTCAAATAGAGTCTATTTTATTTGAATAAGATAAGGTGAAACAGACTGTCGGGTTTTAAATAGCTGTTTCTAAACTGTGGTGAATTTGTAGAAATAAATTCAGATTTATTAGCAACATACCTATATAATGATCTTTTGAAAACTTTAACAAAAGTGTTGCAAATAACGAAGTTTTATAAAAATTATAAAAAAATTCCTCAACGCCAGAGCTGGGCAAACTGCGGGCCGCATGCAGATTTTTTTTGCTCTTCACCGATTTTCAGTGGAAAAATAGTAGATTTGCGGACGTGTAGACTTTTATATTTTTGATCATCAATGCTTTGTGGGGGCAATTTGGACCCACATATTCCAAAAACGGGGGATTGTGTAAAAAAGGTTGAATACCACTGGTGTAGAGTGTATGGAAAAAATTGTTTCTGTGTCATTGAATCAAAGTAAAACTACAGACCTGCAAATTTTGAGAAAAATGTAGATTTTGATTCATCTAAAAGTTTTGAGTAAGCTGCTACTGATACATCAACTTATACTGAAAGTGGAATTAAAATGAAAACATTCTGCTTCAACAAAATGATGAAATTCACACAGCAAAAACCTTTGCAACATTTTTTTCGTATATTAACCACAAGCTCTTTCCCGTCTTTAGTGTTGTTTGAATGTAGCAACGTAGCCAGATAAGCAGGGGTGTGACAAAAGTTTCTGTTCTCCAGGGCGAGTTTCTAATGATGATACTCCTTATACCTGGCCTCATAACTAATGAAAGAGGCCAACAGATTATTATTCATGTTGCCATAAATGAAAATGCTTGTTTTAGTAAGTGCGCAGCTGTCGCCTTGTTGATATAACCGACGTGTTCGCTTGCAGTATGAAGATTCGCGTGAGACTACAACTCAGACCTTACGCTAGCACCAGATGCGACAAAAAGCTTGATAACGCTTTAATTTTGTTGCTTAGCAAGACGAAAACCAAAACAAAAATTAATTTTTAAGAAAAAAATTTTCGTTTGAAAAGTACCGAAAATCGGTACCGAGTAACGATATCATCGTTATTTTATTAAAAATGTACCGTTATCGGCACCGACGGTACTTTTTTAGCAAAGTATCGGTACCGATATCGTCGTTACTTTTAAAGTAGCGAGTGCTCAGCTTTGTTAGTCAATAAAATCGTGCCGAAGGAATTAACACCATATTTATTCTTGTGTCTGAAATTTTATCTTACCGTTGGTGCAACAAGAGAAGTTTCTCTAAGCTCAAAGTGATTAACTCCTATGTACGTTTTACCATGAGTGATGATCGGTTTTCCTGTAGCCTACGTTTTAATCGGCTGTCTTGTAAGATTTAACCGCTGATTTTTCTTCGGCGAAAACTCGTAATGTTCAATTTCGAGGTAGCCATTTCTCATTTGCTTTGTACAGAGGTGCACAATTGAAATAAGGATAGGTGCCAACAACAGTTTTCAAAACCATCTTGTCGTGTGCCTGTGGTGCCACGCCACTTCTGAATACCGATACCGTAATTGTTAGGATTATAAACGAACATCCGTTAAACTCACACCAGTTGATGTCACACCAGTAACCTCTAACTTCAAAATTTCAGCACATAGGCTACGCAATGAATGAGTAATCTATTTCCTGAAGCAATTTGTCGTCGAGAAATGTATGAATAAACATGGTGATTTAAGATAACTTCGATATGAGCCGGAGTAATTACGATTTACCGTAAATGCAATACAAATTTTTCGCGAGACACGTTTGAGTTTATGGCGTGCCACATTTGGCACGCGTGTCCTGGGTTATGCAGTCACCCCTGTCCTAAGACATTGATTTGTTTACCATTTTTGTCTTTAAATTTTGTCTTTAACCCTAAGGCTGAGACTTTTTTTTTAAGCATTATAGAAATGCAGTCTATTTTGGGCGATATTTCAGCAAAAGCTAGGGGCGGCAACGTATGCTACTACCACACTGTCAATTGGCAAGGTCTAATGGCCTACTTTTAAAGTAGGGTGCGCTATTACAGGACCTCGTTTTTATTGATGCCTAATGCGAAAATGTTTTTTTCCGCAACTATCCTCAAAAGTGTTTGTGGAAGGATTTAGCTTTTAAACCAAACTGATTTAGCAAACATCCGCGCAATTGCTATAAAATTCTTCACGAAATTTTAAGCAAACATTTGTATTGCTAAAATTGAATCAACAAAACGACTAGCTTCATTGAACGTTGCACTACATTAAACTCTCTAATTGGTTCGATGACTCGTTGTTAGCTGCGACCTGTGCATTTTCTTCTGAAGTTAGATTGTTATTCCTGTCACTTTCATCACCCACACTGCTTAGGTTTTCCTGGTAAAATGAATACTTAACATAAGGATAAACGAAAAATTGTTGAGTGCGTTTGAACGTTGTGAGGAGAGACGCAGCTGTTGCGAGGAGAGACGCTTAACATCGGATCAGAATTGTAAATCGCCCCGGGAATTTTGCATCCAATTCGGGCCCGAGTTTTAGGAAATTTTCGGACGTAGACTAACTTCGGGCCAGTGCGAAGCTTTCAGATAAACGATTAGGTTTTTTCAGCGCCAATTAATACAGTAGGTAGTATTTCTCAAAATAAAAATGACAAATATTCTTAGAGGCGGTTTTCAATTTACTTGATCATGATAAGTTCGCACAAACCTCAACAAAAAATTCATCCGCTTCAGTTTCTTTTGAAAATTTCAGTGGTCGATTGGACCTTTCTGAATTTTCAAGTTATGTATAGGCTTCCAAGTAAAATAAATTGCTTCTTTATTGTCTCACAACCACACTAAAATTTATGTACCTGGAGAACCGGCATACGGGCGTTCGCTTCCACCTGCGCATGCGTTTCGGTTGAGATAGATCGTGCTCGTCCGCTTCCATTTTCGACAGCAAGCGAGTCCTAACAAGATGTTAAATTCAAAAATACCATTTTATTCATTCAAAAACTAACACAGGTATTAATTAAAAGTGACCCTCCAACCCCCCCCCAAAATGTAAGCCATAGATACTCGCAAAAATTTTTAGATGAGCCGTTCAACTGCTGTACAACATGCTTATATCCTTTTACATGTGAATTTCCTATCTAATATCAACTGTCCTATAGCTATCAGTCGTAGCCAATTTAGCAAGTGATTTTTTTCCTCTGAAACACGAGACTTCAGTTCGAATCGTAACGTGGTCAAGTTCAACAAGGCTCTCCAATTTTTCAGCAACTTGCAGCTTTTATTGCCTAATATAATATCATAAGCTTGTTGCGATCTGCAGCCAGCTCTCGCTAATTTGTTGGAGAAAAAAGCCAGAGGGCTGATTTCTAGCGCAGAAGTGATCATGTAATGAACAAACACTGATGCAAAGATGAGCAAAAACTGTTGTAACAGTTTAAGTAGATATACAGGGGCGGATCCAGTGGGGATGCCGGGGGTGCATCCCCCTACCAGCTGTATATGCTTTTAATAAATACAATTTTTCCATAATTTTGAACCGCTTCGATAACGAAAATCCTAAGCACGCGTAAGTCAAAAATGTGCGAACAAAATGCATCGTATTAGGTGAAGGACTCCAAATTAGGGGCAAAAAATTGAAACAAAATTTGTGGTAGTACAGAATTTTAACACCAACAAATATCTTTTTACTTATTTCCGTCGGAGGTACAATGAACAAAATTTGGTCAAAAAGCACTAAAATGGCCATTGCGCCATACAAAATATCAAAAAATTTTCTCAATTTGCCATAAATTAACTCTGCCTGACCCTCTAGAGCCGCTTTTTTCTCAATTTGCTACAGATTAACTCTGCCTAGAAGCATAAACTTACGTGTAAAACATGTTAAAATCTGGTCCCCCTTCTAAAAAAAATTCTGAATAAGCCTCTGTCATGAAACATTTAAGCCCTTTTCCGGGTTTAAGCGGCTGTTGTCATCGCATCCAATTACCATTTAACCTTATTCTAATCTGCAATGCTGCATCCCCCACTCACCACGCAACACTTTCGATGCTTTTCTGAATCCGCCCCTGTAGACATATTACGGTAATGCAAAAAAAAAACTGCCTTTTTGTCTTTCTTAGAACAAAAACCGGTAAGTCTACCAAAGTTAACCTTCTAATTTTTCCACAGTAGCCTAAGCTATATGGTACAACAAAAAAGGTGAAGAATATGCAACTAAGATAAAATGCAATCGATGGATGGGTTACAATAAATTCAACACAATCATAAAAAGATATAAATCTCTGTAACTAAATCACCTGTGAGAGTCTTTGAATTTCATCGAAGATATCATTTGCCTGTCATAAAAGCAATTTTATTATGTTAAGAATTGCTATGAAAACCGTCCTTGTTCATTGCAGTACCTAACGTTTAGTGTTTCTTTAATTTGCAGCATTTTTGAGAAGTCAAGTTATCTTTGTGAGTTAGGAGAAGCAACAAAAAACTACGCGAAAATAAGTGAAAAAGCTTTTACTGGTACCATGATTATTTATGAAAAGATAATCTCTTTTTTAAGCAGCTCTGTTACAGCCAATTCAAAATCATAAGATTACGAAATGAACTCCAAGCGTAAAGTGCTCGTTTCAAGATAGCCGTGACCGCATTTATTTGTTTGCACTCTCTTGTAATGTGAGAACTACCGTGGAGCTGTGACAAGCTCGCTTAAAGAGTAGATGACCACCTGTTCACTACTCAAGATTGGAGGCTTCACCTCGTTAAAAATGCTTTCTCAACGGCGCAAGAAGTGAGCTTTTCTGTGTGGTTTCCATACTTTTCCGTAAATGTCGAGCAAGCCAGCTGTGAAAATCAATTTAGTGTTTGACCCGACATGAAACTCAACCCAAGCCAACCGCTCTCGAGACATTATGGAATATCGTTACGAATATTAGCTTCACAGTGGTAGAACTGGGATTTTTAATACCGTCATAACCATTTGACTTTAAGAATAGTAATTGTAACTTTTTTGACAGATGTTCCGCTAAAGCAAGAAGTGTGAAAGCAAAATGTAACTTGTAGTCTGTGCACTATGCTACTCTTGCTTTGACAAGCATTCTTTCGATACTTAACAACATTTTAATTAGACAATGCTTGTACTGTACATGGGCCTATTGCATACGCTGTGCGGCGTGCTTTTGAGCTATCGCAATCGCAAATTTATATCTTTATGTTGCAAGTGAGAAATTAAAGTACCTCGGCGTCTCATTCACAAGTGATGGCAGACGAAAAAGCGAATTGGACATCCTCATCGGAAAAGCATGTGCAGTAATGCGCCAGGTCCAACGATCTGTGGTACTGAAATGGGAACTTTATCCCGGAAACGGGAGCTTTGTTGGACAAGGTTAAAAGTGCAGATATTCGTGAATCTCTAAACATTGAATTGCTGCTTCTCCGACTAGAAAGATCGCAACTGCGTTGGTATGGACATGTAATATGAATGTCCCAAGAAAGAACAGCCATAAAACTGCTCTGTTCAACACCAATTGGTCGAAGGCCTAGAGGCCGTCCCAGAACTCGATGGCGAGATTACGTGGAAGATCTTAGTTGGTCTCGCCTTGACATCCCAGCAGAGCATGTATCCTTTACTGCAGAGGATCGAGATGCTTGGAGACTCCAACTCGAGCTACTGCCCCCGCGACTCCCTAAGGATAAGCGGGTCTAGAAAATGATGATGATGATGATGATATGTTGCAAGTAGTAAAGCTTTATGTGACGGCATGTTTGAAAATTTTGTCTTTGACAGTGCTGTACTCACAATGTACTCATAATGATAATGATTATATCAGAAAAACAAATAATAACCAGAAAGATGACAAATTTTATAATATATTGTACCCTCACCATAAGCACTCCATGCAAAGTCCTCTGCTGCGGATTGCCGTTTAGTATACTGCCACCACGGCGTTGAGCAGAATCTTCCGTAGCCTGGTCAGTATTTGGAGACTGAAGAAACATAACCATAATCCGCGGAGACATGCTGTCGCGTCGTATATCCGTATCCTGTTCTAAGCTATCCCCGGCCGCTCTGCATATTAAAAGCTGTCAACCTAACGTACAGACTAAATTGTGCTCATCTTTCTATCATCTGCGAAAACAAGTGGTAACAACGTCTGCCTCTAGAGCTGTAGTACACCCGGGTTTGATCACGAATCGAATCAAACAAATGACTTCAAAATTGGTATTCACAACATTCCTGCTTGTCGTTCAGCATTTAAGGGATAGTGTGAAACATCAGCCGGTTATCGTTACTGTATTGAGGTTGGTAATGCCGTATTTTGTTTAGGAATTTTATTCTCTTTATTTTGCTCTTTTGAATGTTTATTTCTTTCCATAGTCTTGATTGGTTGAATTCTACGGACATCTGAGGATAGTTTGATTCATTTTCAGCCGGCAGCACACTGATTCTGGAAAAGATTTGTTATATCTTATTCAGTTCGTTTGGACGTTGCTTTGATGGCATCCAAAATATCATTAGTTGCTACCTTAGCCATCTGATATTTTCTGTGTGGTACTATTCATCTATTTCTTTTGTCTTTCTTCACTATGCTTCTGTATCTTTTTGCTCAACTTTCTATTAGCTATATTCATCAGACGAGCTCATAATGAGAGCGAAACCGGTCGTGGATTGATATTTCTATCGGCAGCAGCATTATTTATAATGTTGTGTTTGTTTTTCTTGAAGTTAGTCTGGCAAAGTCAACTTGTCTGTTCTTTACTTTTTCTGTTTTGCAACTGCTATCCCTTTCACTGTATTGAATGCCCAAACGCCAGATTGAGTAACTTTGTTGTGTGATTTTCGATATGGTCCTCCCTGATTGTTATCACTGATGAGGGACTAATCCCGAAACAGAATGGGTCAGGTCTTACCTTGTATATACAGTATATATATATTATATACAGTACAGAGCCGGCGCCAGAGCAGTCGACTTAGGGGGGCCAAACGCTTATTAGGGGGGGGCCAAAGTTTAAAATTAAGCACAAAAGCAGCTGTTTTCAAAAGCAAAAGCTTGTTAATTGGGGGAACCAAGCATGTCGATTGGGCCCTTGGCGCCGACCCTGATACAGTATATGAGTAATACGCTCCCTTGCCGTGTGCTTGATTGAGCGCTCTCAACTGGGGCCCTCTGTCCTAACATTGCGCATAGCTCAACGCTTATGCGACTTGAGCACTTTGGCAGGGGTGGAGGTTTTATATTTTGTGGTAAAACAAAACAAAAAAATTTCTGAAGTTCTATAAATTTGATTTTTGAGTATCTTCAGCCCAGACCAATCTGAACTTTTCTGATGAGACGTAATAAAGTCGAAACAGTGGCTGTAAGGAGATTGAGTAATACACTCCCTTGTCTTGTCCTTGGTTGAGCACTCTCAACCGGGGCCCCCTGCCCCAGCATTGCGCATAGCTCATCGCTTATGCGATTTGATCACTTTGGAAGGGGTGGAGGTTTTTTGTATTGTGGTACCACAAACAAAAAATTTCTGAAGTTCTTTAAATTTGATTTTGAGTATCTTCACCCCAGACCACTCTGAGCTCCTCTGATGACACCTAATAAGATCGAAACAGTGGCCGTCAGGAAAATGAGTTACGTGCATATATATACAAGCTTTCCTTTCTTTCGTTGTGATGTCGACAACTTTTCTTTCTTTCGTTGTGATGTTGGTCGGAGCAACCTGCTTACTCGCTTACGATTAGAAATAAAAAAGATGGAGCTGCTACAGCACTTGAAATGTGCATAGCGTTGGCCTGGTTTTACTCGAAGAGTGTGACGAAGCAGTCCTACTAAACACCGCAAAGGAGCGACAAAGGACTTACTAAACACTGCAAAGTACGACAAAGGACTTTTAATTGATTTACTAAACACCGCAAAGAACAACAAAGGACTTGGAATCATACCACGACAAAGGACTTTAAATTAGAGTTATAGGGTTAGGTCAGGATTAGGGTTAGGCTTGGGGTTATCAGGTCCTTTGTCGTACTTTGCGGTGTTTAGTAAGTCCTTTGTCGTCCTTTGCGGTGTTTCAGTCCTTAACGGTGTTTAGTAGGACCCTTACGAAGGGCGAAACTCTTCTCTGCGGCTTAGCGCACGGTTCACACAGCTTCGAATTCCAAAAAACAGATGTTGAATCGTTGAAGATAGGGTGTCCCAGAAAGGGCCCAGAATCGAACCCAAAACCTCCCGCACCAATAGCGTCATTTTATCGCTACACAAACTCTTCAGTTGTCATTTGCCTTCCTGTTACAAACAAGCAGGAGACCTGGTTAGGCTTTTGGGGCGAAAGTAACTTTACTTAAGTATTTTAATACCTATATACGTTGTCAGGTGTAATGAATTGGTAGTTGATATAAAACGGATTGTGTTGCAACAAGAAAGTACACTGTGCGAATGATATGACATAAAGTTTCAAGGTTTTTTGTAAAGGTGTGTTTACACAAAATGCGATACGATTTTTCGAACGCAGTTTGACATAGGCTACAAAATAGTTAAAAGTTTTGACTTAAAGCTACGTCACTTTGCGCGACGTTTTAAAAAACAATCGTGCAAGGATGCTTCGCGGAACAACCGATAGAGAGCAAACTTAGTTTGAGTTTGAATTGTGTGGAAGATAGTTCTTGTCAACCGCTTACGTCAAACATTGAATGAAATTTCATACCGCAACAAATCGGATTAAAATCGCTTTTAGTGTAAACAGACCTTAACTGTGTTTTAAATCACAGCCGCCTCATTCTTGAAATATTTGACGTTTACAAAATGCGAATGAAAATGGAATAAAAACACATGTGTTTAATACTTGACTTGGAAATACTGTATTTTGAACACTACTGCGCCGCAACTACCTTACATCACCACGGACATCATTTCCACTCGTTCCTCTGTTAATCCGTTGAATTTGCTCCAAAAAGGGAATGGTCAAATTGCTACGACTCCTGTAGAGAAATGTTCCCCTTCGTCCGCGGAATTTCACCAAGTTTTTTAGCGATTGACAAAACAATACAAAGACATGCCTGAACATTAATAACTTTCGTCACGAAGAAATTAAAAGTGGGTGAGATAGATAATCCATACAAAAATATTACAATTTTGTGAGTTTTAGCGTCAACTTGGATACGTAAGAGACGTCAACTTGGATACGTCAACTAGGATACGTAAAAGAAGCGAATGCTAAACTAGAAGATGAAGTAAGGCACAGTTTTATCACACCAGGATGCCCGAACAGTTTGTGTTTGAATCAAAAGAGACTGGGACGAAAAAAGCTTCAGAGAAAAAATAATACCACACTAATTCTCAAAACTGAACGTTTCGACAACATAAATTCAGCTGACATTATCAGCTCAAGTGTAAGCGGTTTTGTACAACCTTACTTACACTGCTGATGATGACAGCTGAATCTATGTTGTCAAAATGTCTAGTTTTGAGTATTACCGTGGCTTTATTGCTCTTCCTAAAGAGTATGGGAGAACCAAACAGCAAACAAAAAGTTGCTGCAGCTTTCAAATCATGCAAGATTGATGAAAACTTTGTGTTTGTTTTTATTCTTAATCTAAATACACCCTTGATGCCAATATACGCAAAAATCGAGCTACCGGAAAAGTCCCGGCTTGATAAAATGTGTGACGAAGAAAAATTACGTTATGATAATGTTGCAGTAGAGTTAATTAAAGCTAAAAATATAAAAGTTGTATAACTTAACAGTCTATTTTGTAGGACACAAGTCTTCAGATCTACAGACAGAATTTTTGAACATATTCTACTTTTTACATAATATTTCTGATTTAAATACGGTGCATTTCATTGAATAAAAATACTTAACATCTGAAGAATCGTTGCCGGCGAAACAAACTGTTGCGTTTTTAAACTGAAATTATTACACTATAATTGTTGCATTATGATATTATTAATTGCACCATACCTACAGTACTGCTTACCACAATAACACACAAAAGCCACATAAAAAGGTAGCTAGTATGAGGTCATCCAAGAATTGGGAGTAATCGCCAGAAATGATCCTCGTGCAACAGCCCGAAAAGAGCCGAAGGCACGGTTGAAGGTATTCTGAGTTGTCAACTTCAGTGGTTTTGCCTACACCCGAGTGTACGATACTTGATTGAATAAGTTCAGCAGCTTTAGCGATCGCTTTCCAAATTTCCATCAATAATATTACTCACACTATGTCATATTTTGCGCTAATTTATGCTTCACAACACACACCTTTGCGTGGCTTATAGCTTTACATTATGTACGACAAAGTCAGATTAAAGTTTTAAACTCGGATTTGTCAAATATGCTTGCTGATATACAGCATTGTGAAGCAATAAATGAAAAATGAAGTGTTTGCAAATAGGCCACAAGGAAATTAAGCAAGGAGCAATAAGAGCATTCAGCAAAATTAATGAAGACTTTAATTTTATGATATTACCTAATTTGTATCAACGCTAGATTTTTTAAGCGCCTTGGGAACCAAAAATCGGGTCTCTAGATTCAGGAAAATTATGGAGGAACCAGCTTTTCGTTTTAGCGTTAGAGTAGGTTAAATACTGTATGCCTAGGCTTTGCTTGAAATGTCCACCCAAGTGACTGCAAATCTTCGATCAAGATTGTGGAATGTTGAATTATTCAGTGTTTCTCTTTTGAGGTGGGGGATTACTTGCATGAGTTTGTGGCACGCAACAATGCATGGGCATTGGACATGTAAACTCATATCGTTACGCAAACACTCTTACATCAGCTTGCTGTTATGGCGATCGCCTCATTCGCCCCCTCTGGACCTGCCCCCTGAGTGGACTATAACTTAAAACCAATTAAATTTCAAAAATCAGTAACGGTATTAGACCTAAACTTTTTGATACGTTATCAAACTTCCTAAAAGCGTAGGCATACAGATTTTAAGTACGCGTTTTTAATGTTGCGATACTGTACAGCATGGAGCAAAACTTCGGCAAAAGAATATGTCAAAGCCAGAGCCGAATTTACGAATAGGTTAAGTAGGCTGAAGCCTAAGGCTTTGGAGAAAATGGAGGGCCTCATCACTTACAACGAAGACCTTTTTGTTGGGCCTCACCGATGTTTTCAGTGAAAACACGACATCTGCGGACATGAAGACTTTTTTTTGGTCTTTACCGACTTCTAGTGGAAAAAATGAAAATAGCTTAGGGCCTCTCATTGTCTAAATCCGGCCCTGGCCAAAGCCTTAAATGGAACAAAACCGTTATCTGCACTTCGTGCGCTTTTTACAATACTGGTGAAAACGACTGGGAAAAAATGCGCTACTTACAATGCTGGTGAAAACGATTGGAAAAAATGCGCTTCTTACAATGCTATGGTGAAAAACGATGGAGCAGCTAACTTGAAGATTCTTTATCATTTCGTATCAAATTTTTGTTTTTACCCACAATCCCTCCGAGAAAATTTCTGGTTAATGGGCTCCGTCTGACCGACAATCGACGCTATTTGTCAACACAAAGCCAAGCAAAAAACTTAGTAGCAAATAAAAAATCGATGAGCGGCAAAATTTAAGCATGCCACCTTGCAAGAATAATGTCAACATCAAGCTGCAGTGACCAATAAAGATTTTGGTTGAGCAGCTACATATAGGAATGAGATATAGTGATTTAAGTTTGCTGAATATATAAACAAATACAAAAAAATCAAATCAAATCTTCGTCATACGAGGGTCGAAGCACATCTCCGCTGCTTAGCGCCGAGACAACGCAGAACCTTCGTGGCATCGGAGATGAGCCGTTGGCAACGCTGTACGATACGACCGGTCCGGAAATCGAATCCAAGACCTATCGCGCTGAAAGCGAAGTCTTTAACCAGTAAGCCAACGGGCCGGTGCCAGAGATAAGTTTCGTTTTAATCAAGATCAACAAACAAAACATTATCACCATAACTTGTGAAATCATTTTTAACGTCGATGCGACGCTGCAAAAAAATTGCAGCAGTGCAAAACTGCACACATTGCAGTTTATATTGTGTTCAAAGCTAATGAATTTGCTCTTCCATTGAAATGTCACGAAATCATAATTTTAAATGTAGACATTCAGCAAAATATCCACGGTATTTTTTCATATTTTTAAAAGCAACGATCGTGTAGAAAATTATGGAATGTAACAATTTTGAAATCAAAACACGTATAGTGACTCTATCAAACTATCATGTTCAGCAAACTATTAATAACTTTAAACTTCAAGCTATTTTAATGCTTTGTGACTTTCATTTTTAAATACTCTAGTCTCTCGACCTAGGTAAAAAAACTACTTTTTTCTGGTCCTTTGAAATATACTCAACTTCTTCTTGTGAAAACAGTATTTCACTTCATCCTCTAAAAAACGAGTTTTGCTAGGTACTCAGATGGCAGTGACGTAGTGATTCTGACTCGCGCCAAGGGCGGCAGGCTGCAAGATGGGGGGGGGGGGGCAAAATAGAGCAAACGAAACCAAAAAAAGTATAAAAGTAAAACAAGAAAGTGTTTTGCAGAGAGGCAGCTGTAACACATCTAAAAGCAGTAGAAAAACTCCCCAGGGTATAATAGGTATTTCTAAAGAGTGAACACCCAATCAAAAAGGTCACCGCACGCCACTGTGCTAGACCTCAGGCGAAGTAGTTTGAGATCAAAATTGAATTATATAATTATGTTGAATGGAGACCATAACATCTCAAGCACAATTCAAAATTTTACTTTCGTTTCTTTCTTTTGTCTTTGGAAAGTAATTCTACAAGAATTTCACAATACTCAAACGTGCTTGCAGGAAAAACGATAGATTGCTAGTGCAATGTTCTAATAACAAATCAATAGGCACAAAAGCGTTTGTCAGCTTTTTAGTGGAAGAACACGATAAACTGATTAAAGGTTCTGTGAATGGATGCAACGACTAAAAAATGTACAGACTACAGAGCTAGAGATTTAAAAGGAATGAAACAAAGTTTGATTTTATACATTGGTTAATAAAATCCTGCCGAAGGAATTAAACACCGTATTTATGCTTGTGTCTGAAATTTTATCTTACCGTTGATGCAACATGAAGAGTTTCTCCAAGCTCAAAATGATTAAGTCCTATGTGCGTTTTGCCATGAGTGATGATCGGTTTTCCTGTAGCCTACGGTTTAATCGGCTGTCTTGTAAGATTTGACCGCTGATTTTTCTTCGGCGAAAACTCATAAAGTTCAATTTCGAGGTAGCCATTTCTCATTTGCTTTGTACAGAGGTGCACAATTGAAATAAGGATAGGTGCAAACAACAGTTTTCAAAACCAACTTGTCGTGTGCCAGTGGTGCCTCGGCACTTTTGAATACCGGTACCGTAATTGTTAGGATTATAAACGAACATCTGTCAAACTCACACCAGTTGATGTCACACCAGTAACCTCTAACTTCAAAATTTCAGCACATACGCAATGAATGAGTAGTCTATTGCCTGAAACAATTTGTCGTCGAGAAATGTATGTATAAACATGGTGATTTAAGATAACTTCGATATGAGCCGGAGTAATTACGATTTACCATAAATACAAAAATTCGTTTTTACAAATTTTTCGCGAGACACGTTTGAGCTTATGGCGTGCCACATTTGGCACGCGTGTCCTGCGTGACGCAGTCACCCCTGTCCTAAGACATTAATTTGCTTACCATTTTTGTCTTTAAATTTTGTCTTTAACCCAAGACTGTGAGACTTCTGTTTTAAGCATTACAGAAATGCAGTCTATTTTGGGCGATATCTCAGCAAAAGCTAGGGGCGGCAACGTATGCTGCTACGCCGCTGTCAAGTGGTCAGGTTTAATGGCTTAATTTTGAAGTAGGGTGCGCTATTACAGGACCTCGTTTTCGGAACAGGATTTTATGGGATTCAACCTAGGCCGAATTTACCAATAGGCTAGGCAGGCTGAAGCCTTGGGCCTCGGAGACATAAAAGCACAGCAAAGACTTTTTTTACTATCAAGACCTTTTTTTTTTTGGAAATCGACTATTAAGACCTTGATACATGTAAAGATGAGCCTGATCACTAGAGCCTCATTGATCAAATAGTCTAGGACCTGTCATTGTCTAAATCCTACTCTGGGTTCACCATATGCGAAGGTTCTTAGATGTTACATGTTATCAAGTGAAAATTTCTTAGGCTAGAATTTGAAATCAACATTCAAGTTATCGCGAAGTTTTCCTGCAAATTTATTTTTAACTTCAGTTTATTCAACTTATTATATTGTTTTAACCACACAAATCGTTGTTTTTTAAACCCAACAAATTCCAAAAATTGTCACGGAGCCAAAGGCGCGCCTTAATCCACATAGGTTACGGTGATGTTGAATACAGCTTTAAGATTAGTTACCCGGAAGGAGAGGAGGTGAACATCCTTATTTGATAATGTGAGACACTCGCCGCCTTTCTCTTTGAGCACTGTTACTGCGTTGCCTAATTCTGAGTACAAGGTTTATTCTCTGCGACGTGAGCTCATACCTATTCGCCTGATGACTTTCTCGTGCTTTGAAGTATTGGTGGCCACGTTGGTTAACATCGCCAGTGGTTGAAACGTCATGGCAATGGCGGTCAAAAACAGTGAGACCGGCTCGCTTCGCCTCAATAGGCTGAACCTACTTTTATAGGAGGTTTTTGCGCCTTTTTGTTTTTACACGTTCATGTCAATGAAACGAAACATGAGCTTTGCTGGTTTTCAATTATCCCAGGCAGTTTTTTGATCTTTGGTACGAACTTTTGTTTTTCGCTTATGGTTATTTTTATTTTTATTTTTTTACGTTTTTTTTTTTAATTTTTATTTTTTTATTTCAAGCCATTTAATTGCAGCTTATGATTTTTGTGGTAGTGAAGTACATGCATCATGGAGATGACCTAGTTGAGCATCGAACCCGCGAAGCTAGCTTCGGAGCCCAATGCACCAACCACTCGACCAACTCTATGTGCTTCACTTACTATAGGCCCCTATACAGTAGTTGTTAAAATTAATGTGTTCTTCGGTTTCGTTTTTTTGCTTGCCTAGTTATTTTGTTTAACATATTCACGAGTTTCTATGGGGCTTCCTAGACAATTTCGACTTCTTCAGTTAACTGAATTTGCATTTTCACGCCCGCATGATGCTTTGTTGTCTTATAGCTAATTGTGTTCTGACCCACGAGCGTTTTTTGCTTCGCTGTGCTTCTGCGGTTTTACTCATCTTGAATTTTGTTATTGAGTTCTGGACCTCGAGCGCTTTCTGTCTTGCCGCGCCTTTCTGATTAGCCAGCTGCTGTACTATATAAGCTTCGATTTTTGTTGGTTTAGTTAGAGCTAGCTTTGGCTCTCGTAGTTGTGCGCCTGATGAGTCTGGAAAGACGAAAAAGTGATAACCAGTTACCCTTTTTCGTGCACTAAGCTCAGGGTTGGGAAAAATTGATTGTAATCGATATTCGATTTTGATATTCTTTACTTTTTGTTCATCGAATGCACTAGAGCCTTTACTTTTTTCAATGAGTATCGAATATGGCCTTGTCTTTACTTTTTTTTTCGGCGCAATTCGATATTCCATATATTCGATTGTTTTTGTCCAGGGGACTTTATTTCACTTTAGTAAATTTAAAATAATCGTTGGTATGTCATTACCTTGTTTTTGCTAATAAATTTTTTTGCGCCAAAACAAACAACAACAAAAAAAGATTTTGGATAGCAAAGTTGCTTTGCATCAATAATGTCGTGTACTATGTCCGTCGTTTGTCTGTAAGTTACCGCATGAATGTGACGACACGAAAAATACTTGGCGTACACCGCTAAATACTTATTGTAATATCGAATATCGATTACAATATTCTTTATTCTTTCCTTTTTTTACTACCATCTAAATCGATTATTTCTTTAATTTTTGGTGAACTATCGAATATCGACTATTTCTTTACTTTTGGGGTATCGATTCCCAACCCTGACTAAGCCTTAGCGTCACTAAACACCTGGCCCATGTCATGGTTGCATTGTTCGGTGTCGCAAGCAATCATTACAAACAACAGCTCTAATGGCCGAGGGGTAAAAGCGTCCATCTCTGCAGATTTAGACTCGGGTTTGATTCTGAGTCGAGTCATACCAATGATTTACAAATGATTTTTATTGCTTGACGCTTATCGTTAAAGGGACAGTGTGGAGAACTAACCGGCAAGTTTACTTGTTGTGCCGATGGGAAAGGCGTTTTACGGGATACTCCCAAGCGAGCTCGTTAATAGCGCTTGAACTGATTTCTCGTGATAGGAGGATAAATATGCACCTAAATGCAGAAAGTACATTTTGATGAGCGCGTAGATAGAGCGTCTAATTATGAGCACTAAACTCTTCCCTCTTGATATTCGTAGCATTGAAAAAGCAGTATCAAAAACAAGCCGGTAAGGTTCCAATGTTGCGCCGTAACGGAAAGCACTTAATGAGATCTTCCATTTCTAACAAGTTAGACATTACACTAGAAAGGGGATCGCACGATAACTTTTAGTTGATCCGCCAACGCTGGTAGATTGCACAACCTAAAGTGGCAAAATAATGCTGCGCCACAGACCAATTTTTTTATTTCAGGACTCCTCTTGAAAACCTTTTTTCTTTTTTTAGGACACTTCTAATCTGATTGAGGATATGGTGAGATATCGTTAGTGTGGCAGATGTAAACAGAATGTGAATAAAAAAAGTGGTTGAGGAGAAAGGTAGGCCACTGGCCTGCAAAAAACAGTAGGCCTACCGTGAAATCCTAAGGTAGCTTGTTATAGGCCATCCGTTGGTCGCACAGGAAAGAAAAATACAAAACGAGTAACAAACTTGCACTTGTGCCAAAGCTGGAAGAGCAGATTGTTTGGATAGGCACATTGTTTTCAAATGGTCGGTAAACTTTACATTTTTTCGGATTTAATAACTTTTCCAATTTATGCTGCAGAGAACTTCAAGCAAGTTAGTACACGCTCTTTCCAATTAAAAAAATCAGTTCTTTTTTCAATTAATTTAAGCATCTGCAGAAATAGTCCAAGAAAAGTCTTTTACAATCAAGGCTAGCTATACACAATGTGCTCACCGATATTCTATTCTGCATAGGTTATCCAGATTTAAATACGGCGGAGGAAGACGTAATCATAAAAAGTCATTCAAAACATAACAATTTATTACATAAGTAATCACATTTTATACATAAATCAGTTGAATCACGCATAAAACAATTCCGTTATCACAATGGAAAACAAAAATTTTCAACTGTTGTTGATTGCGGCTTAACCAAAACTGTTGACACATTGCCCTTCAGCAGTTTCGAACGAACTCAAACAAATACCCGCTGGAGGGTTTTCGAGCTGGTACAGAAAGTCGTCGACAATGTAATCCCAGTTTGTGAGATAGAAGAAATGGAAGCAACGTCCGCCTTGAGCCAACAACTAAAGTAAAAATTAATGTTTAGGGTCAAATCAAATTTTCATTATCCTCGCGGTATTACGTCGAAGCTTGTAACGACTGGCGGGGCTCGTCCGTGCAGCTTCGCGCCTATAGGCAACACAGCTCCAAAGACGGCTGGTCGCAGCAGTGGCGAACCGTTGGCGACACTGTGTCCGATGTGGTCGGTCCGGGAATTGAACCCCAGATATCCCTCAGCAATAGCTTAACAACTAAGCTCACCAGCTTATTATGTTTAGTAGGCTTTTTTAAAACGTGCAAACCTGACTTATACTGTACGCTTCAAAATAAAGAATACATTATCTTAGAAAACAGAAATACAACTTCAGGCAGCCACTGTTTTAACCTTGTTAGATCTTACCAAAAGTTGTTAGTGAAGATCCAAAAATTTAATTTAAAGTTTTTCAAAGATTTTTATCCTTGCAAAATTGCTCATATCGCAGAGTGATGTTTTATTTTTTTGAACCAATTGCAGCTTAAGTTTTTTATAAAGAAGTATTATGCATCATGGGGGATAACCTATAGTTTGATTTTGAACAAGCAAAACCAGCTCCAACCACTCGGCCTACTCCAAGAGATGTCCAAATCCAATGTGCTCTGTAGAGCCTTAAGCAAAATTTGCTTGCCGACTAGTGGAAAATATTTCTCAAAAATGGCAAATATTCAGAATTTGTTTCTGCTCTATTCACAATCACACCATATTTGTTAAAACTGGTTCTGGTCTTCAAACTCACGATCGCAAACAAGAGTTTTAGGCAGCATTTCTAAATCAATAAATAGTAAATTATGATTTAGCTCCAATACCACCTCTTTCGTTGCATTTCAGTACAACACAAAGGGAAACTTGGTTTGCTATTCATGAATTCCGATCTTATGTTTGAGCCGTGTATATAAACTTCTCCACAAAAACTATCGGTAGCCAGTCCAATGAGCTTGTCTTCTAAGCCCACGAAGTACAGCAAATTTTGTTTGGGTAGATCAATCACGTTTCTTATCCAAATGTTACTCAAAATCAATGCATATGAGCAATGATACCTTTACCGAAGTTTAATCAGTTTACACTCAGTTTTAGTGTAACAGAATGTTTCAATTTGAATAATACTGTCCCTCAATGAAGAAAACGTGTCCTAAAGTAAAAGAATTCTTCAAAACAATGAAAAATCATATCTGCTCTCCACAATGAAAAAGCAAGATAAATACATGAGTAATATTGACGAGCTAACGGAACGATTAAAAGTTGAAAACAACTTCAGTCAAAATCTCAAAAATCAGCTGTTCGATAATGTATCTACCGTATTAGGAAGGGGTCACCGCTTTACTACGCACCACATGCGTGAATAAACCATGAGTCATGATGCTTACGAGAAAGTATTTCCGTCTCCAAATGTTTAATAACTTACGCTTAACGTTTCTTTGCATCTTTCGCGAAGTCCTATTCCAATCACGTAAACGTTGATGTTTTCATTGATGAAAAAGGAGGTAATTTCCCGAATCCGTTGGTGGGCAGAATTTTCCGGTTGTACACAATTCTCGCATCTGAAATGATGAAACATCAAAAAACCATGCTTTGTACTATATTTGGTTGATTTTGAAAGTTAATACTTACGCAAGTCATTGCACTTTTTACGAATAGAGCAAAAACGTTTACGCTTTCGCGATAAATTTCATGTAAAAGCAAATTGTTCAAAAACAATAATTACAAACATTTAACCTGCCCACGCAAAAACGGTGATTTTGCAGAAAAACTGAAATATTTTTGCTCTTTCAATAGCTCGACCCCATTTTTATAGGCTTGTATAGACAGGCTTGTATGGGCAGAGGCGGCTTATAACGAAGGCAGAACAGGCTGCAACTTACTAAGTTTGACAGCTCCCTAAACTTTTTTCAAGCAAAAAATTTTCAGCCCTTTATATCTGTGTAAACTAAGTCAATAATTTTTTTGGAAAAAGTGGCAATTAAATTATAAATATCACACAATTAGATCATAAATAACATGCTTGTTTGTGCAGACTTGCACAGGGGTGAGCAAACTACGGCTCACGAGATCATTTCATGCGGCCCGCGGGCACGTACAGGAATACAAACCTCGTTCCTTACTAATATCAAGTGAAATATAAGACATTTGCGGACGTGATGACTTTTTTTTTGCTCTTCACTTGATTTTGAGTGCAAGAACATCTGCTGACGTTGATGACCTTTTTTTCGCTCTTCACTTGATTTTGAGTGGAAAATCGGACATTTGCGGTCGTAATGATCTTTTTTACTTTGCTCTTCCAATCAGAGCGGCCCTCGGCTTCAAATTTTTTTCAAATGCGGCCCTTCGTGCGAAAAGTTTGCCCACCTCTGGACTAGCTTATGTGCAAACAAATGTTTTTTGAATTTTAGTCCATGGGTCGGTACAGATTTCTCATTTTTAAGCATCGAATTACTGTAATACCACAAAAACGCAACCAACCCATCAGATATGATGATTATGTCTTGTTCCACATTCGTAGAACCTCTTCTACCTCCATATCTTCTGTCCAAAACTGTAGAGTAGGCGTAGGCTAAGGCATCAATTAAACACGTTCTTCCTTGTGTCCTGGAGTTAAAACTGTAGTGGATAGAAACATTGCATTAATCAAAACATCCAATTGCGTTGGAACAAGCGTTTGCGTAAAGGACCATTACGAATTATTAGGTGTGTTTGCACAGAATGCGATGCAATTTTTCGTGCGTAAAGCGACGTGGGCTACGAAGCAGTAAGAGGTTATGACGTAAAGTTATGTCACTTTGCGCGGCATTCTAGAAAACAATCGTTAGGTGCTTCCAAAAACAACCAATAGAAAACAAAACTGTTGGAGTTCGAATTGCGTAGAAAATATTTCCGGAAACTGCTTACGTCAAAAGTTGGATGAAGTTTCGCATAACCAACAATTCTGACTAAATTTGCATTTAGTGTAAACAGACCTTTAGTGTAACGATAAAGAAAGAGACAAACTTTTTACGCTAAAACCTGCAATTCTCGCGTGTACAATATAACTTGAATTCTACTCATCACGCTGTGATTCCTGTGGCGGCGCAATGAGCAATTGAGCATATACGCGGTCGATGGTTTAAACATGAATCTACCTGATGAGAAATGAAATTGCTGAACTAGTCGTGAGTGGTTCATTTAGTAAAGTCTTTAATTCAGTGGTACCCAACCTTTTTGTCTTGGTTACTCCTTAAAAAAAATTTTGCAGATTCCGCGACCCCCACTTATATTCTTTCCTCAATGCATCATCAGAAAGTAACACTAAAATGTTTTTCTTGCATTTATTGACAAATCAATGCGATGGTTGACCTTGTAGGTCTGCAGGCAGCTAATCAAAATCAAATCAAATCTTCATTATACTCGCCGTAATACGCCGAAGCGTGTAACGAGTTGCGGGGCCCATCTCCGCGGCTTAGCGCCTGGGCTACACAGCTCCGAAGAAACGTCGCATCGGTGGCGAGTCGTTGGCGACACTGTGCCGATTTGACCGGCCCGGGAATCGAACCCCAGACCTCCCGCACCGATAGCGTGAGCTTTGCAACTGAGCTAACGGCCGGTTCGGCAGCTAATCATGTATTTGTTAATAGATTTGCAAGCTGCTTAACTGATCTTTAATGTTGTAATAATTAAATAATACTGCGCTACTTCGTTAGTTGATTTCAATTTGCAGCTACTGCACACTTAGAACCGGCGCTTGGTGTATCGGTTAACAGCGTCCGCTTGGTAGCCGGGAGACTGGGGTTTTATTCCCGGTCGGGTCACACTCGGCACAAGCGTAAGTGTGAAGAGTTTTGTGTATGTGCTGTTCGTCATGTACATGACCCTTAACAGCGTTCAATCATTCGTGACTGAAAATTGTAATGGGCCGTCAATTGAAAATGGCCTAAACAATGTGTACTTGCACCCGCTGTCCTGTATATCTTTACCTTTTATTGCACACTTAATCCCACAGAAACGTGGTCATATTTCATTACATCACGGTTGACGCATACTGATGCGATAATGAAGAAAAGTTACGCCACAGTAAATTTTTCCTCCTTATTAAGCTACTTTCGACCCATTGTAACTTTATAGTATTCTCGTGGAATAATGTTGTGCTACGAAGCAATCTTAATAATATACTTTGTTAGTTAGTTGCATATTTATTCTTCTGTCACGAGAAAGCGATCAAAGCGCTATTCGAGCTCGCTTAGGAGTTACCAGCCATCTGTCTACCACTCCTGGATGGGAGAATCCCGCTAAGTGCCTTTCCCAACGGCACAACAAGTAAACTTGCCGGCTTGTTCTCCACACTGTCCCTTAAATGCTGAACGTCAAGCAGGGAAGCTGTGAATACCAATTTTACAATCATTGGATTGACCAGACGCGGAATTAAATCCAAGTCTGCAGCTCAAGAGACATACGCTCTATAACACTCGGCCATCTGAGCTGTCTGCCAAATGGCTCATTGAAAAAGGACACTACACTCTACAAGCCGCACACGTGTGCTACCAGCGGACCGGCACCTAGTACTACCGGTAGTAGCAACCCCTTTAATGTACCTCGCGACCTTATTTGGGGTCGCGACCCACAGGTTGGGAACCAATGCTTTAATTGGTTCCATCTTTTTACATGTTTCCACGCAGGCTTACATCGGATCTGCTAATTTATTTATAGGCCTATGTTGAGAAAAAAAAGCGAAGATTCTTTCACAAATTTAATTAAAGCCTGCTTAGAACAAAATTTTCACTGACGGATATTGCAAGAAAGTTTGATTGACTAGTAATTTAACTACAGCACTTACTTAATGTTGTCTCGAATGTAGTTAGCTAATGCGTCACCACCGTAATCAAGGCGTGATTGATGACGAGGTGAAACAAGTCGAACATGAAAGTGAACTCTCGAGTCGAATGACGTCACTGCTACTCGAGTGTAGGACGGATCAATACGAATGTCGTCGCAGAGCACTGAAAAGTTTGTGGGTTTAATAACCAATGGAAGATCCAGGAGGACTGAAAGTGGTTCAATCCCCCCTAAATTTTAACTACATGAATGTGTTGTATATTAATACATTAGCATTTTGATCCTTCGTAAACCTTCCGGTATGGCAGATAAGTATTTATAAATTCCAAGTCCCCTCCCTTTGAAAATTTTGCTGGATTCGCTCCTGACAACAACGTGCAGTTTACAACCTACAAATCTACAGCAGCATTTCACGAACTGCAGCAATACAATACTTCGCTCAAGCGCCAACGGATTATATTTTGGTGCATCTTTCAACATATATCTGTTTGTCGCTCTAATCTCGCTAATTTTCCATCAAAGCTTTTGTTTCTTGTTTTCATGTGAGTTGTATCGGTTTTTAATGCAATATTAATACTATTACTCCAGTGCACTGTATATCTCATTAATGGCGCAGCGCTTACATCTGACTATGGCTGACGCAATTCTCTTCACTTTGATAAATCTATTATAACCCACACTTCCACTTTCATCCATCATGATTAGAAGATCTCGTTTGCTTTGTACCGGCTGAAAAATCTGAAACGAAAAAAGCCTTGCTGATGGTCAAGCCGTTGAACTTTGCTGGTTGGACTCTGAACAGTGTCAAAAGTATAAAACTTCACGATACTCGTCAACATAGATGCGTGCTACGAATGAAAAATGACAATAAACTCAGAGGCTGCTCAATTTATGTAAGTTTGCTCAAAATTTAACCAAATTGTTGTTTTTTTTTAGAAAGACTCAATCCGAAAACACGTTTTTAAGGCACTATGATACATAAAATGATAATTTAATTAAGACAGTTATAGTGACATCCGCATATTTTACATTTTTCGTAAGGTATTATGTACACAAGACTTTTCGTGAGATCCATTTGCTGGTACAGAATGGCGAAGAATAAATTTGGAGTTGGAAAGGTGCATTCTGTCAAATTAAAATCAATTAGGTTTAAAGTTGCCGGTACCAGTTCACAATGGTTATATGGTTTGTAAAACCATTCTATTTTGCTTCCACAGCGCCGAGTTTTAAAATAAAAAAATTGCTACTTCGAAAATCGATCTCGATCTTGTGTTTCGTATTGGTTGTTAAAAGGAAAGACTCTTTCAACGGGACCAAGCTGTCTGCTGTTTCGCTTAAATCAATAATAAATCGAAAAAAATTATTGTAAATCTGAGCCCTGTGGCAATATAATGCCGTGGTTACAACAGTCAAAGGAAGCAGGCTATATGCAGTATTTGAAAAATGGAAAAATATTTTTACGATTATGCTTTGCAGTTTCTCCGTTAAATTTGATCAATACCATGAATTTGTTGTTCCATCTTGACAATGGTAATAAAGCATAAAAAATAGAATAAAATTTTTTCACCTGACGTTTCGAGCGAGCTGTTGTTGGAGTGACACAAGACCCAGCGATGACATTGCCATTTCGATCAGTGATGTTCCGAACGACACAAGGTTTAGTGACAAGTGGCAACGTTCTACCTCCTCCCTGACCTCTAGATCCACCACTTGTTGCACCACTATTGCCTTGTGGTCTGGTTAAACCAAGCGTTGTCAATCGGCCAACCACACTTGAACCTCCTGATCCTCCACCAGTAAGAGTAGTAGTTGTTCTACCTCCGCTACTGCTTGAAGAACCTCTACCAGTAGGGAATGTTCTACGTCCTCCTGTGGTACTTCCAGGTGCTTTTACACCGCCTATAAATCGAATATATTATGGAATAGCAGTTCGATCTGAGATAAAGGTCCTTTTGGTTATAACAGAATTGCTCGAGCCCCGCGACCAAATCGCCACGGTGGGTGACCTGCATGCTGTGTTGCAGAATATGACGATTTGTTATCATAATAATAATAATCAACCAGTAGCTTTGCCTACTGTATTGCTTACCAATCAGGGGCTCCTGCATCTCCAGGGGATGAGAATAGCTGTTGCTGGGAGTGCAAGAATCCATCCAAGGTGCGAAAGTGCGGATGAAAGGATGCAAATAAATATTATGCGAATGAAACGGGTCGTGCAAGATTATGTTTATCAATCGAAAGAGCTGTGGGATGAAAAGCGAATCAAAACTCACTAGTCTACTGGGCAGAACTGTAGATACGCAACTTAAATACTTGGTTGAGTCATGACAAATATTTTTTTAAAAATGAAATCCATTTTCAGTACGCTCCAGCCACCGAGCTATTAATGTGGAAATGAAATAGAAACGTTAGGCGTACAAACAATATCAAGTGATTGGCTCTGCTTCATCTTGTAAAAGTTAATGGGCGTAAAAAACTAGATAATCGTTTATTTTTTCATCTCTTTGCTGAAGTTTTCACCGAGAACAGTTTGACAGCTTAATTTGAAATGAAAGTTTGACAGCTTAATTTAACAGATTTGATGACTGAAGATCTAAAAAAGCGTACCTCATTATAAAACGAGAAGTATTAGATTAAAAAAAAGGTCAATGGTACTTCAACGTCATAACTGCTCGCTTTGTGTATAATTTATGCACCAACAACTTGTGAAGCGCGAAAGCACATGTACAGCAATCCTCTCTCCTCAGTGTTGTCAGATGGGCGGCAAGCTCAGATGGGCGGCACGTCAGATGGGCGGCACTTTTTGGATCCAATTGATGAATACGAAATTAATGTAATCATTGATAATCTTAACGCGATGAAGCCGCCAGGTTTTGTTAGTAGGCCTATTCCAACTAGGCTAATTATAGATGCCAAATACATAATTTCTCCACATCTTACGCGTATAATTAATGCATCGTTAATTTCTGGTAAATATCCAGATTTGTTAAAAGTTGCAAGAGTTACTCCTCTTCACAAAGCGGTCCAAAATCTGAGCTTACTAATTATAGGCCAATTTCCGTATTATCACCATTCAACAAAATTCTTGAAACCGTGATTAAAAATAGGCTTATAAAATTTTGGAATAAATACAATATTTTTTCTCCCACACAGTTTGGCTTTCGACAAAATTATTCCACGTCTTTGGCAATCACCCTACTTCACAAATATATTTTACGAAAACTTGATGACAGACAGGTGGTTTGCGGAATATTTATGGATCTTGCAAAGGCTTTCGATACTGTGGACCATGATATTTTGCTCTACAAACTGGAACATTATGGCATAAGGGGGGTTGCTCATGATTTAATCAAATCTTATCTTGACAACCGGAAACAAGTGGTCACTATTAATAATTTTGACCCAAAAGAAAATGTTGTTGAGATTGGTGTTCCACAAGGCAGTGTTCTTGGACCCTTGTTTTTTCTAATTTATATAAATGATTTGGCACTGTGCTCTAATTTTGATGTAACGTTATATGAGGATGATAGTGTCTTAACATTGTCACATAAGGATGTTCCATCTTTGCAAAATAGTGTCTTAACATTGTCACATAAGGATGTTCTATCTTTGCAAAATATAATCAACCAGGAATTACATAAAATTGAAAAATGGCTCTGTATCAATAAATTATCAATAAATTTGAATAAAACTAATTTTCTGTTGTTCACTAACTGCTCTGCACCACTCAAATTTATCATAAAGTTTGCCGGTTTAAGCATCAAACAATGTGATAGTGTGAAATATTTAGGAGTGTATTTGGATGACAAGTTAAACAGGAACAGGCACATTGGCTATCTAATTACCAAAATATCTTCAGCTTGCGCAATTTTTTATAAATTGAGAAACGTTCTTCCGATAAACATCCTAATATATGTGTATTATAGCATCGTTTATTCGCATTTACAATATGCTGTCATTAGTTGGGGTAACTGCTCGGTTACTCTAAGAAAACGGCTACAAATTAAACAGAATACTCTCATTCGTATAAATTTCGAATTTACCAAACTAAATTAAAACCGCTATTTGAAAAACTGAATCTTCTCAATATAAACGCGATTCACGAACTTGAAGTTGGCAAATTCATGGCAAAACTACTGAATAAACAGCTTCCCGATTACTTCTCCAGCTTATTTTCTTTGACATCTTCCTATCACTCCTTCTTTATTCGTAGCGTGGCAAACACCAACTTTTTTCTTAGTAGAACTAATTTAAACAAAACTGATAGATCAATAAAAATTGTAGGTCCTAAAATCTGGAATAACCTTCCTAATACGATTAAAGAAAAATTTAAAAAATCCAAGTCTTTTAAAAGTAAGTGAAAAAAGCATCTTTTGATTTCACAAGAATTTTGATTAGTATTGCATATATCGATTATTTGTTGTTATGTCATTACCATTTATTCTGTTGAATGCATATAACGTGTACTTACGTTTCTTTTTGGTTTTTGTTTTGCTTTGACTTTTCTATAGGTACCGTATTTCGTTTCATTCTATGTAAGCTTTTCTTGTCTTTATTCAATTTTGAGCGCTTTTTGTGACGCTTCGGCTGGTGAGGAGATGCAGACTCGACGACCTTCAGCTGCTGTAGCTGTCATGGTCTTTCGCATCTCCTCACGGGACACTATCTTGTTCTGTTTTATGAGGCGTAATTTATTTCAATAATACTCTGTTCGAAAAAATAAAAATAGATGAATGAATGAATGAATGAATGAACGAACGCTCTGATAAATCCGATGCGAACACTGAAAGACTATGAGACTAGAGAAAACAAACATCTTTAGGCCAATCAATTGTACTTAGATTGCGGATTTTCTGTGAGCTCGCCAACAAAATAAAGCTTTGACTTGCCGTTATCTTATTCGAAACGGCTCAAATTCAGCACGTAAAGGATATTGCACGAATGTATTGTTGTGTTACATTATTTTTTTAAACCGCTACCTTTTATGGTAGTACTTCAAACGGATAGTATAGGTCAAAAACTGTGCAGTCGTGAAAAGACAGAGAAACAACTGTAGTTGAGATGCGTTTACTAAAGAATTAAATTACCGTAACACCTCTACTAAAGCGCCACGATGCTCTATTTCTCAACTCTTCCCTATGGTGGCTTTCTAAGAGAAGTGATGCTTTAAAAAGTGGCCCTCTGTTTTTCGATGCGTGATTAATGCATAGCATGTTACTTCAGAAAATAGAATGTGCTAAAGGCTACAACGGGAATGGAAGTAGCAACGGTTTTTTACTTCCAATATATCCATCCTTTTTGTGCTAGAGTTATATACTGGTGTCCTATTACAAGAAAATTATTAGTTTGTAAAGTAGAAAAGCTTTTCCGATTCACATAATGAATGCAAAGTGGGGTTCTATTAAAGATGACGCTCAATCAGAGGCCTTGGCTACAAAAACGAGACGATAAACCTACAACGGGAATAGATTGCTTCAGAAAAACAAAATTTACCTCTCTGGGGAGCAACTAAGTTGCTTGCGAATGCATCTGCCAAAAATTTTCCTTCCGTACATCTCCCTTTAACTAAATACAAAAAGATCAGTTAATTTTTCTATGGACAACACCATCATAGGGTCTATGGACAAACCGAACGAAAACCGATCTCTCGAGTGAAAATTAAATTTAATCCCAACTGTCATCTATTTCAAGTCAAATGAAATTTTGCAGAGTTTAAGTTAAAACCAGGGTCGGGTTTTGACAATGAGAGTCCTAGCGATGAATCATCTGACTCATCTCTACGTAAACAAAGGTGTTGATGGTCGATTTGCAAATAAATAGATAAAAAGGTCTTCGTCGTTCTTGACGAGGCTTTAAGCTTCAGCCTGCCTTGCCTATTGGTGAATCCGGCCCTGGTTAAAATTTATGTAACAAAATTTTATTGCTACTTTTTTGCTTCAGCCTACTTAATGTTAATCTTGATTCTTGTAACTCAATAACATAACGGTCAAACTAATACGTAAAAGTTTGATGAAGGGCTCGAATCAACACCTCGTGTTCAAATCCAATCAAAAATCAAATCTTCACAACATTGGCGGTATTATACGCCGAAGCGTGTAACGAGTGGCGGGACGAAACTCGGTCGCAGGTTAGCGCGTGGGCAACACAGCTACGAAGAGAAGTCTCAGCAATCGCAAGCCATTGGCGACAGCACTGTGCTCCATTTGACCGATCAGGGAACCAAGGTCTAGAGTTAAACCTCCAACACCAATGACGATACGTTTTTTCTGGAATATTAAATCCAAAATGTTTTAAAATACAGTGTCTTGTGACTGATCTACTTTATCCTTATTTTAAGCTTACGCTTTATGATACTAACATTTGCTTTCTTAGTATGTCTGTCGGAACAATTGACTTACTCGCTGACGACCAAAAATAATAAAGAGAAAATAGATACATAAAGCTGCTTACTGCGTTCAAAATGTCTGTAAAGGTCAACACAGCTCAAGCATTCATACCATGCAAACGATTGAAAATAATACAAAGCGACCTTTTTTATTTCAGACCTGTCATAAGAATACCGGTATCGCTGTCTTTCACCGTGGCAAATTTTGATTATTTATTTCAGATTGAAATTTGGAAAAACGCGGACAATTTGGCGCTGTTTTTAGGATTGTCTTAAGATATTGGCCATATTTTGATTATAGTGGTTCTACTGTTTAAGGTTGCTTTGTTAAGAGCTTTTGATTTTGATCTCCATCAGGAAAGACCGCTCTGCAAATGCGTTATTGTTATTACAGTATCATTATTTATCGTTAACCAGGCTTAATCCTGATTCGAGAGAAAACCATTTCAACCCAAGAACTAAAACCTTTTGCCACCTTTAACCATAATCTGCAGAAAGAGCAGCCGGTTGGAGTAATCGTTAAAAACAACGCTAGAGTTGCGAAGGCGGGTTTCAATTTCCGGCCTAGTCAAATCGAACACAGAGTTGCCAACAGCTCGCCACCGGTGCGACCATTCTTTGGGGTTGTGTTGCCCAAGTGCTAAGCCGCGAAGATGGGCCTCACCACTCAATACACAGGCTTCGGCGTAATACCGCTAGAAGCCTATAATGAAGAACTGATTTTTCGATTTCTAACCATAATCTGGTCAATGATGACAATGCGAGGGATTTGATCAGTGAAATCACGTCCATATCTTTAAAGCAAGTGATACAGCATTGATTGGCCAAAACGAACATTTTATTTTAGCCAGTCGCAAAATGTACTCCTTTGGAGATTGCACTGCACTATTTCAGATTCAGAGTATAGCGTTACGTTTGCTTTGTGTAACCATAAATGCTAAATTTACTGTAGGGTGACTTTAAAGTTTTCAAGTCTTTATTGACAAAAATTCTTACTTTGTGTACAAACTGTAGATGAAGGTACTCTTCTTGGTCTGGTAGTTGTCCTTGGAGGTTGAGGGGATGGAGTGCCTAACCAAAAAGTTGTATTTAATTGATTATCGTTTTATGAGACTTATCGAATATCTTACATTACTCAGGAGAAGCCGAAGTATTTTTTACGTGGGGATGTCGAAAAAAATGCTTGTTTTCCAGTTTTGTGGGTTAAGGAGTATAAAAATGCTAATGCACGAAACATTATTGCATAAATACGAATTAAAAACTAAAAATTTAAGAGACTGGAGACATCTAATTTCATTCATTCTTCATTTATCTATGACTTTATTATTCTGATATTATTTGTTATTCATTTCCTTCTTATTAGACCGCTGAATTTGCCAATGGTACTCATACCATAAATATTACTGATCGCAATGACCAACATTGCTGTACATTAAAAAGAATTTATAAGTTTTGCCACATGTAAATTTTGAAAAAATTAAAAATAAATAACAACGTATGTCTTATGCATGTATCTGAAACAAAGATGGTAAGATATAGGACAAAATATGCAAAATGCTGATATCGGTCAGTTCAGTATATATGTTGGTAGCACATATTGAAGCCTCACCTCGGCAAATAGGATGATTGTTATTTTGTTGACACAAGAAACGCGAAAACAAGCTGAAATTGGTGGACTGGCCATAAACGTGGCATAAGCAAACCACAATAAAAAATAACCAAGCTAGCTTCATTGCGCTAATTAAAGATAAACAACACAATGTTGATAAGTTTATAGAGGCCTGTAAAATAATGACGGCCGGTGAGCTCAGCTGTTAAGATATTGCTATCGCATCGGGAGGTCTGGGGTTCGAATACTGTGTCGGTCTAATAGGACACAGTGTTGCCAACGGCTTGTCATCGCTGAGACGATTCTTCGGAGCTGTGTTGCCTACTACCCAGGCATAAAACTCCGGAGATGGACACCGTCACGCGTTACTCACTTCGGCGTAATACCGCGACAATAACAAAGATTTTTTTTGATGTGATCATGATACTGAAGCTGGGGCTCCCATCTTAAAGTTTCAAAAGTTATAAAATAAATCCTTGGGTTGGTCACAGCGCGTTATCTGCGACTATTTTGAAGCTCCAGTGATTATTAAATTGCATCATTTTGTTTCTTCAACATTAGTTCCATTTTCCACATTATTTTTGATGCTAAATCTTTTTACTAAGTAGGGGATCACAGCAATGCCAATTTCGTTTTGCATCTTGTGCAATTACTGTAAGGGTTCAATTAAATTATTCTATCTAGTGTTCGAATTGTAAAAGTACTTGTGGGGGTTGGTGGAAGCTTTTCACGCAGACGTAAAGGAAGGATGGTCATTATTTATTTATTTATAAAGGCAAAGGACTACGCTAAAATGTTTTATGGGAGGATGGTGTTGTTTTCCAAAGGGGATGGGCACCCCCCCGCATCATGTTTCTTTTGTAGTAGTACGTTATGCTTTTATGAAAAACAATGCATTTTCTGCCCCTATCACTGCTAAATAGTATGAGCTGGTTAGGCTCACTTTGAATCTTTAATTTAACTTTAAGTTATCAAATAACAGCTTTGCTTTCGGATGGGGATGAAATATGAGGAGAAAAAATATGGTTGAAGTACGATTAGTTCTCGTATTTAGATGTTTCTTAAAACATGGTTTCAGCTGTCACTAATTAACAAGTATGATTAAATTCTAATTAACAAGTATGATTAAAAAAAAAATAAATATATATATTGAACCATTTCACGTTATCAGTATGTTTAACCCCTGGACAATTGCTTTCTGTTCAAACCAAACTTGGGAGTGTATTTTGTATGTAAGTGTATTTTGTATATATTTTTGTGAATAGTTTGCTTCAGCGTATAAATGATCTCATTTTGCTCAATGATTTTGCATTTTGCTTTTTTCGTTTTCGTTGATAATTTCTGAAGATAGCACATTGTGATTTCAAGGTTTGTGGTGGCAGTTGCCTCGGTGAGCTTTGCTCTTGCGCTGCATTCCACGGCTTTAGATTATGTAGCGCATTTTTAACGTGTGATGTGTTACTGTGTGCTATATTTTCTACCTGCCGAATAAAACATGTTCTCTCTCTCTCTCTGTCACGCGTTTTCACTCGTAACAGTTATTGTTGCAATTTTTGTTGCAAATTGCTGCTGACCGCACCTTTAGTATGCCCTTGTAATCCGTAATGATAAAAAAATGTTGCTTTTCAGCCAAACACCAAGAGTTCAACACCGCACTAAGGTTATGTTAAGAATTTTAGCAGTAGTATTAGTAGCTTTTTTTTCTGCGCTCTCAACCCTATAAGCAATAGTATTAGTAGCTTTTTTCAGCGCTCACAAACACGAATTAAAGTTGTCTTGGTGAATTGACGCTTCCCACAAATTCAGGCATTTTTTTAAGGAAACAGTAAAAGCTCAACACGAATGCGATTAGATTTTCGGAAATTAACTGATGCTGATAACGCCGTACTAATACTAATGCTGATAGCGCAGAATGTCTTTCAGTACTAACTACTAATACATAGCATAACTTTATGCTGCAGCTCTAGTTAGAATTCCAAAGCTGTCGTGTAACAGTGGCCATGATTGTGTTTTTTTATATACTAATTGCAACTATAGTTTTAATTATAATTAATTATCTATGCCGTCATTTTGCAAAACCCACTATCCCCACTTTATTACTTTTCGAGAAAATCAAGTTTTAGTTACCACGATTTTTAAGAATGTTCCTGATTGTAAATCTTTTTAATTTTTGGTTTGATAAAAGTGCTTGATCGTAAAAGTGTACAGTCGTGTGCAAAAGTTTAAAACCAAATATATAAAAGTTGAAGTTTTGTTGGAAAATAACAAAACTCGCGCTAATGTTATGTCGCATTAGCCTTTTATGTAGCCTACCGTGAACATTAAACAATACTTGTGAATCCTAAGCGATAAAATTTTTCGCGCATTTCTGATTTCGGAAGCAAAAAATATTCAGTTTTACTCATATTTTTGAGCTAGAAATATGGGCAAAAAGAGGGAATCATCAGTTGCAGAAAGGACAAAAATTGTTGCCTTGAATCAAAGGCGTTGGAAGTACTTTTAAGTAGGGGGGGGGGGGCTGAAATTTGTGGTACAATACCAACGTCTGGGGAGCTTTGCCCCCTTTCCTTATTATCGCAACATACTTCATGAGTATCATGCGCTTTACTTAGGTATAAAGTCACTTGGAGTATACTTGATGAACTCAATCTTTTTCCTCGCAAAAATAGAAGGGTCAGATTGACGTTTGTAAGCGTGCAAACCTCCTTTAAATGAAATCATTATCCGTTCAAAGGTCAATAAATGGCATAAGCATAGGCCTTCTAGAAAAAGTTTCGAAAAATTAGCATTGCCAGGTTACGTTCCATGTGTGATAATTGCTGCTTTTAGGTTGGAAACGTAGAGGTATGAATATTAACCGGGAATAGCTATTGAAAAGTAAAAGCACCTTGAATATCAAATAAAATTATTTTTAGCCGACTAAAATTTTACTACGGCTTCAGTTCTCGCACAATTGCCCTCAAAATCACTTTCTCTTCCGAAAATGTTCGCATAAGACGACTTACAAACTTTTATAATTGTCTACTTGTCTTAGTCTCAGGCTCCTTGAATAAGCTTGCTAATTCTAATTTGACATTTTGTTGTTTCGCTGTTATTTGCCCAAAAGTTTCTTTTAAAATCGGAGAAAATTTACCTGTGACCTCATAATACAGCTCTAAGAGCTTTGTACGTACCTCTACGTTCAAATCTTTTAGTGAGGCTGACTTAAGATAGTCAAAACTGGCTTTTCGCCTCTCCAATCTGTGCTGCATCTAAGGTTACCATATTTTCACAATGCAATTGGAGGACAGGTTTTTTGAGGGTTATCAAGTTCGCTGATGTAAAAAAAAAAAGTCATCACCTCCGCAGACGTCCAATTTTCCGCCCAAAATCAAGTGAAGATCCCCCAAAAAATGTCATCACGCCCACAGGGCGTAGTTGGACTAAAACTTCCCAAAATTTTTTGTGGAAGAATGATTTCACATGTTTTCACTGTTCATAATGCCGAAAAGGAAAACATTTGGGCATTTTTTGGCGTCCTCGGAGGACAAACTGTGTGTTGTTAAGAAGGAGGACGTATGGTAAGCCTATGCATAGCCCAATTGATTTTTGGATCTCTATTGATTATTGCAATCAATTTGATGTGGCGTAGAAAATTATACTCTGTTCTGTACGCGAAGTTACCGGGAAATCCAACAGTTTTTTCGATTTTTTTCACCTTTGTCACAAAGTTGCAAAAGTTAATACGTTGGTTCAGAAGCGTAATTAGGGGGGGGGGCTTGTGCCATGCCCCCCCCTTTTGTCTCCGCCTCATAAAAAAAAAAGAACAAAATTAATTGTGCCAAGTGACTGAAATATGTAAGGTTTTTGTAGCTTATGGCTAGGGGCGGATCTACGGGGGTAGGATGAGGGGTATATGCATCTTCTCACCAACCATTTTCGAAAACGTTTCTGATGATATACAATTTTTCCATAATTTCGAACCTCTTCGATAGCCAAACATCTTACGCCTTAAAACTAGGGCTCCACCAGTGAGAATTTAAAATTCTCACTCGCGGTATTAATTTGGGCGGTGATAATTTATTTTTGCTTAAATTAACACTGGTGGAGCCGACTGGATGACGAACAAGGCGCGATTGGCTTCACTAGTGTGAGTTTTGAATTATCACTGAGTTAATGCAAAAAAATTAATACCGTATCAAGATTTAGGAATTAACAGTGGTAGAGCTGAAATGTCATCACTTCTAATCATCTTTCTTAAGTAAAATCCATCGACAAAAACGTAGCCGAAACTCGTAATACAGTAAATATCGTAATACAGTAAATATTATGTCTCAGTAATTCTCGTAACTTGACTTTTCGACAACGTATCTTCATCTGTCATCATCAGCAGTGTATGCTAAGCTGTACAAAACTGTTTTTTTATTTATTGATTCGCATATTTATCTTCCTACCACAAGACAGAGACGAAGCGCTATAGCAGCTTGCTTAGGAGTTGCCGGCCATTCGTCTACCACACTTAGATGGGGGAATCCTGTTAAGTGCCTTTCCCAACGACGCAACAAGCAAATTTGTCGGCTTGCTCCTCAATGTCCCGTTAGCGCTGAACGTCAAGCGGAAAAGCTGTGTATACCAATTTTAACGTCATTGGTTTGACCCAACTCGGAATCGATCGAACCCCGAGTTTACCGATCCAGAAGTAGACGCTCTATTCACTCAGCCATCTGATCGGCTAAAAAAACTATAAAAAATTGTAAGTAACAACAGATAGATAAAAACATAGATACAGCAGTCATCATCAGCAGTATATAAGCCTATACTTGCACTTTTGTACTAGCATACATTGCTGATGATGACAGCTGAATCTACATTGTCGAAACGTCCAGTTATAAGAATTAATTGTGGCTTTACTTTTTCTTCGCAGACAAAATTATACTTCATCTTTTTACGGAATGTCTTCCTAAGTAGAACCTCCCATTTACAATAGAAAGGGCTTAAAGTTTGTTTTTTTTTGCTTTTATATGATCTTTAGTACTCTGACAGTTAGCGGGATGATTATGGAACTTATCCGGAATAGAAGTTTCACCCTTTCCATCGGTGACAGCAAGCGAAGTAGGTTACGACGTTTGCGAAATGGTCTCCCACAGAGATCAGTCTTGGCTCCCCTCCTTTTTAACATCTACACATACGATCTGCCTTCCACAATTTCCCAGAAGTATGCGTATGCCGACGACCTGGCATTGATGCATACCTCGAAAGACTGGAAGACTTTGGAGGTCACTCTAAGCCAAGACATGACAACACTTTCAGCGTATCTCCAGACTTGGAGGCTGAAGCTCAGCCACACTAAGACGCTGACGACGGCCTTTCATTTAAACAACCGAGAGGCGAAACGTGAGCTCAAAATCTTCAACAACGGCAAACTATTGCCATACTGTCCAACTCCAACCTACCTTGGTGTAAAGATGGACAGGTCGCTCACTTTTCGTCATCACCAAGAGGCATTGCGCAAGAAACTTTCCACTCGCGTCACACTGTTGAGGCGACTTGCAGGCTCGGGATGGGGTGCAGGAGCCAAAACATTGCGAACAGCCGCCTTGTCCCTGGTTTACTCCACAGCTGAGTACTGCGCACCTGTTTGGTGTCGTAGTGCTCACACTCGGCTAATCGACAGTGTTTTAAATGACGCCTTGCGCATTGTCACTGGATGTCTGCGACCCACTCCAACGGACTACTTGCCAATCCTCGCAGGCATCCAGCCAGCTGAGCTTCGCCGTCGAGGAGCGACACTCTCCCTGGCTAACCGCGCCACCCTTAACCCTGATCGTATTCTACATGAGCAGCTGGTCTGGAAACAAAATGCGCACCAGGGAAGGCTCAAATCAAGACGCCCGTTTGTACCCGCTGCACAGAAACTACTGGATAGTCTGACCGAATCAGACATTCGCGCAGCGCAATGGATGGATTATGTATGGAACATGGAGTACTTGAAAAGTGCATCAACGCTTCATGCTTTTATTCCCAGGGCCAGTCCTCAGTCTCTTGGAATGGGTTTGCCCAGAACATCTTGGGTAAAACTGAATCGTCTGCGGATTGGCGTAGGGCGATTCCATTCATCCATGTACAAACGGGGTGCTGCTCCTTCACCGAATTGTGAGTGTGGTGCCTCTGAGCAAACTGCAAACCACATCATTTCTACATGCCCCCTACATCGTGCACCAAAAGGAATACAAGGTCTGTTGGTCCTGGATGATGACACCCGACGCTGGCGTAAAATCAACGCCGTCAACATCTAAACCGTCGGAAGAGGATGCCCAACCACACGACGACGACGACGAGTTAGCGGGATTGTACCGCAATTGCATTGTCGGACATCACAAACCGCTCGACCATTCGAATGTTGTTGTGTGGTTTTATGGCGCTTTATAACTACTAAGGTCCTTTAGCGCCAGGACTAAATTTTGTCAAGAATTCACTGACGTATTTTCGTTCGAATGAACAACCCGGAATGTGGCGTTGTAGTCAAAAGAATTATTTTTTACAACAGCCACCTTTGCAAAGTATTTGGTTCAATTCTCATCAACCTTCGTTGTTAAAACCTCGGTAAGCTACTTTACTATGCTTAAATCTGCTCTGTGTACTGAATTCTCAACTCACAATAAACCATGCAATGAGATATATTTAACAAAAAACTTTGAAACAACTGCAACTCTTAAGCAAGAGGAGGTTCATTGTGTAAGGTGCATTCTTCGCTTTCCCGTAAAAAAGTTGCGTGATAACATAAAATAGAGAAATTAAGTCACCTAATTAATTAGGCTCAAGACATGCATTTTTGCTTAAAGTTAGCATGAATTTTGTCGTACGAACAAAAGCATGATGTACTACTTTCTTAAGTACCCTTTCACCGATTAATTACTTCAAGGCTTGCATAAAAAGTATGACAATGATCTCATTGTGCAGTTAGAACTGCGACTTCGTGAAATGCATAGCCCGCTACGATGATGGTCTACTCTAGTTGAAGGGTTGCACACAGAGGCTGGTGCAGAAATTTTCTGGCGCGACGTGCCTAAAAGAGCTTTTCCATATCACGGAACGATTTTTCTGGGAGAATCTGAGCGGTGCAAGCGTAGACGCTCCTTGTGTACGTCATCGGTTTTACACATTCTAGGCGGTTCAATTAAAGAGTGGTTTACCTTTTTTTTTCTATAAATGCACAATTACTTCTTGGTGATATCACTAATTTCACTATGCAGGTCTTTGTGAACACTTCTTGGTAAGAATTTCAGTGAGAATTTTAGCAAGAAAATATCAAAAAATTGTGATAAATTCTCACTGAAATTATCACCGAAATTAATGCCAAAAATCAAATTAATAACAAATTTCAAATTAATACTATCGGCTCCACCAAAATTAACACTCAGTGAGAATGACGCACGACATTAATTTGCTAGCGTATGGTAATAATTTAATTTTTTGACGCACGACATTAATTTGCTAGCGCATGGTAATAATTTAGAAACTTCTCACTGAAAAAATTGATGCAAGTTGTCTCCACCAGTAAGAATTTGAAATTATCACCAATATTTGCGGTAAGAATTTTGAATTCACACTGGTGGAGCTTAAGCACGCATAATCGAAAATGTGCGAACAAAATGCATCATATTTGGCGAAGCACTCAGAATTACTGTAAATAATTCGCTTAGCTGTTCGTCCTGTCCGTCTTTCCTGAGTCTGTTGTAAGCTCCGCCGGTGAATCGAACACAACTTGAGATATCCAGATTTATATTAATTCGAAGTAGATAAATGAAAATGAAATAATAAATGTCCAATTTCGAGCGTATGAGTTGAAACGATGGTGGTTGGTTGTTGAAGTTGAATTAAGTTACAGTAAGACTCGGTTTCTTATGATAATTTTCGAGATAATTCCCAAGATTCTCAAAATGTTTTCTAATAAAATAAAAGTAATTAATGCAATGCAAACCATTACTCCTTAGTTTTAGTCAAGTAGAATAAACGAAGATTAAATAAGTACATACCAATTTGTTGATCCAACGAGCTTAGTAAATCCTTCTCGATAACTTAACAACAGGAACAGAGTACTAAACAGTCGAGCTCCACACTTTACACGAACAAACTTAAAATGCTTTCAAACTCGAGATGGCTATAGGAAGATACAAGAAACGCAGATAATTACAGTGTCGGCAAGAAGCTGCTCTTGCCTGTAGGCTTGGCAGTCAAAAAAGAAACATGCAAATCTACCGTTTGTCAATTAACATAAACAAATTGTCTTATAGAACTTAGAAGTAACGCCTGCACGTAACAACTTAAAGGGAAGACTAATTTAAAGGGGAGAACCAAACCAAACAATTAGGTTGAAATTATTACACAATTACGGTCAAAAAGTTTAAACATAATGTGCCTAAAAATTATTCAAAAAGCACTAAAATAGCCATTACAGCATGTAAATTTTCAAAATTTTTACGGGAGAGCATGCCCCCAAACCCCCGGACCTTTCATGTTTTTCAATCAGCTTCAAATTAGTTCTTCCGAAAAAATATGCACTTAAAAAAATGTGGAAATTATGCCTCCCCTTCCCTTTAAAAATTTCTCGCTACGCCACTGCGTTGGTTTGATGGTATCAATGAAGAAAAGAAACGAATAGCAAGTGACTTCATAAGCTATCGTTGAAGTGCAATAGGGTGTACTGTAGTTATAAATTTTTAAAAGAAGGGGGGCTCAAAATTTTTATGGGGGGGATTGAAAAAAATATAGGGCTTTAGCCTCTCTCAGCCCCCATCTTCCAACGCCCTTGCTTTGAATGAAGAGGGATAACCAGAAAGACAAATTTTCAAAAAACTAAAATTTAGCAAAACAACGATCCATCAGACAATAGTAAAATTTCAAAATTTTGGGAATTTTCAGGACTTGCACAGTTCTGGAAGACCCAAGGTTATCTCCCAAAGGGATGATCTCCTGATAAAATGGATGGTAGTGCGTTTGTTAATCAGTTCAAGCAGAAAATTGGGTTGGTGGTGTAACTCAAAGGCATCACTACAGTTGCTGCAAGGTCGACCAAATTTTCTTGCTTGCACTGGTAGCTGAACGAATCGGTGTTGAACAGAGCAGTTTTTTGGCTGTTCTTTCCTGGGACATTCGTGTCACATGGATATCCGCGCAGTTGCGATCTTTCTAGTCGGAGAAGCAGCGATTCGATGTTTAGAGATTTACGAATATCTGCACTTTTAACCTTGCCCAACTAGGTCAAACCGCTAATTCTTCGCAAGAACCCCATTTCGGCTGCTTGAACTTGAGATCTCAGTTTTTTATTCATGATTCAACACTCTTGGCCATAAGTCAGAATAGGAACAAAAACTGATCTGAAAATGGATAACTTTGCCGTGGCGCAAAGTTCCCGTTTCAGTACCACAGATCGGTGGAGCTGGCGCATTACTGCACTTGCTTTTCCGATGCGGATATCCAAATCGCTTTTTTGTCTGCCATCACTTGTGAATGAGACGCCGAGGCACTTGAATTTCTCCGACTGTTTTAGTGGTATACACTCCACCAATTTGGATAGAGCACTGCGTTGGTTGTCTGGACAGGCACATGGTTTCTGTTGTTGTTGTACTGATTTTCATTCCGGCAACAGTGTACGCATCCGAAAACCTGTCAAGAGCTTGCTGGAGACCATTTTTGGTAGAGCCGAGATGCACAAGATCATCTGCAAGCAGTGGTGAAATTGGGCCGGAGCGCGCCGGAGCTCCGCCCCAAACTTCTCCACTACCACCGGAGCGAGAGCTCCGGCAGTTCCTGGGACAACAAATGTTACTGGATCGATCAACCGAATCACTCTGTGATGCTAAGTAATCGTCGCATTGATATCCCTGTCTTTCACATCACGACCGCAAGGCTTTTATAGGTGCATTATTCGCTAAAACCGCAATTAAATTTTAAACCTGTCGATCATACTACGTTTATGATGTCAAAATGCTCAGCGAATGGGAGTAAAGTAGAACGAATACTGGGCTGCCAGACGTAGATCTACCTGCTCTCTTGCTCAACGGCAAGGACTAGGAAGTGAGTAGTTGAGGTACGGTACCGGCAGCTTATATGAGTGACGAGCGTATTGCATGAAACAGAAGGGTTTATTTATTTGTCTTAACACAAAAATAACAGGATTTTTTTTTATGTAGCAGTAGTGTAAAGCACTAAAGTCGGATGTGTGATGAAGCATATGAATAGGCGAAGTCTTAATCACTAATGCTGGCGTTTTTGCCTTTAAATTCTCAGCTTCTTTTCTGAATTCAGCTTAAATTCTAAATTCTCAGCTTCTTGATATCATGATCTTGATCTCAAAAAATTCTTAGCTTCTTGATATCATGCTCCATAACCACAATCCAGAGTGTGCTCATTGTGCTGAGCATAAAATGAACGAGTAGGAAGTTGTGATAGAAAACATAATTCCGTGTCACGATTCCGTTACCGGTATCGCGATTATAATAAACAGTTATTTTTAGCCGCTCAAAAATGCTCATCACCGAATAAAACATGGTCCCACAGGAACACTATTAGTTTTTTGATAAGGATTCAGTTAACCTAAGTTGCGAGTTTCTGCTTTCATACCGATAAGCACTGCCAAGCAATGATATGTTGCTTGATAGCTTCGCGGCGTCATGTTGCCCGAAGACCGACAACTTTGACCCTCGCGATTATTGCTTTACTGTTTTTTTTTTGTTTTGATCGGAGTTGATTCTCATGGAGACTGAGTTCGATACTCCGTCGAGTCATACCAAAGACTTTAAAAATGGTATCCATAGCTACTCAGCTTAGCGCTCGGCATCATGGGTAGTGTGGAGAATGAAATTGGTTAAAACATACCTTGTCCTATGAATTACTTCAGTCCTGGCGCTACAAGACCTTGGTAGTTATAAAGCGCCTAAAAACAACCTACTATTTCATTTCGTTTTCTGCAAACCGGAGAGCTCCGGCACTTCTAACTTACCAATTTCACCACTGTCTGCAAGTACAGTGCATTCACTGATCTTTCCTCCGTCACGAGACTCACTTTTCTTAACTATCTCTGTCCATAAGCAACTCAAAGTGGTGATTACTTCCAGCAAACAAAGTGCTCGATGACAGGTCAGAGTATATATATATATATATTTTTTATTATAAGAACACGAATAAAACCTCTACAGACTGTTTCACCTTAACGGATCATCAGGAGGTATCTTATCAAATATTCTATCCATATAAATCATTAACAGAATAGGTGAAAGAGAGCAGCCTTGCCGTAGTCCCACACTTACTCTGAAAGGTTTCGTCGTTGCGCTGTTAACACGAACACAGACCTCGGAATGCATATAGGCTACAAACAGCGACTGAATAGGAGTTAGTAACTGGCCATCAATACCATAGTGTAACAGCACCGCCCAAAGCTTGTCCCCAGGAATGCGATCATATGCTTTTTCAAGATCAACAAAACATGCATTGACCTCTTCCGCATATTTCCACAACTTCTCAAAGATTTGCTGCTAGGCAAAGATTTGGTTCATCGTGCTTCGGCCAGGACGAAAGCCACACTGGGCATCCGTTAGTTTAGACTCGACCATTTCACGGCATTTCTTTTCAAGGTATTTGGCATAGACCTTACCCGGGACACTGATGAGAGATATGCCCTTATAATTGGTGCATCTTCTCTTGCCTTTTTCTTGGGGATAGGCATTATCACACTGGTTTGCCATTGCTTTGGTGCTTACCCAGGCTTGCATATCACCTTACAAACACGAGTTAACCAACAAACACGATGCATGTTCATTTCTTTCAACATTTCAGGTCAGATATCATCCTGACCAGGTGCTTTTCCAGTTTTCAATGATTTAATAACTGTATTCGCATCTGCTTCGGTTATCTGAATATCTGATCTTTGTGTAGCTTATGACACAATTACAGATTAGCAATTACGAGAGGAGTTAACAGGTTTTGCCACAGACTTTTTAAAATTTTTGACAACTTTTTGTGCAAAAGTGGAGTTAATAGGTTGTGCAACCGGCACTTGGTGTACCGGTTAACAGCGTCCGCTTGGTAGCCGGGAGACTGGAGTTTTATTCCCGGTCGGGTCAGGCTAAAGACTTTAAAAATAGTATTCGCAGCCTTCGCGCCAGGCGCTCGGCACAGGCGGAAGTGCGAAGGGTTTTGTGTATGTGTTGTTCGTCATGTATGTCCCTTAACAGCGTTCAATCATTCGTGATTGATAATTGAAAAGGGCCGTCGATTGAAAATGGCCTTAACAATGTGTGTTTGCACCCGCTGTCCTGTACCTTTACGTTTGATGGGTTTTGCCCCCATAAATAACTCGAAATCGGTTAGGAGTACAAACTCGACATTTGCACACAAGAAGGACATTGCACATCGATACTGGCACACGATTAAAAAATGCAAAAACAAAATTTCAAAATTTTGGAGTTAATGGGTTTTGTCAAACAACGGCATGTCAACCCGAGTTGATTAATTTTGATTTACTTTATTTTAATGTCAGAAAAGACAAAAATAACAACATTTTATCAAAACTTCTTGTAAAAACCTGAAATGTCAAGAGTCAAAATTAATTAAAAAGTAATGTTAAAAGTTATTTAAACTTTCAAAATACAATAATAAGCTCTGTTTTTGTAATAAGTAGGGCGATTTTTCTGCGACCTAAAAAACTTCAAAATGTGATTATATTTTTGCAAAAATGAAACCAAAACGTGACTTTATTAAAAAAATACAGACAACAAAAAAAAAAAGAAGCGGCAGCGGTTTATGGTAAACAGCAATAAAGCAGCAAATTTTGTAAAAAAATTGTGCTGCATGGGATACATTTTTGATAATGACTGCTTATCTTTTTCTCTTTGAAGTATTGTACTATGTGGTATTGTATAATGTATACCATATGACATAGTGATGTTGCTTTTTTAATTTTTTTTTATCTTTTTTTTTAACGTCTGCAGGATAAGTTATCGCCCAAGGTACCGTACAATTGACTTAAATGGCCGACCAATGGTTTTTTTGCTGTTTTTTGCCTGTGCCTTTTTGTACGTTATGGTAAAAACAAACTTTGTTTGATTAATATTATCATCACAGCGATCGTCCACCCTTAAAAGTATTAGTCTACTGTATCAATACTTCGACTTGACCGACCGGCAATCAGCGCGGCAGGTCTTGAATTCGATTCGTGGGCGGGTCAAATCGGACACTATCGCCAACGACTTACCACCGCTGCGACGTTTCTGTGTTGCGCAAGCGCGTAGGAGGGCCCCGACGCTTGTTGCACGCTTCGGCGTTATACTGCCAGTAAAACGAAGAGTTTTTTTGAAACTTCGACTTTTTTCACTATTATTATTTCTTTTTTCCTTTTTTCGGAATATTTTTTATATTTAGAGGCGTACGATTAATACACGAGCACAATGGTGTAGCGAGAAATTAAAAAAAAGGAAGGGGGCATAATTTATATTTTTTCGGCAGAACAAATGATTGAGAAACAAGAAAGGCTCTAGGGGCATTCGGGGGCATGCTACCCCGGAAAATTTTTGAAAACTTGCATGCTGTAATGACTGTTTTAGTGCTTTTTGAATAATTTTCACGCAAATTTGGTTTAATTTCTTTGATCATAATTCTGAGTATTTCGCTGTATGATGCATTTTGCTCGCACATTTTCGATTATGCGTGCTTATGGCGTAAGGCTTAATGCTATCGAAGAGGTTCGAAATTACGGAAAAATTGTATACATCAAAAACACTTTTGAAAATGGCTGGTGGAAGGATGCATACCCTTATCCTATCCCCTGGATCCGCCTCTGGCCATAAGCTACAGAAACGATCAAAAGAGTCTAGCAAATTTCAGTCACTTGGCACCGTCAATTTTGTTCTTTTTTACTAAAAAGCAGAGCCAAGAGCCATGGCACAATGCCCCCCCTCCTAAATATGCTACTGCACGAGCATATTCAGCTAATGGCTTTTTGGATTATACAAGGAATGTTAGCTGATTAAATCACACTAATTGCCAATTACTGCATTATGTTCAATTAAACTTTTTACAAAAAAGAGTTCTTTTCGGTGAAGGTTGCAGCAATGCAAAATTGCACATTTTTTAAAATGACAAGTTGATGCACAGAATCGTCTCGCTATTGGTATTTAGTTGTATATTTGACCTCCTATCACGACAAAGGGATAAAAGCGCTATGACGAACTCGCTTAGGAATTATGCCAGCCATCTTTTTTTCACACCTAGGTGGGGTAATCGCGCTAAGTGCCTTTTCCAACGACACAACATGTAAACTTGCCGGCTTGTTCTCAAAACTGTCCCTTTAATGCTAAGCGTCAAGCAGGAAAGCTGTGAACATGAATTTTACAGTCACTGGTTTGACCCGACTCCGAATCAAATCTTATTCTACAGCTCCAGAGGCAGACGCTCCTATACCACTCGACCTTCTGGCTTGTTCCGCTTTCGAATAGTAAAAATGTCTTACCTGATTGCACATGGAGTTGGCCGAGTGGTTGGTGCAGTGGTTGCTACCTGATTCCACGGAACTTTTGCGTTATTTCTGTTCGTTTAAAATTTTTTGTATTTCTTAACCTGAATTTTACGGACTATCCACCTTTAATTATTAGACTGCACGATACGGACTATCCACCTTTAATTATTAGATAGGTGGCCAGCTACTTTTAAGCAAGCTCATTGTAGTGCTTGTGCCGCTTTCTCGAAACCAAAGGATTTGTTGCAAGTGCTACTGCGTACACTTTTGTCACCCTAGACCAGGGCTTCTCAACTCGTTTTGGTCCATGGACCCCAACGTCTATTTAGATAATTCTGTGGACCCCCTAGTTGTCCAAAAACGTAATTATGCGTAAAAATCAGTTTTCACTTTTATTTAACACACAGTTTAGGTCTACGCTACTGTAGATCTGCTTGTTTGGCAGGTTTTAGTGAATTGTTTCCCAAAACGTTGAAGCATATAACGCACTGCGGTAAATCAACGTCATCTTTTTTTTTGACAAGTGAATCCGAATTCAAGGTAAGCTTCCAAATATGTACGCTTTTTGGCCATGAAGGCTAATTGTAGTCTACAATCTTAAATGTATAAAAGTTTATTCAAGTTTATCCTGAAATAACTAACATTAGGCGGAATACATTCGCAAAAAAAAATGAAAAATTATTTAATCAAACATTCTCTTTAAGTCCAGCAAAAGGTCTTCACTGTAAAAATTATTTAACCCTTTGAACCCGACATTCCCACATTTAAAAGCTCTCCGACCTGAGATTCCCAGCCAAAAATTTTCAAAAAAAATCATTTTCTTTTTTTTTCGTTTTGGGATTATGAATCGCCTGCAGCTCTCAAACCAACTTCAAAATCAGTGTAATAACATTGAAATAGCCTTTGCCGGTGCAGATATGATCCTTATTGTACATTTTCTATTATTATATTTTTATGATACTGATAGTGGTATGCTGGAACAACAAAGTAAAAGACCGTCACAAATCTAACTAACGAAACTTACCAAAAAGAAAACCACAGGCAAAATCAGAAGTAGCCTATCCTGCTACCTCAGAGTAACTGGACACATTAGTCTGACTGCAGACTAAAAACAGCACAAGTGTAAAGTAGCCTCATTGAACTAATATGAATACAAACACATTTCTAGCTAACACCAATTGCCTAACACCTAGCCTCAAACTAATCTAACCCACACAGTTATAAAAGCCTAACTGGTAACTAACCACAAACTTTTCGGTCTCGTTGGTGATGTTGCCAATCAAAAATATATAAATGCTATAGACACTCTGTGTAAAGCGGAGATAGCAAGTGTGCAATAAAAGTATAGTTTAAAGGGTTAATCAAAAATTGTTTATCCCTAGTCAGCAACAAAAGTATTACTTCATAAAAAAATCCTGTGGACCCCTTCAACAGGTCACCATGGACCCCTAGGGGTCCATGGACCCCCAGTTGAGAAGCACGGCCCTAGACCTTTGATGAGCTCATTGCTTTCAGACTACAACTGAGTAGATAACGAACGGTGTGGACAAAACTTCATATACTGTTGGCAAATACTTCGAAATACGATTTACGGAATTTTTAAATACTTTGTAATTACAAAAATAAGAGCCTACAATATTTGAAACATTTGAATATTTTTGAGACGTTTCGATTTTATCCACATTGAATATACATCAGGCCGAAGCAAAAGTAGAAACTTTTTTGCTTTGTAATAGCAATAAAAAGTTGCCATTTGACCTAAAACATCTCACGCAAAAAATCAGCTTCATTGAATTAGGTTTAAAATCCCCGCAAGTCAATTAAAATTTTTAGTTTTTCCCAAAAAATGGCTCAAATCTGTCGCTTAGTTGGAAAGTTTAATAATGTTTATCAGAAACGTAATAGTGAAATTAAATTGGGGTTAAGTCTGAAATCATCTCCTGCCAAATATAAACTCAATAGAATAACGTTATAACGTCAAAACCAAAATAATTCAAAAACGTTTGAGTAAAAAGATACAATGAACTTTTACTTTTGATTTTTTTTTTAAGTGGGTAAAATTGTTTGAGGTACCGTACGAAAATGGCAATTTTGACCAGCAGTGAGATTCTTTTGCGAAGAACTAATCGCATATGTGAAATCCACGATAAATTTTTTATCAGCTAAGTCAAAAAAAGGCAAAAAATTGCATTTTGAAGCATAACAGCACCTACTCACTCCACTTATAATTGGAGCGTTGTATCGCCACCCAACTAATAGTTTTAAACAATTCTCCGAAGCTTTATCAATTAAAGTAGCTCAACTTAACTTACAGAATGACAATTATTTTCTGTTAGGTGATTTTAATGTAGATGTTACCGCAAATAAGCATGAAAATTATTTAAATCAGCTATCCAGTTGTGGTATTTTTCAAGCAATCACTCTACCTAGTCGTGTAACTTCTTCCACATCAACAATTATTCGGAAACATCCTCCCAACACAGTCCACATCCGAAATACCTTGGAGTGAAATTGGACAGACAACTAACGTATAGGCAGCACATCGACGATCTACGCGGGAAAGTGACGGCTCGAAACAACTTGATTCGATGCTTGGCAGGCTCAAGCCACCACTCTCCGCACTGCAGCCCTTGCCATAGTGTTCAATGCGGCAGAATATGCTGCCCCGGTATGGGAGAGAAGCACCCACACCAAGAAGCTGGATGTGTCGCTAAATAACACAATGCGCATCATAACTGGCTGTCTGAAACCAACCCCACACATCTCCTCCGAGTCCTATCTGGATTTGCTCCCGCAAAACTGAGAAGGGAAAGTGCCACACGCAAAATATCTCACCAAGCATGGACTAGTGACAAACACTCTCTGCACAATCTAGAGCAAGACTCCCAACGCCTAGACCTGCAACGTTTGGAATCACGTCGCCCCTTCTACCGGCACCTAGGTCAACATCAAAGCAGTGAATACAAGATCAAGGAGGCCTGGAACGAGGAATGGGTACAGAGCCACCGTCCCAGCCAATTCCAGTTAAACCCTAACACCACTACACCGTTATTCTCTCACCTCCCCCGAAAACCGTGGGTCACTCTAAATCGCCTCAGATCTGGAGTAGGCCGTTTTGGTGCAGACATGCACCGTTGGGGTCTGAAACCAACACCAACATGCAGGTGTGGAGCAAGAGCCCAAACTGCAGAGCACATAATATACGAGTGTAGTCTTCTTCGTCCTTCCAACACAGCACAAGACCTTTCAACAATTAATGATGATATGAAGAATCGGCTGCAACATCTGGCCAGCACTCTAGGATGAGTTGGAGTCAAACGAAAGAAGAAGAAGAATAATTATTGATCATATAGTGACAAACTACATCTCCGACTTTGTCAGGCCTGGTGTCATTTAGACGGATCTGACTGATTACCATGAATCTTGGTGTTAGATTCAAACCTACAATCGTCATAATAAAACCTTTTCTTACAAGCTCCGAGATATCATTCACAAGAACCGGCCGTTAGCTCAGTTTCTTAGCGCTCATGCTATCGGTGGGGGAGGTCTGGGGTTCGAATCCCGGGTTGGTCAAATCGGCACAGTGTCGCTAACGGCTTGCCACCGCTGCGACGTTTCTTCGGAGCTGTGTAGCCCAGGCGCTAAGCCGCGGAGATGGGCCCCGCTACTCGTAACATGCTTCGGAGTAATATCGCGAGTACAAAGAAGATTTGATTTTTAGATATCAATCACTTACTTTGTGGCCTATTACTAACATGTTTCAATCATTTGATGCATATTTTGTGCAATTTAATCGATTTACACTTCAGTTCATTTCTCCATAAATTCTTGTGCGTGCAAGAGCGTGTTTACGAGGAGGGCATTGTACCATGCCCTTTTCTCGATTTTGCCGTTCATTAAAAAAAATCAAAACTGTTTCTGAGTGACTGAAATATACCAAACTCTTTTGGCGCTTTTTTCAGTTTATGCCTCCCTTTTAAAATTTCTCGCTACTCCACAGTGTGCATGGTGGGAACGTAAAATACTCTAAAAGTGATACTTCATATTCTCGATGCTTTTTGCCTAACATTTGCCGAGAGAAAATTGTCAAAATGAATGAAAGATCGAAATACAAACTTTTAAACGACCTTATCTGGTCTACTGGTGCTGTAGTTCAATCAGTTTTCCAGTTTCCTTAAAATAAAAAACGCAAAACGTAAAACTGCATTTACAAACGGCGCTGACGCTGGTGACTTCAGCAAAAGCTAATTGTACGTGATCTCCTTGGCAATATTAGACCCTGCTTCAATCGGAAGACATCGCGATTTGATCATATTATTGTCGATTATATCGCACATTTCAAACATCAAGATAAATCAACATGCCAGTCATAATGTATTTCAAAAAAAAAAAAAACAATTGTATCGAGTATGAAATAATTCAGTTGTCACAATAGCAAACAGTTTTACAACACAAATGTCTTGGATAGCATTTTAACCAAAATTGCTGACACATTGCCCTTCAGCTGTCTCAAAAGAGCTCAAGCAAATACCCGCTGGTGGATGTTCGAGCTGGTACAAAAAGTCGTCAACAATATAATCCCAGTTGGTGAGATAAAAGAAATGGAAGCAACGTCCACCTTGAGCCAACAACTAAAACAAAAATTATGATTTATTGTGATTTATAGTAAGAGCTTTTTGCCGCTATTTTTTGTCTGACGTAACTCCAAACTTCAATTATCGCTTTTTTCGCTAATCTGGTGTCATAGCCTAATGTTTTCAAAAACTGGGCACTGATTTTCTTGCCACCGAAAAAGACGGGATGGACCGGCTTCAATGTAAATGTTTAATAACTTACGCTAAGGGTTTCTTTGCATCTTTCGCGAAGTCCGATTCCAATCACATAAACATTGATGTTTTCACTGATGAAAAAAGAGGTAATTTCCCGAATCCGTTGGTGAGCATGATATTCTGGTCGTACACAATTCTCACATCTGACATAATGAAACATCAATAAACCATGCTTTATGCTGTATTCTGTCGCACTTTAAGTGTTCCTTGACTATTTGCACCAATATAGGTGGTATCAGATATTTTGCACCCTCCCTCCATATGCAGTTTTATGTACCCTGCCCCTATCTTAAAAAAAAAACACACCAAAGACAGCTTTTTCAATCCCGATAACCACTTTGAAAAATAGTCATACTTTTCAGCAATTATGTAATTGATAAAACACAACCCACAAATAGAGAGAAAAAAATTAGTAAAATACTTCTAGGAACTATGCAACTAACCCATCGGAAATGAGGATTATATCTTGTTCCACATTCTTATAACCTCTTCTTCCTCCATATCTGCTATCCAATGCTGTAGTGTAGGCGTGTTCTAAGGCATCGATTAAACATGTGTTGCTCTGAGTCCGGGCACTGTAACTGTAAAGGACAGAAAATGTTAAAGATACTGAAAATAAAACATTCATTGTTTTGGGACCTGCAAAAAATACAGAAATGCTAAAAAAAAACTCTAAACTTGTAAGCCTGTATCCAAAATATTTCACCACTTTTTCTCTGAACAAAAAACAATCTTGTTTTTAACAACATTATCAATAAAACAACTGGATTAACCACTCCGCCATTTGAACGATTGAGGAAAGCAATGTGTTGTAAAACTGCTATTTCCTTGTGACTTCATGCCTTGTTTATGTCAAACGCTCAACTGTAAACTCTAACTTCGTTAACACTCAGTAGCGAATTTAAAGGGTGTATTGTGCCATGCCCCTCACTTTGAATTCGCCCTTGAGTAAAAATAACACAAATGTTGTTAAGTGACTGTAATACGAGATCAGACTCTTTTGATGGCTTGTGTAATCCCTGTCCCTCCCTTATCAAATTTTTTCGCTTCTCCATTGCAATTAACTGATATATTTTTGTTTGCAAAAGCATTGCAAACTTGCTGAATACTATATCTCACAGTAATTTGTTTTTTACATCGATTTGTGTACAAATTTACCATTAATTCGTTTTCAAGTTACAAAACTTAATTTGGTTGCACATTTATCCTCCTATTGCGAGAAAGCAATCAAAGAGCTGTAACGAGCTCGCTTAGGAGTACCCAATCATCCCAGTCATCTATGTACCTCGGCAAGATGGGGGCACCACGGTAAGTGCCTTTGCCAACTGCATTACAAGTAAAGTTATTGGCTTGTTCCCAACACTGTCCCTTTTCTTAATGCTGAGCGTCAAGCAGGGAAGCTCTGAATTGATTTATCCCAGCTCGTAATCAAAACCGAGTCTACAGCTTCAGAGGCAGGCGCTCTTACCACTCGGCCACCTGAGCTGTTAATAGCCTACTTACCGAATGTTGTCATAGATGTAGTCAGCTAAAGCATCATTATCGCGATCAAGACGCGACTGATGATGAGGTGATATAAGTCGAACATGGTAGTGAACTTCGGCATCAAATGACGTTACTGCTACTCGAGTATAGGAGGGATGAACACGAATGTCGTGGCAGAGCACTGAAAAAAATTATGCAGCGTAAACAATTAATAAGCCTTGAACTGCTAAAGTGGGTAGGTTACTTCGAAATTACACAAACAAATATATCAAAGTATTGCTCAAATGTTTGCGACATGGCCTAGCCGTACGTTGCACAGTTTATAGATCCTACGTGACGGGTTTGACTCCTAGATGGAACCGATCACATTTCAGGGGCGTGACCAGAAATTTTAAAAGGGGAGGCCGCAATTTTCGACGTCCAATTTACCGCCCAAAGTCAAGTGAAGACCAAAATAAAAGGTCTTCACGTCCTCAGCATATATTTCAGCGGGAAGGAAGAGGGGGCCGCGACCCCAGCGCCCCCTCTCCCTGGATACGCACCACAGACCAATACGTTTCTGCATACGTTCCTGCACTTGATATTACTTGCCGGGTGGCTGGATACGTTCCTGCATTTGGCATTACGTACCGGGTGGCTGCTGACTCAAAGAGCGCAACATCTCTCCGCAGGCTCCTTCAATCTGCTGAAATTTCTGTTCACTTTACAGAAGTATTTGAAATGAGAACTGGTGCACAGTAAAAAACTTTTATTCGGTTAATGGCACAGCGCTTACATCTGACGATGGCTGACGCAATTCTTTTGACCTTGGCAAATCTATAATAACCAACACTTCCACTTTCATCCATCATGATTAGAAGATCTCGTTTGCTTTGTACAGGCCGATACGTCTGAAATGCCAAACACACATTGCTGATAAGGTCAAATGAAACAAAAACAGCCAAGCTGGCTGTTGAAGCATTGAAATGCACGTTGTACGCGTGGATTTTTTTTATAAGTTGTACCAAAGTTTTGGAACAACTTTGGTTGAGTTCTACCAAAGTTTTGGAACTACCAAGTTCTACCAAAGTTCTACCAAAGTTTTGGAACAACTTTGGTTGAACTTATAAAAAATCCAGCTACCCAGCTTGATGTTCTTGTATCATAGTTACCCATAGGTGGGCACAGCTAACGCAAAAATTAGCTCCGCTAACAGCAGCTAGTCCGATAACAGCTATCAAAAAGATTAGCTTTGCTAATGCTAATCCGATAACACGAATTTTTCGTTAGCAGAAGCTAACGCTGGTTCGCTAATTCGCTGATTAATCATAAGATTATAATTTGAGACACAAACAGCAAAAAATCAACTTTGTAACTTGTAGCAATCAATTTAATATCGCGTTTTTCAAACGATCAGCCAAATCTAAACAATATCGTGTCAAAGCAATTTCCAAAAGTTTATTTAATAGCACGGTATATTGGTCAAGGTTTTGGGCACACGCTGAAAGAACTTAGAGCATTGAAATCAACTCGGCAGTGAAATTAGCCCAGGACTGAAATAAGCACATGGACGAAATAAGGAAAGCAGGGAAACAAGAGTCGGTCTGACCAATCTGACCATGTCTGACTATCGCGCCTTTGCGAAATGCAAGGTTGATAGACCCGCAGATGAGAGGGGATAGCATACCTTTTCTGGTTACCTAAAACCTAGTACAGGGTGACCCAAAAAAAACGGGCCCCAATTCTAATTATTCTAAATACACGGGGCCCGTTTTTTTGGGGTCACCCTGGTGTATTGCAACCTACTACGTCAAAAACCATCGGCGAAAAGTGATTTCTGCCGGGTCAGATTAGATGCGTTTGGCCGTAATAATGGGAGCCCAAAGACCCTCCAAAGAAAACGCTAGCATACCTTTTCTAGGTACCACATGAAACCTTGAGAAAACGAAAGCTTGCATTGACCAAATCACGAAATGGTATGTGACAGAAATTTTTTTGTCTGCTGTACCCCCCGGCAAAAGCCCCCGAAGTTTGAATTATGACGTCATTTTTACTGTGACGTTATAACTAGTCCGGTTGGCCAGGAAAGACATTGCTTTTTAGTTATCATTCTATTAGATATTGTAGTCACCAATGGACATACATCGTGGGCACAGGTAAGGTTAGGGGCAGTGATGTACGCAGCTGCTTCGTGCCAGAATGGTTAAATTCTTTTGTTGATAGACGATTAATTCCAGTTCGATAACTATCACGCAGAAAAATTAATGTACTGCAAGTAACTCTAGTTTCGATGCAGCTTGAAATGGAAGTCCCATTCTTTAGTTCACTTAGTGCTTTGTGGTTTGTGGTGCGCCTAAATGCCTGCTCTGGTAGCGCAACTAAATATAAGAGGGAAGTTAATTCATCGAAACAGCGCATAGTAAAGTACAATAGCAATAAATTTGCTATAAAAAAGGATATACTGGATTTACTTTGCTGGCTCTACTGAGCTTAGTTTTACATTCGAGATTTTGTTGGATATAAAATTGATGCCGCATTTGGGAGTACCGTCGTGGTGTTCAATTTATTTTTGGCTAGGATTTTTAACGGGAGCTAGCTGCTGTCTCAGCTAATGGTCTGTAAAATCAACCCTAAGTAACAATCTTGTGCTGCTGAGGCAGCATTCGCGAAAAACCTGCTATGATTAAAAGAAGAATAATCCTAGGCTTCTTGTCAAGATGCTCATGTTTTTCAGATTAGTATGATGCATCACATTTATGTATACTTGTGAGTTTTTGTTGCAACGATAGCAAGGGTAACATTGCTGGCGCCAAAGGGGGGGGGGCAGGGGGCGTGGCCCCCCAATCGACATGCTCGTCCCCCCAATTAACAAGCTTGCACAGCGGCTTTTGTGCTTAATTTCAAACTTTGGTCCCCTTAAGTTGACTGCTCTGACGCCGGCTCTGAAGGGTAAAATATATCAGATGACAAACCTATCAACCTACCCGACGTTTTGAGCGAGTTGCCGCAGTTCTTGGAGTGACACAAGACCCAGCGATGACATTGCCATTTCGATCAGTGATGTTCCGAACGACACAAGGTTTAGTGACTAGTGGCAACGTTCTACCTCCTCCCCGACCTCTAGATCCACCACTTGTTGCAACGGTACTGGTTTGTGGCTTAACTGAACTAGGTGAGGGAGCTGGACCGAAGGTACGTGCGCTTGTGGTTCTTCTTCCGGTATTAGTAGATGTTCTCCCGTTAGTAACTCTCGAGGAACCTCTACCAGTGTTAGTACTTGTTCCTCCTCTGCTACTGCCTGAAGATCCTGCACCGGTAGGGAATGTTTGACTTCCTCCTCTTGAGCTTCCTGGAGCTTTAACACCGCCTAGAAATAAAGTACATGATGGGTTGGCAGTGCAGGATTAGCTTTTTTAACTTTGATCGCACTTTTTCTTGTATTTCCGATTGTGGTTGCATCAACTCCGCGAAAACACTTTGATATGATTAATGATTATAGCTATTATTACAAGCAGCTAACATTCTATTCTTTATACTGCAGCTAAAAGTGGTTCAGGGTCTGATTTTTGAAGAAACGTTTCCTGCTATTTTCAATTGAAACGTTAAAAAGTTACAGTATATTGCTTGGTAACTAGAAGAGCGAACTTTTTGTGGATTGTAGTTTGAATTTCGACCACAGCGATTTGTTATTGTTACCAGAGCTTTATAATAATACGTTTTTCCAAAATAAAATTGAGATCGATCTTATTTTTGCATTGCTGGAACAGCCTTCACTTAAACAAATGCGTTCACAACTACAAAATTAGGTTTTCTGCTTTATTGCAAAAACCGTTATGGATAACCAAGTTTTTTTAAAAACACTTTCAACTACGAGGCAATAATACCATCCTATTTTCAAAATTTCTAACTTTTACTGTATGCCAATCGATTGAGTTTGGAAAAAAAATTTAGAGAAAGAAAATTACCTCTTTGAGGAGCAACCAAGTTGCTTGCGAAAATATCGGCCAAAAACTTTCCTTCCGTACATTTTCCTTCAACTAAACACAAAAACATCAATCTTAAAATCTACGATCACCTGTAACACCGTAGATATTCAGTAAAAGTTTTTTGAACGACTAAGTAACAACCATCGATATATCAGTTTGTGCAGTTTTTACATGCAGTACTTGACCTATAGAGGTTTATGAAGCAAAGCAAAATAATTTCATTGACAATATTACAGAGTACCGCATAGTGCAAGTCGGTTAGGTCAGTTGTGAAGATATTGCTATCTGTGCGGGAAGTCTGAAGTTCGAATTCCGCGTCGGGCAAATAGGAAAGAGTGTCGCCAACAACTCGTCACCACTGCGACGTTTTTTCGGAGCTGTGTTACCCATGCGTTTAGCCGTGGATATGGGACCCTCCACTCATTACACTCCTTTGCTTAATACCGCGAGTGTAACGAGGATTTAATTTGTTAGCTAATTTTTTTTACTAATGCCCTGTACTATAAGTGATAAAACCATTACAAAGAGTTGTGCTAAATTTATAATAGTTATAACACTTTTCAAGCATGGGCTTCAATATTTTACTTCGTTCGCAAACAGTGACTGAAGGTGTACGGGTAGTTGATCTTGACGGTTGAGGTCGAGGCCGAGGAGTTGGTCTGGTTCCTGCTCCAGGAGGAGCTATGATCCTTGGTCGTGAAGGCGGTCGGGGAGGTCTTCGTGGTTTAGTAGTTGTTTTGGGAGTTTGAGGGGAAGGTACGGCTAAACAAAAGCTGTTTTTGTTACGTTGCATTTTATACTTTTTGACTAAACCTTTTTAAAACGACTTTTTTGATTCCCAATATAGCGGTAAACACAACAATCATTGTCTTGCAAGTTTGGTCGTGCTGTATGTTATCCGACTCTATCACAGTATACCGCAAAATACATCGCGTACAAAGAGCAACCACTTTAATAGTCCGGCAATAAGTTCTAAAATGCACGGAAAGTTTCAAAATATTGAAATATATCTTGAAAATGCTTGACGCACATAATTTTAAGGCAGCAGCGTAGCCACGGGGGACAGGGACAATGCTACCCCTCTTTTTTGGCGAAGGCTGATATAAACTAAAATAAATGAGTAATAATAAAAAATGTAAATGAAAAAAATAATAAATGTATCAAACGACAAATCTTTTGGTGTAACCGACATTTCGAGTGAGTTTGTAACTACTAGGCCGTATGGATTGCCCCCCCACCCCCTTAAGTTTTCCTTTGGTTAAGCCCCTGACGTAAAGCGTAACCGACACAAATATTAAAATTAAGAATAAAAAACGAAAATAACAAAAGTCTCGTCAGCCTTGCTACTTACAGCCAATCCAGGCTAAACTCATTCCAGACTGTAAAGACTCTTCTTTGCATTGCTTTACCTGGACATCTCGACTTCATCTCTTTTCTAGGTTATGCCCTATTTTTAGCAGGCGACTGGCCCCAAACACCGACACCCAATGAAAGAACCTATAACTACTAACCCACAACTAAGTTACCGGTAGCCTAACTAGCCCACATCACTAGAAGCCCCCATGGCAAACCACTCATTTGCAGCTGCAGACGCGTTTCGACCTTGTTATGGTCTCATCAGTGCAGCATAGCAACCTCCCACCTTCCTGAAAAAAAAAAAAAATTCTAACCTTCGAAAGAACTACACAGTACACACCCCAAATTTCTTCAAAAGAACTTCAAAAGCTTTTTCACGGGCGAACGGGTTGGGCAGAGAGATTTTTTGCAGGTTGTGGTAACTGGTATAGTTACAAACCGTAAACAAAAAATTCGGGAAAATAATGTTTAAACCAACCGGTTATTTCTATTCTTTTCGATTGTTTACAGGAAATCTGTGACATCATAATCCAGCACAGGCGCGGATTAAACAGTTTTTTTTCGGGGGGGGGGGCCCAGAAAATTTAATATGTTAAGGCCTTTTTAGGGAGCTGAAGGAAAAAGTCTATGATTAAAGTACGTTATCTAGCAGTGGCGTACGCAGGATTTTTCAATGGAGGAAGTTTCAGTAACGTCACATTGTGATGACGCAACGATACGACAGTTACGGTAGTTCAGAGGTATTAAAGTGCATCGGATCGTAATGTTTCTAATCTAAATTATTACGCAATTGCAGTTGACCATGATTAAGCTATATAATGCCATAACTAAGAAAAAAACCAAGATATATTTCATTCACACTTTTGCTTGATGCTTTGCGCTTCATTTAAGGGGAGAAAAGGCAGGGATGAGAAAAGGTTTCACAGAAACTCAAGCTGTTAAGCCGTGGTTAAAAATTTACGGAAGAAATTTTAGTTTACCTCATTTTTGAGCCATAGGAAGGTTAACCGACTAAAGTAGGCCAGCTTTCGCAACGTCACAAACAGGGTGTAGTCAGGGGGGTAAAACAGTTAATTGCTTCCCTCGAAAAATTTTTTTCAAGAGCCAACATTGATGTAAACAACGCATACAAACCTTGATGTAAATATTTAATATGCACTCATTTTGAAGGGGGAAGTTTCTCCCATAACTATCTTGAAAAGTGAAGATAGTGAAGCATGCCCTCTCTGCCGCAACATTTTAAAGCTAAAATGAATTGCGTGAGAGAAGAATCCCTGATCATGCGATCATGGTCAAAAACAGCGTCGATATTGTCTAAGCATTTTCTACCCGTATCACAGCGTCGATATCATCACATACTTTTAAACACATAATCGGGATGTCTGAAAAACGGAGCACTCCAGCTTGCCCCCTCCCCTCGTTCCGCCCCTGGACCTCTTCAAATCTTTTGTTGGTCTGGTCTTTCTTGGAAGTATTTTTATTTTATTTTTGGCACTTACGGTAGGGTCAATTTAGTTTTTTATATTTTAATAATTTTTCAACAAACCGGCCGGTTATAGCGTAGTGTTGAAGATGTCGCTATCGATGCGGAAGATATGGCGTTCAATTGCCAGGCCGGTCGAATCGGATGCACTATAGCCAACGGCTCGCCACCGCTGTAACGTTTCTTCGTAGCTGCGTTGCCCAGGCGCTATAAGCTGCGGGGTCGGGCCCCGCCACTCGTTACCGCGCTTTTGTACTACAGCGAATGTAATGAAACGAGTATAATGAAGATTTGATTCAATTTTATAAAAAAATGTTTGTGTGCAGCCATAGTTTCTGCAGATACACCGCATTTAAGGAAACTCCTACTTATTAAGTGCTTCACAGTAGCATCAATGACAAAAATGCAGTTCAAGCAAAACACATCAGAAAAGTTGGACTTCCGGTATTGTTGATCGCATCGAAAGGAAAGTTTCTCGAGATTAAACTACAAAGTTGAGCAAAACAGAAAAACATGATAGCAATTGCGGCAAGCTCCGCACGAAGAAAAGTCGGTTCGTTTTAAAAATAAAAGGTTACTTTTTTCTGCAATCGTCAAGGGGGTGGTGGGTGTTGACTGTTTGTGTTGGCTGTTGACAGCAAGTGTAGTCCATGTCAACAGTTCAATTTCATTAGTTTGTTTTTATATCTTGGACTAATTTTTGCCCGAGGAAGGGAGTAACTGCCCTCTTTCGGTTAACGCATGCTAGTTAAAGAAAGTAAGGTAGGATCCTAATTGACAGATATTGGGCTTGTCGGCTCTAAACACTCGGCTTATAGTATCGTATTACAAGAACGCTCATGAGCTGAACTACAGTTCCTAGATTTCCAAAGCACAATGGCATATCAGTAGGACTTCAATACCTTACACAGAACCGGCGGCAGAGCAGTCGACTTGGGGGGGGGGCAAGCGTTTATTAGGGGGGGCCAAAGTTTGAAATTAAGCACAACAGCCACTGTCTTCAAAAGAGTGAGCTTGTGAATTGAGGGGGCCAAGCATGTCGATTGGGAGGCCAGGCCCCCCCTTGGCGCCGGCCTTGGCCTTACAACTAAAATAAGCGAACTCTTTATCTGTATTATGCTTTTTCGCAATACTGATTCACCGAATAGGCAGTCCAAGCAACCTTTTCATCATGAATTTATTTCTGACTTTCATATGGATTATGATGTAGGCCTAACAAGTAACAATAGCAGCCTAGCCGTTAATAAGAAAGGACTTTGATCACAAAAAACGCTGCCACTCAAACGACCTTCCTGAATCTAAGTTTAAAGCATTCCCGATTTTGATACTAATTATGACATTTGCTAACAAGTAAAAATTTATAAAAATTTTGGAAATTTTGGGGGGGCCCGGGCCCCCTGGGCCCCCCCCCCATAAATCCGCGCATGATCCAGCATGTACTAATTCCTTGAAGGTTTTATTTCAAATGTTCTACCTTGAGCAGAACGAGTAGAGGCTTAGATTTGGGGTGTGTAGTTCTTTTGAAGGTTAGAATTTTTTTTTTTCAGGAAGGTGGGAGGTTGCTATGCTGCACTGATGAGACCACAACAAGGTCGAAACGCGTCTGCAGCTGCAAATGAGTGATTTGCCATGGGGGCTTCTAGTGATGTGGGCTAGTTAGGCTACCGGTAACTTAGTTGTGGGTTAGTAGTTATAGGCTCTTTCATTGGGTGTCGGTGTTTGGGGCCAGTCGCCTGCTAAAAATAGGGCACAACCTAGAAAAGAGATGAAGTCGAGATGTCCAGGTAAAGCAATGCAAAGAAGAGTCTTTACAGTCTGGAATGAGTTTAGCCTGGATTGGCTGTAAGTAGTAAGGCTGACGAGACTTTTGTTATAGTCGAAATATTAATTTGTCCCTTGCAAAAAACGAAAAGTTGCGCAAAACACGAACAGCTGATACTGTAATTTAAAACACGTTGCGCACATTAGTCTCACCTCGACAAACGGGATGATTGTTTCGTCGGCAGAAAAAACGCAAATACAGACTGATGCTGCTGCGTGACTGGGCATGAACTTCACATAAGCAAACCACAACCAGAAATATAAAAACTAACTTCATCGTGCTATTTAGGACAAATAACACAAAGGTGGCAAGTTAGAAAGCCTGCAAAATTTCAATGACAAGGCTATTATTTATAGTAACAGGCCGGTTGGCGGAGTGGGTAAAGACGTCGTTATCGCAGCGGGAGGTCGAAAGCTTGATTCCCGGGCCGGTCAAATTGACACAGTGTCGCCAAGGACTCGCCACCGCTGCGATGTTTCTTTGGAGCTATGTTATTCAGTCGCTAAGTTGCGGAGATGAACTCCACCTCTCGTTACACGTTTCAGCGTTATCCTGCGAGTTTAATAAAGATGTGATTTTCATTTTATATTTTTGTCGCTGAGCTCGAAACTTGATGGTTTTTAATATCATTATAAAAGGTTTGATGAAATCAAAACTGGGTGAAAGCAAACAACTAATACTACTGGCTAGGTTCGATTCGTTGTGAGAGAATTTCCTTTGAATTTCAAACAATTTGTTGTTTACTTTAGACCGAAAGACTTTAGACTTAAGACCGAAAGCGAACGTCATCAGCTACTTATTTCGCAACTCGTTCGCAAAAAAATTTCTATTGCTGTCATTCTCAATCTGTATCCTTGTGCGTTGAGTGTTTAGCTCATACTTCGCAAGACGCATTTGATGTCTTGAAACGAAACAATTGGAATTTACTTAGCATTTTCAAATTCAATATTCTCAGAAATAAAAATCAATAATTTGAAAACTAAGTTCTTTTAAAAAAGAAGTTTACCCTAGCAATCGTTATAAAACGCATTTTGATACATCCAGTATAGGAGAGTTCGCGCTTTAATCTCAATTTTTTTCCGCAGCAAAAGAAAAAATCATTAGAACAACTGTATTTGAACATTGCCCGGACAAATACTGTAAATTCGCTCTTGTCATGGTGTATAACGTATCGGTCAGATGTCAAGCGACAGTTTTTTGTCGCAAGTTTTAAGTTTAGTCCTTGGTTGAGTCACACCAAAAAATTTTAAAAAGAACTTTTTGCTACGGCCCTTTGGAAATCTACTTGGCGCTCGCTATTAAAAATACAGCGCATAAAAATATTAAAAGTATTCTCACTGCATAGTCTTTAACCCGAAAACACGCGCATAATTTTACAAGGGTGGAAAAAATAGACGTTTCGCCTGTCCACGGGTCCAGTTTCAGTGGGCTAAAACTCCACAAGCTTTCTGCATCATAACCGAATTTTGGGCGCCATAATCACTTTTTTCAGTTGCGACATCAAAAATTGAATTATGATGCAAAAATTCCCCGGGCTTTTGGTCCATTTCAATAGCTCATTTGGACAGGAGAATGTGTGCAATGTAAAAACAAGCACCACTACGAAAATGGCTAGAAATTAACCGATGTCAGTTAGTTGGTCTATTTGCTCTTATTTACGTAACAAATGTTTTTGGTGGTTTTTATGAAAATTAAATAGCATAAAACATCTTTAAATTGTCAATTACAATGTTATTTACTTGCTGCAACAAACAATTGAAGCTAAACTGTGGTTACGGCTACGATCTCATTGCTTTATATACTAAATGCTGCTGCATAAAATTCTAATAAACTACCAACCCAAGTTAATTAAATTTCATATAAAACCTTAGTTTTAATTTGATAACCGACAAAAATAAAAAGTTCTCTGAAATTTGGAAAAGAATGAATTATGTTTTAATAATAAATTACTATATTGGTAAACACATCCGTGTTGGCAACTCTGTCAAAAAAATGATGCAAGTATTCTAGCCTAATCAAAAATAGAATGCTACAAAATTATACTGTACAACAAACACAAAGCAACGAGAGATGCATAACCAAACTAACGTACAATTACGTCATAAAATTTAGCTTACGCAAAAAAAATGGATAAAAATGCGAATACAATACTTTTTAAAAAATAATGCCAAATCACAAAAAATATAGGCCTAATGTCATAGGCATTTTGTGATATTATTTTAAAAATGATTTTCAAAAAAATCACGTTTGAAACTGAAGGATTGTTATTAGTTCATGTTTTACTGATGGTGATTTTCTCTTACATTCTTTTTATTAGCTTTGGCGTAAATCTGTGATGGACTTAGCTTTGCATTTTAAGATAAAAACACGAAGCAACTCTTATCTTAGTAAACCTCAGTTACACTTAGTAGTAGGGCTAAGCATGGTCAGGTTCAAATTGTTGCTTTATTTAGCAAAATGCATAGGTTTGGAACATGAAACGTAGAACCTGAATTTTAGAATATGAAATTGGTCAGTCCAGTCGTCTATGATATAATTCATAGAACAAAAATCATAAACTTTTTTCATATAATTGCTGAAAATTTTCGGTCTTTATCACTTTTCACAATCGCATTGTTGAAAAACTATCATAACGAAAAACTTATAAAACTCATAAAAAATAGACGAGTAAAGTCTTGCGATGGCGGAATGATAGTTACTGTGAAAATAAAAAAGTAAAAAAAATAATATCTTCATATGATACTTGCGGTACTACGCTAAAGTGCCTAGCAAACGACTGGCCACATCTACACGCTTAGCGCTTGGGCGACACAGCTCCAAAGAAGCGTCGCAGCGGTGGCAAGCCGCAGTCGACATAGCATACGATTTGACTGACCCGGGATTCGAACCCTAGACCTACCGAACTAATAGCAATGTCTTCATAATTAAGCTGACCGGTCAGTTACCAAACGTAAATGCAAAATCAAAATATGGAAAGTTCATCATTCAATCATTAATGTACTCGGCAGCAATTAAGCGAATTACTTTGGTTGAAATTTTCTTATTTAATGTGACTAAACTCCTTTGGTGCTTCGTGGCAAAACTTTTGTGTTTCTAATTATATTTCTTCCTTTTGATTTATTGATCTTTGTAACGTCGCGAGGTCGCTGAAATGCCAGTGAAACAGCAAAATTGGATTTGCTTTCATAAACGGAAAAGTTTTTGTTTTTTGATGACGTAATAATAGTCAAACAAAGTTCGGGTACATTAATATATTTTTGAAAATCATACATTGATGTCAACAGCGCTGGTTCGTAAGCATGATGACGCAAAACAATCATAAGCACAATAAAACGTCAATGCAACTTTTCAATTTTTAGTAAGTAGTTATAACTGAACCAAGTTTTCTTTTTCACTAAAAATTGGTAAAAGTTTTGATTTGCGAAGGAACAGGTTAAATAAATCCGTGTAGCCGACGGAAAATTGATACAAAATCCACGGAGTGGAACCGTATAATTTTTCCGGTTCAGGTTCGGTTTAGATTCAACAGCGGTTTCAAATTTCGGTTGAGATCGGGTTAAAATTCAGATAAACTGAAACGCTTCGGTTTGGATTCGCTCCAGTAAAAAATATTTCAAAACCGGTTTAGCTGGCAATTTCACCATGCGGGCCATTTCATTCAGCGAAAGTTTTACATGAATAGCTACAGATTACCATCAAAACCGGTTTATAAAATTCCGGTTCAGGTTTGCAGTGAAAAATGCTATAATTCTAGTAATACAATTTAGAGAATGAAAAGTACGAAGCAATTTTTCTTCGCATTGACAAGCGAATATAATGCATAAAATATTAGTAGTAAAGCCGATTTCGAGATAATTAAATTGTTACTATGCTATGACACTAACGGCCTATTCAATCCCAGGTAGTGTTAAATCAAGGCTGCGAACTCGATCGATTTTTAATCGAGCTTAAGTTCGAGTTCAAGAGACATTTGCAAATTCGAGTTCAAAAATTTTTATTTTTCGAGTTCAAGTTCGAGTTCGGAAAATATGATCGAGTTCAAGTTCGAGTTCACAGCCCTGTTCAAAATACTCTTAAACAAACATACCCTAACCACGAGCGGATTCATAAAATTTTGGAAGGGTATGCGGTTTTGATTTAGTTTGAATGTTAACTAATTACAAAGACGTTTGGATCCGAGAAAGGGCGTTTAAGCTACTTAAAATTAATGCTTTCATGCCAGGAACGTAACCAGAAAGTTTTTAGGGGGAGGGCAATATAGTTTGACATTTTTGAGCGTAGATTTTCCGGCTGAGTTAGTTTGAAACAAAATGAGGACAGTAACGGTTTTAGGGGGGTCCGGGGGTATGCTCTCGCGGAAAATTTTTGAAATTTTGCATTCTATGATGGCCATTTTAGTGCTTCTTGAACAAGTGTTAAGGCAAATTGTACTTGAATTTTTTTCCCTTAGTTTTGAGGTCTTCACCAAATACCGGTATGATGCAATTTTTCCGCAAGTTTTCGATTTCTGTGTACCGGTATAAAGCGTAGGAATGATTGTTGTCGAAGAGGTTCGAAATTATGGAAAAACTGTATTCATCAAAAACATTGTTAAAAAAAGGTCTCCCACCCCTGGATCCGTCCCTGACCCACTTAGTAGCAGTTGGAACAGAGATTGCAGCACCGCACAAACAACAGGTAACTGTTGCTGCAAAACCTTTTTCCAATTAGAATCTGAAATACAAACTAAGAAATAATTTATTAACTTACTTAACGTAGCAAATAGTGCTAATCGTACCAAATTGTGCTAACGTACCAAATAAGCTCCGAAACCTTTCTCCAATTAGAATCTGAAATAAAAACTGAGAAATGATTTATTACTTAACGTACCAAATGGTGAAGATATATGGACAGAAATTTCAACCAACCAAGGCAGTATAATTTTTGCAGTAATTTACAGACATCCGTGTACCAACTTCCTAGATTTCGAAAATGCATTGTGTAACACCTTAACCGAATTTGAAAATCAAAAACTTAAGTATGTAGTCAGCAGGGATATAAATATAAACTATTTAGCAATTAACAACTCAAAAATTAGCTACTACTTCAATTCGCTAAATGCACTAGGTAGTAAACTTTTTAATGCGCCTACAAGGTTTTCGAGACATAGCAAGCCCACTTTATTAAATCATATTCACTGCAATATCACCAAAAAAGAACTTCTTGGTAAACCATGCTTATTTGACATATCCGACCACTTGCCGACTTGTGTAATATTAAATAGCTTTAGTTGTAACAAGAGATTTAAGTCAAAAATGTAGAGATGCATGAAATTCTTTAAAGGAGAAGAATTCATTATTGATCTAAATTGCCAATTGCAAAGCTATTGTAAGATAAACAACCAAGACACTGACGTTAATGAAGATGTGTCCAGAATTACTGAAACCTTTATAAAAACACTAAATAGTCATGCACCCTTAAGGCCACTGTCTCGGCGTAGAAGAAAATTGAATGAAAAACCTTGGATAACTAAAGGCCTTTTAAAATCTATCAACACAAAAAATAAGTTATTTAAATCTTGTTATAAATGTTCTGAAACGAACAAAATTCAACTTTACAAACTTGACTGCTATTTTGACTAAATTATACAATAAACGTTTGCAACAAGAATGTTTTACGGATTAAATTAAAGTGGGTCAAGTCATTCCAATTCCCAAAATATTAACACCCAAAGAACTTGATGAATTTCGACCTATCTCTCTTTTAAACTTATATTTAAAAATTTTTGAAAAATTGTTGAAGACTAAAATTATGGATTTTTTTGACAAATATAATAGGCTATATTATCTCTTGAGCAATTCGAATTTACAACAAACAGTTCCACCGAACTAGCAATTACCACAATTTATGATAAATTTCTTGATAATCTTGATAAAAATCAATATACATGTGCTATATTTCTTGATATCAAAAAAGCTTTTGATTCCCTTGACCACAAAATTCTAATCAAGAAGTTAGGCCACTACGGTTTTTAAGGAAAAATTTGGAATTTGCTGAAATCCTATATGGAAAACAGAAAAATTTGTTCTAAAGTATAGAACAAAAAGCTTCAAAATATTTTAAAGTATAACTCACGGAATTCTTTTTCTGTTATTTATTAATGATTTACCTCAAGCATCAAAGTTTAATGCTACTTTGTTTGCGGATGATGCTAACTTGCATATTTCCCACCAAAATTCACACAGCTTGCAAGTAATGGTTAATGAAGAAATCGAGAAAATTGAAAAATGGTTTAATAAACTAACGTTAAATTATTCGAAGTGTTGTTTTATGATTATAAGTCGCTAGCCCCTTGATGCCTCAAAATTTAGCTTATCAATGAATAACGTAAACGTTAAACGAAGTGATTGCGTTAAATATCTAGGTGTGCTATTAGATGAACAGTCAAGCTGGAAAAATCATGTTTAAAAACCAAACAAAAACCTTTCAAAAATTTGTGGGCTAATTTATAAACCAAGACACTATGTACCTTTAATCACGCGCAAATTGATTGATTATTCCATGTTTCATTCCGTCATATTGCACTCGTTAATTAACTCGGGAAGAAATATAAATTCATATCTCCACCAGATTGTAGTTTTGCAGAATAAACTTATTAGAGCCAGTTTATTTCTTCCTCAAAATTATCCTACCAATTCTCTGTACGTTTATTTTCAAACTCTAAAATTAGAAGACATAATCAGATCGGCATTTGCAAAGTTTGTTTTTGCATTCAAAAATACCATGCTTTCATCATCATTTAACAATTACTTTATCAATCTCAACAAAATACATATACACAACACTAGACAAGAATCAATTGACAGTTATTATCATCGTCCTTTCAAGAGCGAGTTTGGGAGGAAAAGATTACAGCACATGTGCTTACAGGAGTGGGAATTTATTCCTCTTGCTCAAAAGGAGTGCTCTTTTGCTAGATTTAAAAATAACTATAAAGCAGTTTTATTTGAGCATTACTCCAAAAATCTTGTTGAGCTTCATCAATTATCTTAATTGCCTGCTTATTTCAACATCCAGTGAGTGTAACAACTAATGTTTAAACTCATTTATTGGTAAGAAACGTTCTAGCTAAATTTGAATTACATTTGTTAGGAAAATCGTACGCCGAAAGTTTTACTCGTTGTTGGTACAGATTGATGCGTAAACTGGGATACATTGTAAATATGGTTGTAAATATTGTTTGTTTTTTTGTGCCTGTGCTGCCTTTATTTTATTATAATACTTAACAGTTTTGCATGTAATCGTTCACTTTACTACACTTCGTTGTTAAGCCTGTAATCGGTGTCTAGTGCCAGATTTGCAGATCGGTGTCTAGTCTAGTGTCAGATTGAGGCAACCTATAGAACAATAACCTTTTCTTAATAACGAATAACTTCTACTTTTTGTATTTTTTGTTTTATTTGTAAGTAGTGGTGGAGTATAGGTTTATGGCCTGATGTTTCACTTTATGATTAGCATTATTTTCTTTTAATCCCAGCTTTTGGCAGTACTGTCTTGTAGTGTGTTTTTTTTTAAATGTTTTATGTCACGCTAAGCTTACGCCGATATTGTTTACTGTAAGTATTGCTATAGTAGGTGTAGTTGACTTAGGTGACCCCTGTGGTCTTTGGCTGTTTTCTGCCTATGTGAACTCTCTAAAGACTAAACGTATACGGTGAAATATACTTGGTTGATTGATTGCAGTGCAGCTGCGTTTGAGTTTCAATGAGACAACGCAAAATGAAATGCCAGTGCAGTATCGGTACCAAAATTGCAAATTTGCAATCATTCGATCTACAGTATAACAAAAAACCAAAAGAAGATTAAACTTCGTTTTAAGAGATCTGAATCAATAAAATTAAAGTACTCAATTAGTGAACTCGAACTCGATTGCTTTTTTCTAAGTTTGAGTTCAAAAAATATTATTTTTCGAGTTCAAGTTCGAGTTCGGCAAAAACGATCGAGTTCCAGCGAGTTCGAGTTCAAGTTCGAGTTCGCAGCTCTGCGTTAAATCAGTGTTAAAGCGCTTTGTTTAGTCTGTTACGCGTGTACTGCGGTACCGGGAATATCAAACGTTAAAGACTTCTTCACCATGCATAGATTACTTGTAATGTATAAGTGACGAATACCTTGAATTCGAACCAACTTCAAAGTGACGCTAGTGACTTTACGGAGCGAGCCGCTTTTTCGATCGGTTCGGGTTTGGTTAAGGTTCGCAAGTACTCACATTATTCGGTGCAGTTCCGGTTCACTCTATTTGCGATTTTGAAAAATGCGGTTCGGGCTCGGTTAAGATTCGACAAAACTAGCGTAAAACCGGTTTATAAAACTCCGGTTCGGGTTCGGTTCGACTTCCTGATAAAATCTCCTGCAATAAAGTCAGCATTGTGAAGTAGTGGTTCGGAGCGTCGTTTTCACGTCGACCACAAGCGCAAGGTTGATGGTTCAATTCCTACCCAAGCTTCGTTATTAGATTCTTGGATTAGACGCTTAGGAAAAATTATTCCTGCTAGGTGGAATCTGACAAGACAAGCTGCAAATTAAAGAAACCAGAAGCAAAACTCTAGCGTAAAACCCGTAAACAAGTAACTCCTACGCGAGTCTGAAATCGTCCTATGCGTGCGCCTTCGTTGCTTTCTCTTGAAGATAAAAATGAGGAAATCCGAAATCATGCTCTATTCCAGTTTCAATTTTGAGAAACAATCGCTTGAAATCGACATCGCAAACAATTGAATATTGCCGCGGAAGTTTTACTTGAATAGCGTCCAATTATCGGTTAATATATCGTTAATGTGATACTATTTTGGGAGTTGAATTGATAGTTGTAGTTGCCGCGAGCAACTTTACAAAGAGCAGAAGAGCGCTGCATTGCTGAATATAAACAATTCCAATGGAAGCTAAACAATGGAAGTTCTCAGAAAAAGCACGTAAAATGCTGACATCACAATGGCACAATATTGCCAAAGGAGAAAAACATTTCAGAACATTGTCCCAGCATTAAGCTCTGCAAGAAATACTTACCCTACCACATGTCCAGTTTTCGTGGTCTTTAGTCCCACGGTTCTTGATTCAAATTTTTGCTTATGATGAATTTCTTGACGTTACAATCACTTTTTTAATTGTGACATCAAAAAATTGATTATGACGCATAAAGTACCACGAATCGCGCGCCTGAAACCCATGAAAATTGGACCTGTGGACAGGGTAAATGTACGCTTTGTCACAATTGGTCACGTTTACTAGACTATATGACGTGGACCAGTTCGTGATTGAGGAAGCAATTAGTTGCGTTGAAATAATACGGCAAGTGCGGTTAATTGCGTACATTGCAAGAACACTATTGGTAGTGCAAAAACTTGTCCACATTGTAAAATCAGCGCATCAAGCTACCGGTCTAAATGCAAGCGTGCTACCGAGAATTTTTGTAAGACTAAAAAACGTGACTGTGCTAAAACATGATCATCTTTTTAGCAAAATCAATTTCTTTTTTGCATCAAATGTTATTCGAAATTTATTCAAATCTGCTGCTTTTCTTAGCTTGTTATCTAAATTTTCCTGTTCTCCTTAGTTTGGGATTTATATCGACGACAGCTCTGCACATAAACTTACAGTCGTGTGCAAAAGCTTAAGACCACATAAATAAAAGTTGAAGTTTTGTTGGAAAATAATTAAACTCGCACTAATCTTATATCGCATTAGTTTTTATTCAGTTATTCAGTTTCACTCAAAGTATATTCAGTTTCACTCAAATTTTAGTGCTTAAAAAATGGGCAAATTGAGGGGATTAATTATCAGTTGCAGAAAGATCAAAAAGTGTTGCTTTGAATGAAGAGGGGTACTCAGAAAGACAAATTCCAAAAAGACTAAAATTTAGCAAAACAGCGATCTATCAGGCAAATAGGAGTTTTTAGGATTTGCGCAGTCAGGAAGACCCAAGGTTACCTCCCAAAGAGATGACCACCTGATAAAATGGATGGTAGTGCGTTCACCTACCAGTTTAAACAAGATAATTGGGTCGACCTTGTATAGCACCTGCAGCGGTACCTTTAAGCAACAACATCAACCCAATTATCTTGTTTAAACTGGTAGGTGAACGCACTACCATCCATTTTGTCAGGTGGTCATCTCTTTGGGAGGTAACCTTGGGTCTTCCTGACATGTGCAAGTCCTAAAAACTCCCAAAATTTCGAAATTTCACAAATGCCTGATGGATGGTTGTCGCGAAATAGGAAATGGTATTACTTCGCTGACAGGACGATTGATAAGAATTGTATGGCAAATTGTAGGAATTAATTCGTTCTTAGATCTGACCTCATGAAAAAACCAAGACCTTGTTCACCAAACGAATACAATAATCGACCCAACTTGACTTACTTAGCTACGGTACTCAGCGTACTACTTTTCAATTCAATAAACACAAGCACCACTGCTCACTTCAGTAACACAAGGGCTATATACCCTTCAGCATACAACAATATTGCTTACTCTACGCACACTAAATCTACACTCGAAAAATTAACCTCGAAAATTCACGCCTATTTATACTCTAAATTCAGTTTCGAGAACGTTCTGCGACATTCTCAAAATGAAACAAGAAGAGAAACCACATGACATGCAAAACTCACACCAAACCACAGTAAACACGATTGTGACGTCACAAGCACAAATTTTAACCCAGTGAAATTTCGTAACTGAAAGATTTGTCCGGAATATTCACGAAACAATTACGTCCGTAGACAGTTATGACTTTATAATGCAACCTTACGAAACAATCCCACGAATAAAACTTCGGAAAACGACGCATCGGTCTAGAACAGAGGTGTGCAACATGTGGCCCGCGGGCCACTACCCGGCCCGTCAAGCCACTTAGTGTGGCCCTCATCAACAGTCTCACTTTTTTCCATCAAAGCATAGAATCATAATCCGACAGTTTAATCAGAGCGACGATTTGCACATCGTGTATGATTTCGTAGCTTAGCGCAGTAATTTGATTATGACAGTACGTGAAGCAAGCATTCTTCTGCTCTGTGGTTTAGACTGGTTCACTCATCAGCTGTGTCTGGAAAATTTACGTTAGATACAATGTGTTACTCACAATAGGAAGGAGGTGGTATAGCTGCCATTGTTTTTTCGGTTCATTTGTTATGTGTGTTTTGTCTCAGATGTCTGATACAACGAGTGTCTCTGCAGAGAAGACTCTGGTTTGATTCCAAGTTCAGCCAAATTAGAGACTTTAATATAGGTTGTCACAGCTTCCCTGCTTGATGCTCAGTTATTAATGGACAGTGTAAAGAACAATCCGGCAAGTTTACTTGTGTGGTAGGGAAAAGTTAAAAACGGGTTGCTACAACCTCTGTCATAGCTGATGTTAACAAACTGAGCTAGAGGATTAAATTTTAGAAATCGTGCTAAAATTTTACACAAATGATATTTTACATTGTGAGAAATGTTTAGTTCGTTGCGTAAATGGAAAACTATATTTTTGGTGTGGCCCAGCTGAATTTCTAAATTGGTTACATGGCCCGCCGACAAAAAATGTTGCACACCCCTGGTCTAGAACCTACTACAGTAGACAAAGCATTTACAACAAAAACATATTAAACAGCTATATCGTTACAATGGCTATTTTGCTAAATTTTAGTTTTTTTGAAATTTGTTTTTTTGAGTACCCCCCTTCATTCAAAGCACCACTTTTTGCCCTTTCTGCTACTGATTATCCTCTCAATTTGCCCATTTTTCCAGCACTAAAATTTGAGTGAAACTGAATGTATTTTGCTTTTAAAACCAGAAATGCGCAAAAAAATTTATCATTTAGGCTTCACAAGTATCATTTAATGTTCATGGAACATAAAAGGATAATGTGACATAACATTAGCGTGAGCTTTAATATTTTCCAACAAAACTTCAACTTTTATCTATGTGGTTTTAAACTTTTGCTCACAATTGTGTTCAAAATTCCAAAGAATCTACGCGACGAAAAATTGTGTTGATGAGCAGAAAGCGCTGATGAGAGTCTGTAAAAGGGGGTTGCAACCGTAAAAGGTTGAGAACCGTACAAGGTTTAGATCGTTACATTAAAATCAACCGCAAACAAATTTTTATTTTTCAGTGGAGTATTGGAGGCTTGTGGAATATTAAAGGCTTGCACTGCAAAATATTTTTAATAAAGCTATTGCAATGCATGATAGCTAAAATATATGGTTTTAAAATGTATTTGTCGGCAGCGTGGCCGAGTGGTTCGGAGCGTCGTATTTTACGACGACCATGATCACAAAGGTTGGTAGTTCAACCCCCACCTAAGTCTCGTTGTTGCGTCCTTGGATAAGATGCTTCACGACGATTATCTCTGCTTGGTGGAATTTGACAAGCATCAAATTAAAGAAGCCAGAAACAAAATTCAAGCGGAAAACTCGGAAAAAAGGCAACTCCTAAGCGAGTCTGGAATCGTCCTATGCATAGCACCTCCATCGCTTTCTCGTGATAGTAGGATAAAAATGAAGAAATCAGAAATCAATCATATATGTAGGTAAATAAGCTATAATATTTAGTTCAAAACTCTCTATTTTTGACTTTTCCCGCTCATTTTTTTATGCACCAAGTTGATGGCGGCATTTAAGTCCTATATCCATTGCTTGTTTCGTAATTAATCGATTTTATTGTCAGCAATAAACGCTTTATTCGGGTTACGCTTAGCCGATAAGATAAAACTAATAAACTTCATTGGGTTCTTAAAGTGCAATGGCATTTCAAAATCTATTTTATTCGTCCCTACTCTTGCCATTTAAAGAATTATAACGACAGTCTGCTTTTGATGTTAACATTTAGCACTGTAACCAAAACAAAATGCGGTATTTCTTGCCAAATAAGTTTTTTGAAAAACCGTATTTGGTTAGCATTCTTAAAAATAACATTAGCATACACTGAATCGTAGAATTTATAAAAACTCAAACTTTTCTAGTTCAATTAAATCATCAGAGCCGGCAGACCATTCTGTTAGCAGACTAAATTGGTAGTTACAAAAAAATTCGGATGTTTGTGCTTTTACCCTGCCTGACAAATTATTCAACTGGACTGGGGAACAACTAGACCTCCTTTCCATCAGCTTTGATCGTATTTTTCTCTTCATCGCATTCTGTTTGGTATATTTAATTTACCATTTGATGCAAATTGAAGCACTTTGCAAAGAATAAGCGCTTCCAAAAATCAAATCGCATCTTCATTATGCTCTCGGTATTACGCCGAAGCCTGTAACGAATGGCGGGCTCATCTCCAAGGCGCCTGGGCAACACAGCTCCGAAGAAACGTCGAAACAGTGGCAAACCGTTGGCAGCACTATGTCCGATTTGACCGGCCTGAGAATTAAACGTTAGACCTACGACACCGATACCGATGTCGTTAACAACTGCGTTGACAGACCGGTCTATAATCGCTTGCAGTTGATGAATTTCTCAATTCGTATCATTTTGCTTCAGTTTCTTGAGTAGAGGGTAGTAAAAGATGAAAAACATGTTTTCATAAATGCATTTGCAAATTCGGCAAAATAAATATCAAAACGTCTCTGAAAAACAATACCTATATTTTTCTCCTTACTTGCAGTATATCTCTCCTATCACGAGAAGGCAATCGAGGCGCTCCAACGAGCTTGCACAGAAGTTTCTGCTCTGCCTACCACCTTAGGATAGAGGAGTATTGGAAGGTCTAAAGAAGAATTGAACAAAACTAATTTTTGTTTGTTTTGTTTATATAGCATCGTGAATTGGTGGGTCATACATTTGACACAGTCACCCTAAAAGGGTTAGCAACTTCGTCAAATCTATTACTTCTATCTGCAGCAACATTATTTATAATGTTTGTCTTTGTTTCTCTTCGAATTAATTGAACAAATTTCATTTGTCAGCTTTTACTTTTTGTTTTCTGCAACTGCTATCCATTTCCCTGTATTGAGTGCTCATGATTATGTACTGTAATTTTGCTGTATGGGTGTCAATGGCCTCCCTGACCTGATTGCTATCACTGATGAGGGACGTTATTCCAAACCAGGATGGCTCGGGTCTTATCTTGTATAGTGAAATTTATTATTCACATTAAAAAAAATTTAGAAAATGCAAACAAACGACAGACAGGATCTAGTGTCTCGTCTGATAAGAATTAAAACCAGCCCAACCTGAGTAAATTTGAATTCTACCCTTAGAAATTTTATGATTTTCAGTCGTGTCGGTTCTCAAAGCAGCACCAAATGATCACGTATGGTCAGTGGCGTAGCCAGGGGGGGGGGGGGGCACCGGGGCACTGTCCCCCTCTGTTTTTGGCGAAACCTAATCTGAAGTGCAACTGAAGCATTCTTATAAAATACCATAATCTTTGTTTTAAAGCTCCCTCATCTTTACCACTTTTTCATTTACGACTAATTTTTGCGCGATTTAAATTTTCACGTAACTTCTCCACAAAAAGCTGCTGTAAAGTATTATTATTGCATCATAACAGCGCAATGGGATCAAATATTTAAGTGTAAGTACAGAGAAAAAGCAAGATTGTATCGCAAAAAAAACAAAACTGTCGAATATCAGGAGTAGATCCAGAAAGTTTTGGTGGGAAGGGAATGTAATTTTGAATTAGGTTGAATGTTAACTAAACACAATGACGTTTAGACCAGGATACGGGCGTAAATAAGCCTTTTGAAAATGTTTTATGTCAGAGACGTATTCAGAAATTTTTTCAGGGAGGGGGCATCCCTCCTAAATATTCCGCTGGCTACGCCTCTGCGTACGGCAGACGTAAATTTACGCCGCTATTCTGAGCTTTACGTTACTTCAATTTTGCGACGTAACATTCCAAATGCTTTTATAAAAACTTTTAAACATTTATCACCAAATGCAGCATTAGCTGAAGCTGTAGACATGGGTTCGATTACGAGTCGGATCAAACGACTGACTTTACATTAGTATCCACAGCTTACCGGCGCGACATTCAGCATTGAAGGAACAGTGTGTAGAACTAGCCGGCAAGTTTACTTGTTGTGTCGTTGGAAAGGCACCAGGGCTGCGAACTCGCTCGATTTTTGATCGAGTTCAAGTTCGAGTTCAAGAGACATTTGCAAATTCGAGTTTAAGCTCGAGTTCAAAGATTTTTGCTTTTCGAGTTTAAGTTCGAGTTCGGCAAAAATGATGGAGTTCGAGTTTAAGTTCGGCAAAAATGATGGAGTTCGAGTTCAAGTTCGAGTTCACAGCCCTGTTCAAAATACTCTTAAACAAACATACCCTAACCACGAGCGGATCCAGGAAATTTTGGTGGGGGAATGCGGTTTTGATTTAGTTTGAATGTTAACTAATTACAAATACGTTTGGATACGAGAAAGGGCGTTTAAGCTACTTAAAATTAATGCTTTCATGCCAGGAACGTAACCAGAAAGTTTTTAGGGGGAGGGCAATAAAGGTTGGCATTTTTGAGCGTAGATTTTCCGGCTGAGTTAGTTTGAAACAAAATGAGGACAGTAACGGTTTTAGGGGGGTCCGGGGGCATGCTCTCGCAGAAAATTTTCGAAATTTTGCATTCTATGATGGCCATTTTAGTGCTTCTTGAACAAGTGTTAAGGCAAATTGTGTTTGAATTTTTTTTCCTTAGTTTTGAGGTCTTTACCAAATACCGGTATGATGCAATTTTTCCGCACGTTTTCGATTTCTGTGTACCGGTATAAAGCGTAGGAATGATAGTTGTCGAAGAGGTTCGAAATTATGGAAAAATTGTATTCATCAAAAGCATAGTTGAAAAAGGTCTCCCACCCCTGGATCCGTCCCTGACCCACTTAGTAACAGTTGGAACAGAGATTGCAGCACCGCACAAACAACAGGTAACTGTTGCTGCAGTGCAGCTGCGTTTTCATTTAAATCTCTCGGAACACCGTTTATGATGCAATAAATAAGTTTCAATGAGACAACGCAAAATGAAATGCCAGTGCAGTATCGGTACCGAAATATTGCAAATTTGCAATCATTCGATCTACAGTATAACAAAAAATCAAAAGAAGACTAAACTTCGTTTTAAGAGATTTGAAACAATAAAATTAAAGCACTCAATTAGTGAACTCGAACTCGATTGTTTTTTTTTCGAGTTCAAGTTTGAGTTCAAAAAATATTATTTTTCGAGTTCAAGTTCGAGTTCGGCAAAAACGATCGAGTTCAAGCGAGTTCGAGTTCAAGTTCGAGTTCGCAGCCCTTGAAAGGCACTTGGTGGGAATTCCCTACCTTGGAGTGGAAGATAGATAGCAGGCAACTCTAAAGCGAGCTCGTCATAGCGCTTTGATCGCTTTCCCGTAATAAGAAGATAAATATGCGACCAAACTAAACTTTTGACTCATACACAGAATGCCTGGTGATTTATGTCACGAAACTCTGATGACGTGCAGTATGATGTAGTTGATTGAATGTATTTATACCGCTGTAACTAATAAGATTCACAACAGAAATAAGGCCATTCTTATACTAAATTTGTCATAACAAAATTTTCATGGTATGTTATACGCTGTACGTTTGTAACACTGGCTCGAATTCAAAATTTAATTTTTGCAAGTTCTATTTTAGTAATTTTAATGATTTCAAATATGGGAAATGAATTTGGTTATTAGTTATACTATGTATATCATTTCGGTCAATCAAGGACGCAAGCTTAAACCCTTTAGATTATTCTAGAATTATTTGTCTACGATTTTCCTACTACAATATTGTTTATATTTTGCCTATAACAATTTTGCGACGCCACTTTGCCTTCGGTCGCGTCAAAACTTCATCTATTGCACACATATACGTTGACGTAATATACAGCAGTGCATTTAAAAAGATCCTTGTATACCAGTAGTTTGTTACAGCAAGTTCTAAAAAATTAAAAAGTTATATTTTTTTGCCTTGACCTCGTGTTTCACTACTTCACTGATGCAATGTTAGCAGTAATCTACTGTTCTCAAATTACATCACCGTAAAGTGAACGAGTGTTGCCGTTAGGCCATCAGCTGTTGATATGGCAGACCAGATGGAACTAATTCTATACCGCGCTTCTCAATGTTCTTCAACTTTTGCGTCGTCAAAAAACCATCCAGTTTTGAAAATGTGGCCAAAGTCTTGGAAACTGTTCTCGTAATTAGTGCATGATAGATACTATAATTTGCTACATGCGTATGTGAAAAAGACCACCGTTGTGGAAATAGTAGCCTAAAAGGAAAACTTCGCGAATTTCTGCCAATTCATTTATGGCGAGAGAACTTCTATCGTGTTTCACAGGGATGCCAAATTGCTTTCAGCAAGAGGTTCCGGATTGGACCTCAAAAAGGTTCTAAATAAATCCAAATATTAGAATTGCAATTTCGCAAGTTAAGTGTAGCAAATGCAAATTTAACGCTACTTCAATATATCATACTAGTCATACAGTCTGCATATATAAATTAACATATAACACTAAAAGTCTATTACCAACACTTTTTTTTCAATGAAAGCGTTATAGTATTAGCATTTTGTTGCAAATTTATCCTATCATGAGAAAGCGATCAATGCGCTATACGAGCTCGCTTAGAAGTTGCCACCATCTGTCTACCTCACCAAGATGAGGGAATCCTGCTAAGTGCCTTTCCCAACGCCACAACAAGTAAACTTGCCGGGTTATTCTCCACACTGTCCCTTTAGCGCTGAACGTCAAGCAGGGAAGCTGTGAATACCAATTTTAATGTCATTGGTTTGACCCGACTCGGAATTGAACCCGAGTCTACAGCTAGAGAAGCGGATGCTCCTACCACTCGGCCATCTGAGCTGGTTATAAATACCCTTTTTTTGTTACGGCACAGTTAAGTAAACATCACAAACAGATGCCCCTCATAATTACCTACCTTTTAAAAAAAGATGTCATAATAAAAACATGGAGCATAAAATCTAAAAAAACTTCAAAAATGGAGGTAGGTGGGGTTAGAAATATTTGTTGGTGGGTGAAGTTTTTTCAAAATTTTCAAAAATCGTTATCGTTATCATGATGCATAATAAAAAGTTTATCTTTTGCCATAGCATGTCAGAACAATTTTTTTTTGTCATAGCCCTAATGATCACATCAATTTACTGCAACTAAAAAACTATTCAGTTTTAGCTAAAGAAACTAGTCTAGCAGTCTAGAGCTGACAAGAAAACGGGTAGGTGTGTTTTTAGTAAACTCATTACCTGGGTAAAGGTCAACTAAACATTCAGCTTTAATCTAGGCAACTTGTCGAGTTGGCCTGTTTCAGTAAGTTGACTACCTGGGTATCGTTATACCACCATCAGTAATCACTACAGTTCTGACGTTTGAGTTACCGGTATCATAGTCCATATAGTTCCACTAGAGCTAGACCAGGGGTGGCGAACCTATGGCACGTGTGCCAGATGTGGCACGCCGCAGATTTTTTTCTGGCAAGCCACTTGATACTTTAATCTTGATTTCATTTAACTAAGAGGTCTTCAACCTTTTTTACACAATCGCCCTTTTCGGAAAATGTGAGTCCAAATTGCCCCCATAAAGCCTTCACGTTCGTGTAGCTGCATTTTTCTCACTGAAAATAGGTGAAGACAAAAAGAATTTTCACGTGCGCTGAACCACTTTTTCCGCAGTTGATTGAATATTGCTACCCACTAAATTTGAATTTGACCCTGTTTAAGAACTGATATTTGCTTTATGACAATAAATTCATTATGTTTTTGTTTTGTTTAATGTCAAGGCACAATATGAACTTGCTAAACTTTAACTTTAATATTTTGGCACGTTCGCCAAAAAAGGTTTGCCACATCTGCATTTGGCTATCTGACTTAATCTTGTCTCTACCGTAACAAGGATTTCCAAAAATTCGAAACAGTTTCTAAATTAAGAAAAACCAACATCGTGAAGATCAGCGCACAACTTGCTTGACAAACTTCTATAATAAAGGCTTAGCTTACAAACCAAAGTGTTTGTTTTTTTTTATTTAACACAGGATGAATTTGGAACATCCTTTCCTTTTCGAAGGCGCGCGCCCGCTGCTGATCAAAATTCCTATGTCGCGGCCACGTACTTTTCACAGCTTCATCAGAAGAGAAAGCGCTCTTCTTGGACAACATTTTGTGCTTGAATGCCGATTTCTTGTCCAAAATAGTGTGATGAGCCAAAAAAAGGTTTTCTTTTTCAAACGTTGGAAGAAGAAGTAGATTTTATCTTGCGCATGCCAGAAACTGTAAGTTTCGAATGTGCGCTGTCCAAAATTCTGGAACGTTCCAAAAAGCATCACTTTGGTTCTAAATATAGTAGCCTACCATGGGGGGTTCCAAATCGAAAATTTTGGTTCTAAGCGCTTGATTTTAGGTCCAGATCTAGAGCAAATCGTTCCAATCTGACAACACTGGACTGTTTCATAGATTAGCAAGATTCCTCGAAACCCTTGCTGACGAGCGCTGGCTTATCTGCCACAGCTTGACCGAAAAATGGCTGTTCCAAGCTGATTGTAGCGCAGTGGTTTGAAGCGTCGGTTTTGCGACGACCATGATCGCAAAGTTAATAGTTCAACTCCCAACCAAGTCTCGTTGTTGCGTCCTTGGATAAGATGCTTCACGATGATTATCTCTGCTTGGTGGAATCTTGCAAGCAACAAATTAACGAAGTTAGAAACAAAATTCCACCGAAAAACTCGGAAACAAAGGCAACTCCTAAGCGAGTCTGGATTCGTCCTAAGCATAGCGCCTCCGCCGATGTCTTGTGAGTAGAGAATAAAGATGAAGAAATGAAGAAAATCAAGCTGATCGTTTTTGCTGTTGACCCAATCAGGGAAGTTAGCTTGATGTTACAACCGCTTAGGACAATCTCAAGAGTTTGGTTCATGCTTCACTATATCGTATTGACAATCAATGGCCTTATTTGGCGAGTTAAGAACGGTTCGTCTCAGGGCTGCAAACTCGAACTCTTGAAGTAGATCTCGAAGAAACTTGATCGAGTTTTAAACTTATCTTAAACTTGACAAAAACTACTTGAACTCAGCATAAACTCATAAAAAATTACTGAACTCGAACTTGAATTCGAAAAATAAAGAACTTGAATTAAAAATCAAGAACTACTGTAGTCTAAAAGAATGAAACTTTAAAAGAAAGAATGAAAATACTCCTCCAATGTAAGCTATTTCTTCTTTTTACCAGCTACAATAGGTAAGAAACCATCGCAACGGATAAAGTTTATGTCGAGAAGAGCCGCGCTAATATTTCTCATTTAGCCTAAGCGAGAAAGAGACCAATTTGGGCTTAAACCAGCAAGCCAACGGCCACTGTCTTATACCAATTTAATTTTAGCTTATGAATATTTCAGCTTGTGGTGATGCACCTTGCTGGGTGTATTCCCAGGAAAATGTTTTTTGCCTAGTGTTGTAGTTGTGTACTTTATCAAGCTTTAGAAAATAGTTGTTGAAAGAAGCTGGTAACATGTTGTTGTTAAACTTGAATATAAATTTCGCGAATTCCATTTTTATCATATCTTCAAGTTTTAAGACGAAACAATCAGAATACAGTGAATCTGTTGGATGGTGCAATGGACGAAAGAGACACGCTCTTAATATATTGTTTTGAAGAATTACAAGGTTGTGGTAGTGGCTTTTGCAGGCTCTACCCCAGTTAAGTAATGAGTATTGCAGATGTGAGTGAAACATTGCATAGTAAAGCAATTTGAGGGTGGATAAGGGAACATAGTTTATAAATCATTCCGCAAACTTTCGATAATTTGCTAGTTAGTTTTTCGATATGAATTTTCCAAGATAATTTACAATCAAGGTGAACGCCAAGATATTTAACATGGTCAGATTGTTCAATTTTAATGTGATTTATGCACAAGTTGAAGTCGGATTCCGCTGCCTGCTTGTTTCCTACTAACATAAAACAGCTCTTTTTATAATTTATAGTTAATTTGTGGGCATTTATCCAATTATTGATTTTGTCTACTACGTTTGCTGTTTGTATTTGCAGAGATTTAATATTGCTTTGGGAGAGATGCAAATTGGTATCATCAGCGAACAACGTGACTTCAAATTTAGAAAGGTAGGGTAGGCCATTGACATATAATAGAAATAGCAGTGGTACGAGAACAGAACCTTGTGGGATTCCGTAGTTGACACTGCATAGCTTAGAAGTTTTTCTTTCAATCATAGTGCAGATTCTTCGGTTACTTAGATACGATTGCAGTAAGTTAAATACAGGTCCACGAAATCCATAATGGTAAAGCTTTTTAAGCAAGATAGGATGGTTGACAGAGTCGAACGCCTTTTTTAAATCAAGGAAGAGTGAAAAAGTAACTTTGTTTTCGTTCAAGTTCGTTAGAAGTTTGTCATATAGTGTAGTTGTGGCTAATTCGGTGGAACTATTGGTTCTAAAGCCAAACTGAGAAGGTGTAATGATTTCATTTTTGTCTAAAAATTTGGTCATTTTGGTTTCAAGAATCTTTTCAAATATTTTCGCAAAAGCTGGAAGAAAATATTCTCTGTATAGCAGGGATCGGCAAACTGCGGCCCGCGAACAAATTTATTGTGGCCCTCGAACGACCTCACTTCAAATGCATAAAAAGAAAAATTGCTAATAAACTAATTACGATACAAGTTTGCGTTCATACCGGTTAATTTAGGGACGTCAGAAGGACATCTGCAAGTCTTATAAAATCATAAATGACTCTATGTCGTCTCATTGGTATACGTTAAAATGAATTAATTATTATCTGCACACGAATTTATGTCGTAATAATGTCAGTAATTTTGCGTTTATTTTGTAGTAAGTAGTCTAAGCGAAAGCACAAAAATGTCTGCTATAGCTTAGGTCGTTTTACTAGTCAAAAACCCTGCAGTTAGTTGTATTTATCAGTCTCATTATGGTAATATGTATTGCGTTTATAGGAGGAAAGTATTTCGGCCCGCACGCTACCGGATATGTGAAAATTTGGCCCAGTAGCACAAAAAGTTTGCCGACCCCTGCTGTATAGTCTCATCAAATACAGGGCGATCGTGTATACTGAACCTACGATTTGACTCGAATGGGAAGAAAAATCAAAATCCACCTGCATAAGCGCCCGCAAGAGGGCAGAAAGCACACTAGAACATCTACAAGTGCCTGCAAATGGGCCAAAGCGGCACCAAATTGGGCTCCCCTGATTTTAAATGAGAAGTGTGCAATATTGCTCCGTACTTTCTATGGATTTAGACTAATTTTGGTTGTAATACGCAACAAAATTTGACGTTAAAGCTAAAAGAACTAAACTAGTACAATTAGAAACACAGCAGAAAGTTTTTATTGTAAAAAATTGAAATAGTGTTCAAAAAAGTTAAGGCAGCCAAAGTTTTAGTGGTAATTTATAGTTTGAAACAAAGTTTTCCAAAAATGCTTGGGGTAAACTTCTCTAAAGAGCAGTGTTGAAACTAGCGCCCCCCGAACCCCCCAATCAAGGGGGGCGCACAAAAAGGAGGTCCCGTAAGTAGTCAGTACGTAGAGCTATTTACTCAACGTATGATAAAGGTGCCTTAAATAGGCCTATTCTAAGATTCAATATATTTTTTGTCTTGACTCACGCGATGTGGGGCCCCCCATACCATATTTATGCTTTTGGCCATGGGGGGCCCCTGCAAATTTTTCGAAAAATAGCAGTCGCAAAACTAGCAACAAACGTTTTGTAGCATACCAAGGGCCCCTCGTCCTCAAGTGAAAGAAGCAGAAACAAGCCTTAAAACGGTTTTTCTTCGCATAGGTGGCGAAATGTTAGAGTAGAGTTTGCTTGCAGCATTATTTTAATGGGTTCCGAAGGAACCTAGTAAAACAGACTACTAAACCTTGTTACAGGAGAGGATTATTTTAAAGGCTCAAAACGCACAAAAAGCCACCAAAATAAGATCAAATTCCGCAAAAATTTTTGGGGCATTCCCCCCGATCCCCCTAGCTTGGCATCGCCCTTTCAAGGCTCGCTTTTTTGTATCACTATTCAAGAAAAAAATTTTAGGGAGCCCCGAAAGATGATTGGGGGGGGGGGCGCGTTGCCTAGTTTCGGCCCTGCTAAGGAGCAAACAAACGTATTCTGCTCTTGAATTCTTTTAGTTTACAACAGGCTTACAGTGAATCATGTTTCGCTTTTTCAGACCAATATCTAACGGTGATATCTAATAAAAGTTAAAACATCATGACTTTTGCATGCCATAGTACGCTGCTTCAGTGTATGCATTATACCAGAGCCAAGAGATCAAGAGCTTGCGCTTTGCAAACAAAAACAATGCGCCACTACAGCGTAAATCTCAATGCGCGCTTAGACTAATTACAACCTGCAAAATATTTTGATACAGACAATGACAGTTGAAAATCAGATCCACTATAGGCTACTCGCGGGATTACGCCGAAATGTGTAAGCGAGTGACGGGGCACATCTCCGACGCCGAGCGCCTGAGCAGACGCTGCTCTGAAGAAACGTCGCAACAATGGCGAGCCGCTGGTTACATTGTGTCAGATTTGACCGGTCCAGGAATCGAAAGCAGTGGTGCCTTGGTGGGGGGCTCGGGGGTAATTGTTCAATTCATAGTAAACTTTTAGTGCTACTTAGTTATTAATATTCAGTATTTTCACATTCGAGTCTGTCGAACAAAAATGCGCAAGCGCGACTTCCTTAAACACTGTTCAGGCAATTATTCCACTGTTCAGTGACGCAATGATACCACACCGTTTTCGGGGAGTGATTTTGCAATCACATCGAGAGTTAGCTGACAAAACTGGCTGCCTATGTCTTGTCGAAAGCGGAGTTGAGTTTTTCAAGCTGATTTTTGGGTGGTTGGGCTTTTTTGTTTTCAGTTCAATAACATATCAGAAGTTGAAGCATTTTTGATGGCATTTTAAGAAATTCTTTTCATTGTTGCAGCATCATTCATGTGAAAATAATTGACCACCGTAGGCGGCTGTTATACATTATACATGCTGTTATACTGCTGCTACACTGCTATACATTATACGCAGAGATGGGCATTTATCGAGATAATGTAGCGGCGATAATTTATTACCGATTACTGTTATCGATCAAAATATTTTGGATTTATCGATTACCAATATTGCTTTTATAACACATTTTGTTATCACAGATAAATTATTGCGATACACGATTCTTTATGCACATAGCGTTGAAAGTGAGTGAGTTGGCGCTATGGAAAAATACACTGTGTCCATACAGTATTGTTACAATACAAAAAAGCTCTCTTTGTTTGTTTGATGCCGCGGGAGAGTCCGTAAACTGCTTTATTTTTTTGGAAAAAATCTATGAAAAAATGTTTGCAATTTGACTTACAAAAAAAAACAACTTCGTCAAACACATTAAAATTTTATCGCAAGATTTATTGGAAAAACTTATCGTCAATAATTTATCGATTGACGATATTACTTTAAAAATTGATTTTTATCAATTATCGGTATCGCCCAGGGCTTTTTTGAAATTATCGATTATCGTTATCGCTTTAGAAGGCTACAGAAAGGTTTATCCTGCCCATTACGGATTATTATACATGCTGTCATACACAGAGATGGGCATTTATCGCGATAATTTATCGGCGATAACTTTTTGTCGATTATCGTTATCGTTTAAAATAATTTTGATTTATCGATTACTGTTATCGCTTTTGTTGGATATTTTGTGATCGCCGATTAACTGTCGCGATAAACGATTTTTATGCACGCAGTGTTTAAACTTGAAAGCTAGTGAGTAGGCGTGGGGAAAAAACACGCGGTGTCCATTAAGACTTGTTGTAATTTAAAAAAATTATTTCTTTGTTTTGCTTAATTTCAAGGCAGAGTCCGTGAACTGCTCTTTTTTCTTGAAAAATCTAGAAAAAACATTTTTGCAATTCGACTTACAAACAAAACTTTGTCAAACACTTTGAAAATTTACAGTAACATTTATCGGAAAAATTTATCGGCGATAATTTATCGATTACCGATATCGCTTTAAGAAATTGAGATTTATCGATTATCGGTATCGCCCAGGGCTTTTTTGAAGTTATCGATTATCGTTATCGCTTTAGTACAGAAAGGTTTATCGTGTCCATTACTGGTCATACATTAGCATAATGATTTCTTGTTTTTTCTTGTATTTCTTTTGTTTGTTTTAAGTAATTTGCGTCGTGCGCCTTGTACTTACTGCCGTACATTTTGATTTCTGCAGGTGGGCCTGTGTGTTTCTGGCAGATTACAGTAAATTGTCATTTGTAATTTTCAATTTTCGTTTTTCTCTCACGGAACTAAGTTGTTAAGTAGCTAAGGGGCGTAACCAGGATTAGCTGAGAAACTGGGCATTGCCCAACAGGGGCGTTCCCAGAAATTTGAAAGGGGTGGTAGGCGCAATTTAAAGCCATTTTAGCAGGACCGGAAATTATTTTACTGGGCCAAAGGAGGACAGGTTTTTTGAAGATCATCACGTCCCTTTTCCACCCAAAATCAAGTGAAAAGCAAGAACAAAGGTCATCACGTTCGCAGATGCCCACTTTCCCGCCCAAAGTCAAGTGAAGAAAAAAAAAGCCGCCCTCCTTGAATACGTCCCTGCACACCTGAAAAAATACCCCGGGCATTTGCTCCCCCAAAAATCCTAGTTACGCCACTGGAGTAGCCTAACGGTAAACTTAGTGTTTGTGATTACTGTCATCTTTGGCAAAGATAATTACAACTCAAAGACCTAGCCGTCACTTTTTCACCATCTCTGACATTAGGTCTACACTCTTCTGAATTTTGCACGTTTGGTGATTATGTGCTTGTAACTACATAAACCAGTGGTGGACAACTTTTCTAGTCGGCGGGCCATATGTGGGATAATAAAGTCTTTGGCGTTGGCGGGCCAGATTATTGGATGATTCGTACATAGCAAGCAACAGCAAGTATTAGGGCCGAGCTGGTTGGAAGAGCAAAAAAAAAGATTCTCGGCTTGATTCACGGTAGGTGTTTATGCTTCTGTAAGAGCCGGCGGGCCGCATTAAGTGGTCCCGCGGGCCGTATGTTACCCATGCCTGACATAAACTAATGTCTTGGAATCAAAAATAAGCTTGTAACAAACGTTGTAAATCATACTGCAGGTGACTGAAACCGGAGCAATTAAGCTTTACACGATCCAAATGCTATGGATTGTTGGCGTTTAAAACAATTGAATTTTTAACTCTGAATAGGGCTCCCTTTAATCGAATTTCACCAAGGAAACAAGACTTCCCTCACTGATAGCGATATGCTAAGCTAACCGACCGACATGCTAAGTATGTTGTTAAAATATATTGTGTTGAAAACTCGAAGCAATTTGAAAAGGTCATATTACATAAAAACAACATAACTTGATAAAAATACATAAAAACTTTTTGATGAGATAGAATTCAGGAGCGTAATCGTCGTGAAGTTGCGATCTGATTGTCGTCACACTACACACTTGCATTCAAGAATATTACAATAGATACGTCTAAAACGGAGCAAGGCAAGTCGAAAGATTGGTCTCGAATTGTGAAAGACAGACACCAGCAGGAGGGTTTTCAAGTTGATTGATGAAATCATCCACGTCGTAGTCCCATTGAGTGAGATAAAAAAAGTGGAAGCACCTTCCTCCTTGAGCGAGTAACTGTCGATAAAAAAAGACGTTGCAAGATTTTGTGTGAGGCTACTTGTAAAATTTTCCCGTGCATATTATCACATCTGTGAGGTACTTTTGCATACAAATAAAGTGCAATATAAACATTTGAATAATTGGTTGGCGGTACACAACTTGAGAATAGCTTTGAAAAAAGCTGTTTTCGCGTTAGGCTTCAAGAAACCCTCTGTCATAACTCTTTGAGAGCTTTGAGAAAAGATGTTTGTCCCATAAACTTTTTTTTGAGTAGCTTTGAAAAAAACTGTTGTCCCAGAAGCTTTTCGTGACGCACTCTTCAGTGGGTAATCGCCTCAAAGTGGAAACGTGAAAGCATGGTCGGGCGATTTATTAATATCCGTTTCGGACGGCAGCGAAGCGGTAGTTACATCAACGAATCCAATCAAGCGCGGGAAAGTCACGCACAGTTCTGATTGGACAAGTCGTGCGAACCTAAATTCTACTTGAACAGTTTAAGCGTATAGACAAACTCTTTCTGTTCGCATAGATCAGGTCGCCGTACTTTAATGTAGCTTGCTTTGAGCAGACTAAGATGGAAAGGGTTGCGCGCAGTGTCCAGAATAGAGAGTTGATCATCGTTGTAATTGGCAGCACATTGGTCGTTTTCTAATAAGTGTTGTCCAATTGCCGAGTCACATTTTGGAGCGGGTTGTTTACGCTTGCACGCTCGGTTAAGTTGCATTCGCTGGGAGGCTGTGTGCTGTCGCAGCCATTTTGGAACATGCTGCTTGATGCGGTTTTGAAGTCGTTGAGCCGTTCTACCTACGTACCGACTGTCACAGCGACACTTATACTCATAGATGACGGAACTCTTTTAAATGGCAGGTAGAACATCCTTCCGACTTGCAGGTAGCATTTGTCTGGAGACAAATACAGTCCGTAAAGCCACGGATCCATAACAGTTTTCAACAGCGATTCGGAGGTTACTTTCTAGTGTCAGTGTTAGGTTCGCACGACTTGTCCAATCAGAACTGTGCGTGACTTTCCCGCGCTCGATTGGATTCGTTGATGTAACTACCGCTTCGCTGCCGTCCGAAACGGATATTAATAAATCGCCAGACCATGCTTTCACGTTTCCACTTTGAGGCGATTACCCACTGAAGAGTGCGTCACGAAAAGCTACTGGGACAACAGCTTTTTTCAAAGCTACTCAAAAAAAAGTTTATGGGACAAACATCTTTTCTCAAAGCTTTAAAGAGTTATAACGGAGGGTTTCTTGAAGCCTAACGCGAAAACAGCTTTTTTCAAAGCTATTCTCAAAATAAACATTGTTTTGTTTACCGATCTAGAAGTACTGACGTAAACAGAAGCGTAGCTGGCAGAGCTAAATTGAGAGAGCAGGAAAATCAGTGTGCCTCCTCCTTATGATGATCAGTTTGGGTCGCGGTATTAGGCATAAAGTAAGCACACTCATCAGACTTCGTCAAAAGGGGGCAGTGTACCCGTTCCTCCTCTCCTGGCTACTTCCTGGATAGTAGGTACAGTTACTACCAACAGCGTTTTTGTACTTCCATTAAGAGAAAGCGACCGAAGCGCTCTACTCTACTAGCTTGGTTACAGAAAACCACTTAAATGATTATGTTTAGTGCATCAATGAGGTTTGAGTAGTTCTGTATTCTTTTGAAGAAACTTGAACATTATTAGGTAAATGTAATGATTTTCACATAAATCCTCTGCGGGAAAATTCTGATAAAATATTTGCCACAACTTACACTCAGCGTCTCTCTACATGGATCTGAAAGTCCAATACCAATAACGTAAACATGGATTGATTCGTCTATAAAGAACGAAGTAAGAGCTTCAATCTGTTGTACTCGCTGGCTTGGTCGAAGACAGTTTTCACATCTAGCAAAATAAATTACGAATTAATGCGCAGAAAAGCTCTTTTTCTAAATATCAAAAAGTAGTTAAAAGTGGATATTTAAAAAAAAATTAACTAGAGCTATTTTCAAATATTAAACTGAACTTGACATTTATCAGTAACTAAGCGAAACTGCGAAGTTGAGCTCTTTGAGTCAGCGGTCTCCTGGTATGTACGTCAAATACGATTGGCTCCAGTCGTGAATCGAACCCGCCGCGTAAAATCTGTAACCTGGGCGCTATTTCATTGTTGTTTTTTTAATTTTTAGCAATCGATACAGTTTTGATAAGACTAGTATTTATCAATTAAATTATTTTTTACAATGCTTGTGGATAACCAACAAAGTTTTACTGCAATTGATTCGTTATTTATATATTTTTTTTAAACAGTTTGTTAAATACCAATTATCTTACCCATCCGATATTATGATAATATCTTGTTCCACATATGGGTCTCCTCTTCTGCCTCCGAATCTGCCATCCAAAGCGACATTGTAGGCGTGCTCCAAAGCTTTTACCAAGCATGTTTTTCGGGCATTGTTACCTCCGTGAAAGCTAGAAATTATCATTGTTTTAATAGGCTACATCTAGAAGATATGCCAAAATAAAAGAGCATAAGAGGCATGCGTCAATTTCAAAGTCGGCCTAAATCGTGCGTTTACTCCGTTACCAAGAACCGTTCATTTTTCAAAGATCTGGGGCCCAGATCCCGGATCGATCAAATTGGACGCAGTGTCGCCAACGGCTCGCCACCGCTGTGACGCTGTTTCAAAGCTGTTGCCCAGGCGCGGAGCCGCGGGGATGGACTCGCCACTCGTTACTAGCTTCGGTGTAATACCACGAGCATATGAGGATTTAATCTTTTTTTTACTTTTTAGACCTTACTCTTTGGAGGATAAGAGAGCCCAGGTTAAAACCCCAGTGTAGATGTTAGACAATCAACTTAGGTTGTAACTTACTAGAGGTATCGGAAAATGTAATTGGCCAAGTACTCAGAGCTGTAATCCAAATATCTCAATCGTCGAATAGACTCTAATCTGATGTTGAAGTAAACTCGTCGATTGAATGAAGTGACCGCGACACGAGTGTAGTCGGGATGAACTTTGATTCTCTCACACAACACTAAAACACAAAATGAAATGAAACCACATCTAGCTAAATAAGGTCTATAAATGGGCCGCCTTAAAATTTTCCTACGTGCAGAATCAAACAGGATTGCCAATGGTGGCTTCCCGCTTGAGTCAAAACAATACCCTCAATTAGATTTTGCTTCCCAAGACACCACTGCCTTTCAATCCATAGGAATGTAATAAATGGCAGGCAATAAAACAATTAGGTCTATACTGTTTCGACATCGCAGGAGGGGTTTTACATATTCCAGTTTTTGCAACCAGATACAAAACTCTTTTTTTTTATTAAAAAATGCAAGCTTCCTGAATTCTAAAACCTGTTTTGCGATTAAAAAGAAAAAATACTACGAATTTTAATACATCAGGTAACAAAACGCTTCAAAACTGCATTTTTAATACCAAAACTAAGCCTACAGTATTTTCCGTGCTAGTTGCAAAAACTGCTTAGTACGAACACACTCAAATGCTACAATTTTTCAAGTTATTTTCCATTCCTTGTAAAGTCGTTTTTGAATCTCCTTGTGTTAGAGGAATTTTACATTACGTTCATGATGACTGAAGCTCCCCTTACCAGGTCCAAGTAAGCAGCTGCTTTTGCTGTAAGATGAGGTTTGCTGTTTGTTGGAAAACACTATGAGCTACTGCGCAAGCTGCAAGGACCGCGTTTCTTTTGCTTGACATAATTTGCACAAAATTTATAAGCGCCATCAAATACTGTAACTTAGAATTAAAGAGTATTAGAAACTCACATCTAACAATTGCCGCCGCAAGTCTCTTCACTTTTTGGTATCTGCGACGTCCAACACTGAAGCTCTCATCCAACATAATGAGAAGATCTCTGTGAGTTTGCTGTTGCTGAAATACGCAATCGTTTAAAAACAGAGAAAAAGACGGAAATTCTTGAATTAGAAAAATCAAGGCTTAAGTTATTTACGTAAGCAAAAGAAGCATGAAAAATATAACTGGCTTTATTTTTTGATCTTGAACATCTTTAATCAATTGAGCAAACGATTGAGACGTCATTTCGTTTTCGGGAAACACCATGGTGTCCATGAGTGTGAGCTCATTGCATAGCAGAACTGTAACAACGACCAACTCATTTTACCAAAGCAAGCACAGTGTAAACTGTAGGAATAAGATTAAGTCTTATCAACGCAAGCACGAACATAAATACTTCTTAACGGCGATTACTTAAAGGCTGAAACTTTGAAATCGTAATGACAGTAATTTAAGAGTCAACCACTTCATTGCGTACTAACTTTATGTTAAAAACTTTTGGACAAATGTGTCTTCTGATTTAACCGTAGCGTGCAGTTTCAGAGAAGCATTTTCATAATTACCATTACCATTCTATTCATCAACAATAATGATCAACTCGTGTCCTACATGTAAAATCAGCCTTACCACAACTTGTCTTTTGCTTCGTACGTTGTTAGGCTGAGCGGTTACAGGACGTTCACATCTCCCGGTGATAATTCTTCCTTCTGCGTTGCGTACGTACACACGGTTGCAGGCAGTGCGGTTCGAAGTGGATCCTTTATTAGCCGTGAAAGTAGTTCTTTCTCCAATTGATCCGGTTCGAGATCCATCAGGTTGAGAAGCTGAAAGAGTAGAAATGGATTGCATGAAACGAAATCAGTTAAAAGTTGTATTCGAATAAATTATTCAATATACTGTTGAAAAATCGAATCATACTTAAAGAGCTTTTAATGCTAGTAGTTGCTTGATGATGGGCGGATCCAAAAAACTTTTTGCAATCAAAAAACTGCTTATTTTGCAGTTTTATGAGTGTACAAGTATCAAAATACTAATGTGATATAATGCAAATCTAAAGATTTGGGGGATATGCGGATTAGGAGAAAGCGAGCCCTCTAATCACTCCGCCTCACTTCTTGGATCTGCTAATATATTATTAAATGGTCGGTTAATGCTACAACAAATAAGCTGGTTGTCTACATGCGTACACTATGTTACGTTAATTCAAAGGTAGAGGATTTTCGGAGCGCGACAAAATCTTACGCCCTCGACAAATCGTCGTGTTATATGGGAAAGCCTATTTTTTTTAAAAACTCCCGGGCTTTACCTGGGGAACTTACTGAAATCCTGTACCTTAACATTGCGCAATGCGCAACATTAGGGTACCAGAGCAAGACAGCTCATCAACCGCTTTCAGGTAAATGTAGGGATGTCCATTTCAGAATAATTACGCATTCTGAAATAATTCCGAATTTTTTTTTCGAATCCAGAATTTCAAATCCTTAACCGAATCCTAAATCTATAAAATGGCCGTTAGTACTAATTCGATATCACTTCAGCACGCAATCGCTCGACCGTTGCAAAACAAAATCAACCACTGGTATAGTTTTTAATGAATTTATAGCCAGCACAAAGATTACAGCTCTATATTCGAAGCATATACACGCAGTGGCGTAGTCATGGAGCTAACAGTGGGCATGCCCCTACTAAATTTTAGAAATACAAGAAAAAATATGGCTCCAGCATATGTACAGGCGGTCCATGCTACACTCATGGCCTCCCACAGATTTTTTAGGGGCTTTCAACGAACACCGCATGATCACATACACCACGAGGCCGAACGCGCACTTGCGTTTCTGCGCAACGTCTTATCACGAGCAATGATAAAAGTTTTATCACGAGCAATTTTTCTTCACAATTCCACCGAATCCTAAAAACGGAGCTGGTTCAAATTAGGGACTGGTTCCGTAGGATTCGATATTCTGATATGGACATCCCTAGAAATGTTACACTTATCTTGCAGATTGTTTTGCATGATAAGTAGATCAGCCCTCCGGATTGAAATAACCAAGGAAATTTAACGTTTGTGGTACGTAACAGAGCTATATGACACTCCAGTCAAATTTCCCCTTATGGCCAAGGTACGACAGCAAAACGACGTCGTTTTTCCTGGCCTGCTGAATGGGAAGTCATCACGACTTCACCAGTTGGATCAATGGATAGAACTTTATTGCAGAATACTGTTGAACTTACTTCCAGATGCAGCAGCTTCGGCCAGAAAATTTTTGGTGAACAAATTTCCCAAATAAATTCCGTCCGTACAATTTTGGACTCCTACAAAGGAAACAACTTTATAGCGAAGTAAATACCATTACATAGACGTGTAATATTATCAACTGAGCATGTCAGCAAGTGCTGCTGTCATCCCAATAAAATTACGCCTCAACGTTGCTTTGCATCTTTTTGTCGCTGTTTTCCCATTTAAATCCACTGTTGCTTGTGCTTTTGTAGTAGTAGTAGTGTCTTTTATTTCTGCACCGTCAAAACAAATAAAACACAGCAACATATGATTTCAAATACAAACGGACGCAGAAAAGGGAAGAAGCGACAAAACGATCAACGTTATGACATGCTAGCGAGAGTGAAACTTGAAGATGATGGGATTAGTAGGCATGGTCGCAACACCCGAAAAGTTTCTTCTTCCAAAGGAAGATGTTAAAATGACTTCTGCCGGGCTTAAGGTGTGTTTATCGATACGCCAAATGCGACAGACAACGTGCGACAACCCGATAAAAATGGTAATGCAGCTTAAGTGAATGTGGCAGATTCTCGCAGGTTTTCGCGTAATCGCTAAACAAACAAGGTGCGATAAAAAATTGTCACTGGTCGCTTGTCGCCAGTCGCGTATCGGTATACGCACCTTCACTCTTTTATTATCGCTACATACACTGGTAAAAGCTTGTAACTTAACAAAAAAAGCAGTTTTCAGATAACCGCCTTTTGTAAGCACCTTAAAAATGTTAACTCAAGAAAAGCTCCGGCATAATATACAAACGCAGGTTGCCTTATTCAATATGTTTAAATTGCTTTAGTTACTCGTGTGCTAGTTATTTATTCGGTATTGCAATATGCTCTACTATTACCACATCATAAGAGAAAATTCTTACTCGGTTTGCAGGTGTCGGTAGTAAACCTTTGCAAAGGGGAGCCAATACACTCTGACCATGTACGATTTTTTCCCTCGCACAGTTCGAGTTCTTCTGGTGGTGTTGGAGTGGTACGAGGAGATGAAGGCACTTGAGGGGAGGAGGTAGTCGTGGTAGGTTTAGGTATAGCTGTTAAAAATACTTTGATTAGTACCTCTACAATTTTTCTAACGAAAGTGCAAGACAAAAAACAAGAAATAATTCATTGAAATTACGCATACTAGAGTTAGATGAAAGTAGGTCTGTTTAGGTGAAATATTTAATATGAGCAGCCTCTTACCGTAATCAAAATTTTTCAAATGTTTTTTTTTTTTTAATCTTAAAGTTTTAAAAAAACATAAACAGAAACATTTTTTTTCAAACCACATAATTACAGTTTCAGTTTTGATAGTAGTAAAATATAGCCTACGCGTCATGAAAGATGATCTAGTTGAGCATCGAACCCGCACAACCAGTTTCGGAGCAGAATTTACCAACCACTACACCAACTACCAGTGCCAAATGGATTTAAGTTAGCTTCATTCAAGTAATAACCTATCTCTATCGCCATCGACTAGTCAGTGAATAAATAAACCTTTACACACTTGGTGCCTATTTTTTGCCACCATATGTCTCTAATCCAGCCTATCTAACCTATGCATTGAGAATAGCCATTTCCTGTGTAACCATTCCTGCATCTGCAAGTGTAACTTCCTTGAGTATTAGTGCAAATTGCATTTGAAGCACATGGTCGGTTAGTGCATTCATTTATATCTGGAAAGAAAACAAAACATTTTTCACTGACGAAAGCATAATGATCTACAATAAATTGCAAAAAAGATTCGAGCAAGTGATAAATGCGATTAAAACTGAGCATCAACAAGACGATCTGCAACGAAAGCGCTGGTTCTAGTAACAAATTTTTAATTCAGGTTGTTGTTTTTTAACCTAGAATTTTACAAGCATTCAGACCAAATCGCTCAACATGTAATCCATTGTGAAAACTGAAGTCCAAAACCCAAGCTGATAGCAAGGAGTATAGTATGTACTGACTAGAACAAAACACTTCGAATAATTGTAAATACTGCAAGTGATCACGGTATTCAAAATTCTAGATCGTTTAGGGTGATTTGAGCCAAGCTTTTTGTTATGCTTTGTTTCTTATTTTGATTTTGGCTGGCTTCGATCCGTTGCTCAAATCTAAATTTTTTCCAAGATTTTATTGCATGCTTCGTTCTAACGCCACTGGTAAGAAAGTCAGCTGCGGTTTTTTGATAGAGATTTTTAGAGAAGGCAGTCTTAGGCACGTTAGTTAAAAGAAACATCAAAAACTTTTCTCTGTTAAGGATGTCAATAAATCTAATCTAACCTCTGCATCGGTTATAACCATTTCCAGTGTAACCGTTTTTGCATCTACAAGTGTAACTTCCTGGCGTATCCGCGCAAACTGCGTTAGCACCACAAGGCTTGTTGGTGCATTCATTGATATCTGAAAAAAAGCGATCATAAATACAATTTAAGCCGACGGGAAATTGATATTTCATGTTACAATCTTCGCATTAAGCAGTTCCATTCGTTTTTTTGTTCTGTTCATTAGTAGCGCAAAAGTAAAAGGTTAACATGGTGTTTTTCGGCAAACCAAACAGTCATTGGTCAAAATTGTCATAAATATTTGTTAAGTGAATTATTTAGTCAAGGCTTGAGGGTCTTCAGTTGAAGAAAGTGCTCTATGACGTAGTCAGGGCGGAGCGTACGATTTAATAACAGAATAAACTTGCATAAAATTATAAAAACTCGCAATAGACTGTTTCCCCCTAATGGGTTTATCAGATGAGGTTCTAAATCAGATAGAATTGAATGATGGGTTTATTAAGTAAAGTTCTTATTCAATTAAGTAAATTATTTAATATTTAGTGATTGCGACAGATGTGATTGAGCTTATACTAAAACGATATTCAGTTGTAGGCCTTCCAGTAATATTTAATTTTTATGCAGAGGTGGAGAAAAAATATCTCGACGTGAGATTAAGCGAGGTAACGGTACAAAAAAGTCCAATTTAACCAAAAACTTGATGGTCCTCTGTTTGTGAAACTTTTTCTGATGAAGAAGGTCATTTGTATTACGCATTGATGCTTCCGTACATTTGAGTGTAACACTGTACATAATATCTCACAATTCTTCTGTTTTTGATGCGTGTTCAAAACCTTCAATGAAGATTTATGTTGATTGTATTAGAATAGTAGCGGTTGATTTAAACAATTCCAAAATGGCTAAGCCTCAGTCAACAAAAAAATCATACAATAAAATTACCCGAAAATTACTTGCTGTATGCTAATGTCGTTATGGTGTATGGGTAATGATTGGGTTGCTCATTTCAGAGCATGATCAAACTACAGTTGGATTTTACTGTAGAAAATTTTTGCTTTAGTCTACTTAAACTTTGGGTCTGTTTACGTAATTTTTAAGAACCCAATTATTGTAATATGACTTATTTAAATTAACTCTATTGGTCCCAATATTCGTTGTCATGAAAACTTGCTTTAGATTCTCACTTGTGCATCTGTTGAATCCATCTCCAGAATATCCGCTCCTGCAGCTGCAACTGAAAGTTCCAGGAGTGTTGGTGCAATCCGCATTGGAAGCACAAACTGGACGTGATAGTTTGCACTCGTTTACATCTACAAACAAATATGCTTTTCATTAATTCACGTGGCAATTGTAAAGAATGCGTAGCGGATAAGTTTACTGATTAGAGTCCTTCCATCAAGCTGAAAAGATCAAACGCTGACAACTAACGTTTTTTGCATCAACGTGAAAATTTTGAAAATGATGATAAGAGCAGTTATAATAGGTTGTCATGTTTCTTTAGTAGTAATGATTGAAAGTTTATATTTCCTGAAACTAAACACTTTGAATACTGAAAGTATTACCTGCACATCCTTGGTAGGGGTTACCATTGTAGCCCGAATTGCACGCACATGTTCTGCGGTCGCTCAAACACCTCGCATTCACTCCACATGGAATTCTTACGCAACCTTTTAAAAGATATTTTTGAATGAAGTAGGCAAGCTACAAGAACAAGTTTGAATTCACAATCTAAAAACATTCTGAACGCTTGCATGACAACGCTCTTTATTTTAGCTTTAATTTCGTCAACATGCGGTATTTTTAGACACAAGATCGACTAACATAATTGGGGTGGGTGTACTGTTAGGGGCTTGGTCTTTACCAAACCTAAAAATGAAAACTGAACGCGACAGCAAATCAGGCCGAACCCCCAAATGCGTTTTTGAACAGAACCCCTAACTCAGTGGAAACCCAACCAGAAAAGTTGTCTCGATCAAAATTCGGACGATAAGTATATAGCGATGCAAATACATCTACTTTTTTTGTTCACGAGCTAAATCATGCACAGTTATTGTTCGCTTTTGTAATTTCTCTCTGGTTTTATTTTCGGAGGTTTATATAAAAATCTTGCTCCTCAGTTTAAACTGTCTTTTCCTCGCGAATAATTGCTCAAACGGTCCAGTTGGTGTAGCGGTTAAAAAGATCGTTATCGGCGCGAGAGATGGGATTCGATTCCCAGGCCGGTCAAATCCGACACAATGTCCCCAACGGCTCGGCACCGCTGGGATGTTTCTTCGGAACTGTGCCGCCCAAGCGCTAAGCCGCGTAGATGAGCCCTGGAATTCGTTGCACGCTTCGGCGTAATACCTCGAATATAATTTTTTTTTATAATTGCGCGCAACAAAGAAATATTAGTGTGACGCGTAAGCTATGAACTTGTTTTTTGGTTTAACCGTGAATTGTTAATTTTAAATATTCAATAAAATTTCAAATTACGAACAACAATAGCACAATTCAAAATAAAGTCTTACCATGAAATCTTCCGAACAAATCGATGTTCTGTCCACTAATCTCTGCGATTAAATAAACCAACGCAAAAGAAACTATAAGTTGCAATCTCATTCTGCTTATTGTAATAGAAGATACTACAATAAAAATATGATAATATTCTGAAAATAAATTAATAAAGAAGTAACTCCGAGCTTGAAATTTGAAATTATAAGCACGATAAAGAATGGCTTACGTATACATTATTAGGCTTTTCCATACCGTTACAGTAGACATACTATAATATCATCATTATACTGTATAGTAAACATGTTTGGGTGAGTTAGTGTCAGTGCATTTTTTCGGAGTTTCCTCGCAATTTTCTTTTTGTTAATTAGTACTTCATTTGCTTTGTTTATTTTTGTTTGTCGCCGTCCTCCTACTAATCAAAGACATATTCCAGCGTATACTCGGGGACCTACAGGAGAAGCCATCAAACGAAAGCCATCATGCGTCATGCCTCCCCCTGTTTGATTCTGCCTTTCAGTAAAAAAGCATCTACTGTTGCAAAGTGGCTGAAATATATTCTACCAGATTCGTTTGATGGCTTTTGCAGTGAATGTCCTGCCTTCCTTTTAAAAATTTCTTGCTACGCCTCTGCGTATTAGCTTGCTCCAGTAGATGCAATGATTGCCCAGTTGAAGATCCAGGCAGTTTCAGTCAGCCAACCACCCAACGATGTAATCTTGAGAAAACGTATCAATTTGGTGCCGAAGTGCCATCAGAGTTTAAATTTCTCAACAAATTTATAAAATGGTACTAGAGCCATTTAATCGCAAAGCCGTCCTTCGCAAATTTTAAAAACTTGATCTATACCACGGACGCAACTACTATATAACGCAAAGGCATCTCGTAAATCCAATTACACTTTTTTTAATTTTCAAAGAAGTGTGCAGCTCTGCTCTCCCATATTAGACTTTCAATCTTTACTGATCCAAGACTAAGGCCGCGCTAACGCATGGAGGTTTTCACAACCAGGCACAAAACTTCATTTCGTTATTGCAGACGTTATTTTAATTCTTTTCGAACCTGTTTCAGCGATTCAAAAACTGAAATGGTTACCTTTTGGAATTTCTGAAATAGTTTTTAAAATCTTAAAAAATGTGTTCACAATATCAAAATGAAGTTTCGTGCCTTAATGCGAAAACCACTACGAGTGAACGCGGCCTAAGGTGCAACACAATTTTTTTGCAGTAATTTGTAAGTCAGTAAGATTGTGTAGGTTATCAAACAAAAAATGGAAAATCACTATGAAACTACTGCTTCATCAATACACTTGCAAATTATTTATTACTTTTTCAATTAATTATCAAGAATCAGTCGTTCATTTAAAATTTTATTTTTTTCATCTCATCAAAGCTTTCAATATATTCTTGAATGTGATTAGTGAGAATATTTCTGCGACTTATATACCGAATAATGACTGAACACTTTTTCGTCATCGGTTTGGAGAATTAGTCATCGCGTTGCAAGACAGAAAAATGGAATTACCAAACTCATAATTTCGTCATTAGTATTTTCTTCGGAGATAATAGAATTGCTGCTGTTGATTATTAGTTGGTTAATTTTTAGAAATCATTTTCTTACAATTGGTAACATTCTATATTTCAACGAGCAAAGAATATGAAAACTTCGCAAGCTATCAAAAATTATACAATTTCAGTTTAAATATAGCCTACAACTAGAACAAATCAAAATAACCAAAATAATTATTTCTGGGGCGAGTCTGCGATTGATATCCTTATCAAAAAATAATTTTTAGAAAATCGTACATGCTTTGTCGGCTAGGATTGATTTTTTTTTAAATAATACAACCCATAAAGCTAAAAGTTGTATTTTTTAAAAACTTTTTGCATTGTCTATTTTCATGGTGCAAGGCTATGCTATTGACTTGATCCATTCTAATAAGGTGCTGATTGCTAAAACGCAAAATTGCGAAAGGAGATTCGAGCCAACTCAACGAACAGCAATAAAATCATTTATACCCAGAATGTAAATTGGAATAATTTGAGAATCGAAACCTCACATACTGCATGTGAACATTTTGTTTATGGGATGTACATTTTCTCAGCGGGGGGTTATCAATGATGCCGCTAAGCATCCTACCGGTATGTCGTTTAGTTTATAAAATCTCTTTTTCTCACTTCACACCATAATTTCATTTGGCCGTCAGATGAGAAACAGTTTATTCTCAAAATGCCAGCGAATACAAATTGTGTAGTGCGGTTTTTAGCTCCAAATCAACATCAATTGTGCATATAAGGGTGATGTGAATAAAACAATTGAATTTCAGCAAACCTGCGATGTTATTATTGTGCGAACTCCTGGCATATTTTCACCTGTTGCACAGGTAACAATAGTTCTGAAAAATTTGCAGCTTTTGGGCAGATCCCACTTAATATTCTGTCATGAATTGTACAATTTCTGCTATATGATTTGGCTTTAGCAAATGTTCAGAAAACGAAAATCGTTAGTCACCCCGCTAATTTTCAATTTCTTAAACAAGTGTGATAGTCATGTTCAGTAATTGATTAAATAAACAGTGGTGGCCAGAGTTGTCAATCGGGCTTGGACTTTTTTGGGTCGGACCGGGCTCAACATCTTCGGCCCGTTGACAACTCTGGTAGTGGCTTCGAGCGACTATCAAGACCAATTTTAGAAACGAAAACACTTTTTTAATTACACTGAATCTGATTTTGGGTCCAGTTAGCTTAGTTGTTAAGCAAATTGCTACCGGTGTGGGAGGTTTTGAGTCGATTTCCGGGCCGGTCAAATCGGACACATGTCGCCAATGGCTCGCCACCGTTGCGACATTTCTTCGGAGCTGGGTTTCTCAGTCGCTAAGCTGCGGAGATGGACTCCGCCACTCGTTACACGTTTCGGCGTAATGTCGCGAGTATAATGAAGATTTTTTGACCACGCTCGTAAGTTGCTTCTTCAGTAATTAAAAAAAAAAGGGCAAAGAAAACCCTACTAAAAACACTGTCGTAAATATTGTCGGTTTGATGATAATGCTAAGGAAGCTCAGAAACTCAATATCATGTTGGCCTTGTTGTGCTTCTGGACTTATTTCACGTTTTTAATATTTTATTATGAAAAACGACTATTTATTAAATTTTATACAAGCGTGCCGGTAGTTATCGTTTTTTGCAATAAACCGTTGTAAACTGTTAACATTGCATGAATGTGTAGGATATGGAAAATACATAACCTATCTCAGCCAATTGACAAAATATCAAACAAAACTCAGTTTTGTGAGTATTTAAAATGTTAAAAACGTAACCATGCGATTCCATTACTTTGATCATCATTCGCCCTCGCATATCCACTAAATCTGCAAAAACCATATCTTCAATCCACTCGCGATATTACGCCGAAGCGTGTAACGAGTGGCGGGGCTCACTTTCGCGGCATAGCGCGGGCGCAACACAGAAACGTCGCCACGGTGGCGAGTCGTTGGCGGCTGTGACCAAATCGACCGGGAATCGAACCCACGACTTCCTGCGTCGATAGCGATGTCTTTAACCACTTCTACAACCGTCCGGTTCTCCACCAAACTAACAATCACAAATCCAAAATCGGAATTCCCCTTCTACGTGAACTATGACGTCATTATTTACAATTTTGCAGAAACGTTTAGACATTATTAAAGGTAGATTTCACGGATTTTGCAAGGAAAACGTTAAGTTCCCAAAACAAAAACAAAAAAAGAATCTGCTTGGATGTAGCATGCAAAAAGTTATTCTCCTAGGTGATTTTTTTCTGACTGCACGGATTCGATTCACATTTCCAGGGAAACGAATCTTGAAAGAATGGGTGAAAACACGAGCATTGAAAACCCTTAAACCTAACATGCTGAGCGTGGGAGAAGGCGCATTGGTGCTTTTTTCATAGTAACAACAACGTCAGTTACTAACGTTCCGATTACAATAGCAAAAAAATGATCAAAAAGTTTGTCATTAATTGCATACTTTTAGTTTTCCTTCTTCAAATGTACGTATTTTATTTAGGTTTACGACAGTTTTTTTTTTCATGCATAATATTTCTGTTTTAAAACATTAAAATTTTGGACTTCATGTTTTCATTATTGTATAAATATTCAAACTATTATAAAAGATGCAAATTCATATTTCTTGCCCCAGAAAATCTTCTGTAATAATTACAAGGGGCAAAGTTCTTGGAAATGTCATCATCCATCTTAAAATTTCGAACACGAAGTAAGTTGTCCTTATTTGGTCATGCCATGAAATGCTGAGCGCTTGACTTCATTAAGTTACGTCACAATTCATAACACATTTGTGACAAAATGTAGAAATTGAATACGATAGAGTCGATTTTTTATGTTCTACTTTTAGATCTTTGCACAGAGTTGTGATTGATTTTAGCCCACATGCATTACGAAGTGATTTATATTTACCCAACTACAAGAACGGTTTTGAGCGAGCCAAAATGTCAAAAATAAAATATTCTGCGAAATCCTTGTAAGGAAAGAATTAATTTCCAATATGCAATCATTCAAAAAGAAGAGTCTATAGAAAAATTTTATTATTATTTGCTGCAAAAAGCACTTAAGTCCAAATTTGTGGTTGCCCAGACTATGGTACTTAGATATAACTTGGTAACCATTATAACCATAAGTTAATCAATGATAGGCCTATTTATTGCGAAAACGTTATAGAATTTTTTGGTAAAAACTCAACAAAAATAGATATTTCTCGCAATAATTTTTCGCATACATTATTTCAACTTTATTAACTATACCAGAAATTTGTTTACTTGCTTGATAGGGTACAGCGAGTTACGAATATTAAATCAAACTGCTAATATCAGCTGCTATCAAAATTCTAAACTCGGTAAATATCATATGATCTTTATTGCATTAAAGAAACATCTTTTATAAACACAAGCAAATCTGTTCTGCATCATTACGAGTGGAACTATTCAATATCCATTGCTTGAGATCAACGTGATCCATAGCTTCCAATGCCTGACATGGATTGCATTTGAGCAGATTACAGATTTGGTCGCAGTTAAAAGTTTAGTCTTGGCATCAGCAAACCTCCCACGTTTTCTATAAGTGTAGGCCTATTTTAAACTTTGGATTGTTGAATTTTGTAGGGGTTTTAGTCGAATTTGTCGCGTTTACTTGGAGTTCGATTCAATTTCTTTTTTTTTTTTTTGATTACAGACTGTTTTAAACCGCAATGTCCAGGAATTTCTTTGCAGGCAATGCTCCAACGAGCATTATGCTTTTGAAGTGAAAGAAAGCTGCATCCAACTCAATTTTGAGCATATTAAAATTCCTTGGTTTTGTTTTTAATTTTTTCATATTTCGTTGCAACTCCTAAGTATCGTCCGATCGCGAGAAAGCGACAAAAGCGCTTCAACGAGCTCGCTTAGAAGTCGCCGGTCACTCGTCTACCAATTAGCGGTGGAAGAATCCCGCTCTTGACAGGTAAGAGCATATTCTCAGGCTTGTTTCCAAGCTTGTTACTTGTAACGTCGAACAGGTATTCAGCACCAAAGCTTTTTTTTCTACTCCCGACGTGGGTTTTAAATCCGGCTTTTTAATATTTGTTGTTCATTGTACATCTCTTTGCTATCAACGTTTATTCACCTTTCAAAAATTGCCTCGTTACACTTGGTAGATTCATTCGGAATATCACGCCACTCCGACTTTCTTGCGATTCGTCAACTCCAAATTCCGTCATTGTTTACGTAATTGTTGTTTGTTTGTCACACCTATTTTGCGATTTTAAAATCGGTTTTACGTTTTGGTTTTGTGGTGAAAGGACGTGTTTTTAACAGTAAGATTTTACTCAAGTTACTTAATTTTACCCCGGCAAAACACAGTTAATTTCTGCCGCTTTGTGCTGATTCAAGAGTATCTTTTCTACTGGCGTAAAACTATTTAATAGAAGACAAGAAACTTCTAAAATTAATTGGTTTTGGAATACAGACAAGACCGTTGGATACATTTAGTTACGCAGTGGTGAAAGCCAGGCGCTCCTCTTGAGCTAAAATATTAATTAACCAGCAAGTGACAGAGGCAGCCCTCAGTCTGTAACAACAGGGAAGCTGTGAATGCATATTTTTGAGACAATGAACAGACTGGGAATGGAATGTCGATCCTACATACAGTATCTCGCCAGAGCTAGACAGTCTTCTTTTTTGGCACCTGATCGGAATTTCGTGCTTGAGCTAGTTCCTCAGTCCAAACGTAGAAAAAGAAAAGTAAAAGCAAGAAAATGAAAGCAACTGTAAAAAGATTAATTCTTGGAAAGCTTTGACCTATACATGGATATTTGACATTTGCGGTACATCGCATCACATTTACTTGTATGGTGATAATAGATGGTTAAAAACTCACGGTATAATGTCGCCCATTTGCTTTAAAGATCAAATCGAGAAAAGTTTTCCTTATATGTGAGTGATGCCACAAGTTTTTAAGGTAAATGTGAAATGACAAAGAAAATTTTTTCACCGGCGGTGTACTTTATGGGCGGATATAATCATTACACATTACACCATTGTTATTTTAGAACAGAAGTGATGAACATGCGGCCCGCGAACATTTCGGCGAGACCACTACTCTTGAACTTTCTTTTCCCCGTCTAACCTTTGCGATGCGATATCAAAAGCTGAGCTCCCGATTGAACCACGCGCGTATTACACAGGAATAACTACTAACTAGCCCTATGTACAAACGTACTGTACAAGCCTTTCATCTGTTTCAGGATTCAGCAGTTCATCCATTTTTATGCAATAATAATACTATAACTCGTGGTACGTTGCAGCTTCAGTACAGTGCAGTATACGAGTAACTATTTGAGTGAGAGCTTAGCTTGCCTTACAGTAGTAGGGATTATGTAAAATCGCAGAAATAAATTGGTGAGCTTGTAGTACCACATAATATGCAAATTTTGCAGCTTTTTTAAGGTATAGCCTATGTTATCTGTTTTTCAATCAATATTTGATTATCCATTTATTTCGATGTCATCAGCAAAGAAACGAAAGATTGTAGATGGATTTTTATGATATTACTTTTGGTTGTTTGTTACTGCTGACCAACAATTTTTCGTTTTTAACAGGTTTCATAATAAGTCTATGACTAAAAAGTTACGCCACTCGCTTGCTCATTGGTAAGTGAAAAAGTGGCCCGCGATAGCAAATAGGTTCATCACCCCTGTTTTAGAACCATGCGCTCTGGCGGGAATAAGAATTCTATTACGTATCAAAAAAATTCAGACCTACCGGTAATAATCATAATAACCAATCAGATGGTCAAGTAGATTGAAGGCTTCTTTGTGTAGAGATATACTCTTCGATTTGGGTCAAGCCAAATCTCAAAAATTGTTGTTCAAGCTTGACGCTCAGCATCGAAAAAACAGAGTAGAGAAGAAGCCAGAAACTTCTTGTACCATGTCGTTGGAAAGGCACTTATTGGTACCACTTCACTTTTGAGTAACAGTCAGGTGGCCGGAACGTCTACGTCGCTTTCGTACAAAAGGATATTAAAAATATGCAATCAGAAAACTTGCCAGCAAATTAACGTCACGTCTCATTACTGAATCAACTGAATTAACTTTTTCAAAACAGTAGCCTTCACTTAAACTTTGCGCAGGATTAGAAGGATTTGAATAGATCTGTAAATTAAAGAAGTTGTCGGTGTGTATATACATATTTTTTTTGTGTTTTAAAATGTGTGTTTTTTTGCGTTTTTCATTTCTTGTTTTCAAAAAAAAAAGTGCAGCACTCTTAGAGGAACCTGATGCTAAGGTGCAGCGACCAATGCATTTCTTTTTTTTTTTTTATTTCATTAAGTAGTATTTTTGTTAATTGCAGCATATTTTTACGTATTTCGTTTTATCGCTGTTCAGTGGTGAAGGTCTTAAGACCGGTCTTGGTCTTAAGACCGGTTTTAAGACCATTTTTTAAGGTCTTGTTCTTGGCCAAGACGGTCTTGGTCTTGACCGTTTGCGGTCTTGGCCATTTAGTTTGGTCTTAAGAACAGAAAAATTGTTTTATAGAAGAGAAAAATTGCAGAAATCTTATAATTTCAAGGAGTCATAATTTGGAACTCGGTACCACAAGAGATGAAAATACTGTCTTTTAATCAGTTTAAAATTAGATTCAAAAAGCATTTAATTTCAAAGTATCAGACTAAAAGCTTATGCTATCTAAATGTGATAGAATTCAAATCACTTAAGCTTAAGAGAAATACAATGAAACGTAATATAGCACAAAAATTAATCCAGGAAATATTACGTAAACGTCCAGCAGCCTGAATTGACTACAAGGGAGCTGCTCAACTCGATGACCGAGAGGTCCTTTCGCAGCTTCCTGCTACAATTCATGAAACCTTACCTTTTTGTTTACGTGCGCGTTTATTTTCCGTATCCGTTTATTACCGTTGTTTAATGTAAATTAGATTTGCTTGGTGTAGTTTTTGTTGTTGTTTATCTAAATGCGTTCGATTTGGTGGGGCGTATTGAGTTGTTCAAAATAAAATCATCTTATCTTATCTTATCTTAAGACCGAAAGAACTAAAAAGCATGTAGTAAAAATTTAAGTGATCCTGCACAATAGAAAAAGTACCTAACAGCGTGTATGTGATTGTGTTGTTTTTATTTCTTTTAATATTCTGCATATATATTTTTCCCGTTTTTTTTTTGTTGTTATAGAAAAATAGCGATAAGTGATAAACTGTTAATTCTCACCCCATTTCATGGTCTTGGTCTTGAAAAAAATCAAAGGTTTTGGTCTTGACAAAGACGGTCTCGGTCTTGAAAAATTTACAAGGTCTTGGTCTTGTAAGTGATGGTCTTAACTACATCACTGTCGTTGTTACCTATTTTTCGACCATTGCTTTTGTTTCTTGCTTTTGTTTGGTCGTTAAATGAAATAAACTACTTCTACTATTGATTTGATTTCTAAAATTTGCTAACAATTTGCCCAAGCTGTTGCAAAACTTTGCCATACCAAGAAAACCATTTTACACAGAATTTTTGATATATTCCTCCAATTAGTTTCGTTTTTGATGAGGTTTTCGAGCATTTGAAAATATTTTGCAGTTCGTAATAATCTGAATACAAGTTTGATTTTAAAGTGGAAATTGGATATTTTTGTATTGGTGTTTAATTTGGAAATATCGTTTGTATAAATCAATTATTAAAGGGAATCTTGTTAAAAGTAAAGTGATATTGCAAAACACTAGCATCCCTTCAGTGTCGCTCTACTTCAATCTGTGATGACATTATATTAGGTCCATGTATAGTCAAAACCTGCAATGAATGAGCATTTTTGTTCAATCGCAGATTAATGTAGCAATAAGCGAGGCTCGGTTGAAAATACATTTCCAAGATTTCGTAGAGATTTTCCCAAAACGGATAAACAAAATTTCAAAAACCATTGCTCGCTTGAGACGCCAGTTTTTTAATGAGTTTCTATTTTTGGTCGATCGGATCTAACGAAAAATCGTTCTAGCAAAATGGCAGTTCATTTCCCGCTCATTCATCGCTGCTATCAACTCGATGCCAAAGTCTCAGTAGAACTCGATCGCAGTTCATGTTATGGCAGCAATTATAGTAGCAAAAAAATCATATCTTTTATATACTTGCGTCATTACGCCGAAGCGTGTAAGGAGTAGAGGGAACCATCTCCGCGGCTTAGCGCCTGGGCAAAACAGCTCTGAAAAAACGTCGTAGCGAGCCTTTGGCGACTCTGTGTCGGATTTGACCGACCCGGGATTTGAGCCCCAGACTTCTCGCACCAACGGTGGTGTCTTTAAACACTGTCTGTTAAGCAGGGCGTCGAACCGAACCGGAATGTAAACCGAAAGCCCGTATTAACCGCTTCTTTTCATTAAACCCAAACCGTAACTTTTATAATTTAATAGAGGCGAACCTAACCTGAACCCAAGATTATCAAAATGCTTGAACCTTAACTGGATTTGAACCGTTAAAATAGTTTTTGCCTAACCTAAACCCAGACCGAAGTGCTTTTTTGGGACTGCGCTATCAATGCCCTCTATAAGACCATGTGATCCATTTCTGATGGTTTCGTTTCATTTATCTTGGGGTGTTTGTGCTGTAATCCTACGTCATAATGCTAAAAGTTCTTGTTGGATGGCGAGAGCAGCACTGCAGCTAGCAATGGTAATGCATGCAGTTAGTGCCTCATTACTTTGTAAAGTCGATTAATCTAAAAGTAAATGCGCTGATGGAAATGCTTTGACCAAAGATATACGCAAATGTGTGATTTAGACCAGAATCACATTTTATATACGTTGGAAAAGGGTCGAATAATTCTGAAGTTAATCTGAGGTAATTTCTGCCGCCTGGAGAACATCCTTTAGCCTATGAGAGAGGTGGAGTGGGGAACCTTCAAGGCATAGCAGGCCATATTGCACGCATGATATTTTCAGCGGGCTGCATTTACGTTTCATGCGTAAAGAGCAAAAAGGTTCCTCCGAAAATTTAGTGGAGAGCGAAAAAAAAAGGTCATCACGTGCGCAAAAGCTCAATTTTTCGCCCAATATCAAGTGAAGAGTAAAAAAAAGGTCATCACGTCCGCAGGCCGTAGTTTGAGCTGCGTAACTGTGTTTTGACATGTTTTCACCGTTCAATACGCCGAAATGTTAAAAAAGAAGGACGCATGGTAAGCCTAGCATTACATGAGCCGTATGTACACGCGGGCCACATTTAAAACTTGAGCGGGCCGCAGGTTCCCCACCCCTACTTTATGAGCTAGAATAGCATCTTAAAAAGTACAATCAGCCTAAATACAACGAGAATTTTTTTAAAAAATGCGCCTGTAGTTGTGCACCAGAACATAAGTGGAATTGACGGTTTTAAATTCTGGAACCCAAATCGAATTTGAACCTTTAGATTTTTGATTCTGCGAACCTGACCGAACCTGAACCCGATAATTCAAAATATTTTAAATTTTAACCGGAACTAAACCCGCAAAATCAAATGAAGGAAAACCTGAACCGGAGGTAAACCGCTAAAAATAAAATTCTACGGAACCTTGAACCTACTGTAGACCGGAGCGGTATCTCAAGCGGCTCGATGCCCTACTTTTAAGTCTTCAATCAACCATAATTTATTATAGAAATTATACTAATTAAGCGATTCATTGGAAACGGGAATCAAAATACAACAAGCAAACATGTAGCCAGCATGAAACATCGAAATTATAAAAGATAAAATAAAATAAATAAACAGAAACTCGAAAAACATTTTTTAACTTTGGGTTTGCTGTAAAATTACATGGAAACGCATTAAAAATTTGCCTGATCAGCCAGAAGCAAATTTCTTCTGCTCAAGAGACTATTTTTACTCTCTCGTGGTCTCATTTGAATATGCTCTAATCAGGAAGAAAGCTACGAGACATTTTTTAAAAATTTAAATCACCTGTATCTTGCTCTAGCTTGGGGGCTGCAGGGGTAATCAACGATTCTAAATAGCAACAACCAGTGGCGGATTAAGGAGGGGGGCGGAGCGGGCTGAAGCCCGGGGCCCCACAGCATTTAGGGGCCCCACAAATTTACATTTTTCAGAAATTTTTTTTTCACAAAAAATATTTTCGACTTTAAAAAAGGTCTTCACTTGCAGAAACTACCAAAGTTTTTAAAAGTTTGGCACTGAGGGGTTGGGGCTTTGGGGGTAAATGTTGTTAGTTAACTCAATATTAATATTTATAAGCAAAAATCTTCTCAAAGTAAGAATCGCAGTTGTTATCAGCTAACGTTATTGCTTTGCAGGTCGCGGACAACAATTTTTTTCAAAGGAAAGTTATTCGCTTTTTACCGATTCAAACGTCGCAATAAAGAATAAGATAAATGTTAATTCAGGTAGTATTCAACAAACGATGACACTTAATTGCCACTTGCCACCAAGAGTGCCTGACTACAGTTGAGGTTATAATAGCAGAAAATGTTTAATGTCACTGAAGAATCTAGCGTTAAAAATTAGTGCACCATCGTACAACGGTAGGCTAGCTACAACATCTAGGCTTCATAACTTTACTCTCTAGAATAAGTGGTACTTCCAGCTTTAATGTGAAAGAATAAACTCTATTGCCGAGAGCAGTAGCATAGTATAGTCTGGTTTTTATAAATAAGACATAGCTATACTTCAAAACAGGATAAAAACAGCGGCGGCGCTGGCTTCACGCTAGTGATAGGAAAAAACAGTGGCACTGACGCTAGCAAATTACAGGCATAATGGGTAGCGACGCTAATGCCCAGCTCTGCCTATACATTAATAATATGATTAATAAATGACTAATATTAGTTGATCAGTCGCTTTATTTCTGGATTGTTTTGAGTAAAAGATAAAGCCATCTAGGCTTCTGCATTTCCATTGAATCGATTTACCGAATCTTTGTTTATTATAAAAGACTATTAGGAATAAAAACTTTTTTTGAATTGATTTTCCATTTTTATCCTCCATTCACGAGAAAGCGAGTTGTATCGCTATATGTCAGGTTAGACATCCTCACTTGCTTGGGAGTTAACTTTTCTGAGGTTCTTCTTCTTGTCTTTTGTTGAATTTGCTGCTTGTTCAAGCCATCAAGCAGCGACAAATATCGTGAAGTACCTTATCCAAGGGCACAACAACATGTCGAGGGTAGGAGTTGAACGGCGACCTTTCGATTTATTATGGTCGCCATTAAAACGGCGCTCCAGACCGTTCGGTCACGCTGCCGACGTGACTTAAGAACGATTTTAAAATGATTCAATTTTTTTCGCTCGTTTATTATAAGTACCGTACGCGTAAAAACAATTGTAAAATTAAACAAAGGAAAATATAAACCCATTAAACCGATTGGGTAAATCGATGTAATGGAAATGCACTAATTGTATTCAACTAAGAATAAAAATTTGATCTTACTCAGCAGTGTGCGAAGTAAAAAATGTTTACTGGGAGGGATGTTTTTGCCAACAATTTTGCCTGAATTCTGAACCCAAATAACCAGACAATGTTGTAAAAATGGTATTTATTTTTCATGGGGCGATGCAGTGGCGTAGCAAGAAATTTTAAAAGGGGGGGAGGGCATGATTTCACCATTTTTTTCAAGCGTAGTTTTTTTCAGCAGAGCTAATTGAAGCAGATTAAAAAACATAAAAGGCTTTAGGGGGTCCGAGAGTATGCTCCCCAGAGAAATTTTGAAATATTACATGCTGTAATGGCTATTTTAGTGCTTTTTGAACACACTTTGTTTCAATTTTTTGACCCTAATTCTGAGTACTTCACCAAATACAGTATGATGGATTTTGTTTGCACATTTTCAATTATGCGTGCTTAAGGAGTAAGGTTTATTGTCATCGAAAAAGTTCGAAATTATGGAAAAATTGTATACACTAAAAACATAGTTGAAAAAGATTGGTGAGGTAAATTCATACCCCTTATCCCACCCCCCTGGATCCGCCCCTAGCCATAAGCTACAAAAGCAATCAAAAGAGTCTTGCATATTTCAGTCACTAGGCACCATTTGATCTTTTTTACCAAAAGGCAAAGTCAAAAGGGGAGGGCCATGGCACAATGGCCCCTCCCTAAATACGCTCCAGGGGCGATGTCATTGGTCAATGACCAAATTAAAACAGTGGTGGAGGGCGTACTGCGTGTTTGCATATCACCAGCATGGTGAACGAAAGCTATCAACGGTAGAATTTTGAAAACTTCATTAGCTTTGTTTTAGGCAGGTTTTTGTTTCATAAATGAAGCGAGGGGCTCCGCCTTGGGAAGGTATAGCTTTTTCTTAATTCATACCCTCAATCTTAAATAACTTATGATCTGAAAAAAATTAGGATACCGTTACTTTAACATATTCTTATAAGTGCTTTCATTAACGCTTATAAAAAGCTGCTGACGTGTTGTAATGTTGATGAAAAATAAACTGTTCTGTAATAGGCGCACTAAAAAGGTTGTTCTTGATTAGTTTGCGAAAGAAACCTAATGGCTACAAGATATGCTGCAAAGTATCGCCGCAGTCCATACCCACAAGCTCCACGTATAAAAAACATTTAACTTCTTACGCTATTTATCATTGGGGGAGACGTTTTGGCATCCCCCCAGGACAATTTTTTTTCTTTGCTGGGGGGCATGTCCCCCCCAGCCCCCCCTATTTCGCGCACTGTCACTCAGTAGGACTCAAAGGCAGCAATTGAGCGTGCTGAACAAAGCACAAGAAGTTCATACTGGTCTTTTTACGCTACTGATCAATATTGGTAAGTTATTGTTTTGTTTTTTGAGGCTGTTCTTTCAATTTATTGTGCTTTTCAGTTTATATCGTATAAGATTTCGCTGAATTATTAAATTAGCCCAGGGCCCCAAGTACTGTTAATCCGTCCCTGGCAATAACAATTATTACACGAGTCAGACATACAGCATAAAAATCTTTGACATTGATACTTTATTGTGCACGTTTCTTATGCAAGCTGTCATTTTTAAAATTCTTTTAAATGTCTTAATTCGGCTTTAGTTTGTGGCTTGCGATCAATGCTTGTGATTTAGCAAGTATATCTGGATAATTTCACCTATCCATTAATGCGGTAAAGCTCAGTGGTGTGGCGAGAAATTTTAAATGGTGGGTCAAGGTATAAACTACTAGAGCCATGAAAAGAGTCTGACATGTTTCAGTCATTTAGCAAGGTTTGTTCTTGTTTACTCAAAGCCAAAGTTAAAGGGAGGGGGCATGGTACAAGCCTTTGCTTGTATATCGAGGAGAATAAATGATTTGATACGATGATCTTTTTCGACTTAATTTCGCTTTTTTGCACGTTTGATCAAATCAAAAATCAAATCTTCATTACACTCGCGGTATTCCGCCGAAGCATGTGGTGAGTAGCGGGGCCCATTTCCGCAGCTTAACGCCCGTGCAACGCAGCTCTGTAGAAACGTGGCAGCGGTGGCGAGCCACTGGCAACACTATAGGTATGACCGACTCGGGAATCGAACCCCAGACTTCCCCACCGACAGCAATGCGCTTAACAGCTGATCTAACCCACTGGACTGCATTGCTATCGATACGAGAGGTCTGGTATTCGAATCCCGGGTTGGTCAAATCGGATGCGGTGTCGTCAACGACTCGCCCCGGCTGCGTATTTTTTGAAGTTGCATTGCCCAGGTGCAATATAAGCCGCAGAGATGGGTCCCGTCACTCGTTGCACGCTGCTGCGTAATACCGCAAGTATAATGAAGATTTGATTTTTTTGCAGACTTGATACACGCGCACAGATTTTTGGAGTTCTTGTTTTATTCGCTCCTCTTTCTAATGAAGTATTGAATAGCGTATTTATCCTCCTATCATGAGAAAGAGATCAATGCCTTTCATAAGAAAGCGAAAGTAGGAGCGATTACATACGAAAACTGGAGCATTACTGTATATCAGCTAAAATCTAGTCATTAAACTGTTACCCGTAGAGCTAGACAGCGCTGTTTCGGGCGATTAGCTCTCATCAGCCGCACTCAGGTAAAGTACATTCACCGTACAGAATGAATGACCGAGCCAGGGTCAATCATCCCTCCCGATAAAAATACTCAAGAAGATGAGAAATTTGCAAGGGACAAATTAACGTTTCGACTATAACAAAATCTCGTCAGCCTGGCTCCTCACGGCCAATCCAGGCAACTCTTTTACTTACAGTCTGTAAAGTAAAAGAGTCTTTACAGTCTGGAATGAGTTTAGACTGGATTGGCTGTGCGTAGCAAGGCTGAAGAGACTGTCGAAATACTCAAGAAGAATTTAGCCTTTGTGGTACGTAAACAGCACGTCACATTACAGTTAAATATCTTAACGTGGCTAGGCGCGTGAAGATCAAAGTAGGCTAATGTCCTTCCTGGCATGGCCTACTGAAAGGGAGTCATGACGACATCCTCTTGTCGAGTCGGAAGCTATAACAGCTTTCCATCACCAACAGTTGCAACGCAACTCCATAACGTAACCGTAGAACGGGACTGCGCTGTTTCGCGCTATTCCTCGCCATAAATATACTCAAACAGAATTTAACTTTTGTGATATGTACACAGCTACGTCACACTTCAGTCAAATCCCTTTACGTGGCCAGGGTGAAGATCAAAAACTATAAAGTAATGTTCTTCCTAGCCTACTGAAAGGGAGTTGTCGAGAAATAGGAAATGGTATTACTTCGCTGACAGAACGATTGATAAGAATTGTATGACAAACTGTAGGAATTAATTCGTTCTTATATCTGACCTCATGAAAAAACCAAGACCTTCTTCACCAAACGAATATAATAATCGATTTAACTTGACTCACTTAGCTACGGTACTCACCGTACTACTTTTCAATAAACACAAGCACCACTGCTCACTTCACTTTCAGTAACACCATACAGCAAGGGCTATACCCTTCAGCATACAACAATATTGCTTACTCTACGCACACTAAATCTACACTCGAATGATTACGCTCGAAAATTCACGCCTATTTATACTCTAAATTCAGTTTCGAGAACGTTCTACTGCATTCTGAAAAAGAAATAACAAGAGAAATCACATGACATGCAAAACTCACACCAAGCCACAGTAAACACGATTGTGACGTCAAGAGAAATCATGGGCGGGATCACGACTTTTTTCTCGCTCGTTACAGCTTCTCGGTATGTGCAAGAACAAACAGCGAGGGAATTACGAGCGAAGGTGTTTTGATATCATGAGTATTTCTCTTAATCGCCTCTTAAGGTTTGACGCAAAAGTGAGAGTTTGCGTCAAAAAGTTGAGAAAAAAGCAATGTGCGTCGTGGATTTTTCTGTACTTTGGACACGCTGCACGTGGACGCGGAAAGAAAAACATAATCTTTGAGTTTCTTTGTTTTGATTTGGACTTGGTTTTGGTACCGTTAAGGAAACAAAAGATGGAAAAATTAAAAGCAGTTAAAAAAAGAGCTCCTAAATGGTCGGAAGCTGAGATAAATGCTCTAGCAAATGCTGCTGAATCGCAACGAAGGCAAATACTAGGGTCTTTTTCTTCAGACATTACCTCTCGTACGAAGACACAAGCCTGGAAGCTGGTGACAGCTAAGGTTAGTGAGTACGCTCGTGTAAAAATTGTTACTTCTTGTAGGCTGCTCGGCTACACATATAAGGTGTCGGCGTGGCAGTATTATATAATTGCCAACGAGCAGCAGCAGATGCCCGCTGCATCCGTTAAGATTATATTAACAGGGCATACAATCAAACAACTTTGGTTTCTGACCTCACACAATGACTATAACAACAACGACCGAACAATAACAAACTGGCACCAGAAAATGAATAAGGATGAAACAAAACGTAGAAGCGTTGAGAGTGATTTGCGATTTGGGTACATCTTAAAATTGTATTCCATTATACAGGTAAATTCCGTCAATATCACTGGATTCAACAAAACTAGGGAGCAAGATGAACATAAATGGTGGGATATCAAAAGCTCCTACAAAAAGGCAGTTGCGTTATATAAGAAAGAATCTGCCAAAATTGGAGGTGGACGGAACACAGCACCCCCTCCAACGGAACTGCAATCACGTGTAGTTTTGATTATTGGGATGCAGAGTGTAATGGAATTGCAGGAGCGTCGGGATTGGAAACCACTGAAAGTAAGGACCTATTACGTTTTATACAAAGTAAATCGCCCGAAAATTTTCGATGCATAAGCATTGTCTGTTGGCTTATCTGCAATTCTGTAGTAGTTTACAAATTTTTAAATGTTTGTAACGTGACGTGACAGCGTGTTTGATTTTGGTGAAGATGGAAAATTAAGCAAGAATGACGTGATAAATATTAGCATTCATATTGGTGAATGTTCTCATAAATTGCCAAGTTTATATAACACGTTTGAGATGTTTCTCAGGCTGTAGCCAAATTTTTACCGCTCTTATTTTTAAGTAGTATCTAGGCCTATAGAGGAGAAGGCTCGACCTCATAATTTTTCGGTGTTATTGTGATTGAAATTGCAATTGCTCTGAAGTCACTTCACATTTTTTTGTTTTAAATTTTTGCTTTACATTACATTTTTTGCGATTTCGATTACGTGTTAAAAGTGCATGTTTGTTTTTACTGTAGATGAAAGCGAATCTTGCACACGTGCAGATCCAGGATTTGACCAAGAGCTACAGGAAAAGCATGATGAACTCCCATTCGCCATTACTCCTACAACGCAAGGGAGTTCACAAAGCTTTCTGGAATTGCTTCATGCACCCGTAAGCCCTGCGACCTCCACTCAAAGTACCTCCTCTGCAAAAAAGGTAACTGTAAAAAAGATAAAAGCAAGCCCCGAAGCGGAAATAGTTCAAGTATAAAAAGAAATTTTGCTCAAGTTAACGGAACTAACAACAATTCATTCTGGCATATTGAAGCAGTTGCAAAGAAGAAACGATCTAGAAGCTGGAAAACTTCACAACAAAAGTACTGAAATTACCGGAAGTGAGCTTTTTACTTTCCATCAGGATGACAATGATAACATCGATTTTTAATAAATATCAACGAAACTTTTCAAGACGTTTTTGATTTTCGTTATTTCTTTTCTTTGGCTGCCTGACGTGTGTTTGTTATCGTAAGTGCAGTTCTTAACAGTGTTCAAACCATGGTTCAAACTGTTTATTCACTTTGCTGCTGCAATAAGGGCCCATGCATTGTAGTTTGTAGCCTACATGTTTATAGCTGTTGTTTCGTTTAAAGCAGAGGTTTTTAAAACTTTTTTCAGTCACACCCTTTTTGGCGTTAGTTATTTTTGCTCACTCTTCACCACTAGCGTAGCCAGAAATTATTTTGATTTGGGAAGGGGGTGAGGGGACAAAAAATTTTAAATTTTGACTTTATCAATCGAACACGGTATATTAAAAAAATGTCCTTTTTTGAAACTTTTTTACTACGAACAACCAATAGACTATGCAGCTAGGGGGTATGGGGGGGGGAAGCGCTGTAAGCTCTCCAACGTTTTTTTCCTCTTTCAAATTCCCCAAAACGGCTTAAAACATTAGCGGTAAAATGAAATGGGTTGGTTTTGAGTCTACAAAAAAAAGTATAGCCAAGTTACAACATACGTTCAACCAATAAGCCACTAACCCTAACTTTTTAATCAAAAGCTTGCGATAATAATACACTAAGCTGACTACAAGTACGGTGCGTGTTTTTTCATATTATTGAAAACTGGAAATAATAGCTTCCCGGACGGTATTGTCATCTTGTTGATCATGGACACCGGTACCTTCTTTGGGCCGTTCGGCGGTTGTTAAGCAGCTTGCAGGAGATTGTTCGATGTGTGGCACGGGAATATTGTGTCTTCGGCAAATATTGTGAAGGATGAAGTAACTCATTGTGATCTTGCATGCTTTTAATGGTGTGTAGCATAATCGTCCCCCGGTATGGTCTATGATGCGCCATCGCTGCTTCAGTACTCCAAAGGCTCTGCATAAATACAGACTAAGGTTGGTAACTAACGTTTTACAAAGCACAAACAAAAATTCAATAATTCTTTCAAAATTTAAACGTTTCAAATTCATCACTTACTTTTTTATAGTTACTCGACACTTCTTGTGAGATTTGTTGTATCTAATCTCAGCATTAGTTTTGGGATCTGAAATTGGTGTCATTAACCATGGTTTCAGTGGATATCCGCTGTCTACCAGTATAATACCACTTCCGTACGTAGTGGAGCGTCTTTTGGTTTTATGAAGCACCGATTCGGGTGATGTGAAATTAATTATTGACGTGATTTTGGCGAAACTGCAGTATATTTTCGCGTCCCCTCACTTTCAACTTAATTGTGCCCCACCATTTTGTTTGCTCTGGCGACGGCACTGGTAGGAAGCCCTAGCTACTTCCAAGGCAGAATAAAAGAGTAATCACTGGTCTGAGGATTTCAACCATCAAAAATCAAATCTTCATTACACTAGCGGTATTATATGCCTCAGCAGTCAGCGTGTAACCAGTGGCGGGGCCCATATGCGCGGCTTAATGCCAGGGCAACGCATCTCCGAAGAAGCTTCGCTGCCGTGGCGACAGACTTGGACAACTAGAAAAATTTCGGCTTTTCCAAATTAGATTAGAATTAGAATTAGAGCTACACAGTTTTTCCAAATTAGATTAGAATTAGAATTAGAGCTACACAGTTTTTCCAAATTAGATTAGAACTAGAATTACTGAATTCGCAAAAACTTGGAAATGAAATCAACTTTCGAATTAAAATTAGAACGAATAAGAAATAGGCATACGGTAAACCCTCGTTTATCGCGGTTAATGCGGTCCAGACACCACTGCGATAAGTGAAAAACCGCGAAGTGGCGGTACTACACGAAAGAATTCTCGCCGCCTTTGGGCTGATAAAGGTTTACAGTACATGAACGCTTAGTTTTTGACACCTATTCGTACACATCAGTATTGATGAACGCTGCTTACGCCTACTCTTTCGAAAACTGAAGGATACGAACACGGAAAACTAGAAATGTTTTCTGTTTTTTTAACGCCACCCACTACTGTACATTATTTATAGTAATTGAGTAGGTACAGTAATGAGGCCTTCACGTTTGTTCGAGAAGAGCCTCATCATCAGATATCTGTGCAGACAATCAGTGATGTGATATGCACTATGCAGTGATTGTCTCTACGGCTAAAAAGTAAAAGGACAGTAATTTTTCTAACTCTAGGTTATAAGTGATGTAGTTTAGTGCTGATATAGCAGCCTAGTATAGCATGTAAAACATTAAAAACAACATACAAGTACTATCAGGCCTACTATTGTTTATTCCAACTTGTGGTGCTGAAACAATCTTCGAACAAAAGTTTTTATTCTAGCACTATCGTTACTACAGCAATCTTGAACAGTTTCTTGTCATGATGCAATGATAATGAAGATTGTTGCTAATGCACGCCGCTAGGCTATGCAAAACATTTAGTTCTAAAACTAACTTCCAGAAACACTGTGTGTGTATCGAAAAGGCGTAGGCCTAGTAATTTTCCATGCATAGCCGCTTTGCCAGCCTACTCTACACTATCTAGATTCTATATCCTAACTTACTACACTACAAGTTACTACAGTATAAAATAGTTATTATGTCACTATGGCTACTATTCGTCACAATTACTATAACTAAGCAATGCGATGGCGGCTTGGCACTGGTTTTCCTTGCACAAGGGATATTCTTGCATAACTTGTTGAAAAACGCCGTTGGACAAACTAGCATTTTCGGCAAAACCGGAAATTAGATTAGAATTAGAGCTACAAAGTTTTTCCAAATTAGATTAGAATTAGAATTAGAGAATAGAAACATTTCGTAAATTAGATTAGAATTAGATTAGCGGCATTTCGCTCTAATTAGTGTAATTAGAAAACTAGAATTATCTAGTTGTCCAAGTCTGCGTGGCGAGCCGACCGATGGCGACACTGTGTCCAATTTAACCTGCCCGGGAATCGAACCCCAGACCTGCCGCACAGATGGCAATAATGTCTTGGAAACTGAGCAAACAACAATTTTTAGGACAATAGGTCCCAAATGTGGTTCTATAAATGATAGGCTAAGGCAATTTTCAATCTAGGCATACGTAATGTTGATGTTTCAATCAACACAGCCTCTGGACATGAAAAATGGGATAATTCCTCGGAGATCCCATTCCAAGAGCGACTGTTCTTAATGTTTACCTATCATCATTAAAGTAGGGCCGAAAAAAACTTTATGTGCGCAAGCAAAACAGTTCAAAGGGAAATGTACGCTACCAGTGCGTAAGGAAGGGGTGACATGACCCCCCTTAAAAATTTTGATCAAGCAAAGTTTTAATGTAAAGAGTTAAAGAAACAGCATTTTCCAACCACAAGTCCCTAAGGACTGTGTTCCAACAATCTTTGGGTATAGCATGTACTTTTGCAACTCTGCTATAAGAGCAGGTGGTGCTGTCATTTTTGTGAGAAATAACCTAAATTGTCGGCAACTGACAGAAACTAAAATCAAAGCTGATGAATGTGAGGATGTTTGGGTGGAATTAAAACTAAATAAGAGCGAATCTTTAACAGTTGGCTCTGTATATCGACACCCTACCACCGATATGAAGCGTTTTGAGGATGCATTCGTGCATGTTATTAAAAGGTTTAAGGCAAATCAAAATTATATAATACTAGGAGATTTCAATATTAACTATGACAAAAAAGCCTCATCACAAAATGTGAATGACTATGCAAACCATATTAGCAGCATAGGTTGTCTACAACTTATTGACAAACCAACAAGAACTACGCAACTTCCAGCACCATAATTGATCATATTTACGTAAACACGGCCCTTACTGGTTAAGTACTACCGATTATACTTTATGATGACATCTCAGACCATCTTCCCTTATGCGCTGTACTTAGATATACGGCCCTAAAAAAGTCAACATTTAGCCTGTTTCCATGTCCCAAAAATCGTGGGCTTTTGGCCCGCGGGCTTTGTTCTAGTCAGGTGGATTCAAGCTTTATAGGAGCTGATTTCAGCATTATCGTGGGCTTTCTTGGACGCAAGTAAAGAGCTGGTTTTAATAAGCAGGGAATTTTGGAAAAAGGGGGCTGAAAAAGCCCATTTTGGACTCGGCCCACGTTTAGAAAGCCCACGTTTTGGGTGGACATGGAAACAGGCTGATTGAGGCCTATTTTTCGTCCAATAAATCAGAGAGTTATCGAATTATTCTTATCCAAACTTAACAAAGAACTAAATATAGCTGAAAAGCGGAATAACAACAATTTGGATAGCTTGATCTCAATAATGAGCGACTTAACAAACTTGTGCTGCCCAAAAAAGACGATGAGTCGAAAGCAGTATAAGGTCTCGAAAAGCCCCTGGATTACGACCGGCATCCTAACATCCATCAAAGCAGAAAAATAAATTATATGCTAAATACATAAAAACTAAAAACTCGATTATTTTCGAAGAATATAAGAAATATAGAAACAAAGTAGTTCATGTAAAAGAAGCTGCTAAGCGTAACTACTTTCAGACATTGTTTGAAGGCAGTTCTAATTCATCTGACACTTGAAAATATGTCAACCAACTTCTCAGGAAAACCAAACCAAAATCTTCAGTACCATGTACCTTACAAATTGAAGATCGAATGATTACTTCACCTCAAATAATTTGTGACAAAATTAATGACCACTTCGTGAAAATTGGTGAAAAATTAAGCGCTACTTTAACAACCAGTAATAAGCTGCATTATAAAAATTTTCTTGGTAAGCGACAAACACCTCCATTATGTTAAAACCAACTGATGAATATGAAATTGCTGGGATTATTGCTAGTCTCGACAACCATAAATCGTCAGGATATATTGATATTCCAGTGACCTTAATCAAGGAATCTAAATTTTTAATAGCTCGCAATTTTGCAAATGCTTTTAACGAATGCATGGTATCTGGTTTTTATCCGGATATCCTAAAAATTGCCAAGGTTATTCCATTGCATAAAGGTGGATCTACATTGGACTTATGCAATTATAGACCAATTTTCATACTTTCTCCGATAAATAAAATTTTCGAGACGATCATTCACAAACAGCTAGTCGACTATTGGGAAAAGTTTGACATGTTTACCACTTCACAATTTGGCTTCAGAAGAAATCATTCGACCAACCTTGCTATCACTCACTTATACGAAAAAATACTTCAACAGCGTGATGAAAATAAATTGGTTTGCGGCATCTTTCTAGATTTCGCGAAAGCGTTTGATTGTGTTAATTATAGCATTCTGCTACATAAACTAGAGCACTATGGTATTAGAGGAAATGCCTTAAGCTTATTGAAATCATATCTTTCAAATAGACAACAATATACTAATTTTAGCAATCAAATTTCTTCTACCTTTTTTCCAGTTACAATTGGCGTGCCGTAAGGTAGTGTACTCGGCCCATTCTTATTTTTAGTATATATAAATGACCTGCCCAATGCTTGCAATATTGACAATATGATCTTATACGCTGATGACGTAGTAGTAGTATGCGCAGATAGAAATTTGGAAAAACTTAAAATGGATGCAGAAAATAATTTTCGCAAAATTGAAAACTGGATCAGTTGCAACAAACTGACCCTAAACTACAAAAAGACCAACTGTGTATTATTCAATTCCAAACGAAGCGAACCTCAAATTCAATTTAGTATCAACACCAGTAACTCTCCCATTGTGTCTACTGATGTTATCAAATATCTGGGGGTCTGGATTGATAGCAAACTGACGTGGAAAAATCATATTCACTTTGTTGTTGAAAAATTGTGCATTGCTAAAGGTGTTATTTGCAAACTGCGTCATTATATTCCTAATACTATGTTGCGAAGTGTTTATTTTGGAATTGTTTACTCACATCTGCAATATGGAATTACATCCTGGGGGAAAGCCGCTGCAAAATATACGGATAGAATTCGAGTTCAACAAAATTACATAGTTAAGATCATGACCAGTTCTTCCTTCTTAAGAGTAAAACTGTCTCCGATTTACCAACAATCAAATATTTTAAATTTAAATAGCATTTACCATCTGGAAGTTTTAAAGTTTGTGTACAAATTTAGGTCTAAAACTCTACCTCGCGCTTTTCATAATTATTTTAGTTTGTCCTCTGAAACCCACAGAAATATCTCGTCAAGATTTAGTACCGGTAACAATTTGATTGTGCCTTTATTCAAAAAATCTGCCTCACAGCGATCTATTCGGTATGAAGGGAGTAAAATTTGGAATAACTTACCTCCTGAAATTAAAAATAATGATCGCATCGGTTACAAAACATTCATAAAATACATAAAAACATATCTACACAGTATTCAACAGCTATAGCCCCAAAGTTATTCACTGTCTTGAATTATTTTCTGCCAAAGTTTTTTCTTAGTTTGATTTATTTTTTATTGATAGTTCTTAAATGTGAATAATAGTTAATCAATCTGCTGCAAATATCCTCGCCATGTTATACTGCTTGCAATATATATGTGTTGTTTTCAATTTGTGCAACCAGAACATAGTGTGTTTGTTCTTTTCTTTTCCCGTTTGCTGTGTATTTGCTGTTTTGTTATTTATTGTATGTAGTGTAGTAGATCAGGGGGGTGATTACAGGATTTTATGTGTTAGCGAGCGATTTCTCTCGCTAATTCTCCTCGGAGGAGAAATTCTCCGAGCGGCAGCCGAGATAACGTGCTCGCAAAGTTGGGATTACAGGTTGCGCTCGCAGAAAGAGCAGCTACTCGGTAGAACCGAGTGTCTCGCTAACTGCTCGGTATGTATAGGCTTGTTGTGAGGTGCTACACTGGCAGCTGCTGTTTGCTGGCTAGCGCCTAGTTTAATGCTAAAACTGTGCTTGTATCACAAAGTTGGGATGGTTTTGACTTGGTTATAGGTAAAGAGTGTATGCAGTAATGGTGTCTACAGATGCATAGGCTTGTTGTGAGGTGCTAGACTAGCAGTTGCTGGCCATGGCCTCACACAGTTAATGGTGGAAGATACCATCACTACATATTCTCTAACTAAGTCTGCAGCCAACGCATGTTTGCAATAGACGTAATAGCACAGTTTTAGCACCAGACTAGGTGCCAGCAAGCAAAGAGCAGCTGCTAGTCTAGCACCTCACAGCAAGCCTATACCGCTACATCTGTAGACACCGTTACTACATATACTCTTACCTGTAATCAAGTTGAAACCTTCCCAACTTTGTAATAAGTCACCCTAGAACAGTTTTAGCACTAGACTAGGCGCTAGCTAGTACCAGTGATCAGCAGCTGGCCTACTGGTCTTAGTTTGATGTGTATCACTGTATGTATTTGCATGTTGACTGTGCTTTGCATTTTTCTTTTTTGTTTTGTTTTTTATTTTTGAAAATCTGATTTTTTTCTGTTGACATGTGTCATATTTGAGATAGAGTGTAGCGACTTGATGAGCCTTAGCCTCTTTCGCACGAATGAGTAAACTTGAACTTGAGTCTACCATTTCACAACAAGCCTGGGAGTTGTGTAAAGCTCTAGTTGTGTCATACACTAGGTACTAGCTATTGTGCATAAACTATGACCTAAAAAAATGCGCTCTGCCATGGCTGGTTGTGTATGAAATTGTCGCTCGGTAACTTAACGTGCTCATTTTTTTTCTCGCTACTTGACGAGCGAGTTTGCCAGCTCGGAAAATCCTGTAATCCCGAAAAGCGCGTTTGCGAGGAAAATTTTTTTACCGAGCAGTTTGCGAGCTCGTAAACCGCTTAACGAGCATCCTGTAATAACCCCCCAGCTCTTTGTTTTTGCAATTCAAATTATGATGAGAGGTTGCAGACTCGACGACCGTCCAGCTGTGTGAGCTGGGCATTATGGTCTTTTCGCAGCCTCTCACCGGGAAAAACGCTCTTTCTTGTATTTCCTGAACAAAAATAAACCAGACTAGAACTACTTTGAATAAAATGAAAAACTCTGGGCAGCATACCTAATTTTAAGGTGCAGTGATAACCAATTTGTGCAGTAATAAAATGGGTTTGTGCAGTGATAAATTGCGAAATGTGCAGTGATAGATAAAAGTGAAATAAATGCACAGCGTTGAAAAGGTGCAAGGCCAACACGAATAAGATGTCTCAAGCTTCGCATCACATCAGTCTTCCATTTCTAATAACGCTCGGTCTATAGTATGACATCATAATACGTTTTCGGGGATGCCGTTATGCTCGCTAATTTTTTGTTTAATTGCGCTCGTCGTACATGCCAAAGTGACGAGTCGCCAGTGAGATGGAAGTTAATTAGCCTTTTAGCATGTATATTTTTGCTAATAAGTTAATTAGCCTTTTAGCATGTATATATTTTTTTAGCATGTATATATGGAAGACAAGTGTAATGTTGCCAATTTTCAAACGAAAGGGTGACGTAAGGAGTTGTGCTTCTTATAGAGGTGTGAAATTATTGGAGCACGGAATGAAGGTTGTAGAACGAGTATTGGAAAAGAGGATACGAGGGATGATAGCTCTGGATGATATGCAGTTTGGATTTATGCCTGGAAGGGGGACGATAGATGCACTATTTGTAGTGAGGAGACTGCAAGAAGTATACCGCGAGATGGATAAATGTTTGTACATGTGCTTTGTTGATTTGGAGAAGGCGTTTGACAGAGTTCCAAGAAAAGTGGTAGAATGGGCACTGAGAAAAAGATGTGTACCGGAGGGAATGGTGAAAGCAGTGATGAGTCTATATGAAGGGGCCACAACAAAAGTAAGAGTCGGGTCGGGATACTCTGACGAATTTTCTGTGACAGTAGGAGTACATCAAGGTTCAGTACTGTCACCATTGCTGTTTGCCATTGTAATGGATGTTGTGACAGAAAAGGCAAGAGAGGGCTTGATGAATGAAGTGCTGTACGCAGACGATTTGGTGCTAATGGGAGATTCTATGGAGGAGCTGCGTTATAAGTTTGGAAGGTGGAGAGAGTCTCTGGAATGTAAAGGTTTGAAGGTAAACAACATAAAAACGAAAGTGATGGTGAGTGGAACAGATGGAGAGATACAAAAGAGTAAGACTGATCCATGCGGAGTGTGTGGGAGAAGAGTGATGGTGAACTCTGTGCTATGTACTAAATGTGGTTGTTGGATTCATGGAAGGTGTGCGAAAATCAAGAGGGTGTCAGGGGCCCTTGCAAAAGGATTTGTCTGTGAAGTATGCAGGCGTGGGATGACGGGAATGCGGCTGCCACAGGAGAAGCTGTGTGATGGAGTGGAGACTGTTAAAAGTTTTTGCTATTTGGGCGATAGACTTAATGCGAGTGGTGGATCTGAGGCGGCGGTGACAGCAAGAACGAGAATTGGATGGTTGAAGTTCAGAGAATGTGGTGAGGTGCTCTATGGTAGAAGGTTTTCGCTTAAGATAAAAGGAAGAGTGTATCAGAGCTGTGTGCGTTCAGCGATTCTGTATGGGAGTGAAACGTGGTGTCTAACGGAAGGAGAAGTTGCGATTTTGAGAAGAACAGAGAGAGCTATGTTGAGAGCCATGTGTGGTGTTAAGTTAATGGACAAGAAAATCACGAAAGAATTGATGGAGATGTTGGGTTTGGTTGAGTCGTTGGAAATGATAGCGAAGGCGAATGCTGTGAGGTGGTATGGCCATGTGCTGAGAAGGGAAGATGGTAACATCTTGAGAAAGGCTCTAGACTTGGAAGTTATGGGTAAAAGAAGAAGAGGTCGGCCAAAAAGCACATGGAAGAGAAAAGTTGAAGAAGAAGTGAAGAAGTTGGGGTTAGAAAAGGAAGATGCCTTGGATCGAGAGAAATGGAGACGGGCGGTATGGAAATGCAGTCAAATGGGGTGAATCCGGCCACCTCCGTTGACGGGGAGAACACCGGATAATTCTGGACATCATCATCATCATTTTTGCATGAGAGAATGGAGTAGATACTATGCTTGGTAGATAATTTTGCCATATTTTAATTAAGCTTTGTAAGTATAAGTAATAAATGGAGTATACAGATGGTTCATCGCCAGTGCCTCGTCCAAGCGCATCAATAGCAGATACGTGTATCAGCCATGGCCATTTACTGCTAGTAAACATTATTAGAACATTAGTTTCAAAACAAACACAACCAGAACTTTCTATGTACATTTTTCTGTTTAGACGAATCTGTATTTTTTTCAATTATGTCTGATAAACAGCAGTCAAACATAACAAGTTTTTTTCTGAGAAAGTCTCCTCCAATACAAGATAAGGAAGTGCCGGAGATAAGCAGTGTGAGCGAAAGTGAAGCGCCTTCTACTTCCAGAGCCACAATTGAACTCGAAAAGTCTCCTCCAAGAGCACATGAGCATGAAGTATCGGAGAAAAGTAGCGTGAGCGAAAGTGAAGCGTCTACAACCTCCAGTTCACGAAATGAAAGTGAGATGTCTCAGACGGAAAGCCAGTCAGCAACCTTGCTTAATGACAAATGCATTAGGCAAGTGCGTATCGCTCCAGGACGGAAAGGTGTAAGAAAACGTGTGTTTTGTACGGTTTGTCTCCCTCATCCAACAGTATTGAAGCGTTTGTGTTACAGAGGAAGAATTCCCCCTATTTGTTTAGCGCATGGAACCGAAGCTAGAGCACAAACAATTAAAGAGCACTTACTGAGCAAAGTGCACGAAGAATGTTTGAAAGTAGACCATCTAAACAAATTGTCAGCTGTACAGAAATCACAAGTGCCATTGCTAAAAATGCTCTCTTCACAGCGGCAGAAACTGGCAAGTAAAATTGGCTCCCTCATAATACATGTATACAATGACGCAAAATGCCTTACAGCTTCTGCATTTTCATGGCCATCAAGAGTAGTAGCAGCAAAGATGGCGCATCTGTTTAATTATAACGATCCTTTCACGCTATACAATCCTACCGATTTTGATTTGCAATATATTAGACCTCCAGTTGTGCAGGAACTTTTGCGTACAATTGTGTGTGCCGATCTACCACGAATAAAAAAAGAAATCGATTTGTACTTAGCTGGTTCATTTAGATATGATGCTTCCATGGATAATACACAAAAAGATCACGAGTTTATGCTACTAAACGTGATAAAGGAAAATGGAGAGAGGGACCTGAAATTTATTGGCATAGGATATGTAGCAGATCGTGGTGCACTTGGACATCCAGCAGCACTTAAGGCAGGTGCAAATGACGCCGTAGGATTTGATAACATCTTCAGACTGATTAATCATCTGTCAACAGATGGAGAAAACAAAAACACCGGTCAACACCACCGCCTTTGGAAACTTCTTGATGATGAACGAGAAAAAGCTGATGTAAATTTTCCTCTTCTGAAGTCCGTCTGCGCAGTACATTCTACAGCAAATGCATACAAGGATTTGTGCAAGAGCGTACCAGAAATTGATCACTTAGTGAAAAAGTTGTCCGGCATTGCAAAATTTTTTCATTCTTCTGCACAACGCACCACAGAACTGGAACAGATAGCAAAAACGGAAGACCTAACTGTACGCTCTATCCCAAAATATTTTGAAGTGAGATGGTCGCAGTTTACAGCTGCACTGTTAGATTTTATTTTGTGTTCATGGCGAGCATTGGTTAACTTCTGCATGAATCAGTCGGTTACCGAAAGGCGAAAGTTTCTGAAACTGCTTACCAATAAAGATAACCTTTTAATGAAGTGCTTTATTGCAGACCTGCTTTTAGTTCTAAAAGTGTTTCAAAAGAAGCTCCTAAGTGATTCGCTCACTATTATTGACATCGAAGAAGAAGCAAAAAAGTTTAAGAAGACTCTTGACAATATGTACGAACAAAAACTTTTGGGGGGATGGGAAGAAGCATTTAAAGAAAAGTTTGACGAAGAATCCAATAAATTTTGCGGTATTGAGCTTTGGGAGAAAACAAGACGACGCACAGAAGCCAATCTCAATGTTACCGATCGCCGAGAATTTTCAGCAATTCGAAATGAATCTATTCTAGCAATAAAAGAGTTTATTGACCAGAGGCTCGAAATTGATCAAAGTACATCCAAATATTTCACTCCCTTCACCAAGTTTACAGCCACTAATGAGGAAATCAGGGATGTTCATAAGTCCATTGCTCCAGACCTTGACTTGGCTAACTTGGCAATACAATACAAAGAACTTCAAAATTGCACGGGTATACCGAAAGACAATCCGTACAAAGTGCTACAGAGTATCATCAAAGGAGGCAAAGAAGAATATAATGACGTGATAATTGTACTAAGTCGCATTCTCGTTTGCAAGCCGCATTCTGCTGACTGCGAGAGAGTCATCTCGCAATACAACAAGGTTAAATCCACATGCAGAGCATCCTTCGATCGGCAAACTGTCAGTGACTATTTGTATATAAATATGAATATGCCTCCGCTGTGTGAGTACGATCCGAGGCCTGCCATTTTGCGATGGATGGATGATAAAGACTGAAGAACTCAGGAAACCCCGAAAGCATCCAAGCAGGAGTGGTTTAAAAAACTGTTTAGTAACCAGGATGCCGAAAATGTACAGATGAAACCAATACGTCGGAAATTTTAAGCAGAAATAGTTTGTTTTGACGGATACGCTTTCCATCTTAAGTTTTCAGGCACAATCGCCGCACTTGTATGCTCGAATAGAATTCCATGGATATACTGGCTATTTTTGTGGGCAAACTTTGGGACATTATATTGCTACTGTTATAGCGACAATTCTCAATTTCCATCTCCATTTGAAAGCGGTGATGTTGATCGCTTTGCTTTTAGAAGTTGGTATACGATTTTCTGCGTTTGCATCAATGTACAGATGCAAAAAACTTGTGTATGCGAAAACAAACTCGCTTTTATCTCGCTTTCTTTCAAAAATTTCATTCAAGTTATAAAGGTTGTGCTATCATTAAAGTTATACCACGCGTCGGCCTTATCTCGTTGAGGCGTGCTGAGAGTTGAAATATTCGTTTGGGAAAATGTGCAGTGATAAAAAATCCTTAAAATTAGGTATGCTGTGCAGGAAGACGAGGGGCAAAGAAAATCTGCCCCCAAAAATTAAAAAATTTTCCCTCCCAATTAAAACAATTCTCTGGCTACGGCCGTACATGCAACTTCAGCAAAACACATGCTACTTCAGCAAAACAGCTCTAGGAATTGGCCGAGTGGCTGGTGCATTGGGCTCGACAGCTGGCTTCGTGAGTTCGATGCGCAACTAGGTCATTTTCCATGTTGCATATGCTTCACTAACATAAAAACCTAAGCTGCAATTATGTGATTTGGAAAAAAAACTTTAGCAAAATATTACAGGATTGAATTCCCTGCGTTGTTAGTTTTACCAATTGTTTCAAAGCGCAAAGGTTGCAGAAAGTTGTGTCCTTTAGATTGAAAATTAGACAGGCGCGTCGCAAATTCTTCCAAAGTTAATCCACTTTACGATAAAGCCGTGTTCAGTTATTGCTCACAATGACAAAGCGCTGTCATTAAAGTGAAGGAGCTTTCGGTGAAGACCATAAAAAAACGAGGCAGATGGGAGTTGAATAAAGAGTGACTGAGCATTCGTAACATCATCAAAAATTCAGTGGGGATGCAGATGATCCACCGGAAATCCGGACCGAGTGATTGTTTGGTGAAGCACTGAACCATGACTGAACCCACACTCATTTAACATAGCCTATTCGGTAAAACAGCACCATAGCATGATAAACAGATAAAAACAAAAAGCGTAGCCTAGTAAGCTTGATGCCACTTTTGTACGTAGTATTGTGCAGTCTAGCGGTGCAGATGAAGTGTGGGTTGCGTGAAGTGGAGGCAGCTATTTGGCTAATGGCTGGTTAGCCTGGCTTATGTATGGTCAAATTTGAATCAAGCCGCTTCTCATCTGCAATCTAATGTTTGCAATAACATGGTCAGGTGTAACTGTTTAAATGAAGCTGCATTTTATTGGATTTGGGTACACTGGTATAGCTACCTCTACCTGTATAATATCGGTATGCCTGTGACAACAGTCCTCCAACTGTCCAAATAGTATGCTGCCAGTGCTAGGAAGGTTGCACTGTGCAAATGGTTTGTGTTCCCATAGAACTGTAGAACCATACAGTGAGGCAAATAGGCAGCTTTGTTTTTGAAGTGTTGGCGATTGATGGACTTTGGACAAATGGGAGTGAACTAGAGGTTTTGTTTTCCCAACTGATAGGGCCTACAAGCTGTACAAGTACGGGATTACTCTGACTTTCTGATTAACCCTGAGCCCAACAGCCCTAGGTAAAACTACAGTTATGTTGTATACGGTACCGTATCGGTATGTAGCCTATTCAGTACTCTGTACCAGTGTACTGGTACCAGTACAGTACCACAGACCAGGGTACAGTACCACTACAGACTAGATTGGCCTAGCGAACGATAAGGATTATATATGCAGTTTTATGTGCTGGTAATCCGGTAATAACAATAGCAGAATAATGAATGAAAAGATGATTTAAGCACTAGCGCTTTTACATCATACCAGTATCAGTCAATGAGCATTGACATATTGATCAGTGATGTAATGTTTGCTGTGTTTTTTACACAAAATCTTAGAATGGGTTGGGGTCTAAAATACTAAATAGTCTGGCAGTAGCAGGCATAGCCAGATAGCATATTGGTACATTGCGCATGGCTTGATAGATCAATGTTTCATCTTTGCGAACTGTGTTTTCATGACTTGTGTGCTGTTTTGTATATTTACCGGTACTTCATTCATATCTGTTAGGCCGCTCTTCTTTGTGTTCATACCTTCCATGCTTGAAAGTATTCAGTGTTTGTTTGCTTTTCTGGTTAAACAGTTAAACTACTGATGTTTGTGCTAAAAGTCAGAGAATGTGAAGAATCTACCATTAGCAGATTAGTACTGGTATAATAGTCTAAACATTTGCGATTGTGGTTGCCAGTAACTTCGCCACATGGTAGCTTTGCCAGTTTCCACAGTAACTTCGCCACAGAAACTTCGTCACATGGTAACTTTGCCACACTTTGAGAAGGTGAGGGGAGATGTGGGATAGGTGTAGAGAAGTGTGTTGGGGTGTGGGGGGAGGAAGTGGAGATGTGGGAAGAGGTGTGAGAGGAGGTGTAGGAAAGTGTGTTTGGGTGTGGGGGAAGTAAGGAAGATGTAGGGAAAGGTGAGGGGAAGTGTGTTGGGGCCCCACACCCTAACACACTTCCTTACACCTCCCCCATTCCTCTCCCCACATGCCAACACACTTCCCCACTCACCCCATACACTCTCCCACACCCTCCCCACACATCTTTCCTTACCTCCCCCCACACCCAAACATTCTTCCTACACCTCCCCCCACACCCCCATATCTTTTCCCACAGCTCCCCTCACCTCCCCCTACACCCCAACACACTTTTCCGCTCACCCCATGCACTCTCCCACACCTCTCCCCACATCTATAAAATCGGTGTCGATAACAAATAGGGAGCATTTGTTATTGCAGTACCCTTAAGATCTGAAGATTGCTGTTATTACCAGTACCGTACCAATTTATACTGTATTGCTCCAGCTGTCGAGATGTGCTTTTAGTGTTGAGTTGTACGGTACCGACAGTTAATCATTTAACTTTGCGTTGTGCATGCTATTGAAGTATTTAAAGACACTTACATTGATTTTGAAGGGGTCAATTGTTTTTAAACCACCTTATGTTACAATGATTGGTTCACTTTGAAGTGTCTGGCGAGAATTTCCCAATAGTCTACATCATTGCGTGACTGAGACATGCATTAAATTAGCAAAGTAAATGAGTCTTTACAGTCTGGAATGAGTCTAGCCTGGATTGGCTGTGCGTAGCAAGGCTGAAGAGACTGTCGAAATACTCAAGAAGAATTTAGCCTTTGTGGTACGTAAACAGCACGTCACACTAATGTAAGAGCATATCTGCGTTCGTCATGACATTTTGGGGTATTCCCCTCTGCTTTGAAGTGAACCATTCATTGTAATATGAAGCACAGAGCAGCTTGATTCATAAAGAACATTCATTTTTAAGGAAGTGGCAATTTTTATGGGCTCGCAACATTGGTCTTTTTGGTTTATTTTATTACTTCGTCATGCCCTTGTAGAGCTGGGAGAGCATAAAGGGATAATAAAAGAAACCAAGCACTTATTTGTACAGGCCCTTACAAATAGCCACTGCCTATTTTTAATCATAATTTTATTTTTAATAATGTCGTTTAGTTAGGGCAGGGCTGGCGCCAAGGAGGGCCTAGCCCCCCAATGAACTTGCTTGGCCCCCCAATCGACTAGCTTACTCTTCGTAAGACAGTGGCTTTTGTGCTTAATTTCAAACTTTGGACCCCCTAAGTCGACTGCTCTTCGGCCTGCTCTGAGTTAGGGTAGTGCCCGCATGTCTATTTTGTCGGCAGATCCTGATTGGCTAATTTACTCAAAACTAGTCATGTGTTTATATGCAAATCTATCAACAGTCACGCATATAGATGCAAACCAATCAGGATCTGGCCCTTGATGATAGAATAGACACTGCCTTGAGTTTACTGACGTGCTGTACCATTAGTTTATCATTGAATTGTACATGTAGGTGCAATGCTATAACATATCCTGGTCAATACCAGTAGTTGTTTAGAAACAGATGTTAATGGGCGAAATTTCTTAGTTTGTTAGCTTGGTTCTTTGCAAATATCAGATATTATACAGATATAGAAGGTTGCATCATGAAGGCAAAAGTGTACCATGTTCAAAATGGTGCCTTATTTCGTAGTCATACTGTTTATGCTCAAGAAAAAACAGCTTTTGGATCAGATTCTAGCTTACTGTCCTATCTAATTTTTAAGCAAGTGCAAATTTGCCCCCTACACCCACAAAAAAAATTGTGAAAGTTTTACATTTTTTTAAAGTTTGTGCAAAGTATGCTTCAATTTTTTGCTTTTGATTTAGGTTTCCTGTTGTTTGACAATATGATTTAGCCCCAAAACATAGAACACTTTCAAACAAAGTTGGTTAAAAGTGTGAATACCATGAAACATACAAGTAATGATGCAAAATTATGTGTCTGGATTTGTTTCAAAACGCTTTACCTTTGGGAAAACACTGCTTTAGCTAGTGTTAAGTATGTTAGCTTTTGTATAATCCAGGTTTGAAAGTCAGAGTACCGGTACAGCACTAGAGGGAAGAAGTATTTTAAAAAAACTCTTAATTTCTGTTTTTTTTTTCAATTTGACTTTAAGTCCCCATTGAAAAATATTTCTATGTCTGTAGCTATTGAACCAAAGTCTCTTCTAACTGCATGCCAACGCTGGCGAATTGAGATGATTTTGACATCTTAGAAGCACTTTATCTTTTTAATTTTTGGTTAAAATCTTTCACTTTGCGTTTTGTGAAGAACTACTGTTGTATAAATTCATGAACTCTGCAAAATCTTATGCGTTCGCGATTTGTTTATGGTGATAATTGAGTATGTTAATTCACAGGCAATTAAAAAGCTTAGCTACTTTGTATACAATACATCATTAGAATATCTACAATGTATCAGATATGAGTAACGGCTGCTTGAAAATCACAATAATTTTGGTAGTTGGAAATTGCAATAATACTTTGTTATAGGCTAGTGCTTTTTTTGATACATATTTTTGTGCTAAAAGTTTCAAAATGCTGCTTTCTTTTCTTCACAACATGGTTCTCTCTTGCTGGCGTAACAAAATGTACAAGACTTGCCTCTGTCAGGTGTATAAGCATGTGATTTGTACTTCTAAACCTATGCATTTTTGCGCAACGTCTTAGCTGCTGTACTGTTAAAGCAATGGTAAGTTCGTGCAATTTGTGCTTACAGAGTGTTTTGTAGTATTTAATGCAAGGGTGAAATCATTATTTGATCATGGATGGACGAGGCAATGATCAGCAAGAATTGTCGTTGACTATTAAATATTTATTAGAAAACCCTGCTCTGCTACAACCTCCTGACACTAACAACAGTGGTAAGAAAATAATTATAACCTCTTTTTATTATATAAGATATTTATCTTTTTTTTTTATTGTATGATTCCTAATGTTTGAATTATATGGGCTTATTTTTTAATTTCAATCAAACTTTACAGTTTATGATGATCAAAATGTGTTTTTAAGATACTGCGTTTAAGCTTACACTACATTAGAATTTTAAACTTGTTTGTGGAAAGCTTTTGGATGGGTGTCCTCAATATTTTTGTGTTGTTTATGTAGGCGTATCTGCTGCGTGGCAAGCAATCGGAAATCCTCATCTGCGATTACTTTTGCTTGCTGTGTGATTACAACTATGAAGTGTTTGCTTGAACATTCAGGTTGCGTGAAAGTGTTTACATCTGAAGCACTCGCGCAGTACGAACCCAATTGATCAATTGTGCTTACGTGATGTTGCAGCATCGTGCTTTGTTTTTGAATGCCAATGGTGTGCAAATCTGCTGAAGGCAGCAGCTACGGTAGTTATTACAGTAAATTGTTAACCGCTTGGTCTTCTCTGACCTAATGTACGAAAGGCTGGTCTGCAATGAGAATTCATGTGTCGATTTGAAAGCTTCCGTAATTATATAATTGATGCACTTCAATACGCGTTTGAGTTATAATTGTGCATTATCAGGAACTCATATACCGAATAAGTTATTGATGCTCTCCAAAACATCTTCTGCATTTGAATGTGTTAGTTATATTTTTTGTGAATGTGAGAGTGACATAACCCATCGAATCGTTTGTATGGTCAAAATTCTTCTGGTCTTTCGTTTCGTGAAGGAGCGGATAGCATTTGACTCGTTTTAGATGGCTGTTAATTTGAAGAACACAAACTCAATTTGCATTCATCTTAACGGCACTTTTTCATTTCCAGTTTTGTGCATGGTTGTAACCTCATTGTGTATGCAATGTGTTGCTGGATTGACACCCAATCAAACGCTGCTCTCTTTTCATAATCTTTCTATGGCGTGTTTCGCGCTTACGTGCTACCGCGCATCTAATGTAGGCTTATATTATTGTCTCGCCATCGTACAGTACAATGAAAGCAGATCTCTTGTGTATGCAAACGCTTAATCAGAAGAAAAGAGGGGGCGAAATTGATTCTTTACTTGTGATGACGTCATCCTCACTATGTTTCAAGCAAAAACTTTGCAATTTGAAGTGAGGAGCGTCTTCTCTTTTCTGTTTGCTGTCCATGGTGCGCCAATGTTCATAACGTTTTGGTTAGTTCTATCATATTAGGACACGTTGATTGGTACCGGTATTGCGTTTTTCACTTTTTTTTTGTTCTTCATTGGAATTTTTATTTGGCATCTGGCAAACCTGATAATTTTTTACTAATTGCGTTGCTCTTTATGCGTTACTCTTGTGTTTGGAGCAAAGAAAATTATGATTTTTTTTGTTTGTCAGTCCGCTGTTGACTGATAAACAGTTCGTTAATCCGCGTGGCCTTCAATGCGGTCGCTTTCGTAAGCTTTTTGCGTCTGAATATTCCCTGTAGTGTTGGTTATGCAAGTTGAATTTGGGAAGAAGCTCTTATCGTTGCTATTATTTAGGTAAATGTAGCCGCACTGATCAAGCCAGTATTCAGAATAAAAAGCACAGAAGGTTAAAGGAATTTTGTACTTAATTAGATGTGCAGAAAGAAGCGACTATTTGTAAAAAGAAAAGTTATGATATTCGGCATGAGTATAGATATTTAGTCATAGTAGGTTACTTCTGACATTTCAGTATAAATTCAGTACATTTTTGAAGAAGGAAACGTTAAGTCAGAGAAATCCTGTTGTTTTGTACCGCCTGACTTGCAATGCTGATAATAACAGCCGAATCTATATTGTTTAAACGTTCCATTACAAGAATTACTTTATCATAAATTACAGTTTCGAAAATTATTTTGATTTTTGTCTTGCCATTGCAGCTATTGATAGAGTACGTACAGGTTATATTGAAGTTTGTTGAAAGAGTTATATCATACCATGAGGTTGAGCCCCTTGTCGAATTTTTCTGAGTTAGGAAAATGCTTGAATAGCATGAACGATAAGCCTGCTTTAGTTTATACGAGCATGTCCGAAGTGCAGTTGCAAGGTTCCGAAACTTCCCTATCGTTGCAATCTGCTACCGAAGTCAAACGAAGTTGTCTTACGATTCCTTCATCTTATCCGAAACCAAACGTGTACGTGCCAGTGAGAAGGAGCACTTATGGAAAACGAAAATTTGTTGAGCGGAGGGGCAATTCTAGAAGATATGCTTCGTGGTTTTTGAGGAGGAAAGGTAATAGCATTTGGCTGCCGCTCCCACATTTCCAGTTGCAGTCAGCCGGTGTATTTTTAAGCCATTGATTATATTTTTTAATCGGAAGAAATTAAGGTGGGGGTAATATTTTCAGACTGCTGGAAACTTCTGAATTTGGTATGTTTTTCTTGAGCTTCGAAGTTCATTGGCTCCGTCGTGACAAACAGTAAGCTTGAACTACGTGAAAAGCAAAATTACGATAGAAGTTTGAAGTCCAAAATCAATGAGGTTGATTTTAATTTTCTGAAGCAAAACTTGTAAGCGTGTGCCAACCTGTATCAAGATGACTTGAAAACAAAGAACTGGTCATGTTCGCTGCTTGCGTAACACTGTTGATGCGTTTGCGTGATATTTTGCGGAGTCTATCAACTGGGAATAAACTGCTTTGTCTTAATGTTCAGCTTCGCAACCTCTGCGCATTTTATCGATTTTGTGACATAAAAACCAAAGTCAACTTTTTGGTGAATAGAATCTGCTTTGCGCTCGTAACGTCCGCAGATACGGCGGTTGATAAGCTTAGGGAGCCACAATTTTTTGGTGAATAGAATCTGCTTTGCGCTCGTAACGTCCGCAGATACGGCGGTTGATAAGCTTAGGGAGCCACAATTCAACTTTATTAATCTTGGCTTGTTACAACTTTCAATCTACAGTACATCTAGTTTATTTGTACCTCAAGCAAAATCTATGCGAAATAGCGCGTAACTTGAACGATGTGTAGTGTTTATACCTCGACATATCAGTCTCGGCATGTGCAAAAAAATATTTTCTTCATTGTAGTCGCGATATTGCGCTGAGAAGTGTGACGAGTGGCAGGGCCTATCTCCACGATTTACTGCAATGTTACAGCTTATACTGAAAAGTTGTAGCTAATTGTTTATAAAACAAAAATGTGCTGGTATTGCAGCAGTTAAGACGGATTGGTAAACATTCGCTTGAGTGAAAAAGCTACGAAAACAAGTCGCAGAACCCCTGCTTGCACCGTTATTAGATCGCCTTGCCATCTCTTTGTGTGAAGTGTAGAATACTGACTGGGCTTTGGTTAGCTAAGCTTGGCTACGTTTGCATTCATTTCTTTATGCGAAGAAAGCAACCAATGCGTTTCATGTGTCGAGTAGAATTTTGTTTATATTAATGAAGAATTTCTCTGGCTGAAATAAACACGCTATTATGTGTGTTACAAAATCTGTCCAAGCGTATATTTGGCAAATACTTGCAATTTCGGATTACGAAGAGGGCGCGTGTCGTATTATCATTGATTAGACACTTAAAATCCTCCTCGTTACCGGTAACTGGAAAGTGAGATTGACGACTGAAATTTGGGTAATTGTACTTTACAAAGATTTCAGATTAAACAATAAAATTGAGTGGCATACATATATTAACTCAGCGCAATTTGAAACATAAAAAAAGCAGCCAATAATTCAAACAACACAGTTTTTACCGAGATCTCTCCTTGTGACAGCTGTTTCGCTCAATGGAGCTCATCAGACTAGTCACTTTTCCTCACCTCACAATACAAAATTTTTGCGTTTTAGAAAAGTGCAAGGATGACAAGACATACGACCAAAACCAACAAAACGATCTTACTTCAGCGTACCTGGGACCGCAGATCTGGAGTGATATGTTACTTTCTGATGATCTCAAACTTGAACCTGTGGATTTGGACGAATTACTTGATACCACTGGCCTCGAGGATGAAGTACGTGCTCTAAGTATTACCGTTATTAAAACTACACGCGTCTGGAGTAAAAAATTTTAACTTTAACAAATGTGAAAACATCAATTCTTCATTATACTCGCGGTATTACCGTACGTATAAGCGTGTATCAATCAAGTGGCGGGGCTCATCTCTGCGCTTAAGCGGCTGGTCAGCACAGCTCCGAAGAATGGTTGCAGCAGTGGTGAGCCGTTGACGACATTGTGTTTGATTTGACCGATCTGGTAATCGAACTGTAGACCTTCCGCACCTATTGCTTAGCCGTTACGATAACCTGGCGGTTGCGAATGTGAAAAGTGAATCCAAATTCGTAAACGCTAAACCGAAGTTGCGTCTCTCAACCAGAAATTCGCATGGATTGCTTAGGCCAGCTCTACTCACCGATCTAAAAGCTGGAAGTTCAGACTAAATAGGTTTCAAATACGAAGTAACTACCGAAAATCCCGGTTTACAACCTTGGTCCTGGTCTCTTTATATTAACAAGCTCATATTTACTTTATTTAGTATTGTTCCGTTGTAGCTGCAAAAAAAAATGCATAAAGCTTTGACTTGCTATGGATGAGTTGACCGTTGATATCAAAATCTAATCTCGAAATATTACTTCGTAATTTAGTGTGATTATCCGTCAAACCCCATTCTTGTTGTAAACTATTAACCCAAGTTAGAGTGAAATAAGGTAAAATTCTCCGTGAACGTCATTTTTAGTTTGGATAGTACACAGCTAGCACACACAGCAGGATAATTTGCTTTTTTCGGTGGTTGCAGAAACAACAGCAAAGGTGTATATCTGGCGAAGAAATAAACTTTTCTATTTTTCTGCCTTCAAGATTTTTTTCGTTTACGCATCAGTAACGGCAGAAAACAACGTTTTCTAACCAGAATCGCATTGACAATTTCACTGCTTCGCTTAATTTATACCCTCCGGCTTTCAAATGTCTATTTGTGCTGAGATAAGGCAGACACGACGTATGCCGTAATTACAACGTGAATGCGAGGCTATTAATATTCTAGGTCTCCGTTGTAAATAAGGCATTTGTTTGAATTAGAGTAGTTTTAGCATTAGCCTTAACGATTAATGTGGAAACTTTGGCTGCTAGTCGCTAGCTTAATGCCTGCTTATTTCATTGTCATTTCGGTATTTAGCGTTGTATCAAGCTGTCCATTTGTCGTGTTGGTTCAATTCGGTGAAGTTGATCTATCTAGCATACTTCAACTGTTCAGGCCAGCATGAAGTCATAGAGCCGTGTACAACGTCAATCAATATAAACTGCTGTTAAGGAGGACTTGCAATGCCTACTACACACATGAGCCCAATCGTTTCCTACTGTTGGCAACGACTGACAGTTAGCCTCAAGAATTACTTGTAACTTCGTTATTACGCGACCGGGAATTCTGTCCCAGTCTCCCAGTTCAAGAGGGGAACGATTTTAACTCGTACGCAAAGCGGCTGAATCACAAAGTGACCTGTGAAATTGTCGCAAACATCCAAGGCTGCTTGCTTTATGAAACGATAATATTGCCATTTTGTGGTCAAGCACTTTTCGTAACCTACTTATCAACACAATAACAAGCGAAGATAACGTATTCGTGATTGTTCTGACATCGTTTTAAGTCAACTCACAGAAACGTGCACAAACACACTTCATTTCAATTAATATTCAATGCGATCAATCGTTATTGACAGTTAAGCTACTACCGCTTCCATCTAATAACATTCTCACGTGCGTTAATGTTACGCAAGCTCTATTGTTTCGTCTTGAAATTAATGTTCCTCGAGATCTTCCAAGGAGAAAAGTGAAACATTTAATTAAACAGTGTATATACCCTCGCTCACTTTATTTGTTTGGAGGTGACTGGTGTCATTGGCGCAACTCTACTCAAGATTTATAGCGCTACCAAAAACCAGGTTCACGTTTTAATGGAAGACACGTCTGAGTTGATGTGCTCAGCTTAATATATACTTTTGGTTTAGGTCGGAGATTTGAGTTCGTTGATGGCAAGTCCACGACCCCGCTCCTCCCCACATAATGGACAACGGTGCGCCTCAGGTAAAATGTTGCATTTTGATTCTTACTCCCATTACATCTCAGCATCTTCGAATAAAAATTGTGATTTGAGGAAAGGGTAATCAGGATTACAGTCACGGATGCGTATATTTTAACGTTGGCAATATCCTATATTTTTTATTCTTTTGGTACGATTCCGATTTTTGATCGGGTCAGTTTGAATTAAAATCAATCAAATTTAAAGTTACGGCTCTTGTTAAGAGATTCCAATTACAAGTTTTGCAATAGCGGCTACAAATCACCTTGCTTTTTAAAGCACAAAAATCGTTTTTAAAATTAAAGCATTTTTGAATGCCCCATTGTTTTTTTAAAAGTCGCTCAATTCCAACTTATCATTCCACTGCTATCCTCAGAAAATAAATTTTACTGTATCAAATGATAGCTACAGCTTTTTTTCATATTGCGATGTCATCGCTAGTAGGCAATATTTATAGTTGAAATTACCTCTGACAAAGTTGATTGGGATAATAAAAATTTAAATTAGCTTTTAGGGGATGATGCACTTCGAACCGTAAAATTCAAAAGTTTTGCTTATATGTATATTTTACGAAATTTTAATCAGCAAAGCAAGTTGAGTAATAAAATGTTTGAAATTGTAACTAATTATATTTTAGAACATCGCGTTGCAATGCATTTGCTTAAATAATGTGGCTTTGATTTCTCAGTCAAAAATTGATCCTAAAAGCAGCGTATTAATGATATGGTCACTCAATCCTACTGCATCTTTTGGACTTGATTGGTCAAAATTAGGTGTATATACTTTTAACACGTCCCTTTGCCTAAGAATTTGAGGGTTAGCTTATAATGTGATAAAACTTTTTCCGCGCTTTTGATGACTTTCGTAGTTTGTGATTGTGCATTCTTTTCACCATTGCTCTTCAACAGCTAAAACCCAATTGTTTATCATCTATGATTTTGTTGATCAGTGTGGGAGATCCCAGAAAAATTGGAGATCCCTTACTTATTCTACACATCCATTCCCTTTGCAATTAAGGCAGTACAACACCGGTGTAAATCAATTCCGCTCTCGTGTTAAAACGCTGCTGATTTCGCAATAAGAATATTGTGCTTAGGTTTACCATACTGGTTAGTGGTTTGGTTGGGGATAAGTTTTGATAAGGGCACATGAAGCTCATTGCCTTAAACAAGCTGCAGATTTTAAATTGCAGGTTTGTTTAAGGCACCAAGTAAGCCGAAACAGCCCGCACCCCAAGTAAGTTTTGATAAATCCAGGTTGTAGAGTGCTCAACCTGAAATAAAATAAAGCTACTTTTTAACGCGAAAATAATGAAATTGGAGTTTTTTTTGGCGCAGGTGTAAGAAAGCAATCAATTGCTTTTAGCGAATGCCGTTGGTGAAAAACCCTGTAATTTTGAGTGTAAAAGTAATTTGTGCTAATTTTACGTGCAAAACCCACTGGTCCTAGGACCTAGGTGATTCGATATTCGTAATATATAGCTTGTTTGTTGCCTGCTAAGGCTGCTATATCAAGTTACAGAGTCGATTTTGCACTCCAGATATGTAGAGCGTACTCAGATTTTGTTGTTGCGTAACGTTTGAGTGTGCGATATCATGCGCGTGTCGTGCGTGTTCGTGCGAGAGTTATTTTAAAACACACATACTAATCGACCTTTAAACGAAATATGCTCTCAAAAAAGTATGTCCGTTTTCGGAAATGCATTGTGAAATTTAAATTGGCTCCTTTATTGTGTTTATCCCAAAAATAATTTAATATGCCAGCTTTGTAACCATAAAATGCGGGTTTGATTTTTGATCTAGCTGTTTTAGCAACAACAACAAAAGCAGATTTGTATACCGCTTGAACATAACTAACGTGTAGAGTGTTGACTAAGCGGTTTATCCTACAGTATGTTCAAAAGACACTCAACCATATTGCTTTGAGTTTGGCCGGTCTATTAAGGCCATTACCCAATTTTTGTAAGCCGTTAAGTTCCTGTCAGGAAAAGCGTTGTTCTTGTCAGCAAGTAACAAAAGCACAGTATCGGCTAGCTATATCGAACAGCTTGGCGTTTGTGGTCTGATGACTTTCAATTTTTGATACCTGCCTGGAACATGGCGTTCTCTGAAACGGGATTCCTACCTGTTCTTGCCGAGATTGTCCAGCTAGAAACTAACCATCCGGATCCGAGTAGGCTCCTCCCTGCTATGACAAACGTGTGATGCCTGGCTTCATTCAAAATTTTGGCACTTTGGTCATATACAATTGCTAAAAGCATGATTGAATTTTCTGAGGAAAATGAAGAAACTTTCCTTTGTGAACTCCTATGGTCTTTGAATAGTGAAGACTTATTTCTTAGCGATGGAAAATTAGAGATTTATCAAGTCTTCAATTATTTGATTTGCTCAAGGTTTCTATCCTATTTTTGTGCTGCAAACCTGCCATGTTAGTTTACGTTTTCAGGTGGAAGACTTTTCCCTTTTTTAGTGCTTATGAGAACCCCGAGCAAAGTTGTAAGCTGGTCAGTATATATTTAGCAGCTCTGAATAAACACAGAAAATGGGGCAGAACTAAGAGAAACAGTGAAGAATCAACTTACTCCAAGACGTGCTTGGTATTAATAATTTATGGAGTAAGATTAAGATTTGCAGCAATAAACTGAGTTAAAAGTAGTTCGTTTGTTCAAACGTGCTTCCAAACTGCGCACATTTAAACTGAAGCTTTTTGAACTCGCGTTTTCGTTTGATTCTTCTGACTTTATGCTACCCTTCCCCATCAAAATAGTTTTGGCTCACCGAAGAATACAGCTCATGGGTTCAAAAAAGAAAACAATAAAAAAACGGATGCTCTGATTAATTTTTTAGTTACAATGGAATAAAAACTATAAATTTTAAAAACTGCCACCAAAAATTCCAAGTGCAGTGTCTTAGTCTGCTAGAAATGTGCTTCTGCGAAAACGAGATAATGACACGCCGAGGTATATTGCTGATTGCAACGCAAACTGCCATCTTGTGACCACCATGCCTCGTTCAAAAATGCTCTATTTTGCGAGCTGAAATTTAATATGTGAAAAATATAGAGGCAGTTTCTATTTTGTTTTATCATTTTGGCTCCATTAGAAGGCAAAGTTTTTACCTGAGTAGAGTAGAAAATGCAAAGATGATTAAACTTAAAACTTACTAATATTACGAATTCTCACACTGCGTAGTGTGATTTAAAAATTGTCGGATTCTTTGAAATGATTTGCTCGGAAATTAGCCGGTTGAAACTTTTTATTTACTTGCTAATTTCGAGCGTTGCATAACCATCAGAAGTGTGACGTCATGCGGCAGCGTGTAATTGTAGCGCTTGGCTGGCACGTTTGTTCGCTTTCTAGTTTACGTAAGCTTTGTCGATGAGGATTAAGGGTTTTGTGTAACAGTCGTGTTATGATGGCTACCGGTACTTTTGTTGGAATGTTAGGAAGTTATGTAACAGCAAAAATTTAATGCATGTTATGTAATATTCAGATGATTCGACTCAAGCACAATACCAAGATATGCCTTCATTGATGAGTACGCACCGATCCCCCGATTCCAAAGAAGTCCCAAGTCCGTCCCTTTATTTCCAGTATCCCACTACCCCAAGACCAAGCGCAGAGAAGAAGAAAGACCAGCAGCTATGTCCCAATGGTCAAAGTGTTCGGGCACCGCAACAACTCTCAGATATGGACATGAGCAGAACACAAAAACTTGCCGAAATGCAATTGTTCGATCAACAATTCGCCATTCTTAATGATATTCTTGCGAACAATCAATTTGAGTCCTCTGTCAACCCACCAAATGCGCCAATGCAACAACAACTTACCGTTCCTCCAACACAAAACCCTTCCTATTCCCCAAATCCACAGTTTTCTCTTACTTCCCAACAACAGTTACCCAAGGGCCCCACCCAACCACCCACATATAATGGGGCATCTTTTCCATCCCCTACTTCTCAGCCCCCTTCATTATTATCACTTCCTGAAAGCAAAAAGCCCTCACCTGATGCAAACAGCACTGGCCCTGCGGGATTCAGCCCCCCAGCTCCCTCCGTTTCCCCAATAGAAATTCGAATTCCGTCTCCGAAGCGTGTCGCCTATGTCCCCAATACCACTGACGTCATTATTTCAACTCCTCAGGTGAGGAAATTAATGTTGGCTGTTCTTACTACATTGATTTAATAGGCAAAAAATGAACAAGCGTGTTGTTTCATCTATTGCCTCTTCACTGCGACAGTATTTTCTCATTGAGCAATGCCAGAGCATAGAGATCAAGCCCAAAACTGAGTTTCAAAAGCTGAAGGCCCTCGCTGTCTTGGCATACCTCAATTATTTGGTAAACATTTAAGCATCAATATTTTTTGCGAAGCAAACCTTACTTTGAATTTCGCTCGTGACATTGACTGGATGAAGTAATTCATTGTTTGATTTCGTCTGTGATTTTTGTTCTTAGACTCTGTTTTGGCAACTTATAACTCCACTATTGAGGTTTCGTTTCATTAAAATACAAAAGTAATAGGTCTATACTACTTATTTTTTGTACTAATATTAATGCTGGAGGCATTGTCATAAGTTATGTATTACGTAACGTAACTTCAATGAAAGAGAACATAGTATATTTGTAATGGCTATAACTTTTTTATGAAGCGTTTATGCTGTTGAATATGCTCCTAAGTAAAAGTATGATTCAATGTAAGTGACGTATTGGCAAACATTCACTGCGTCATCATTGTCATAAACGTAGCTTTGCATAGAAAACTTGTTGTAAGTTCGCTTTTTTATTCTGTTGTAGAATTCAGTCAGCGAAACTCCTTTCGATCCCAGCACTCGCGCGTTTACAGAGGAAGAATTAAAACCACAACCAATCATCCGAAAGTCAAAGAAAGTGCACGTATCTGCCGATAATAAGGTAACCTTCTGCCCGGATTAAATTTAGAAAATTACGCTCTCCCAAACTTTGTTCTTGTTAAAAACGGAAAGGATTAAGTTGAAATCATAGAAAATTTTTTAGTCCAGCTTCTTGTCATGCAAACTCTGGTATATGCGAAATGAATGTCTCAAGTTTGGTAGATGAAGCGCGAGCGTGGCCAGTCGGTGGGGGCAGTGGTTGAAGGCATCGATATTGGTGCAGGAAGCCTTGGGTTTGATTCCGGGACGCATATTTCGGAATGATTCTACAGAAAAAGATAATGCTCGATCGAAATGAGTTTAAATAGAAAAATTACGCTGAATTCTGCTACAGCGGCGTGGTATATCGGTCAGTATGCTGGGCTGCTACGCAAGGGGCCGGGGTTCAAAGGCTCCTCTAGGTTTTGATTTAATGCACTTTCTTGTGTCTATTTCGGGATGGGGCATAGTGGTGGTAATAGAATAAACAAAAAAATTTCTGTGGTATCATTCTGAAATAATGCTTCCGAAACTGGTCAGATCGTACATTGTCGCTCACAGCTCGCCAACCCTGCGACGTTTCTGTGTTGCCCAAGCGCTATGCCGTCGAGACGGGCCGCGCCACTCGTTACATGCTTCGGCGAAATACCGCGAGTGTAATAAAGATTTGATTTTTCAAAGTTTCTCTTGATTTGGAAGCAGTACGAGACCAATACAATTTGGTTTTGCGGTAGCTCGGGCGTGGTCTTGCTTTTTGAGGCTAGATTATGGCATTTGTACGCATTAATGCATTAAAGTGCTTCTTTTTCAAGTTTGGTATTTTATTTTGATATCAAATGCCCTTGGTGCTGGACTTACAATGGTAGTAAAACTGACTTTAAATTTATAGGATGGAAAGTATTGGACGCGCCGAAATAAGAATAATGTTGCAGCAAAGAGGTCTCGAGAGGCGAGAAGAATAAAAGAAAATCAAATTGCGATGAGAGCCAATTATCTGGAACAGGAAAATGTTGCTCTTAAATCAGAAATAACTGAACTAAGGTAAGTGACGTCACTATATATCCGTATATGGAAATCCACATGTAGTGTGGTGTTGCTCTGATTAAGGATTTTTGCAACATCTACAAAAACAATAAAGTTTAATTACACTACGTCACTTTGCACAATCATCCTTAAACCATAAGTCGAAAAAGTTTTTCGCATTTCAAACCTCTCTCGAAATTTGAACCCCGAACTTTCGTAACAAAACCATGCTGAATTGATGATGTTCAAATGAGATGAATTCATTATACTGGCAGCCATGTTTGCTACGGTCTTTTTCTCCTACTTCCCAAAAATAAATGGGTGATTTCTAACCAACATGAATCATAAGTTTCACATTTTTTCGAAGCGGATTGCAGATGTTGTTGCATTGGTGGAGTTTGGAGAGAGAACGTTTGGTCGTGAGTTCGGACCAACTGCGTGTACAGTAGCCGGTCACGTAGCGTGCATTCTGCTGACACTCTTCTGACTTTGCTCGAGTTGTTTTTTGCAACATTACTTTTTTTATTTACTTTATATCTGTATTGTTTGCAGAAAAGAATTAACGAAGGTTGTTGAACTTGTAAAAAAGTACGAGAAGCGCTATGCAACTCCATAAAGCGAAGCAGCTCTTCTGGTTGTGCGCTGCAGTGCCGACTTCCTGACATATTGCTACTATCGTGTATAGTGTAGTGTTCACCCGCGGTCGTTTCCTTCAAATCATCATTTTTCTCATCATGGACCTGATTTTGCAAACACCATAGATTTATTTTCCTGTTTAATGACGTCATGTTCTTCTTGGTCTTTATAACGTCACGCTTTTCACTTGATCGCAGGCATCCTTAGCGTGTGATGGGATTCGTAACCTACTTGCTGAATTCTGATGTCGTAAGAGTTGAAACTGATTTTTTGTAGTTTTGCGATGTTTGTTATGATCTGCGCTGGTTTGTTCTGTAGTCGCAATCAGGTTCTAACCATTGAAGCTAAGCAAATCAGGTTTAAGTCAAGAATTATCATCTAAACTTGAAATAGCAACCTTTTTCTCTTAAGCCATTTAGCGATATATTTTAGTCACTTCACAAAGTTCACAGCCATTATCATAGCTTTCAATTTTTACGTAAATATCGCTCAGAGGTTGTTTATTGTTTGGGTCCATTGTTTTTGGTTTAGTCTGGAAAGACGAGTATAACATTTTTTCGTGGATGCATAAATTATTTAAGTTGTAAAATTTGATCCACAGTAAGCGTGTTTACTGTCAGGTTTCCGTCTTGTATCATATTGTAAGGTGTTTATAAATACTTGCAAAGCAATAAAAGTTGTGCTTATCTTTTGATTTCTTTTGATTGTTTTATCTTCGTGTGATTTTTTGCATTAAATTGTAAATTTCGCCAATGATGAAATATTTTTATTGCATTTCCCTGAGTTTTCCTGATTTTGTTTTCTTTTTCATTTTCCAATGCGAGTTTAGTGGTTTTCACGGAGTTCTTAAGAGTTCAAGTAGTGTCAGTCAAGTTTAGGCCTAGTTCAAAACTCGTCAACTTTTTTCGAAATCGAGTTGGGGATTTTTATTTTTTTTGAGTTCGGCAAAAAGAGCGAGTTCACATGTCTGCTTTAGACGCTCTTGTCTTAGCTGGTTTTTTGTTTAACGACTTCGATGTGAGAAAAATTCGCAGCGAAGTTAAATGCTTTTACTGGTTTAAATTTACTTACCTAACACGCTTAATCGTTTTTATTTTGGTGTGACTAATTCTGCATAGATACGGGTAGCCTACTCGGAACAGTTTCGAATCGTTTGAGTGGATAGATGCAGCAACTTCAGGACAAGAAGGGACCAGCATTATTTTCTTAAAAATTTAGCCGAGCGAAAATGTAAAGAGGGTCAAGGTGCAGGCTAAAAAAATGCTCATGCAGGACAAAGAGTATTATTCGTTTACCAGCAAGTTTCCGACGCCTAAGCTATCTATTGCAGACCATCATGTTAGACAGTCGGTGGGCCCAACCAAGGGCGTTGGAAGTTGGGGGCTGAAGCCCCCCCATAAAAATTTTGAGAGCACCCTTTTAAAAACTTTGAACTACAAATTAATCCTCCCTATTGCATTTCAACGATGGTTTATGGCGTTACTTGTTATTCGTTTGTTATCTTCATTGATACCATCAAACCAAGCGTACTAACTTTTGCAACTTCTTTACAGCTCAGATGGCCGAGTGGCAGAGGTGGGCATTCCGCAATTTGAAGCGCAAGGCGCTAGTTGCGCAACTTCCGCACGTGCGGAAGTTGCGAAGCGCTTTAACAAATTATTTTTAGCCATTGCGCAAGTTGCGCTGCGTTTCAAGGAAAATAAATCCTTCTTGCGCTTTATTGCGTTGCGAACTGAAAAAATATATAATAGTGTGCGCATTATTGCGCTGCGAACTGAAAAGAATCTGGTTGCTTGCGCTTTGTTGCGTTGCGCACTGTCGGAAGTTGAAATACTGCGTTGCGCTTTGTCCAATTAATTAAAGCGCAATGTGCTGGAGTAAGCAGTTTTTTGTAACTGTTTTTAATAGAATAGCAGTTTGTTTCTTGATGCGTACAATAGGCCTATAGGTCAATTTATTGTAGCAGAAATTTTCAGCTCATCAGAAATGTGGTACACTAAAGTCTTTTGTTTTTTATAATAATTGCAAGTGCTTAAAGAGATCATTGGGTGTTGAATAAATCGTATTTACTTGTTGTTGTGGAGAACTTCGCCGCATATGCAAATTATGATTTACCGCGATGAGGTGCTTTCAACGGCACGCGACAATGCAACGTGGCGCAGTGGTTTGGAGCGTCGTTTTTTATGACGACCATGATCGCAAGGTTGATGGTTCAACTCCCAACCTAGTCTGGTTGTTGCTTCCTTGGATAAGATGCTTCACGTTGATTATCTCTACTTGGTGAAATCTGGCAAGCGGCAAATCAAATAAGACAGAAGCAAAATTCAATCGAAAAACTTGGAAACGAAGGCAACTCCTAAGCGAGTCTGGATTCGTCCTAAGCAGCGCCTCCTTCGCTTTCTCGTGATAAGAGGATGAAGATGAAGAAAGCAACCATCAGCAACGCATCTTTTTTCGCTTCTTACTTAATTTTCCTGTTCATTGACCACACAAAATCCTGTTACAATCACTTGCATTAAAATCGTTGTCGCGTTGTAGACAACTGCGAGCTGTTAAAAGCACCTATAAAAATAACTGAAGAAAAAATTGCATTGCTTATGCATCTACTGGTTGCGCTTTATTTAATTTTTCATTGCGAAAGTTGCGTTGCGCTTTTTCTTTTGTATAAACCTCGTTGCGAAAGTTGCGTTGCGCTTTAATGCAAAAAATTATTGATTGCGGAAGTTGCGTTGCGCTTTAATGCGAAAAAATAATTGATTGCGAAAGTTGCGTTGCGCTTCAGTCAATTTAAAAATTAGGTTGCGCTAGTTGCGTTGCGTTTCGTGACTTAACAGAACTTTTGCGCTTTGTTGCGCTGCGCTTCAACCAATTTTTAAAAAATGCCCACCTCTGCCGAGTGGTATAGAGCGTCGTCTCTTGAGCTGTAGACTCGGGTTTGATTCCGAGTCGGGTCAAACCAATGACTTTGAAATTGGTATTCACAGCTTCCCTGATTGATGCTCAACATTAAAGGGACAGTGTGAAGAACAAGCCGGCATGTTTACTTGTGCCGTTGGGAAAGGCACTTACTGGGATTACCCCATCTTGGTGTGGTACACAGATGGTTGGCAACTCCTAAGCGAGCTCGTATAGCGCCCTGATCGCTTTCTCGTGATAGGAGGATAAATATGCAACTAATTAACTTAGCAACAAAGGTGAAGAAAATCGCAATAACTGTTGAATTTCCGGGTAACTTCGTGTACAAAGCTCTTGCAGCGTTATTATGATGTCACAGTTGAATTTCTCCAATTTCAAAAAAAACTTGTGGGCAAATAGCAGCGAAACAAGCATTGGCGTACGCACGGGGGGGTTCGGGGGTCAACCCCCCCCCCCATTGACGATTGGAAAAAATTAATAGCCGCTCTTTTTGACCGATTACCTTTTTTCATACAGAGATTGTGTTTTTCTCTGCTGTATCAAATTGCCTGTATAATCGCGAGAAACTTTCATTGTGATGCAATAATACCGGTATTCAAACTTTTTGGTGTGTAGCGCTCGAACCAATGGCTGGCTCAACATGCAAGCCTGGACAAGGTCAATCAACACTAAAGCTGGAGTCGTGTTGTGATGTCATAAAGACATTGTTCTCAACGGCTATGGCTGGACAAGACAACGTTTCAGCGCAGAAGGCATTCTCGGAAGAGAATGGTTGCAACGCGGGCAGATAATCCGCTTGCGATGTCATAATTTTGAGCCAAACCGACTAGTTGGGGTAGTGGTTAAACACATCGGCGCGGTAGGTTTCGTGTTCGATTTTCGGGCCCGTGCCGGCCGTTAGCTCAATTGTCAAGCGCACAGGTTGTCGGTGCGAAAGGTCTGGGGTTCGATTCCCGGGATAGTCAAATCGGCACAGTGTCGCCAACGGCGCGCCACCGCTGCGACGTTTCTGTGTTACCCAAGCACTAAGAGATGGGCCCCAGTGACGTTCGCAGGGTCGGGAGTCAGCACTCCCCTTCCCCCTTGACAATTGCAGAAAAAATGAAATTTTTCTTTTTTAAAACGAACCGACTTTTCTTTATGCGAAGCTTGCCGAAATTGCTGTCATGTTTTCATACCAAACAACATCATCCCACCACAAAACATTTTAGCGTAAACCATTCCCTTACAAGTACAATGATCATACTTCATTACATCTGCGTGAAAAGTTGTACCATCCCCCCGTAAGTGTTGTTACAACTCGAGCACTGATTACGATGCAATGCTGCAATACCGGTACCCGGTAGTCCAACTTTTCTGTTGTGTTTTGCTTGAAGTGCATTTTTGTCATTGATGTTGCTGTGAAACAATTCAGAAGTAGGAGTTTCCTTAAATGCGGTGTATCTGCAGGAACTATATGGCTGCATACAAATTTTTTTTTTTAAATCAAATCAAATCTTGATTATACTCGTTTCATTAAATTCGTTGTTGTATCGAAACGTGGTAGCGAGTGGCGGAGCCCAACCCCGCGGCTTAGCGCCTGGGCAACGCAGCCCCAAAGAAACGTCGCAGCGGTTGCGAGCCGTTGGCTACAATGTGTCCGACTTGACCGGCCTGGGAATTGAGTCCCAAACCTTCCGCATTGATAGCGAAATCTTTTAACACTGCGCTATAATCGCCCGGTGTTTTGAGAAATTTTATTAAAATATAAAACTAAATTGACACTGCTCCAAGTACCAAAAGTAAGATAAAAATACTGCCTAAGACGACCTTAGACCAACGAAAAATTTGAAGAGGCCTAGGGGCGGAACGAGGGGAGACAACATTGTTTTTTCGTACCATAGGCTGACTATCTCAGGAGCTAGAGTTCTTCGTTTCCCATTAACACCCCGATTATGTGTTTGAAAGCATCTGATATCGACGCTGTGATTTGGCAGAAAAATGCTTAGATAATATCGACGCTGTTTTTGACTTTAATCGAATGATTAGGGATTCCTCTCGCGCGTAATTTATTTTAGTTTGAAAACGTTTTGGTAGGTACGGCAGTTTTTTCTTATGCTCCAATATCTTCACTTTTCAAATTTCAAGCGAGAAACTGCCCCCTTCATAATGAGTGTACCGTATATTGACTGTTTATAACAAGGTTTAGCCTATATGCGTTGTTTATATTAATGTTGGTTCTAGAAAAAAGTTTTTTTGGAGAGAAGGAATTGCTTGTTTTACCCCGTGGGTGCACCCTGCTTGTGACGTTGCGACAGCTAGCCAGCCTACTTTAGTCAATTAATCTTCCTATGGCCCAAAAATGATTTCAACTAAAATTTTTTCAGAAAATTTTTAACCACGGCCTGACAGCTTAAGTTTCTGTGAAACCTTTTCTCTGCTTAAATGAAACGTAAAGCATTAGGCAAAAGCGTGAATGAAATATCTTTGTTGTTTCCTTAGTTATGGCATTATATAGCTGAATCGTGGTTAACTGCAATTTAGGCTGGAAACATTACAATACGATGCACTTTAATACCTCTAAACTACTGTAATTGTAATGTAGTATCTTTACGTCATCACGATGTGACATCACTGAAACCCCCCCATTGAAAAATCCTGCGTACGCCCCTGGAAACAACAACATATCTAATTAGAATTGGCTAGCTTATCCTATATTGGGTAGGAGCATGAGCTCATAAGTCATGTGTCTTTTGCACATATTTTTGTAAAAGTAATTTTGAGGGCAATTGTACGCGATCACTGAAGCCGTCGTAAAACCACCATGCAGAAGCAGTGATGAAATTGGTAAGTTAGAAGTGCCGGAGCTTTCCGGTTTGCAGAGAACGAAATGAAATATTAGGTTGTTTTTAGGCGCTTTATAACTACCAAGGTCTTGTAGCGCCAGGACTGAAGTAATTTATAGGACAAGGTATGTTTTAACCAATTTCATTCTCCACAATACCCATGATGCCGAGCGCTAAGCTGAGTAGCTGTGAATACCATTTTTAAAGTCTTTGGTATGACTCGACGGAGTATCGAACTCAGTCTCCTTGAGAACCAACTCCGAGCATAACAAAAAAGACCAGTAGAAGCAATAATCGCGAGGGTCAAAGTTGTCGGTCTTCGGGCAATATGACGCGGCCAAGCTATCAAGCAACATATCATGGCTTGGCAGTGCATATCGGTATGAAAGCAAAAACTCACAACTTAGGTTAACTGAATCCATGTCAAAAAACTAATAGTGTTCGTGTACGACCATGCTTTACTTGGTGATAAGCATTTTCGAGCGGCTGAAAGTAACTGTTTACAATAATCGCGATACTGGTAACGAAATCTTGACACGGAATTACGTTTTCTATCACAACATCCTACACGTTCATTTTATGCTCAGCACAATGAGCACACTCTGGATTATGGTTATGGAGCATGATATCAAGAAGCTGAGAATTTTTTGAGTACGGTAAAAAAAGAAAATATATAGGCCTAGCATAATATGTCATAGGCTACTTGCATGCTGTCTCCACTAAAATAACGCACCAGTACTAGTAATGAGCCCTAAGTCGTGAAGTAAAATGAATACGGTAATGCTCCGCGATAAAAATTGTAACAAAATTTTCCAAAGCGAGATTCTCTACGGAAAAGTAAGAAAAAAAAAACAGTCAAATGTTCTCGGAAGCGCGTGGTAATATAGTTTAGAATGATGATGACGGCTAGACAATATACCGCCAACTACCATCAAGCAAGATTAAAGACAAGTTTCCAAATGAGCGCAATCAGTCTGTTCGTTGGTACTTTTACTCCTCCTCTTACAGCTAACGTTATCTGCACATCTTCTGCCTGACAAGATCCATGACCTTACGTAAGGCATTGGCTTGAATGCAGATAGAGGTGGGCCAACAATTTTTTTTTTTTTATTTATTTTTTAAGCCGCATAATTGCAGCTTAATTTTTTAATTGAGTGAAGTATATGCATCATGGCAGATGACCTAGTTGAGCATCGAACCCGCGAAACCAGTTTCGCAGCCCGATGCACCAACCACTCGGCCAACTCCATGTGCATGCAAACATCAATGCACTTAGTCTCGCGACCTTTAGTTTATTTCTGGTGTCCGTCAATATTGCGTTCATTGAGCTAAAAGCTCTTTCACACTCAGCGGTACTTATAACCCTTTTTGCTATTTTGATGACAAATGGCTACATGCTATTCAGCATTGCCCAATCAGGCGAAATTTCAATGAGATGTTAAAACGCGTCCCGACATGGTCAAAATTGCCCTTTGGCTCTAATATGACGTAACGCGCTACATGCGAGCGCCTTTTTTCTTTCGCTCAATCTGTGTCGAGTGTAAGCTATGCAGCAGGTTGACAGATAAGTGCAAAGTGGCTCCTAAAAACTAAAAAAATTATAAAGTCAAACAGGTTGAAGTTAGGTGCTAGTACAGTTTATAAGTTGTATAGTGAGTCTTCTTTCAGGATCGAATACTTTAGTTGCGAAACAGTGTTGGTAAATGAGAGTTTCACAGCGTTTTGTTTTTTAGTAGCCAAATGGCTACATCATCCAGAATTGTAAATTGCAATCTCAGGCAACAATTCTAAGGTAAACGTGTTGGCGCAATTTTTGAGGCAGCGTTAGCGTTTGATTCTTAGTTCAGACTTAAAAATAGGATTTGCTGCTGTTAATGCTAGAGGTGTGGTGATGAAGAGGATTGAGGCAAACTAAATAATGGGCAAAATATCGCCTATTTTTGCATCATTGAATTATAGCAACCCAGAGTCTTGGCGCTAAAAATTAAGGTATTTTCAAATTGCTAGTACCATGTGATATATCGCAAAGAAAAAAGCAATGCAGTGTTGGAGTATTAGAGGGCTAAAGCACCAATGCTTATCAACGAAATAAATAAATAAGAAATGAAAGTAAAGCAATCATCTAAGAGACTGTTCGAATATTATATGGAACCTTCAGGAGGAGAAACGTTGGTTCCGCTACTCCTGGTACAGAACTCTAGATTGCTATGCGCCGTAGAACCAGTAACTGTCTTACTTGTTAATTTGTATTGATGAACTTAGAATTTGTTGGTATTATTTATTACGTATTCAGCTGATAATATATGGCTTTTTCGACTGTTAATTTTTATGGGCGCAGAGATCAAACAACAGCAGTAATTCCTCCTGCAGGAGATGTATCAGAGTGTGATTATTCCGATTCGGAAGACGAAGAAAATGTTCCTGTGTCAAATAATGCGAGTCATGTTGCCAATGATTCCTCCAATGATGCAGATGACCAGCTTCCAGATGATGAAACTCATCAGCAACAACCCACCAACAGCACATCAATTCCAAAAGAAAGGGAAAACAATCAAAAACCAAATATAAATGGTTGAATGACGACCACTCAAGCAAAACTAAAAGCCGGCCTGGATTTTCAGTTCACCATTCCAAATCATTTATTGTCTCCAATTGATTATTTTAGTCAATTGGTTTGATGACAACATAATTAATCTTATCGTTGAACAGACGAATTTATACCCTGCTCCGTGCACAGGCACATCTATAAACACTAATTTTGCAGAAATGAAGACTTTTTTAGCTATGTTGTTGCGAATGGGAGTCATAAAACTCTCAGCATATCGGGACTATTGGGATGATGACTGCCGAATTGGCGTTGTTGCTGATCTTATGCCTGTAAAGCGTTTTGAGAAGCTACGCCGTTACATCCAGTTTTGTGACAATACAAACATCAGAAAAGAAGATAGGTATGCTAAAGTTCGACCAATTATGGATACAGTTTGCAACAATTTTATGAAAATGGAGCCTGAAAGCGATTATTCCATCGACGAAGCAATGATACCTTATAAAGGGAAGAAAGCTGGAAATTTACGGCAGTATATCAAAAGCAAGCCGAAAAAGTGGGGGTTTAACTTTTTCACACGTGCTGGTATATCAGGTATTGTCTATGACTTCTTACCTTACGCAGGATCTGCTACGTTTCTCGATATAACCTTTGACGATCGCGAAGAAGCTCTCGGAAAATCTGGGCAGTTTGTCACTGTATTGTGCAGATCCATACCTGGTGGAGTTAGTTCTAAAATTTTTGTGGACAACTTTTTTTGTTTTCTAGAACTCATAAAATACCTGGATACAAAAGGTTTTGACACTCTTGGTACCATCAGAAGTGATCGCTTGCGCCATTGCCCACTAAAAAATGAGAAGGAGTTGAAAAAGGCTGGGCGAGGATCTTATGATTGCAAGACGGAGAAGACATCTAAAATTGCTGTTTTGCGTTGGGTTGACAGCAAAGTAGTGACATTGGCCAGTTCGTTTATGGGGATTGAACCAATCAGATCACTAAAGAGATACGACAAAAAAGAGAAATGCAAAGTCGACGTATCAACCCCAGCAATTGTAAAACACTACAATAGGCATATGGGCGGTGTTGATTTGGCAGACATGCTAATATCACTTTATCGTACCCCTTTGAGAACAAAAAGATATTATCTGAGAATCTTTGCATACATGATTGATCTTTGCGTATGCAATTCGTGGTTGTTGGCTCGATGAGATGCTAAGCTTTTAGGACAAACTTACAAAATGCCGTTGAAGAAATTTAGACTGCAAATTGCTACCAGCTTGCTTCTGGCCAAAAAGGTCCCGAAACGCAAACCTGCTGAGGTTGTACCAGTTCGTGAAAAGATAAGGAGGATTTCTGTCAAGCGGCCGCAAGATGATGTTAGACATGATGCAACCGCTCATTGGCCAATTCACTGTGACAAAGGCCGATGCAAGAACTGCAAAAGCGGTTTTTCCAGGATGAAGTGCAGCAAATGCAGAGTAATTTTATGCTTCACCAATGAGAGGATCTGCTTTACTGATTTTCACTCTGCATGACATTGCTTTAGCAACAAACACTTTCTTGAAGCAGGAGTCAGGTGCTTCTCCAATGTCTGCAATTTATATCAGCACCTGTGACACTTACTTGTGTATCATTATATGTGTGTGAATTTCATTCGTCATTATTCTGCTTTTTTTTTGTTTCAATATAATATGCTGTGATTCACTGCACTGCACTCGACTGCGCTGTCATGAAAACCAATTTTTAGAGAGAGAAGCTACCCTAGACCCCCCAATGTGCTACATCTTTGATGTAAAGTGTGATCTTACTATAACAAAACAATAATTTTTCTTGATAATTATTTAAAAAAATACTTATTTTATTTGGCTATTATTCATATCATTACGCACAATGTAGCCATATGGCTGCAAGTCATAACTTCTATGACGTCATTCCTAAAAACAAAACTCCCCTAAAACTTCGATATATGTGTCAATACAAATGTTATGATAGTTGAAAAACATATTTTTATCTTAAGATCTAGGAGCGGCCCAAAAAGGAATAATCAGGGTTTCTGAAGATCTTATTAATGGTTGCAGGGACTTTGGGGTGATGCGTCCTAAATCCAGTTTAAACTCTCTAAAACCATTGATGATGTCATGATGTTCACCATGTAATTGGAAACGCTTGCACATGTTCAGTATAGCGTCTTCCCAAACAGGGCATCAAACTCAGCAGGCCAATTCTCTGGAATAAGGACTTGCACATCGTTGACCAATGCATTATACAGATTTTCGTTTGCGTCAACATCTTTATTTCCTGCTCTTGATACAGTTGTGTAGAGCCTCGTAGTAAGATTGTCGGCTAATGCCTGATAAAATTGTGGAGCATCAATAATAGGGACTGTAGTTCGGCTATTTTCCGATGTAAGCACACCATTGTACGTAGTGTGCTCTTCGATTTCCCTGAGGGCTTCATCCAAGAATTTTCCTGGCTTATATTTCCTGGCAAGAAACACAGCAATCAAAATTTTGATCCGTTTATGTGCCCTCACAAATGTCATTTGGCGAGACTGAAGGTCAAGGGAAAGTGCTGAGAGTTCCTGCAGAGCATCAGCCATAAGAGTCAAGTTCAGAACAAACGATTTGGAAGTCAAGTACGATAGCATTCCCAGGTGCTTGTTTTTTCACGACCATCTCTTTTACTGTCGCGAAATGCAGACTTAAAGTGTTCTGCAAGTGCTGCGTAGCTCTTCATTACAGCAGAAACGGCTCTTTAAGAGGAGGCTACCCACCTGATATCTAGCATCTTACCTATCTTCAACAACTCTGTTTCCAGGCTTTGTGCTGCGTTCTGCAACTCCATCTTGTTTTTTGGGGAGGCACGGTATAAACTGTACAATTTATCCATAAATATTTTGAAATTGTTAATCCCTCCTACAGCCTTTACACAGTCATTCACAGCAAGTTCCAACTTATGATTAGAACAGTGCCAGAAAACAACATTTGGAAACATTTCTTTCAATTTTGTGGCTATACCCGATGCCCTTCCAGTCATAACTGATGCCCCATCACTGGCAAAACAAATTAAGTATTCTTCCTAATAGTCACTATCCATTCCGTGCTTTTTCATGCATCCAAGTAAAGTGTCTAAAATGGTCTGGCTCTCCAATTTTTCCAATTCAATTAAATCCAAAAACACGGATGTGGGCTTACCATGCAAAAAAAAAATCGCAAACAAACAACCAATGACGATTTTAGCGAATTAGTGGTCGCTTCGTCGATCATTATGTCTGTTTTTTGCGAGAATCTTTTATTGCTTTTACCACATTTTTTCTCATCTCATTGCCAATGTGATTGCATATATCGGCTGCACTCACTCTGCTGTGAAGAACGTGACCTATATGTGCCTCGTTAAGTTGTTGAAGATCAATTAAATGCGGAAAATCTGTAAAGGGACATTTTTCTTTCATGAGGAAATAGACCGTGCGAAAAACTCTGACCGTTATCTCATTTTCCCGCTCAGTCGCTTGGTGCGTCATATGTGGCAAAACATCATCGCTTCTCGTCAAGAGAATTTCCGAAAGTAACTTATGAATTTTGTTTTCTTTGTGCACAGCAATTTTTTTCTCAAAGGCTTTAACTGCGCAGGACGGCCATCACCATAGATCTGCACAGTGGCATCGCACCATTGCATAGGGAAAGACATTCCTTGCATCACGAGACCTGGATCCAGTTTTGCAGCTCTGCAGGTCGTGCATCCCAAACAATTATTCTTACTGTAGAGCCATGAGTATTTGTTTGTAAAATCTTTCACTTGCTGCTCCGTCCAGCATTTTGGCCACTTTTCTCCAGCATTAATATCTCCTGCCCCCGTTACATCTGTAACGCTTTCCTGATCCTCGACACTGATAGCGACTGCATTAACGCTTTCATTTACTTCGCCAGCTACTTCTTCCTCTTCAATTGGATGAGTTTCAGTTGATACGGACCATTGACTGCTTACCATTAATAGACACACAACTACGATTTTGCAACTAGCATTTCACGCTTGATTGAACAGCCTCTGAGCGCGTGACATAAACCTGATTGAATTGTGCATTTAACCGCAGACGCATTCGCATTTTGCAACGTCCTTCGTAGCGAAGTTAAATGTTCAATTTTGATATGAACTAGACCTGTATTATGTTTGGTTAAGCATTCATGCATTTTAGAGACCCATTTATTTGTCAATTTTTAATTTTTTCTTGGTTTATGAAGGTGCTATTTTTTCATTAAATGATTAGCATTCAGGCAGCAGCTGTTATTAATTCATCGTTTCTGGGGTAGAATTCAGTCATTTATTTATTTTATTCATTAAGTGTACCATCAAGGCTGTACATCAGCTGAAATGGTAGCTCAACAGAAATGTAATACAATATTAGAATTCCATCATAGTAACCTAGCATAATAACAAACTGCAGGTCTATTGATGCACCGGCGGTTAGCTCAGTTGCTTAGCGCACACGCTATCGGTGCGGGAGGTCTGCGGTTCAAATCCCGGGCCGGTCAAATCGGCACAGTGTCGTCAACGGCTCGCCACCGCTGCGACGTTTCTTCGGGGCTGTGTAGCCCAGGCGCTAAGCCGCGGTGATGGGCCCCGCCACTCGTTACACGCTTGGGCGTAATACCGCGAGTACATCGAAGATTTGCTTTTAGGTTTATTGATAACATATCTCGTATGTACGAATAATAGCGGATAGACTTAAACAGTATAGCAATGTTTTAAACTGGCAATAAAAACCATAGTTGGGCGTACAGTTAAGAAGAAAATAAACGAACGTCCGTCCGAAACTGTGCTTGAACACGACCATCAGTGTAAGTTTTATGTCTGTTGTGCATTTGCAACGCTTTGGGCTAACCAACGTCTAATAGGTTTATATGGGAAGCGTGGGAGAACTTAACTGCAGAGGAAGCTTGTTTTTCGCAAGTAGAGCAGCGAGAACTTACTTGTACGTAGGCCTACCACGAAAGGATGCCACGTCAAGTTCGCCACTGCAAAGAAAGTTAAGTAGCATTGGCGGAAGCACCACCACACTGCAAAGAAAGCGACAGAAGGCGATGCAAAATCAAACATTGAAAGCGTATTAAACATGGCAAGAAAAGTATATGTATTTTTTTTTTATCGAACTGGCAGATCCACCTTTACGAATTATTACGGATTCATTGCAAAAGTATTTTGACATAGGAGACAAAAACACGCTTTGTTCGATTTATTCAGAAATGGTAAATAATGCATAGAGTATTTTTAACATTGAACAAATTCAGGCGGTCTTGCTTCTCATAAAAGTGCTTGATCCCATTGGCACCATTGCAAACCATGGTGAAGAAGAAGCTACAACAACTCATGTTGTAGAGCCGTCCAAGGATCGGCACAATCGATCACGTTACGGTAGAGCTGTGAAGCTACCTGCAAGGTTCCGTTAGCTGAGCCTCCGTTACCAGAAGACAAAATTGTTGTTTATCTCTCTCTCACTCACTCTCTCGCGCGCGAATGCCGAGCGCGCCATGCCTTCTAGTCTGTATTTTTTCGTACGAGTGTGTTTAGTTGTATTTCCTTCCCTTCCTATGTTCTGTTCTTTTCTTACGCGACTATCTTTCATTATTTCTCTTTATTACACAAACACTCTTATTTACACGCGTCGCGGTTATATACAAGCACATTTCAGCTAGGTTACACAAACACATTTGTGTAGGCCTATTATCGTATTTAGTTTGATTGTAAATTGTTTTTGGGAATGAGCCGTGATTAGTATTGTAGACTGTAGTTTTGTTGTTGCGGGTGCTTTTCCCCCCTTTCTTGGTTTGACAATAATTGGCAACACTGCTGTTTACCAGTTTTGCGATTGCGAAGTTAGTCTGTAAATTAGGTGTAATTCTTGCAGCGTCTATTCTAGTTAACTTTATGTTTCAATAAGTTTGCCAGTTCTTAGTGCTTTATTGTAGGCTTAAGTGCTTGTTGCTAATCACATTCTATTTGAATAAGGGTTCTATTTTTAATAAGTAAAATTGTTAGCTGGTTCATTTGATTTCTGATAAGCTGAATATTAATTTGAATATTGATGGTAAATCTGAATTTGTGCTTATTTGAAGAGAAGGGAAGGAACAGAAAGGTTTTTGATAAACACCATTTTGCCGGCGCAGGCGTATTGCTGAACCTGCGCAATAACTCATGTACCAGGCATAGATGAAAGAGAAGCAGGTTAGTAAATCAAATCAAATCTTCATTGTACTCATCGTATTACGCCGAAGCGTGTTACGAGTGGCGGGGCCCATCTACGCGGCTTAGCGCCTGGGCAACACAGCTCCGAAGAAATGCCGCAGCGGTGGCGAGCCGTTGGCGACACTGTGCCGATTTGACCGGCCCGGGAATCGAATCCCAGACTAGGGATGTGCCGAGTCGAGTATTAAGGCATTACTCGGCCGAGTCCGAGTATTAATTGATACTCGGATGAGTATTAAAGCATTATCATTTTGACCTTTTTTTTTTGCTTTGTATTCGAATGTGAGTCGAAATTAGGACTTCTACGGACGTGATGACCTTTTTTTTGCTCTTCACCTGATTTTGAGTTCATATATCTTCACGTCGTAGATACTCGGACTAGGCCGAGTAATGTCGAGAATACCCGTTTCTATAATGATATCTCTATAATGAGAAGCCACTGAACAGACGAAGCAACAGTTTCTTCTTGACAATCTTTTTGTCTGTGACAAATGAAGACTGCATTGTCGTGAGACTATTTAAGAGCATTTTATGTAAACGGAAGAGATATTACTATTTAGTAGGCCTATAGGCTACTGAGCTTGAGAAAAAAATTAGAAAGCATGAAATTGACTTGGTTTCCATGTTTTCTCAATTTGCTGATAAAAATCTATGAAGTATATCGCGAAGCATTTATTTGAACCAGGTCTTTATGATTATAGAGCCAATAGGGACGACGCGGCGTGTAGCCTACAGACCACGAGCCCAAAGCTTATTTACTGTATGATATTTTGAAAAGCAGGTACGATTCCTAGGCCTACGTAGACTATTCGTGAACATTTTCGCTCACTAAGCTGATCAGCGATCACCTTAGTAAAATAGACAGCATAGCACAATTTTGTAGGCTATCTCCACTTCACAACAACACGAACACTACTAAAAACTAACTTCCTTCGGAATTCCAGTAACGATCGAATAGAAGAGAAAAATAGACTAGGCTACCTACCTGGCGACTTTCTTGAAGAAGCTACTTATGTTCGATTGGGCTTTTCTTTTCATAATTTGTTAAAATAACCGCTGGCTATAACATGCCAAAACGGTAGTAGATAAAGTTGTAATTAACTTGCAAGATATTGGGTTGCACTACATGTGCAGGTCAAAAACGCTAGCATTAGTGATTAAGACTGCCTATTCCTATTGCATCATCACACAACATCCTACTTTAACCATATCTTTAGTGCTTGACATTACTGCTACATAAAAATAATCCTGTTATTTTTGTGTTAGTACAAATTAGTAAACCCTTCTGTTTCATGCAATACGCTCGTCACTCATATAAGGTACCGTGCCTCAACTACTCACTTCTTCAGAGGCGTAGCGTAGGGGGAGCAGTGGGGCACATATGCCCCCGGGCGCCAAGGTACAGGGGCGCCAAAATGGGGCGTGCAAAAATTTCACAAGGGTAAAAAGTCGGTCACAAGCAAGATTGCACCGGCGGCAGACATCGTCTGATAGTAGTAGACTGGTGCGCACCGTAGGGGAAGCTGGGCCAAACGGGACATGGGGCAAAACGACAGTGGCGTAGCGAGGGGGCAAGTGGGGGCACGCACCCGGGGCGCACCACCTAGGGGCGTACCAAGAAGTTCTTTTTATACTTTTTTTTTTTCGACGTATTCACACAGATTTTAAAAACTACATCGTGGATTACTGTATTGTAATGTATACTGTTCGCAAAGAATTCAAATCACGCCTCACTTCCGACCACAAATTACGCACCAAAGGGGCGTACGAAACAGTGATTTTATACACTCCAGTTTCGACGTAATCTTTTAAACAATCAATTTGTTGCAATGCATCTGACACTTATACATGCTTTTGGCAGAGGAGTGAAATCACTCTTTACACCCGATCACAAATCGCCCGTTTACTCTATTATGACATCACAAAGAGGTTTGAAAACTGCGCGCACATAGTTATTCGACTTGCAGCAATTAAACAGAAGGAAATAGAACTCCACTAGAAGAAAAGTAAAGAAGTGATAAGTATCTACAGTATCAGATTTTCATTATTTTAGCGTTGGATGGATGCTAAAGATTGTTGGTAAGTCGATTAAGATACGCGTATAGTCGCTCGCTGTAATACTGTGCAAAACCTAGGGTTACCATATTTTTGTGACTTAAAATCGGTACACCTCTAAAGACCAAGGCCCCTTAGCCGTGATTTTCTTAACTTTAGATTTTCCGATTGTACTACATAGGCCTACATTTAAAGCCATCCATATATATGGGTATTCTCATTTTAAGTCATCTGTAAATGCACATTTCCTTTCGGGCATTTTAACAAATAATTAATTTAGCCACTTTTACTTTTAGTCAAGCTACAAATCTCAGCCTACATAAACAAACATGATAAGAAGAAATATCACTTACTAGTATTTGCAGAGCAATGCAATGAAAATGACTTCGCGGAAAAGGAAATGCAAACAATTAAGAAATACAATAAGACAATTCAATAAACCAGCGACTCAAGCCTATAGCACGGCAAGCCTCATAATCTGATAAAAGATTACCTTGCACTGCACAACAACCAGGCTACCGGCTACGGCAAAAGTGACTGACCAGTGCGGTATCACCGATTCTTGTTACGTCATAATGGGCATTGATCTGTTGATTCTTGCTGCTTAGACTCGCGCTTTTTTTTCTCTGTATATTGCTGACTAGCTGAACGCCAAAGCGGGACTTTTGGCTGACCGGTCGGTAGGCCAGGACAAGATGTTAAAAAGCGGGACTGTCCCGCCTAAAACGGGACGTATGGTAAGCCTAGCTAAACCTACACCACAGTGATCCTAAACTTTTTTTAATAATGGGCCGTTTCTGATAATACAGCGGACAAGTGCCGATCGAAGCATTAACTGAATTGAACCTTAGCCTCAATGGCCTTTTCTGGATGTTTTCTTTTGTAGTTTGTATTGTTTTGCTACCGTGATTGGTGTGTAGACTGTGATTTCCAATGCAGATATTTTGAATATTTGACAGCAATCACAGAATGACAAAATACGGAAAAATCTGGCAATTTAGGGGTTGCGAAGCGCAGCCCCGTTGTTGCTGCAAAGATAATTTAGTTAAAAATGTGAAGGAATTGCAGTATTGTAGGACAAAATTGTAGCTGAGCGCTTGATTGCCCTATATGAAATGCAATTCCGTTTTCTGGATAGCCTTTTTTTCAGATCGACGGTCAAACTTCTTGTTGAGATTTTGAGCGAAAAAGCTTTGCAGTTTGATCTGGGCAGCTTTCCCCAGTGTGGGCCCCTAGCCGACCGTAGGGATGTTGTCGTCTCCAAAAAAGAAAGGTCTTCACCCACAATTCTCGGCCCTTAAATGGAATCTTGGTCCCCTTGACGGCTTAGTGGTCTCCGAAAAAATGGTCTTCACCCGAAATTCGGTGACCTCAAATGGAAACCGGGGACTCTGACGGCTATGTGGCCTCTCCAAAAATAACAAAAAGGTCTTCAATCATAATTCGAGGCCTCCAAATGGAATCCGGGGCTCTTCGACAGCTAAGGGGATCTCTCACCACACTACTTTGGGACCTCTATGATGGGCCCCTAAAATGCTCTTTCATGGACTACATACCCATGAGCCCGGGGCAGATTACCCCCTGTAATCCCCAGCCCCCTCATTTAAGCCCTGGATGATGGGGGGTCCTGTAGTGTGTCTTTTGTATCCTTGGCATTCAGTTGGGACGATCTATACTACAGTACTAGAGCAAAAAATACAATTTTGGCTAAAAGCTGCCAATTTCGTTCTGCATCTCGCTCCACAATGTCTTCTGATTGTGCTCAAGGGATTGCATGTGATAAGTTTTCACCGGCCCGCCTCTGGCTTAGAAAAATTGCCGCACCGTCAAATAAAATATCTCTAATTTCTAAAAACAGATAAGCGTTTTTAGAGTTTACATAGTTAGTGATTTCACTGGTAGGAAGATTATGCCAAAAAAAGAGAGTGGAGCTCAGGGTCGAAAACGGCCAGCCCAATTTGAAGCGTTTTTGAATGAATCTAGAAAATTTATGAAAAAATATTTTAAAAGTAGTGGCTATGCAAAAACACAATCGGCCGATATACGAAGACAAGACGAATCTGCTGGTACAGATAATCAAAGAATTGTAAAACACAGGGGGCGCAAAATTTTTGTTTGACCCGGGGCGCAGGATACCCTCGTTACGCCACTGAAAAGAACAATCGCAATAGATTTCGGTAGATTAAAAAAATTGTGGATAAGCGAAGGTCGATAGTACACATTAATGCACAGTATTTCCCCGTTCATCTAATGAGTGTCTGTAGTTTTTCCAGTTTTTGTAGAGAAGATAGGCTCCTGCCTAGTTTACATTTGTTGTTTTTGACCCAAACCCTAACTCTTCCACTGCTCAACGCACAAGCAAGCTAAGTAGGTCAAATAAGGACCTAAACCATAATTTAACCTGATTTAACATTCAATGGCACAACGTTGTTGTTGAGCTATATTTTGGGGAAACTCAAAATTTAGTACGGCAGAACTGTGCAAATCGCAAAATAAGCCCATATGGTAAGCTTTAAGCTAAATAGGCACTACTCCACAAACTATAATGATGAAGCAATATCACTATACGACCAACAGTCATGTTCAATGTGTTAACACGATTTGATGCTACTTGCTAAGCTTAATATTAAAAGCAAACTTGTTTTAATTTTTCAAGAAGGAATGAATAAAAAAAACAAAAAAAACTTAAAAAAAAAAAAAATGAGGTAAAAAAAACAAGTGCAAAAAAAAAACTGTTTTTTTACATCACTAGTTAGAAGTTTTCTTTATGGGCATCGTTATTTGCGGCCAGTTGCCTGCTAAAAGGAGGGAACATCGTCGAAAAGAAATGAAGTCGAGATGCTTAGGATGAGCAATGCAAACTAAGTCGTTAGTCTGGAATGAGGCTAGCGTGGATTGCCTGTGCGTTTCAAGGCTGACGAGACTTTTGTTATAGGTAAAACTACCTCGTTCCCTGGCACCACTATCGGTTTGACTTTGACCAGACTCGGAATTAAAACCCGAGCCTACAGCTCCATAGACGGACGCTTTTATCACTCGGCCATCTGAGCTGTTGAACCTACATCACGTGTAACCGAGGAATTCTTCCAGTATCTCTAAAACCGGAGGTGAAAAAACCTTACTAAACCTTTTGGCCAATCCTTCTGTTACATTGGTCTTCCATCAAAATTTTTATTCATTAGCAACTCCAGACAAAAGCGTTGTAATAACCTCGCAGAAGTTGCCAGCCTCCTAACCTAAGCCTATTAGCTAATCAGTGGCGTAGCGAGGGTATCCTGCGCCCAGAGATGGGCAGTAGCGCGCTACTTTTGGAGTAGCGATAGCGGTAGCGCCGCTACTTTTTAGTATCAGTAGCGTGTAACGGTAGCGTTGCTACTTTTCAAGACACATAGCGGTAGCGACGCTACTTTTGTAAAATCATTTATATGTCGCTACCGCTACTCAAATATTTGTACATGTAAGATTCACAAAAGAAAAGCGAATGCGTTTTCTCTTTATAATCGAAAACGATAACGCGTTCTGATCAGCAACACTTCTTTTTGCAGTCTTATCCAAGAACACCACGATGATTAATTCTCAGCAAACTTGTAAGTTGTACAGCAATTAATGGCTTTATCTCAAACATAGTATTTTCACTATTTACATTGCTCCACGCTATTACCTTCACGTGTTTTATGTTATTATTGGCATTGTTTTCATTTTACTAATACATAAAAATTTGGGCTAAAACATATTGGTTGTTACAACTTAAGATATATCTACCTGCCCAAAGCGCAATAGTGGCGAGTAGCGCCGCTACCTTTTTCACGAAGTAGCGTCGCTACCTTTTTCATGAAGTAGCGTCGCTACCTTTTTGTTAAAGTAGCGATAGCGGTAGCGCGCTACAATTTTGGTGGAGTAGCGAGTAGCGGTAGCGCCGCTACAATTTTAGTGTAGTAGCGAGTAGCGGTAGCGCCGCTACTATTTTAAGCCTGTAGCGGTAGCGCCGCTACCTTTGTAGTAGCGAGTGCCCATCTCTGCCTGCGCCCCGGGTCATACAAAAATTTTGCGCCTTCTGTGTTTTACAATTCTCTGGTTATCTGTACCAGCAGATTCGTCTTGTCTTCGTATATCGGCCGATTGTCTTTTTGCATAGCCACTACTTTTAAAATATTTTTTCATAAATTTTCTAGATTCATTCAAAAACGCTTCAAATTGGGCTGGCCGTTTTCGACCCTGAGCTCCACTCTCTTTTTTTGGCATAATCTTCCTACCAGTGAAATCACTAACTATGTAAACTCTAAAAACGCTTATCTGTTTTTAGAAATTAGAGATATTTTATTTAACAATGCGGCAATTTGTCTGAGCCAGAGGCGGGCCGGTGAAAACTTATCACATGCAATCCCTTGAGCACAATCAGAAGACATTGTGGAGCGAGATGCAGAACGAAATTGGCAGCTTTTAGCCAAAATTGTATTTTTTGCTCTAGTACTGTAGTATAGATCGTCCCAACTGAATGTCAAGGATACAAAAGACACACTACAGGACCCCCCATCATCCAGGGCTTAAATGAGGGGGCTGGGGATTACAGGGGGTAATCTGCCCCGGGCTCATGGGTATGTAGGAGTCCATGAAAGAGCATTTTAGGGGCCCATCATAGAGGTCCCAAAGTAGTGTGGTGAGAGATCCCCTTAGCTGTCGAAGAGCCCCGGATTCCATTTGGAGGCCTCGAATTATGGTTGAAGACCTTTTTGTTATTTTTGGAGAGGCCACATAGCCGTCAAGGGTCCCCGGTTCAGAGATGGAAGTCGGGTCGGGTTCGGGCCTAACTTTCATAAGAGAAATCGGGCTCAATCGAGGGCACACTAGCTAATAATTTTTTTACATTAGGATATTTCTCAAAACTAGATTTTTGTGTGCCGAACGGCCGAAGTGACTAGCTGGAGATTTAGTAATAATTAGAAGCTCTTCTGCACTAAGATCATTAACAAAAGACACTGCGTTATGCATTGCTAATAAGTGCTCTAGCGCTAAGTCGGAACGCGACTTTTCCTTTTGCGGACTGACCATAACAGCAAGGCGGACATTGCTATCTCCAGAAACCGTGGAGGCAATAGAACTACTGAATTCTGCTTATCAATAAATAAATCAATCATTGATTTATTAGTGTTTTTGTTTTGTTTTTTTCTAAACAATAAAACTGCTTTGCAGCACATTACCATTCAATTATGTAGCATAGCCTACTTAATGAACCGGAAAAACTACTGTCGGGCCGTATCGGGCTTCCTTATGAGGCCTCGGGATCGGGCTTACTTCTTCGGGTTCGGGCTGAACCAACACGGCCCGATTCCATCTTTGCCCCGGTTTCCATTTGAGGTCACCGAATTTCGGGTGAAGACCATTTTTTCGGAGACCACTAAGCCGTCAAGGGGACCAAGATTCCATTTAAGGGCCGAGAATTGTGGGTGAAGACCTTTCTTTTTTTTTTTTTGGAGACGACAACATCCCTACGGTCGGCTAGGGGCCCACACTGGGGAAAGCTGCCCACATCAAACTGCAAAGCTTTTTCGCTCAAAATCTCAACAAGAAGTTTGACCGTCGATCTGAAAAAAAGGCTATCCAGAAAACGGAATTGCATTTCATATAGGGCAATCAAGCGCTCAGCTACAATTTTGTCCTACAATACTGCAATTCCTTCACATTTTTAACTAAATTATCTTTGCAGCAGCAACGGGGCTGCGCTTCGCAACCCCTAAATTGCCAGATTTTTCCGTATTTTGTCATTCTGTGATTGCTGTCAAATATTCAAAATATCCGCATTGGAAATCACAGTCTACACACCAATCACGGTAGCAAAACAATACAAACTACAAAAGAAAACACCCAGAAAGGCCATTGAGGCCAAAGTTCAATTCAGTTAATGCTTCGATCGGCACTTGTCCGCTGTATTATCAGAAACGGCCTATTGTTAAAAAAAGTTTAGGATCACTGTGGTGTAGGTTTAGCACAGTATTACAGCGAGCGACTATACGCGTATCTTAATCGACCTACCAACAATCTTTAGCATCCATCCAACGCTAAAATAATGAAAATCTGATACTGTAGATACCTATCACTTCTTTACTTTTCTTCTAGTGGAGTTCTATTTCCTTCTGTTTAATTGCTGCAAGTCGAATAACTATGTGCGCGCAGTTTTCAAACCTCTTTGTGATGTCATAATAGAGTAAACGGGCGATTTGTGATCGGGTGTAAAGAGTGATTTCACTCCTCTGCCAAAAGCATGTATAAGTGTCAGATGCATTGCAACAAATTGATTGTTTAAAAGATTACGTCGAAACTGGAGTGTATAAAATCACTGTTTCGTACGCCCCTTTGGTGCGTAATTTGTGGTCGGAAGTGAGGCGTGATTTGAATTCTTTGCGAACAGTATACATTACAATACAGTAATCCACGATGTAGTTTTTAAAATCTGTGTGAATACGTCGAAAAAAAAAAAGTATAAAAAGAACTTCTTGGTACGCCCCTAGGTGGTGCGCCCCGGGTGCGTGCCCCCACTTGCCCCCTCGCTACGCCACTGTCGTTTTGCCCCATGTCCCGTTTGGCCCAGCTTCCCCTACGGTGCGCACCAGTCTACTACTATCAGACGATGTCTGCCGCCGGTGCAATCTTGCTTGTGACCGACTTTTTACCCTTGTGAAATTTTTGCACGCCCCATTTTGGCGCCCGGGGGCATATGTACCCCACTGCTCCCCCTACGCTACGCTTCTGTAGCTAATAAGTCTTTCCAACAGTACAATTGCAGGTCAGTTATTTACACTGTTCTTTTAATGCGGAACGTCAAGCAGTGAATACTGACATTTAAGCTATGGTTTCACTTTAATATGAATTCTGAGCGCATCGCGACCCCAAAAGTAGCTCTATATTCAATCGGCCATCTGCTAGGTTCTGAAACGACTTTAAAGGAGGACGAACACCGATAAGACTTTAACAACGTAAAAATGAATTTTTGATGTCAAGACATATAAAAAAAAATCAAATCTTCATCATACTCACGGTATTGCGCCGAAGCAAGTAAAGAGTAGCGGGGCCCATCTCCGCGACTTACCGCCCGCGGCAACAAAGCTCTAAAAAAACGTCGCAGCGGTTGGCGGCCGGCATGGGGATCGAACCTCAGAGCTCCTCCACAGGATAGCGATGCGCTTAACAACCGAGCTAAGATATCGCAACACAAAAACGAAAAACCATGCTACGAACAAGCTAAATGTACAAAGTTATTGTATTTCAATTAAATATAGATGTCAATAGCATTGCACCAGCGAAAGCTTTCTCAACTTTCAAACTCGATCAAATGCAACCAACAAACTGTTACGATGAGACAAAACAATATAAAGTGACGATGACAAACTTTAATTAAACTATGACATTTTCCTAAATTGCTGAAAAGCATGGCAAAACAAAACTTTAAATCTAAAAAACAAACAGCAAGTCGTCTAAGCATTTCATAATGTATGTGGCAGAGGATCAGCTATGGATCTACGGTACATCGACACCGCACCCCTGGGATTAGATTTTCAACCCGTATCGCAGTGTTGAAGTCCCGCGTTTCACACCAAAAAAGCCTTGAGGAGGATAAATGTGAAAAAGTAACGAAACGGAAAAAACTTAAAAAACTACGAATAACATAAAATCGCATGGTACGCTTAAGTACACGCCTACATTTAACACAGATCGGTGCGAAATCGATCAAAAAAGTTTTGCTTAAAACAACATCTAGATAATTTAAACTGTGGAGTTTTTCTGAAAAAAAAAAGCAATAAAGAAACTAGTTACTCCAACGAAAATAATAAAGATCGACCCCGAAAAGTGTAAGTTTACAAGCGCACGCGTTCAAATAGGCGAAGTGTAGACCGAGCTTCATCACATTCAAACATATACACAAGACATCAATTCAGAAACATAAATCCACAATTTCTCATTTACAGTAGATGTTTTTGGTAGCAGGTATAAGTATTTTGGATCAAGATTTATGTTAAGTAGCCTATGGACTCTGCAGCTCCAGTCAGCTACAATGTCAAAAGAATCGACAAATTAAGGATCAGTAGCCTACTAAATTAATGGAGCAGATATGCACAGCATAAAATGGCAAATAGCTCACAAGCATGGAGTTGCAAAGCTATTCGCAGCAACGGAGTGACCGCCATTGCAAGAGCATGCATTCTACACGTTAACGTTGCTTTTTCACTGAATCTCTTCCAAGAATTTGGAGGATTAAGTAATTCCAACCAATCCCAAGGCGGGGCCAAATTACTACGGACGAGTTAAAACGTTTAAAACGTGAAGATCGAAGATTACGCCATAGGTAATATTAAAGTGTGACCATGATCTAAAACTTGCGTTGAAATTTGATGTATACTTTTTCATAGTAGCCTAACATACAGTACATGCTTTTGTAGTAGCTGCAACGTCTGATCGAGTGAAGTACAGTCACACAGGTAGTTCAAACTGCATGCTTTCTCGATCGAGATTAAGAAAACAGAAATTTCTATGCAATTGGAATAACTTAAATGGCCATGCACTACAATATTTTGTGGTAATCAAATATTTCCGGTTCGTAGTATGGTACGATCATGTTCAAGATTAACGAAAAACAAGTAATCAAATGACAACACAACACTTTGAAACTAGAAACACACATTTCAAAAGCACATCAGAGCACAACATAACTTCAAAATTAACAGTTATGCACAAATAACTAACGTAAGCTGCAACTAACAGGCAGCCAGGATATATCGCAGCATAAAACCAATATCATACGGTTCAAAAGCCTAGGCTAACCCTTTCTAACAGCATACGTAAAACATCGAAAGCCATAAAACCCTTTCTAACAGCATACGTAAAACATCCAAAGCCATAAAGCAACCGGCGCTGCAAGGAGGGAAGCCGGGGCTATCGTACCGAGGGCACGCTGGTAGTGAAGGACCTTTTTTACATGCCTTTTAATCACAGCTACTTCCATTTTTAAAATATACAACAATAACTTTTTTGTCCCGGGGGCCCAGAATCTTAACCGCGGCCAGGGATCTTAAGGGCTGGTCGACGCTTAAAAATTTGCACAAAGAGACATCACAACCAACGTAACCAATGCGCACTAAACTTACACGCGCATTTCTTTTGAAAATTATCTGGTGAAGTCGTGACTGAAAGCGGGAAGAAAATCCACCTATCGAAAAATCCGTTACAACTTGGATGTGAAAAAAAAAAAACGTTATTTTACACGTGAATCGCCAACTGTATGAACTGTATGCGCAGGTAATTTTAATTATCTTTTGAAGCGTTATGGTGACTGCTTGTACAGGAAGAAATATAGGGATCAAGTAAAACTTACAAATGAATAAGGATCAGCTGCACTTGAAACGCTGTGAGCAAACCCGCCTAAGGCGATGAAAATCTCTCATTCTCGTAAATTATTAAAACGTGGTATTTTCAGAAACAATTGATACTCTTCACTATATTGCACGCCTTTCAATTGTATATTGCACATAGCCACAGCCATCTCCTTCGATCAATTAACTATATATCACTGAAAAGTGGAATAACGACATACTATTGATGCCCAGGCGTCAATAAGGTGGAACAGTACACACTATACAGCGTACACAATTGTATCACAATATGTCGTATTCACTAATCGAAAGCAAAGAGGAACATTTTCTTGCGTAAAACTTAATCTAAAAACATTCAATTTAAAACCGCTGACAACTTTCCATTGTTTTCCAGCACACTAAGAATGTACTTTTGCAGTCCATGATTAATGAAGTTTGTATTTGCGTTTACCAGCACGCGAAGATCTTTGCTTACGAGCAAGTATATTTCGTTTGAGCAAACACAACCTCTACATGCCATCATCTGATTTCTGCACAAAATTTCTCATTTTATAAAAACACTCCCGAAGCGTGAAGAACAATTATTGATGAGCATGAATCTCTTACTAATTCTACGCAAAAAATTTGACCTCTTTCATTGGTTGTTAAACAGGTATATTCCAATTATCGCACAGTGTATACTCAGATAATCAGGAGTGTGGTACAAGCGAACAGTTCGACTGCACGACAGCACCTACTGACAAGCGATAAGTCGAGCAGTTGATAGCGGAATGTAGAATAAATCACAACCAAGCATAACTAAGGTCGAGCGCTGAAGGTGAACTTAACTGCACGCCTTTTTGTGACGTCACCAACCCTCACGCATTCGCCTCGGTTTATGATGGTGCAAATTGTGCATCGTTTTTACCAATGCCTGCTTTTGAAAAAAGAAAAAATGATCATACAAAATATTATCGTGCATGCACCACACCGTGGCGTACAGTATTGCCATCACTAAAAAAATATCTTAAAAATAATCCAAATTCTTAAGTCGTGTGACGTGTATATGGAAATGAAGACAAGCAGAAGATGCTGATTCTATAAGAAATACACGCTTGCGGCCACAGAACATAAACGTGACAAAATATTCATGTGCATTGCACAGAATGATCTGGTTTGGAGCAGTGGCGTACGCAACGGGGGGGGGGGGGTTAGGGGGTCAACCAAATTGCTATCTTGTTTTTCTGGGCCATCAAACTTGCTTATATAATCTTGAAAAACTTTCATTGTGATGCAATAATACCGAGTCAAACTTTTCTGGTGCGTTGCGCTTAACGTTGATTGCAGAAAAAGTGAAACCTTTATTTTTTGAAACAAACCTACTTTTCTTCGTGCGAGCTTGCCGAAATTGCTGTCACGTTTTTTTGTTCTGTACAACTTTTTAATTTAATTTCAAGAAACTTTTATTACGATGCGATGCAAGCCATGCAACAATCCCGATATTCCAACCTTTTTCACGTATTTTGCTTGAACTGTATTTTTGTCATTGATGCTTCTGTGAAGCAATTGGTAAGTAGGAGTTTCCTAAATACGGTGTATCTGCAGTAACTATGGCCGCACACAAACCCTTTTTTAAAAATCAAATCCAATCTTCACTGTACTCGCTTCATTAAACTCGCTGTACTACCAAAGCGTGGAAGCGAGTGGCGGGGCCCGACCACGCGGCTTCCTTTCGCATCGCATCGATAGCGACATCTTTAACACTGCGCTATAACCAGCCGGTTGGATAAAAAATTATTAAAATATAAAAATCTATATTGACACTGCTTTAAGTGCTAAAAATAAAAATACTGCTAAGACCAAACCATCAAAGGTTTAAAGAGGCCCATGGGCGGAACGGGGGGGAGAGGCAAAATTGTTTTTACGCTTCGTAACTGTCTCAGGAGCTGCAGTGCTCTGTTTCCCAGACACCCCAATTATGTGTTTGAAAATATCTGATGGTATCGACGCTGTAATTTGGGTGAAAAATGCTTATATAAAATCGACGCTGTTTTTTACCTTAATCGCATGATTAGAGATTCCTCTCACGCATAATTTATTGTAGTTTAAAATGTTCCGGTATAGAGGGCAGTTTTTTCTCATGCTTCACTGTTTTTACTTTTCAAGACAGGTGAAACTGCCCCTTTCATAATGAGTGCATATTAAATGTTTATATCAAGGGTTATATGCGTTGTTTATATCAATGTTGGTTCTTGAAAAAAGATTTTTTGGAGGTAAGCAATTACCTGTTTTATCCCCCTGGCTACACTCTGTTTGTGACGTTGCGAAAGCTAGCCCACTTTAGTCATAACTAGGGTTTCCCTTTTTCCAGGATTTTCAACTTCCCGGGAAACGGGAAATTTTCAGAAATTTTCCCGGGATCCCGAAAATCTGAATTTGGGAAATTTTCCCGAGCTTGATTATTTGGCCACAAGAGGAGTGACAAAGACATTTTTTCTAAATTTCACCATTTCTAATCCAATTTTACACGTTTTTTAATGTTGTTTTGACAAACTGAGTTCGAGTTTTTCACATTTTTCTCCAAATTAAACAAAAAATTTTCGATCTATCAAGCATTTATTCGGAAAAACTTTTGGAAATTTTGAAAAAAGTTTTAACGAATGAAAAAAAAATTTTTAACTGTACATGCACGCATGGAATGATAGATATAAGTACAATACGTAGAATGATAGATATAAGTACAATACAATATAGATATACGTCGGAATGATAGATATAAGTACCACTGAAACCTTTATAATGGAAAAAAAATTCCCGGGATCCCGACATAGATTTCCCGGGAAACGGGAAATTTCAACCACCAAATTTCCCGGGAAATTTCCCGTCCCGACTTCCCGGGAGAAAACACTAGTCATAACCTTCCTATGGCCCAAAAATGAGGTCAACTAAAATTTTCTAAGTAAATTTTTAACCACGGCTTGACAGCTTGAGTTTTTGTGAGACCTTTTCTCTCCTTAAATGAAGCGCAACGAATCAAGCAAAAGTGTGAAAAAAATATCTGGATTGTTTCCTTCGTTATGGTATTATATAGCTTAATCACGATTAGCTGAAATTGCGCAATAATTTAGTCTACAAACATCACAATCCGAAGCACTTTATTATCTCTGAACTACTGTAATTGTAGTATCTTTACGTCATCGTAATGTGACGTCACTGAACCCCTCCCATTAAAAATCCTGCGTACGCCACTGCTAGGGAGAGTACCGGGCCTTGTTTACTGGAAGGGGTACGAACTCAATAAAGCACCGCAGGGTACAGAGTACACAAATCTACAATTCTGGAATAATTTGAAGAAAATCAAATAATAGATTCAACTCACAACTTGTATGATGAACAAAGTCCTCTTCAATATTAAATTACAATTTTTTACAAGCATTACGATTTTTTCATTTTACAAGCATTACTTTAACATTAAATTCGAGTTTTTACACCAACTTTTCAGATCTTTTCCGGGCAATTTTTCCAATATCTTAATCACATTAAAATATGGCATGTTAAACCCTTATCCGCACCATTTCCATAAATTTGCAGATTCAGTACAGCACAAAGTTTAAATCTGAACATAGCTAATCGATAAAATAAAACCTAACAAAAAGTTGAGGGCAGGCTTGGTTTTGAATCCCGCAAAACTTTAAGTAACTTTTATTTTTATTTGCACCTTAATCTAATTCACCCAAAATTTTCAAAGTTTAGGAAAGACTAGGCGAGCTTTGTAGGATAAAATTGTGATGCAAAAACCAGCTAAGATCAAGATGTAAAAAGAACTTAGCTAACAATTCTCCTGTCCACGAGTCCAGCTTAAGTGGGTCCAAAGCCCACTGACTTTCTAAAACATAATCAAATTTTCTGATGTCATAATTGAAAAAAGTGATTATGATGGAGAAAGTCCATTTGGCACACTTACGCTGGACATGTGGACAGGGCAAGTGAGGTATTTCTGACCAGGAAATTAACTCAATAAATACAACACAAAGAAGAGTCCCAACGACATTTGAAACGTCAAATCCAACTGTTTGCTTTTTTCAAAATAAATCATTAACACAACCTATGTAGAATGAAGACAGTACCTTGAACATGGCCATGATATCAATAATTAAGTACTTTCCGTTATCAGCTGGTAATAAAATTCCGGTATAACATGTTACCTTCGTAACACCCAAACCATACTTCAGTATAAACAACAGACCAAATAATAACAATTTAACAAAACGTTTTCTAAATATATGTCCCACTAATACTAGTATTATGACGAGCACGGGACGGTTACAATGAAAAAGTTTGAGCCAGATATAACACACAAGCGAAACGACAAACGGGAAAGTAATTATTCATGAGGTAACCGAGAATACCAAGTACCGACCTAAATAGCAAGAGAATAATACACAAATGAAAATGCGGAAATTCCCAAGCAGACAATCTACACTTACAATTAGTTTAGGTTAACAATGCCAGTTGCTCATGAACCAAGCAAAAAGACCTCGCTGAATACGATCAGTTAGTATACCAACACAGAATTTGAAGCTTAAGGTAATGATTAACTAGGTTCGCAATCAAGTCTCAGCGATATGCGAAGGCACGCTCGCAAAACGACTCACTTTCATTGCTTCCTTCTACGTTGGAATATTTAGTAAACTGTGAGTTGAAAGAAAATGACAACATTAGAAAAATAGACTGTAGCAAAAGCGATATGTACTTCACAAAAAATTGAACCAGACCTTTCAACCATTGCTCGCACTTCTCCGGCCAACTCAAGCGTAGAGAGCAGAAATTATTCGGAAATAATCACAATTAGAGCACATACCGGTCATGCTCAACATACTCGAGATATGAATCTATACTGGGGCGAAATTGTTCGTAGCTCAAATAATGAAAAAATGATCAATTGGCTAATTCGACGTGTAGAAATTGACGTAACCGCTCAACGTACTGACTATACAGTTCCACGTCGTTGTGTCCGGCACCTGTCAATAAAATTCATTAATGTCAAAATCATAATTACTCTAAACACAAAAGAAAGCCATAAATGCGAACAAGAAAAACAGTATACCGCAATTTTATTGACTTTTGCAGCTTTTTTCCAACCACGCAGAGACTCGTACAGACACTAACTACTTTAGAAGACAGCGAATATTCATAATCTTCTGCTTTATTATCAGCACCTCAATCAGTTCCTTCATCGAATCTAACTCGAAGAAATAATTCTCAAGCGAGAATTTTAGAAAAATTTCGTAAGCTTGAATGACTTATCAAATCAGCAATCACCCTAAGTATGTGCCATATACTCGATTACATGTGATCGGCTCCAGCTATTACGTACATCAGTCGAGTAGGATCTTACACGACAAACCGATGAGCCATTGTTACTGAACAAAACGAAGTCTATCGTTTCTGAGATTTTGCCTTCGTTTTTTTTTGGGGGGGGGGGGGGGAGGGAAGAGGGTTCTCACCTGATTTCCAGCCTACCTCCTAAGACGATCACACTTTCATACCCTGCAATACCGTGTCAACGCACCTTCAACCCAGAGAGGCTCAACAGGACGGACACACTTCTCATACATGGCAAGTCCATGGGAAAACTCAATCACTTCGTCTTCAGTTCCATGGATCACTAGGACAGGAGAAGTTACTTTGGAAATCTTTTCAATGCTAAGAAAAAAAAATGTTTCAGGGTTGAAACACAATGGAAAAATCGATAACATACAACACTGACTATTAAGATTACTATGAGTTTAGATACGATTACCCTGTTCTGTGTCCACAAGTCCAATTTTAGTGAATTTGGGGTCCACGGTTCTTGGTTCTAGTTTCTTAATCGCTAGTGCAAATTGACCAATTATGAATCAAGTTGTGACTCGGCCATTGGACAACACTTGCTGACAAATCAATCGTAAGCTCAACATTACAGCGATGATAGATTTGCAATTCTTTCCAAAGGTCGTTCGGCTTTTCATCTATCTGTTTTGTAAGCTACCTTTATCAAAGTTTCTCAGCCCATCCTGTGCCGGGAAAAAGAATTTGTCTACGCTTTGAAAACCACGCACTAGCGCTTCTGTTTTTGATTGGCCGCCATTTCACCCAATCAGAAGTGCACCTCATTTGTTCTCTCTTCGATGTCTTCGCTCGCTATATGAGCGTTCTCAGCTCCATACTTTTCATTCTGACGATTCCCTTGACAAGTGTTAGACGAAAAGTTTCGGGAATACGAAACCTCTTCTTTTGGCTATATTCAGGTTCTGTTATACCAACCATCTGTTCTAGTTTCTGCATCATAATCAATTATTTGACATCAAGAAATTGATTATGATGTAGAAACTAGAAACATGGGTCTAAAGCCCACTGAAATTGGACATGTGGACACGGTAAATGTGAAGTTAAAAAACAATCATGAATAAAAGTATTAATTAAAAGCGATTGATTACGGGATACAGAAAACTAATAAGCCAAAATGCGTACAGCTAATTGAATATATTATTATAATGTCAAAATAACGGTAATAGAGACCGAGCTTTCTTCAATTCTTCATAAAAGCAACGCAATCGTAAAATTTTATGCTGAAACAGCTTATTGAAGGTTAAAAATAACGTAACGGCTACGTTCGACAAACAACGCAGCACTAACATAACAGGCGTCCAAGATTCAAAGGATAACGTTATTAACAATGATTAACTTGCATCGGTAGACAAAGCTTAATAAAATGAGACAATACGCCATAAAAATAGCGAACATTTAACCCTTTGACTTAATACTTCCGCGTGCGAAAATCGACTTTTTACCACTACCTTATCAAAAATCTAGAAAACTTTTTCCGAGTCTTTTATTATTACTATTTTTTATTTATTTACCTGCATGTTTATCCTCCTATCACGAGAAAGCGACCAAAGCGCAGTAACGAGCTCGCTTAGGAGTTGCCAGCCATTTGTCTGGAGCACCAAGATACGGAAATACCTCTAAGTGCCTTTCCAAATGGCACTACAAGTAAACTTGCAGGCTTGTTTTCCACACTGTCCCTTCAATGCTGAGTGTCAAGACTCGTGTCAAGGCTTGACCAGACTCGGAATCAAAACACAAACCACAGCTCCCGAGGCGGACGCTCTTACCACCAGGCCACCTGAGCAAGCTAACGAGAAGATTCTTTTGCTATCAAGCAATGAATGCGTATCATTGCTAACCAGTAATTTCTTCGACATGATTTCATAACAGGAAATTTGTAACCAATAAAATTGCGGTTATTTCCGTAGCTGACGATGCAATCATAATATCAAAGTTGGAAAGGAGATCTATGATGTATAAAAAAGTCATGCGGTGTACTTTTATTGAGGTACATGCACCACGCAATTAGTAAAATTTTACCAAACAATTTTTTAAACATTCTACTGAAAAATAGGTTGGTTATTTATAACGAAATCGCCAAGTCTCATGAAGTCGTATTATACTATTTCTAATGCTGATTACATAACCAATAAATTAGAAAGCCATCTGTGTGCTTAGCAGCCATGGCAATTGTTCAAGTCATCAACACCAGTAATAGCGTTGTCCAATCGCCCAACATTTAGTCCATTTTGCAATTTATAAGCAAACAATAAATTAATGCCGTCTCCAAGCCAAGCGCACTGCACATCCCGTACTTATAGGTCGTCGTTGGATCACAGCGACATCGAGGGTAATCATAAGGGCTTGCTGTTTAACATTCTACGTAAAAGTCATATACATAAAAAGCTTTCTAAAGCTAGATAAGTTGAAGCTTTAAAAAACCTTGATCGAATTTCACGTGCGCATTATCATTGTCAAACACATGAATCTTGAACAGTCGCATATGTAGAGATCGATCGTAGAACTAATAACAACATGCTTTTGCTTCTGAATATGCTCCGTTAAGAGACAAAAATGGCACAACGGTATTTTTGGCCGCCACCCACCTTATTCTATAATATTTAGTACGCTCATGTGAAGTAATTCAAGCGATAGTTCACTTCACATTGCATTACCATAAATATAACTGTAGTGCGTTAAAAGCTTTAGGGAGAAACGAGAAATAACTTGCATTTACAGTAGAGACACAATTTTCACGGACTTGGCCCGGTGAGTGGAAAGTTGAACCAACATTTTACACTAATACCGGTACTTCTTTGTTTGGTATTATACAGTACCATGCTTATGTCATTGGTATCATAGCTTTAAAAGATAAAATCATGTTATTGATTTTTAGTAACATTTCGAAGTGCATGTATATAATGCACAAACAGATAATCCAGAGCACTAACTACCCCAGATTTGAAAAATTTTATTAAAAGTGTAACTTTGAAATTTATAATATACACCATCAAAGATCAGACTTATGTAAGCAAATTATTTAAAGAGTAAACCACTTAAAACATGATTTTTAATCGTAGCTATCCAACAAACAGGAAGGCACATGACAACTTTCTGATTAACAGAAACTAGTCAAAAGTTTTCAAAAAGCAGAGCATAGAATACTAATTTATATCGAAATCGTGTGGTTATGTCATCAGTAACGGGACTTTTATATCATAATATTAAGGAGTAAACTAATTCATAAGACATCTAATTGTATAGAAAAACGAGAACAGTTTTAATAAAAACTGATGTCAAACATGAGGACTTGCAATTTAAAAATGAAAGTTTGGCATAAAAAGATGTTTACCATTGTTAATTATTGAAATTAGTTATACATTGACCAAGTAAAAAATTAATGAACTCATGTTAATTGCCCGCTTAAAACATGCTAATAACTTTGAAATACAGTAGTAACAAGTAATCTATACTGATTTTATTGATGTTCTTGACTAGAGCAAAACTTTCACATCAATAAAAATTGTGAAGTAAACCTACTGCTAAATAACAATGCTGAATATCAATCGTCCACGGTACACGACAACTGACTGACCGCCGCAAACTGGCCGCGAGACAACCGACCGCCGTAAAGTGGCCGCCATGCTAACTGACCGCGAAGCAAACTCGCCACCACAACTGACCGCCAAAACACGAGGCTCGAAAAACCACTTCGCACCTTACCGCTTCTCGAATAGTTGTTTACTTAATGACCGTGTGATTTTGGTAGCAACTTCGCACCTTATCGCTTCTCAAATAGTTGTTTATCTAATGATCTTTAATTATCTAACTAATGCACAGCACTCCTGCTGTGAGCCTTGACCACCGCGACATCACAGTCATTTCCCAGAGGTTCGAAAAAGGTTTTGCATGAATCGCAAATACGATGTTAAGAATCTCTTCTGCTGGAGTTGATATTTCGAAGATTTATTAATTTTTTGAAATGATTATTTCTTTGTTTTTGATCAATGTATCTCGAAATGCTTTTATGTGAGATCTGTTTCCCAGCACCCCACCGAGCAACCACAATGGGACATTTCTTATATATTTTTACTTCATAATTCATACTTTGAGCGGTTACAATCATTTTAATAAATATATTATGACTTGCAGTTCAGAAATAGAAGCGTTATTATGCTGCAATTCACGTTTCAAGCGAACGTGCTTTGGGAGCTTTAGGTTCAAACCCTAGTTATTATCAAATTAAGTCGGTCATTAAGCAAACAACTATTCGAGAAGCGGCAAGGTGCGAAGTTACTATCAAATTAACTCGGATATTAAGTAAACAATAATTGTCGCGAAGCGGTAAGGTGCGAAGTGGTTTTTCGAGCCTCGTGCTTTGGCGGTCAGTTGTCGCGGTGGCGAGTTTGCTTCGCGGTCAGTTTGCATGGCGGTCACTTTACAGCGGTCAGTTGTCTCGCGGCCAGTTTGCGACGGTCAGTTGTCCGTGTTCAATCGTCCCCATTTACCAAGTACAGTACACGTTTGAACAAAATGTAATTCAGCGCATTGATATTAGTTTGCATTTAGCAATGAACAATATTAAGCAATCCTGTCTTCAAACTATGCGTAACAGCAATACTTTAACCGGGTGATACATAGTTGAAACATTTTGGCATATTCGATAGAACTTACCTTGGAAACGAATCAAAGCACCAAGTCCTTTTTGTGTCAGGGAATGCAACTCTCAGACCGGACATTAAAGGAGAATGAAGAATTACTGCAGCACATTCATAGTTTCGTGCCAAATCAATGGTGGGTACAGTTCCAATGCTTTGCCCATACAAAACTATGTTTTCTGGTGTAATTGAATACCTAAACAGCCCATGAACATTGAGAAAATTCTACTCTCTATGTAAGATATCAAAGGCATATTATATTGAAAAACAGTTAGCAAACAACAAGCTTACAAAATAATTTTAGTAATACAGCAATATTGTTATGAACAGACTACTGGTACGTCGTGAAGTTGAAAATGAAACAAAATCTGATTTAGATTAACACATAGAGATCTCAAGTTACAGCGCAGTGTTGCAATGCAGAGTTAACAAAATATATTCCTAGAACAGAGTTTTCTAAACCTTTTAAGTCCATAAACATTTCAACTGCAAAAAATCTTTGATAGTGCGAAAAACTACGCGTACTTTTTAACATACGAAAAACTGTGCATGCTTTTAACCACCAGGCCTAAAGATAGGTATTTATATTTAGCCTGGGGTATATGGAGCACCATAAGCTCCTACTAATCTTTCAGAACATAGTCTATACAGCTTTGAAGCGATCACTCTTGTCATTCAAAATAATTAAAGAAGTGAACTCCAAAACTACTCCTTCACGAGCAAAACTTTCACCCACCCATTAGAACAATGATTGTAAGGAAACTATGATGGTAAACTTCTGCTTCAGAGGCTGCAAGCATGGGGATTGGAATAAATGACTGACTAAGCACAAGATAAAATTGAAATTGTCTTTCCTTATCGCTGAATTAGTTCAATAATACCATAACACGAAAAATAATACAACAGTTTGCCAGCACATGTATAATTAATTTCAAGATCAAAAATTACAGTAATTGGATCTGAACAACATGTACCTACGCAGCGCTATTTTTGAACTGTTTATGAACTTACCTTTGACGAAGTGCAGTAAAAGCGGCTTCAATGTCAGCATATATGTTTTTTTCGGTTGGTTTTCCACCACTGGCTCCATATCCAGAATAGTCATACGAGAAAATATTAACACCAAGTCTTGCAGAAAGTCCGACATAAAATGAACTCATCTGACCCAAATCAACAGCATTTCCATGAGAAAATAACAACGTATATCGACATTCGGTTGAACCACCAGCGCATTTAACATACAAGCAAGCTATACGATTCCGCCGAGATGTTGGAACCATGAATACCTGCAAAAAAACACTTTCGTTGTATTTCCTATTCTGAATGGGAATAAAAAATTAGTTTTAAGTTCTTTGTTAATCGTTTTTTATTGCAAGGAAACCATAATAATAAAAAATGATTAATAAAGCTCTTCAAAAACTTTTAATTTTACTTAGAAAATCTGTAGCTTACATTAAAATTTAGTACCAGTATTAGGCTGTACCAAATTTTCATGACTTTCTCCAATTTCTTACGAACTCTGCCAAAAATTGTGGTTCAACTAGCAATTCACTATGCACCAAACAATTTTTGTTTAAATTTTCATTTTACGCCTCCTCAAAGCACATTTCCATGACGACGAGCCAAAAATCGGAAAAATGGTCATAACTCCACAACCACTTGAGCTAGAGTGAAAATTTTTTTTTAAAAGATGCTAAATACCCAAGTTCCTATCTGCTGTCAATACTTTATATAAGCCTGTCTGTTCAATTTTTCAAGTAAAATGAAAAAAACATGTTTTTCACTGTTTTTCAACCAATTTTCCTGTCTGATATCTCATTGAATGGAATTTCACAAATATATTTCCTTAAATTTTAGTAAGAAAAGTGTCATAATAACCAATTGTTATCTATCGTAATTTTGACTACAGCTTTCACAGCTCTTCCATTCCAGTGTTCTCTGTTTCAGAGGTGAATGTGAGTTTTCTCAAAAGGCAACTGATAAAGATAAAAGCTCAATGGTACTATTTTCTTACAGATACTGTTTCATTTAGCTATAGTTAGTGCTTCCACAATCTTAAGTTCACAATCTGACAATAGATCTGGAAATGAAATTTGGTTGCTTGAGGAATATTTGCCCATCAAAGATGTTGATTCTGATAGAATAATATTTCATGGTGTACGTCCCCCTACAGTCAAAGATGTCTTCATGAATTTTAAGGGTCAGCATGCTCAACTTCAAGAAGAAACAAAGCGATGATCTAAAGTAAGGCATGCTGCCGAGAAAACTGTTTTTGAAATAAAACTTGGTGGATGAGAACAGGCATTGACCTAAAGTCGGACAAGGGTTTACTTAACATGATCTTGGGATTGAATGATATATACCTATTAAGTATTGCTGAAAAACAAGAAAAGAACTTCAGAAAAGCACCTTAAGTCTAGAAAACAATTTGTAGATGAATGCAAACAAATCTTTTGGGCCATATCACAAAATTTCGAACTTAAAGCCGCTGCATCACTTAATCCGATATTAACGGAAAATTTCCAATGGTTGCAAGCACTTAAAGACCCTACTAGACATGTTACAATGGGATCGAAAGATGTAAAAACGTCAAAGAAGCTTGAAAGAAAACTCACTGAGAGAAACAAAGAGTTAGAAAGAAAAATGATGAAATATCCCAATAAAGAGAGTGAAAGCGTGGATGTGGAAGGGAATCTAACTGATAACGAAAAGTTTTTGAATTACGATCTCTTATCTTATTATGGTTTGGAATTACGGCCCCTCCCTCATCTACAAATTGTTTTCTAGACTCAAGGTGCTTTTCTGAAGTTCTTTTCTTGTTTTTCAGCAATGCTTGATAGGTATATATCATTCAATCCCAAGATCATGTTAAGTAAACCCTTGTCCGACTTTAGGTCAATGCCTGTTCTCATCCACCAAGTTTTATTTCAAAAACAGTTTTCTCGGCAGCATGCCTTACTTTAGATCATCGCTTTGTTTCTTCTTGAAGTTGAGCATGCTGACCCTTAAAATTCATGAAGACATCTTTGACTGTAGGGGGACGTACACCATGAAATATTATTCTATCAGAATCAACATCTTTGATGGGCAAATATTCCTCAAGCAACCAAATTTCATTTCCAGATCTATTGTCAGATTGTGAACTTAAGATTGTGGAAGCACTAACTATAGCTAAATGAAACAGTATCTGTAAGAAAATAGTACCATTGAGCTTTTATCTTTATCAGTTGCCTTTTGAGAAAACTCACATTCACCTCTGAAACAGAGAACACTGGAATGGAAGAGCTGTGAAAGCTGTAGTCAAAATTACGATAGATAACAATTGGTTATTATGACACTTTTCTTACTAAAATTTAAGGAAATATATTTGTGAAATTCCATTCAATGAGATATCAGACAGGAAAATTGGTTGAAAAACAGTGAAAAACATGTTTTTTTCATTTTACTTGAAAAATTGAACAGACAGGCTTATATAAAGTATTGACAGCAGATAGGAACTTGGGTATTTAGCATCTATTGAAAAAAAATTTTCACTCTAGCTCAAGTGGTTGTGGAGTTATGACCATTTTTCCGATTTTTGGCTCGTCATCATGGAAATGTGCTTTGAGGAGGCGTAAAATGAAAATTTAAACAAAAATTGTTTGGTGCATAGTGAATTGCTAGTTGAACCACAATTTTTGGCAGAGTTCGTAAGAAATTGGAGAAAGTCATGAAAATTTGGTACAGTCTAACCAGTATAGATAACAAATGAGATAAGTTTCCTTCCGAAAGAATAGGTTTTGTGTCTAATATATATAGCTTTGGGCAGCTACCAGGATTCTGGCATTACGCATCTTTCAACAGATATACATAATATGAATGCTAGTACCTCCAACTGAAAGACTAAATGATCATGCTGATAAATCAGCAGCATTTTAGGGCATACTGTTATTTATTCAATGACATGAACAGCTATGCTAAAGTTGCATGTTATTATAAAAGTAGGCCAACTTCGGACATCTACTGCAAAGAGTTTCAACATTAATTGATATATAGAATATTAACTAAGCTTTGTCAAAATGATTCACAGTCAATCTGATTAAATAATGGAAAAACTAATTTTGAGAAAAAAGCTTGAGGATTTGAAAAACTTTTAGTGCATTGTTGCATAACAAAATGGCAAAACAACTCCAGCAATTATGTAAATGCTCGAGCATTACAGTTACCCAGTGTTCATACGTAATTTTGCACTGTGCTGGTATACATACAAAAAACGTTACATATTTATTACAACTCTATCGAACTTATCTACTTCAATTTACTTACTTCTAGATTTTGCTGTTCACGTTCAGAATATTGCCATTCTGCTCGATCAGTCAAATGCAAAATAAACTTGTGATGATTTTCAGTAGGAATGACACTATAAGTTGGATCAGGTGGGATGAATGCCAGTTTAGCAGCAATAACTCCAGGACAAGGTGGACAACAAAAAAGCCGACATAATTCACCACATGTAAGGGTGGTCATTGTAATCCAGTTATGATTTCACAAATAATATTAACTAGCATACAAGTGTACTAGTTTTTATATGCCAGCAAACAACAATATTGGTAACTGAGTATTTCACTCTGGACTATAAGTATCAGTAGAAAATCTGCAAGCCAAAAGATTTAAATTAAACTACAAATGTATATACCGGTATAGCATATATATATTTTTTCATTCATAACTCATAAAATTCTTCAAATTTCTCAAAAATCAATTACAATTTTATACTGCAGTGCAGCGTCTCTGAAAAGGGTGAATGGTGCATCCTACGATGCACAAAATTTTTGTAAGGGTGAACTAACTAGGATTGAAAATTTTAAGTATAGATACCAGTGTTAAAGGCAGTTTTTTTGCAACCAAGGACTTTTTTTTAGAGGTCGGCTGCTTTTTTTTGCCTCCCTCCCAAAAACTTCTGGCAGAATATACCACTGAAGGTGAATCAGTGTAACATGGTTATATGTACGCAACATAATCTTGCATCGAGGGTGAATGATATGCAGAACTCCGCAATAGGATGAACAAAACCAAAAAAGTTTAAGAAGCACAGCTCCAGTGCATAAAATACAATAAACAAGCTGGTGCTAGTGTTGTATACATTATTTCCTCTCAGGTGCAAAACTTGAGAAAAATGAGAACTTTGGAGCAAAATCTCTAAATTTTACTTTAAGCTTTCCAACTGGAATGGCAACTTTTGGTCAGATTCGGATCAAGAGTGTGTAATATTTTGGTGCAAAACAAAAGTTTCACACTCTGGAAAGTCAACTTTGAGGCAAAATTCGATCACACTTTCTCTAAAGCCCCCAAATCTTCCAGCAAATTTTTTTGTAAAATTTCGGCAGGGTCTATTTTACTGTGTTAGGCAAAATTTGTCAGCAGTACATCAATCTTGCATAGCCTAGTGTGCATACGCATGACTGGTAGCTGCAAAACATTGCCTAAAATTTAGATTTGGGCAAATTCGCACTTGCTAAAAACTTAGAGGGAACAGTTATAATAACATGATAAGCTTTGACTTGGTAATTATTTGGCTCATGACGCAATACTTGTTCCAATTGAGCTTACTTAGTGTAACTTACTTTACCACCGCAAATAGATTCTAATGAATGAATGAATGATTCCTTAGAGCAGGACAGCGCTGTTTAGTTATTGAATGAATGATGTTGTTCAACTATCCAGTACAAGCTTGTACGCTGTATGCAGCACTCACATAAAATTATTGGTTATTACACTTTGCAAGCTTTCACAATGTTAATGTAAAAATTTAATGGTAATGTAAAGAGCGGGACATTGCTTATTAGTTATTGAATGAACGATGTTGTTCAACTATCCAGTACAAACGTGTAAGCGGTATGCAGCACTCAGATAAAATTATTGGTTATTACACTTTGCAAGCTTTCACAATGTCAATGTAAATTGTTACGTTACACTAACCAAGCTCACTCAGAACAAGCATTCTGTCATTAGCCTAATAATCGCAAAACTTATGTGATTCAAGCTTGCAATTTACAGGCTTTTCAAGAAAAGTTTAGAAACACAGTTGAAATTTATTGCTATGCTATATCACAAAAATGTAGTGAATCCACAACTGGCATCTCACAAGTGAAATAGTAAGCTAATGATGCAATCTTTAAAATAAATAATATTACTGTGTTGAGGAGTTTTAGTGTAGTCAAAAATCAGTCACCAACTTTCTGCAACTAACATTTGAAGTGATGTATAAACAATAGTATATATATATCAGAATAGCTTCCACAAAAGAATCTTGCTGCAAGAGATTAGCAATAAATAGCTATGATTAAGCAAATTCAATTATGCACTTACATGCCATCCATTACATAATGATCAGATGGCAAAGTGGATAACACTTCTATCTCTAGAGTGGCAAACTCAAGTTGGATTTAGATTCTAGTCAAACCAATGATTTTAAAATTGGTATTCACAGCTTCCCAGCTTAAAATTCTGCATTCAAGGAACAGCGTAGAGAACAAGGCAGCAAGTTCACTTGTGCAAAAGGAAACCAATTTCCAGTGGGGTAATGCAGTCTACTCACTGCAGTGGCCCAGTGTACCAAAAGACTATAGCTGGCAAATAGACGGAGTTACTCACACTAAAACAGACATATCTTGGCAATTTATAGTCATTAAATCCCAAAATCTGCTGTTTTACATTAAATTATTTCATTCATATGCTACCTTGCAAATTGTCACATTTTTGTAAAATGTTCCCATCGAAAAGGGAATGGACCATGCCAATTTTTAACACACTGACACAGCCGTGACCAGGCGTAATACCAATAAACTGATAACATGCATTGTATAGATTCAGACAAGTTGCACCATTGCACAAATCTCATGAACTGACACCAGTGGAATTGATAATTTTCCACAAAACAATACCGGTACCCAAAATGTGTAAAACAAAGCCTTGTTATCACTGTCAAAAATCTTCTACGTTCTGCAGCAAGTTTAAAGTGTTTTTTCTCTGAAAATGCAAATGCCTTCGTCATGTGACATCATTAGCACGTCATGTGCATTCACGCACCTGGCATGGAAATCAGAGCAGCTAGTTTACTGAGCTAAACGGTGACTGTATAACCATTGGTTATTAACCAATTTATACTATTCTACTATCCACTTATACTATCCACAGCTATGTTACTGACTACTATTTCACAGCTATTCTATACTACCACTTATACTATCCACAGTTGTCCGCAGCTATTTTACATTTTATACTATCCACTGCTATTTTACTGAGCTAAAGAATTTCTCAAATTTTTTCTATTATGTGTGTTTTGTATCGACTTCAACATAAAGAGTTCGGAGTAGAAATTAGAAAACCAATATTTTTACAACATTTTGGAAGTAACTATTATACAATTTTTTTTTGCAAGTTTAGAATTTTATTTGAAGTTTTCTAAAGAGTTTGGTTAAAAATTAGTGATACACATGAAAAACAGTTTAAAGTATTTCTGCCCATGCCAAACAATGAAAGGTAGGAAGACTTGGGCCACTTAGATGAAGACACCACAATAAGCCCAATACGCCCCATCATACGATAAGTTAGATCTTGTATGATATGTGATGATACTAATATCTTACTGCTTAGTACAGTTAGTAGCTCGGTATACTAATTATAGCACAATATACACCTGCACACAAAGCATTACCATTACCTAGGTGCCCAGTAACACTAAAAAGTAGCAAGAACTTTCTGCCCGAGATCTTTTGTGACACTGCAGTTGCCCATAAGTGGAAAAACAGAAAGCTCATCACAGTTTTATGTAAAACTTAGTGATAACAAAATTGCAAGTTCTCCAGATCATCTTTAATTTATGCCAACTGAGACTTTATTATCTACAGACGTCATTTGGCAAACCAATCACCTCCACTTCCGATGTTGCAAGAAATACAAGTGCTGGTATTAGTTTTAATATGTTTTTTAAGAATGTTTGAGATTGCTGAATTTTTTAATTTTTGGTCACTTGAAAATGATTGTAGCGTTGTTTCAAGTTCTGTTGTGTAACGAGAATCGAGCCAGGTTTCATAGCTTATTTGTGTCAACTTTAAGTTACAGTGTTTCGTCTCTCGATTTCGAAGCTGATTTGATATGGAATTGCTCACAGCTAAAATACTTCCACCTTGCAAGTTTTTGCACTGCAACTTACCAGCTGTTAACCTTTTGGGCATGTCAGATGAAATGAATAGTCGTTGAAGACAGATGTTTTAAAATTCTTACAGTTGGGAAAGAATTGAGCAAAATTTTGGAAGCTTGGGTAGCATTTAAGCGAAGCAATTCAGACCATTTACTTGTAATATCAGGACCCTTTGGTTATCCGTTTTTCCCATTACCTTTGGACCATTGTCCTAAAGTAGACCGTTGTCTAAAGAGCCATTGCTCATTTGTTCCTGGGACCCATTTCCCGCTTACAGTAGTCTGTTGACCGCCGCTTCTCTAAGCTACCTAGTTGATATTTCGGAATTATTTCCTGGGACTCTAAATTGAATTACGAGCTTGCCTAAACTCCAATTGAACTCCAAGTTAGTACGACAGTTTGAGTGAGTGAGAGATATTTCTTCTGTCCGCTGCCTAAAGAAAAATCGTTGGCAGGTTGCATTGTTTGATCTGTTGTATTTCAGTTGCATTGTTTTATCTGTATTTAAGTTTGATTGTAGTTTCACGTTAGCATACAGATTCAAACGCGTATCTAAATTCTTCAAAATCGTTGATAATGGACTGTATGTATAGATCACTAAATTTGTTAAATCTTTTGTTTATGCGTGTGTTTAAATTTTTAAAAACCATTGGCGAGCGCTGGTGAATTTTGGCGAATAATACACAATCCTAAGTTCACTTGGTTGTCGACGCGTAAATATCTGTAAGGATGGTATAAGGCAGGTGGATTACTACGTCGTTACAGTGATTGATCTAAAATTCAACCTTAATACAGGTATGTAAATACAATAAGTGGGTAACGTCTAGTATCAGCCCCCAGGTTTGATTAGGGTTAGGTTTGGTTAGGATTTGGTTCCATTAGGGTTAAATCTAGTTAGGGTTTGGTTTAGTTACAGCCCTAACCGAACCTAACCAAACCTAACCCTAATTGAACCTGGGGGATGATACTACACGTTACCCCAATAAGTAATGAGAAAATATCAGAAGCATTAAACATCATCCGCTACAAATGCTACTCCACGGTGAAGTATGTATTGGTATGCTCTATGAACAAACTAACTGGAAGCTTTCCATTTAAACAGGTTTTAGTGCAGCGTTGAGCATAGTGTAACCAATTTGATTAGGTTTGCCGAACTGTGAAGATATTATAACGCTGACAAGATCTAAGAAAACATGGAGCAGCGTTATGCAATCAAATTTTGTGTAAAAGTTAAAAAAAGTAAACAAGAAGCTTATGAAACGTCAATTAAATTATTTATTTAGTGCATTAAATTATACGATATAAATAACATTATATCACATACATTACACAAGGAAATAGAGGAAATGACCATACGGTCTTCTAAGTCCTCTACCATCTACAACAAAACGTACATAGAAACAATAAATAAATATACAAAATGGAAAAAGGACAGATAAGTAAGCATAAATATTACGATCTACACATTACGATTATAATTGGCCTATGCAACACACTATTATGTTACACAAAACACACTACCGGTATTTAGGCATCAACACTGTACAGTGTAATATAACATAACAGTACTTACTACTTGGTATATAATATCAAAGGAGCTCCATGGGGATAAGCAGATGAGCCAGACAAGTTTCTACCGATGATTTAATTGTTACGGCAAGTCGTAAGTTAGAATCGAACCTAAACCTCTGATTAGGACTTCCAACAAAAACTAAGCTATGGAATCGAGTCGCAACCTTTTGTTGAACCTATTTGTATTGCGTGGTGTGCCTGTAAAGTTGTCGTCTTAATTTGAGTCGTTTCCTATTTTGTAATCGTCGTTGTTATCTCTGCAATCGGCACTGAATCTTTTCTTTAAACTATTCACGTGATTTTTATTTATATATTTTAAGTTAATGGCTTCCGACCACAGGCTGATTCTCGATGTTTCTTTGATAATTAGTTCACCTAACAGTGTTCTTCATGTTTTGTGTGTCAGTTTGAAGTCGCCGTTGCATCGGCCGGACGTAATTTCAGAGTAAGCAAATAATGCTATTTTGCAGTAGAGTCAACAGGTTTTATTCTTAATTTATGTGATTGTTTGAGGCTGTTAGATTTCCACTGTGTAAAGAAATAAGAAAGATGTATTTTAAAATACCATATAACCGTTATTGAAGTTGAAAGATTGATTCTACTTGAATAAGTTACAGATACTGTTGCAAATGTCTGTGCCAGTTGTTGTAATTTCATTGACATAAGTTACTGTTACGAGCTGTTTTGAAGTTGTTGCTCCTGTTATAAAAACAGTCGGTAAGTCTCACGTTTCTTTATTTTATATAAGTTACTTTATCGAATAATTATCATTATTTATTAACACCCTTTTTTCTTTACGTAATTTTACTTAACCTGTGTTTATTACCGATGAATTAGTTTGTTTCCTTTACGGTAGTTTTGCAGTGTATATTATTTATTTTTATATTTCTTGTGCATGTTTATATACTTAATTTCTCCTAGTTATGAATCCTCCTCAGTTTGCGCGTACTTATGTATATATTTTTCCTTTGCTTTACCATTAATGCATTTGTCTTATGTTAATAGAAAACCGCTACTCACCATCAAAGCGCGTTTTTGCCAAATCAGGAGCAAGCATTGCAGCAACAGCATAGACAAAGTTTTCGACTGTTTTACTTGAACTTAAGAAGACAACAACAAAAGGTAAAATTGTTCAAATTTTGTTTGAAAAAGAATGGGGTCGACAGTAGAAAAGTTGGAATCAATAACACGGCAGATCGAAGATTATTATGAGCAGGCTAACGCAATCATGTTGGAAAAGGGATCTGCCAGTGCGTTGTCAACCCTGGTTTCGAAGGTAAATTTGTTGTTGAAGGAATTTGATAAAGTTGCCATGAACTTGCCTTGTACAAGCAAGTCAGAAGAAAAAGAAGCTATAGACAAGCAGTTTAGAACAGTGTATGCGCGAAACAAGCAATTTGACATTAGAGTGGGAAACTACTTAAAATCATCAGAAGTTGCAAAAAGGGATATAGAGAGCATTCTTAATGCCCCACCTACTCTGAGATCCCACACATCACGTTCCAGACGGTCTACCCACGGTTCTACATCAAGCAGTGCCCTGAGAGCAAGAGCTGTAGCAAATCAAGAACTTGCCCGATTAAGGTTGCAGCACCTTCAAGAAGAGCTAGAGAATAAGAAAAAATTCGAAGAGATGAAGCGACAACACCAAGCTATGGAATTAGAGGAAACCGGAAAGATTGAGTTATTACGAGCAACTCAAGAATTGAAAGAGGCTTCATTAGAACGTGAAGTCATAGAAGAAGAACTTGATAGAGGAGGCTATATCGATACCGCTGAAGAGGGTGATAAAGTTGCGCCTCACACTTTGGACCAAAAAGGACCTAGCGGAGTTGTGGATTTCACTTTTAGATCGAATATTGAGCGAGAAAAGCTTGCGCTTAATCCGTTAAATCAGAAACGCACTGTGCCAGATTCTCTACCTCTTTCGGGTACGGAACACGTTCAATATGATCAGCTACAGGGTAGAGATAAAACTACAAAGCCTGTTGGCAATTATGCGGCCACTATGCCACATGCTAACCCATATGCAGCTGCACCAAGTTTCCAGTACGACCAGCCACAGGGTAGAACTGACGCCACAGAGCCGAAGTGTGTCGGTAGTTATGCGCCTACTGTGCCTTACGTTAACCCAGCTCCTGCACTACGTTACTTGCCTCTGTGGGAAACCGACATTCCGAAAATAGAAATTTTAAAATTTTCTGGTGACCCTACTAAATACACGAAGTTCATTAAAACGTTTGAAGCTAATGTCGAAATATCTGTTCAAGACTCTAACAAACGGTTGCTTTTATTATTACAACACTGCGAAGGTGAGGCAAGGCGTCTTATTGAGTTTTGTTTGTTGCTTAGTCCCGATGAGGGCTATCAAAAGGCGAAGGACATTCTAAAAGATCATTTTGGTAGGAAAAATTTGATCGCTAGGTCGTATATGAATAAACTGCATAGTGATGTGAGCATAAAAGCAGATGATGGTAAAGAGCTAATCAATTTGGCCCATGATTTGGAAGAATGCAAATTCACTTTCAGATGCTTAAATCTTCACTCCTACGTAAATAATTTTGATAATATTGTCAAGATCGTCAATCGTTTGCCTTATTCTATTCGTACTCGTTGGGTGCGCGCCGCTGCAAAAAGCGAGAAACGTGGTTGCGAACCTAGTTTTAACGACTTAGTTGAATTTGTAAAAAATGAAGCTGAAATAGCGAAATCTGTATATGCTAAAGTCATCGAGAGCAAGACAAAAAAGGTTTCCAAATTTCAAACTCACTCCACCAGTATTTCCAGCGCTGTTGCAACCACAACAAACAAACCCAATTGTTATCTATGTTTTGGGGCGCATAAACTTTGGGATTGCTGCAAATTTCGCGAGAAAAACGTTAATGAAAAAATTTCGTTTATGAGGCAAAACAGACTTTGCGATAACTGCTTTAAAAAAGGTCATATCGCCCGATATTGCCGTAGTGAAGCAACATGTACCGTTGACGGATGTAGGAGGAAACATCATAGCTTACTTCACCAGGAACAGACCAGAGAGTCTAAGAATAATGACCAACGGAGAGAAAAACAGGAGCCAGGCATGGAGTCCTCCACAGTTGCTATGGTTTCTTCAGTTAGCTCAGCAGGTAGTCACCACCAACAAGTTAGCTTAAATATAATCCCCGTCCGAGTAACAGCTGGAAAACGGAACATTGAAACATATGCTTTCTTGGATCAAGGATCCACTACAACTCTGTGCGACGAGCGCTTGTTAGAACAGTTAAACGTTCATGGAGAAGACGCTATATACTCGATCACTACGATTAATCGAACCACGGAAAATCATAAAGGAAAGAGAATAAGCCTGTGTGTATCTGCTCTTCAAAACGAAGAAGATTCAGTCAATTTGGCTAATGTCTACTCCGTTAAAGACTTACCTGTAACGCCCAATAAAGTTCTGTCAAAACGTGATTTGAAGATGTGGCCTCATTTGCAAGATGTATCAATTCCGGTTATACCGAACGGTGAAGTTTTACTTCTTATTGGTGTAGATGTACCAGAAGTGTTTTGGACCCTTGACGAAAAACGCGGAAGTCGTGATGAACCCTTTGCAATTAAGACGGTTTTGGGATGGTCGGTTATTGGCGCAACCCAAGGAAAGCAGAATAAGGGCTTTCGCGTAAACTACATTCGAAAGTCAGATGAGCTATTGCAGAAACAAGTGGAATGTCTGCGGAAGCTAGATTCTGTAACTTCGCTTAATTACCCTGAAATCGAAATGTCAAAAAATGATCGTTATGCATTGCATTCATTGGCCAAGTCGAAGGAGTTTGTAAATGGCCATTATCAATTGCCTCTACTGTGGAAACCCAGAGCTCCGTGTCTAACCAGCAACCACTCACAAGCTGTTTCCAGGCTACACAGTTTAAAGAAAAGATTTAAAAAGGATAAAAAATTACGTGACAATTATACAGATGCAATGCAAGATTACCTGAGCAAAGGGTTCGCTGAAGTGGTCAACCCGATCGATCTCTCTAATAATGATTGTTGGTACTTACCACATCACTGTGTTTTGCATCCACACAAGCCAGACAAATTCAGGGTTGTATTTGACTGTGCAGCACGTCACAGAAACAGTTCGTTAAATGAACAACTCTTGCCTGGACCTGATCTTCTGCAGAGTTTAGTGGGAGTTCTTTTACGTTTCAGACAAGATGATATTGCCTTGGTCTCTGACATTCAATCAATGTTCCATCAGGTGTTAGTAAAACCCGAAGACCGGAATTATTTGCGTTTCTTGTGGTGGCCAAAAGGAGATATGTCATTATCTCCAGTTGATTACTGCATGAAAGTTCATGTGTTTGGTGCCAAGTCTTCGCCTACTTGTGCCATATATGCTTTGCAGCAAGCGGCAAAGGATCATGCAGCCTCATACCCAGCGGAGGTCGTACAAACAGTGCTGCAAAATTTTTATATGGATGACTGCTTAAAATCAGTGCCTACTGTTGGACAAGCTGTGGAGTTAGCAGAGCGTCTTACCGACTTGTTAAAAAGGGGTGGATTTCGTCTCAGAAAATGGCTAAGCAATGACAAGAGAGTGCTTTCGAAAATACCTTCAGAAGAAAGATCAAGTGCTCTTGTGAATCTGAAAAATTTTGATAACTGTTGTGAGCAGGTTTTGGGTATTCAGTGGGACGTGCATAAAGACTGTTTTAGATTTCACGTCACTGTTAAGCAAAAACCCATTACAAAACGAGGCATACTTTCCGCAGTTAGTTCTGTTTTTGACCCTTTGGGTTTTATCGCTCCTGTGACTATCAAAGCAAAAATGCTTCTTCAGAGTTTGTGCAGGCAAAGACTTGGATGGGACGAAGCTATCCCTGAAGAAAGTGTCAAGTTGTGGAAAACTTGGACAGAAGAGCTGACCGGTCTCAGTGATTTAGAAATTAACCGCTGCTTTAAACCGTTAGGAGGCGATGTTGCGACAAAAATTCAAATTCATTATTTTGCAGATGCTTCTCGGAGTGCGTATGGCGTGGTTTTGTTCGTGAGAATGGAATGCAAAAGCGGTCGCATTTGCTGCAGGTTTCTTATGGGAAAGGCAAGGTTGACACCAGTGCGAACGGTTTTGATTCCTAGATTAGAACTAACAGCTGCCGTTTTGGCGGTAAAATTAAATCATATGATGATTCGGGAACTGAATGATTTTAAATGGATACCTGTGTTTTGGACAGATTCAACGGCAGTTTTGCATATGATTCATAATACCTCTAAACGTTATGAAACCTTTTTTGCGAACAGATTAGCAAAAATAGAAGAAATGTCGTTGGCAAATCAATGGAGATACATCGACTCTGGATCGAACCCCGCCGACGATGCTACCCGTAGATTGACTGCAGGCAATCTGGTCTCCGATTCGCGGTGGATACGTGGTCCTTCATTTCTGTTGTCGCCAGAAGAGTTTTGGCCGCAACCTCCTTGCCCTTTGCCCTCATTACCGGAGGAATATTCAGTTTTGCAAAAGCAAGTAAATGTGATGTCAACAAGTGTTAAAGATTTGTCTATTGCAGTAAGATTTGATCGTTTTTCTTCTTGGTACCGCTTGAAGCTTTCCATCGCATGGATCTTGCGATGCAAAAAGTACCTGCAAAAGGCGTTGATTATTTTGGCCCTCTCTTTGTCAAACAGAAAAGAAGTACATTAAAACGTTATGGATGTATTTTTACTTGTCTTTCCAGCAGAGCAGTTCACATTGAAGTCGTTCCGGACATGTCATCGAGTTCTTTTATAAATGCTGTGAGACGCTTCATTGGTAGACGTGGAAAACCGTGCAAAATGTACAGCGATAACGGTTCAAATTTTGTCGGAGCCGAAAGAGAACTGCGCGAGTCACTACAAAGTATCAACTGCGACACCGTGCGGAGTCACATGCAACAGAAAAATATTCAATGGCAATTCAATCCACCTTACGCCAGCCATATGGGAGGAGTATGGGAGCGTCTCATTAGATCAGCAAGAAGAATATTTTCTTCTTTGTTGGTTCAACAAACGATTTCTGATGATACTCTATCAACGCTGATGGTGGAAGTCGAGTCGATTTTAAACTCTCGCCCTTTGACACCAATAGTGATGGACCCTGAAGCTGATGTCCCACTAACACCAAATCATTTATTGCTGATGAGAGATTCTGCAAACTATTCTCCCGGACAGTTTACAGATGATGACAATTATTCCATCAAACGGTGGCGTCAAGTCCAATATTTAGCACAACAATTTTGGAAACGTTGGTCAGCAGAATATGTACAAACGCTTCAGCTGCGAACAAAATGGCAAAAAGCGAAGACAAATTTTTGTGTTGGCGATGTTGTGCTTGTTTACGATGAAAATGCCCCAAGAGGAAAATGGCCCTTGGGAAGAGTGACGAAAGTTTTTCCTGATCGTCATGACAAAGTTCGCCAAGTGTTGGTGAAAACCTTAACGAACATTTTTCGAAGACCAATCTCGAAACTTTACAAAATTACAAGTGACAACAATGAATCAGATGAGTGCTGAAGATGACATTCTACCCAACGATTTCTTTTCCTGAACTATCCTGCGGACACTACCTTGTCAAATGAGCTTGATACTGTTTATCTAACGTGATATAAACTAAATGATCGAAAGCAATATTTTGATGTATACAGTGTGTAGAAAAGTATTGTATTCGCTTTGTGTTCACTGGTTTGCACTGTTTGGGAGAATGCACAACTTACCGATGATTTTGGAATGTACGGGTCCGTACATTGCATGGGGGTATGTTACGGCAAGTCGTAAGTTAGAATCGAACCTAAACCTCTGATTAGGACTTCCAACAAAAACTAAGCTATGGAATCGAGTCGCAACCTTTTGTTGAACCTATTTGTATTGCGTGGTGTGCCTGTAAAGTTGTCGTCTTAATTTGAGTCGTTTCCTATTTTGTAATCGTCGTTGTTATCTCTGCAATCGGCACTGAATCTTTTCTTTAAACTATTCACGTGATTTTTATTTATATATTTTAAGTTAATGGCTTCCGACCACAGGCTGATTCTCGATGTTTCTTTGATAATTAGTTCACCTAACAGTGTTCTTCATGTTTTGTGTGTCAGTTTGAAGTCGCCGTTGCATCGGCCGGACGTAATTTCAGAGTAAGCAAATAATGCTATTTTGCAGTAGAGTCAACAGGTTTCATTCTTAATTTATGTGATTGTTTGAGGCTGTTAGATTTCCACTGTGTAAAGAAATAAGAAAGATGTATTTTAAAATACCATATAACCGTTATTGAAGTTGAAAGATTGATTCTACTTGAATAAGTTACAGATACTGTTGCGAATGTCTGTGCCAGTTGTTGTAATTTCATTGATATAAGTTACTGTTACGAGCTGTTTTGAAGTTGTTGCTCCTGTTATAAAAACAGTCGGTAAGTCTCACGTTTCTTTATTTTATATAAGTTACTTTATCGAATAATTATCATTATTTATTAACACCCTTTTTTCTTTACGTAATTTTACTTAACCTGTGTTTATTACCGATGAATTAGTTCGTTTCCTTTACGGTAGTTTTGCAGTGTATATTATTTATTTTTATATTTCTTGTGCATGCTTATATACTTAATTTCTCCTAGTTATGAATCCTCCTCAGTTTGCGCGTACTTATGTATATATTTTTCCTTTGCTTTACCATTAATGCATTTGTCTTATGTTAATAGAAAACCGCTACTCACCATCAAAGCGCGTTTTTGCCAAATCAGGAGCAAGCATTGCAGCAACAGCATAGACATTAACAGATTTTCACATGAAAATGAACAAGTTGAAGACGAACAGAAACCTGGAGCACCAAAAACTGCACGGAAGAAGAAAAACATTTAGGAAGTGGAAAAATTAGAGATGCAAGATCGTCGATTGTCAGTAAGGATGACATTAGAAGTTGTTGGTGTAAGTGTTGATACAGTTTTGACAAAGGATTAAAAGCTCCTTAAAATTGACACCGCGTTTGTGCCAAAGATGCTCTTGAAGGACCAGAGACAGTTGTGAGAAACGCTGCACTGACATGTTTGGAATGATAGAGACCAATTTAAGCTTCTTGAATAACGTAATATCGATAACTTGTGATGAGAGTTGGGTGTTTACCACTGTTCCCTCTAAGTTTTTAGCAAGTGCGAATTTGCCCAAACATAAATTTTAGTATATATATATATACATAAAAAATAGTTGCCCAGAAAATCACGGTAGGGGGTTAAAAGAAAGTTTGATTTAATTTTTGCCTCAAAACGGAGCTTCCAGAGTATAAAACTTTTGTTGAATGCGGTCCATGGCTTTTAGGCGCGGACGATTAGTCACGAGTGGTTAGATGCCAAGATGATTAGGCACCAGGACAGTTAGGCGCCAGCTCTATGTATATCTCTATGCATAACGTTCTCAACTCGACAGAAGCAATTTTCGTTTTTTGGGGGTCTGGGATTTGATTCACCGGCTATTCAAATTGGACGCACGGTCGTCTACGGCTCGCCACCTCAGCAATGTTTCTACACCGTGGTTCAAAGCAATGCTGGCCAGGCGCTGAGCTGCAGAGAAGAGCACCTCCACGCTTTGCATATTTTGACGTAATATGCGATAATGAAGTTTTTTTTTGAAAACATACTTGCGCTTCCTAATGATGCTAAAACGCGTCAATTGCGTCATGATTTTGCATATTCATAAAATTAATTTTTGCGTGAAACGTCTCTAAATTCGATCAAAATAGCTTTGATTTGAAATAGAAATTTGTTACCGGTATTCATCTGCTATAAAATGTCACCTTTATTACTTACGTTACAAACATATTTCATCTCTGCGTCGCTACAGTAAACACGCACCATTACAGAGCTCTGCTGTATTTTTACTTCGCCTCCTTCAAACTAAACCCATAAATTTCAACAAAAAAAGTTCCCTCCCAAAAAACGAAAAATTACTTCTGTCAAGTTAAGTACGTTATGCGTAGAGAAATATATAAAGCTGGCGCCTAATTGTCCTGGCGCCTAACCGTCTTGGCGACTAACCACTCGCAACTAACTGTCTCGCGACTAACCGTTTGCACCTAAAAGTCGTCATCTGGGTTCGATGAGGGTCAGGTTCGGGGGTAAAGTCTAGTATCAGCCTCCAGGTTGGGTTAGGGATAGGTTTGGTTAGGATTAGGTTCAGTTAGGGTTAAATTTAGTCAGGGTTTGGTTCAGTTACAACCCTAACCAAACCTAACCCTAACCGAACGTGGGGGCAGATTAGAGCTCAACCGATATATCGGTTTGGTGATATTTATCGGCCGATAACGAGGTTGGCTGATATATCGTATCGGCCGTTTTCTACCGATAAATTATCGACAATCAACAAAAACGTCTTATTTACGATTTTGCTAATACCGGTAAATGCAAGGTTTTTCGGTGCTTTTGCGTGCGCAGTTGCGCACACATTCAAGCACAAAAACGACGCTTTAGAAAGAGCGTGCACGCACACTTAAATGACAAGTAGGATCTTCAAATTTTCAGAGTAGGGTATATGCTTATCAATGTGTGGAACAAAAATATAGCCAATAATTGTCTTTGACCTGGGGTAATACTTTTTACCTTTGTAATACTACCAACCTTTGACCAGGAATAATTGTCTTAGACCTGGGGTCAAAGGTCGAATAAACAAATCTCAACAGTTTTTTGTGCAGCCGAATGCTTTTGAACCGCTGATGCTAGAAACTTCAAATTTTTAGGGACGATAGACCTTAATGTGAACTTGTGTCTAACAAATTTTAGGGGGTGGCCGTCAACAGGTTAAAGGTCAATTAAAAAATTTGAAATCTTTCCAAACGCTAATAACTTGTGAATGGAAACAGGTAGAACCTTTAAATTTATCAAGTACACGCAATGCATCTCGATAACATTAAGGGTAAAAAAATATTCACAGTGAATATCTGCATGTGACGTCACTTGGGGTCAAAGATCAAATACAGAATAAGAAAATATGTTGTTTGAGTTATAACTATCGATTATAAACAGATAGGAACGTGAAATTTACAGGATTGGTGCATTTAACCAGGTTCTTGCATTGTACCAACTATAAACGCTTTATGTCACGTGACTCGGGGTTAAAGGTCAAAAATTGAAAAAATTTGCCAATATTGTGCAGTCTAAGGCTTTTAAACTGCTTAAGCCAGAGACTTGAAATTTTCAGGGATGGTAGATCTCAATGTGAACTTGTGTGTAACAACTTTTGGAAGTGGCGGTCAACAGGTTAAAGGTCAAAAAGCAAATTTTATCAAAACAGAAGCGAAGTCTTCAGATATTGGCCTTTAAATTTTAAATATATCAGTATCGGCTAAAAAAATTCATATCGGTCCAGCTCTAGGGCAGATACTAGACATTTCCCCAGGTTTGATTAGGGTTAGGTTCAGTTAGGGTTAGATTCAGATATGGTTTGCAGGGTTCCCACGCAATTTTACAAAACAAATTTCATGACTTTTTACATGACCTTCCATGAATTTTTTCATGACTTTCCATGATTTGCTTATGATTTTTTATAACAATTATTACACCTTTTTTATATGAATAGATATTATAGCTGGCCCCAAATCACAGGGCACTCGTAAGGATATTAGTATTATGGTAGACCTTTTTATGTTATTTTATGTAGCCTAAGCTACACTCCCCGCACGAGGATTCTGTGGCTGTGATTATTTTTTGTGGAAACGAAACCAAATTCGAAAGTTGTCTTCAAAAAAAGCAGAAAGCTGAAGGAATAAAAACTTGACTGCTTTCACATCCCTGGTGCAAACGTCTCACATTTGCATATGAAACTTGTGCAATTAGCCATAATTTAACTCCTGTAAACTTGCTCATTGCGCATTAGTAGTGTTGCAACTTGACCAAACCAACATTACATGCAAGCAACTACATTTGTTTAAATTACAACACGTTTATCGCTCAACTATCAGACCAAAATAGTAAAACACCATGTATCGTAAACAGCTACAGAAAAACAGGTCGTAAAAACTGCAAAATGTGAAAAGGAAGAACACGACAATAGTTTCAAAAAGAGGTCAGTTAATTATTCAGTTATTTTCCATTCATGTGCAGCGGTACACCAAGGTTAAAAAGTCACTAGGGCGCCACAGGATTTTGCTCATTAAAAAAAGGTTGAAAATCACTGGGTTTTGCGATTGATTGAAAAGTAGGCCTATGCAAAGAACATTTTCGTCCTATAGCGTGACTTGCTAAGTAAACTATGCAAGGTCACAGCCACAGCTGATTATGCGTAAAACAGAAAAACGATATTAATGCGAAATATGGAAACACTATCGCCATGCTATTGTTGCTGTCACAACGCAGCAACTAAAATTCAAACTTTGCTCTCAATTACTTTGCTGTCATTGTAACCAAGTATTGACAAAAAGCACTAGCAGTTAATAGACTACATCACCCTATATAAATTATACATATGATTAAACGTAACGTTTACAAGAAACAACAACTCTACTGCTCTAATGGTTAACATTTAGCCACACTTTAATTGAATGCTCGATTTTGGATTCTCGCTTAGGCTCTTAACCACTGGAATAATAAATGAGGGGTACCAGTAGTCCTAGCTGTTAAGCTGTAAGCACTCATGAATATTATAATCACTGGCAAGACGAAACTCTTGTCTGATGAAGTAATTCTGTTCCTGAGCCTTTCAGCCTTCAATAAAACTAACAATAATACAAAATCATCTAAATTCACCAATAAACAAAGGAATCCTAACTGATAAATTATCGCCACCCACAGTAAGAATAGGTATATACAAACAAAAAGGCTTAAATGCGATACAAGGACAACTAATGCTATTGTAGTTTAGGGACTGCTTATTAGCATCAGAGAGTGGGCAAACAGATTTGCTTAGGCCTAATTTTGAGGTTTACAGCACCAGTACTAAAAACCAGAAAAAGCAAAACTGTGCCAACACAAACAACGCCTTTAACCTCAGTGCTGAAAAAATAGTACATTCTATATTCTTTAACCCCCAAATCACTCAAGAAAGCATTCACCAATACACATGTAGGTATCTACAGTACAGTAGAACATGATGCACGGTACTCAAGAATGAACAGTACATTACAGTCATATCCTTGATCCATCCCTAATTTATAGTAGTAATATCTGAAAAAGCAAGGAAAAACAGTCATTCATTCATTCAATTATTGACGTACCGATACCAGTATCAAGTCAGTACAAAATTTCAACAAGGCCAAAAAAAAAAATCAATGTAGAGTAAACGTTGATTCAAAGGCACGCTAAGAGACCATAAAAGAGCAAAAGCTCACCGAGTCATGGCCACCCATTGTTATTCTATCACATTTGTCTGACTCTCCTAAATTAAAATAAAAAAGTAAAACAAAACAAAAAACAAAATGAACGGCAACGAAAACCTAAGCTTATTAACAAAACTTAATGCTTCATACCGCTATCGGTATTGTACTACAAATCGCTGTCTAATGAAAGGAAGGCGTGCAATGATAGTTAACAAATCTAGAATCTGCGAAGTGTTTACATGTTCAGTTCGACTTCCGATCAAAGAAAGAAAGCGATGATTTTAAACCTGACATCAAGTCATCGATGAAGAACACACAGAGGACACAAAACATAAACCCTTAATAAATTGACCAGGGAATTCAATCAATCAGTATATTATACCACGATGCAACATTACATTACAATGTAGAAGGAAGCATAATGGGTCCTAGGAATGAGGACTGCGCATGGTGGTGACAATGGTCTGCGTGCACAAAGCCAAAATTGAGCAAGATATAAAAATTCATTGATCAAAAAACAGTATTTCAGAGTTTGGGGAAGAATAAAGAAAACTACAGCTACAGTTGTAGTTTCAAGAAACCATGTTTTTACAACATCAATCCTCGCCTTTCAGATAGTTGCCTAAGAGCACGTTCATCTCAAAACAAAGCATAATTTTGTTTTTGTGTGCAACGATTTATTTAGTAGTGCATTAACAATTTTTCTTTTCTTTTTGAGCTTTGTAAAACTTTAATTGCTATCTGATAGAATTCGCATAATCGACTGTTTGTTACACCACTGTAATCTTGGCAGAATAAACGAGAGAACTTAAATTCTAGCGGTTCAATTCAAGAGAGAAAAAGAAGAAGGAAAAGCGCTGCAGCTTTTATGTGAAATAATGTGCTGTTAAATAATGCGTTCAGGCCTTTCAGACACAACGGAAAAAATACCGGACAAAAACAACATTATTTGGTTGGTTAGTTGCTTTATAAGCACTTGTTAATACTTTTTTGGATAAAAAAAAAGCTGTAAAACACGTTTATGCAAATTCTAAATTTGACTGTGATTGTAAGATGTTGACTATAAAAGCAAACCCAAAAAGAAATCAGTCTAAATCCGAAAAACTTGAGAAAAATCATAATTTTTTTTTGCGAATTGATGTCCAATAAATGAGGTGCGAAAGCGGGGCGTGGAAAACATCATATAAAATTTAAAGCAAAAATCGAGGAAAGTTTCATTTTCAAAATTTTTGAAACACCCTAATTTTCTTGCACTCTACCACAAATTTACATTAAAATGATGTGGGAAAAAGAATGCAAACGATGGTGCGTGAAATACTATATCTTAAAAACATCGAAAGCTTCTCTAAAACGTATAAAACGAAGCCAAATAATATCCAAAACGTTTCCACCTAATCAAGTATTAAATAACATTTTTGCAGATTATGACATTGAGAGTTTGAAAAAGAGTATTAGCGTTTCGACAACAGACTCCTTCAAACAAAACAACAAAGCAATGCTAAATAGCATAAACCCAATTAGATTGAGCACTTTTGTGATGTTTTTGCACAGCTTTTGATCAAACACGAGCAAAAACTGAAAATTTGGGGGCAGTGGCGTACGCACGGGGGGGGGGAGGTTTCGGGGGTCAAAACCCCCCTCATTGACGATTGGAAAAAATTAATAACCGCTCTATTTTGACCGATTAGCGTTTTTTCACACATAGATTGTGTTTTTCTGTGCTGCCTCAAATTGCCTATATAATCTCGAGAAACTTTCATTGTGATGCAATAATACCGGCAGTCAAACTTTTATGGTGTGTAGCGCTCGAACCAATGGCTGCCTCAAAATGCAAGCCTGGACAAGGTCAATCAACACTAAAGCTGGAGTCGTGTTGTGATGTCATAAAGACATTGTTCTCAACGGCTATGGCTGGACAAGACAACGTTTCAGCGCAGAAGGCATTCTTGGAAGGGAACGGTTGCAACGCAGGCAGATGTTCCGCTTGCGATGTCATGATTTTGAGCCAAACCGACTAGTTGGGGTAGTGGTTAAAGACATCGGCGCGGGAGATCTTGGGTTCAATTTTTGGGCCGGTACCGGCCGTTAGCTCAGTTGTTAAGCGCTCAGGTTATCGGTGCGGAAGGTCTGGGGTTCGATTCCCGGGATGGTCAAATCGGCACAGTGTCGCCAACGACTTGCCACCGCTGCGACGTTTCTGTGTTACCCAAGCGCTAAGTGATGGGCCCCAGAGACGTTCGCAGGGTCGGGAGTCAGCACTCCCCTTCCCCCTTGAGAATCGCAGAAAAAATGAAACTTTTCTTTTTTAAAACGAACCGATTCTTCAAGCGAAGCTTGCCGAAATTGCTGTCATGTTTTCATCCCAAACAACACCATCCCCCACAAAACATTTTAGTGTAAACTACTCCCTTACAAGTACAATGATCATCCCTCCTTACGTCTGCGTGAAAAGTTGTACCATCCCCCCATAAGTGTTTTTACAACTCGAGCACTGATTACGATGCAATGCTGCAATACCGGTACCCGGTAGTCCAACTTTTCTGTTGTGTTTTGCTTGAAGTGCATTTTTGTCTGTGAAACAATTCAGAAGTAGGAGTTTCCTTAAATGCGGTGTATCTGCAGTAAGTATGGCTGCACACAAAATTTTTTTTAAAAAATCAAATCAGATTTTGATTATACTCGTTTCATTAAATTCGTTGTTGATCGAAACGTGGTAGCGAGTGGCATTGCCCCGACCCCGCGGCTTAGCGCCTGGGCAACGCAGCTCCAAAGAAACGTCGCAGCGGTTGCGAGCCGTTGGCTACACTGTGTCCGACTTGACCGGCCTGGGAATTGAGTCACAAACCTTCCGCATCGATAGAGAAATCTTTTAACACTACCATGGGCGTCCGCAGGGGGGGCAAGAGGGGGCACTTGCCCCCCTTGAAAAACCAAAAAAGTTGAAAAAATACGCATGAAAATTGCAAGTTAAGAAACTACACAGAAAGTTGAAAAATACAGATGAGTTTACTACAAAACGAATAAAATAACAAAACATTTCGCAATAATCTGTTTAATTAAAGCAGGGGTGGGCAACTTTCTGGTGATACTGGGCCACAAATTATAAATATAGGCTTCCAGCGGGCCGTAGTTTTTAGAAAAAAAAACACTTCTTGGCAGGAGTAATACTAAAAAAGGGTCTGTCGCGTGAAAAAGAGGTCTCTGAAATAAAAGATGACTAGAAAAACAAGATCTTCAGCCTGGAAAATAGCATTCAAAGCAGTTCGTGTGCTGATTGAGTTTGAACTTGATCGCAAAAAAAACAGGTTTCGGAACCAATTGGCTATTAGCACATGCTTAGGCGGGCCGCAGGTTGCCCACCTCTTAATTAAAGCATAAAAGAGTTTGTCTAGTTGTCTAAATGCTGCTGTCTAAATTAGTCCGGCCGTTCAATGAGTGGAAACTCCACCCTTCACACATCATTGAAACTAGTTTTACGTTTAGGCATGCTGTTACCAAGGCCAGTGCAAAGCACGTTAGAAAATATTGGTACAGGTCCCGAGCATCATTTTACGTTGATCAGTACGAGTTATTGCTTGATACTTAATTCATTTTTTGTTCTCTGCATGATTCCATTCGTTTAGGTTACTTTCTTGTCTTTCAAGGCCGTATGCAATAGTACATACTAATGATACTATCGCATTCTGTTCAGGTCAACAGACATGGCGATTTATCTTTTGTCATGACGCAAAGACTAGAAAAGTGTCTTTGTATCAAATGCTACTCTTCAGTCAAACCACAATCGGATAGACTGGTGGAAGATAAGCAGGCGCACACTTCGCATAAGATGAAGAATTCGGTTAAAAGTTTTTGTGCGTCTTTTTTATTGATCGTCAACCACAAATCTTGGTTATACTCGTGGTATTACCAGAAGCTGCGTGCAACGAGTGGCGAAGACCATCTCCGTAACTTAGCGCGTGAGCAATTTAGCTTCGAACTCCGAAGAAACGTGGCGAGCCATTGGCGGTGGCCATGAACAGCACTGTATTCGATTTGACAAGTCGGGTGTCGAACCCCAGATCTCTGACTTTGAAAGCAATATCGTTACTGCTACACCAATCAGCCAGTTACCAATCCGTCATGTGGACGTACGTATACTAGCAAATTCACGCGGCAACAGCAGCATGTCCAATTTTACTTTTTATTGCATCTTGTATAGAAAAATTCTGGTTTTTGCCTATATACCGAGTATCGTATCTTGTAAAACAAATTTGGACTTGTTGCTGATGTGCTACCGGTACGCCTTGACGGCAGAAACTGCGCTGCCGGTACATTGCAATAAAAAAATTGAGCAGCACTGATTTATAGGCCGTAGCTATAAGTTTGATTTTCAGAGCTCAAACTACTTTTTATTTTGACATTTTAGATCAGAACGTCGCTATCGGTGCGGGAAGTCTGGGGTTCGATTCCCGGATTGGTCAAATCGGACACAGTATCGCTAACGGCTCACCACCGTAGCGACGTTTCCTCGGAGACGGGCCCCGCCACTCGTTACACACTTTGGCGTAATAGCGCTAGTGAAGATTTGATTGTTTTGAAATGTAAGCATCAAACCAACCACATATAACAAGACCTAAGAAAACAATGCAAAAAGAAAGTTGTTTCAACAGACTGTCAAGCCTAGTGGCACGTAGATTGATTTATGTCCGCATAATGCACAATAACATGAAAGAAGAGTTCTGCACGTACGGCATCGGCCGATGCCGGACGTATGGTCAGTTGGCCACCCTATCACTGACTCTTACCTGACTATAGCTTTCACTAAGATGGCCATCTCGAGAATGTTTTTGCCCCCCCCCTGCATTTTTTTCTGCGGACGCCCATGAACACTACGCTATAATCGCCCGTTTTTTTGAGAAATTTTATTAAAATATAAAAAACTAAATTGACACTGTTCTAAGTACCAAAAGTAAGATAAAAATATTGCCAAAGACGACTATAACCCAACGAAAAATTTGAAGAGGCAGAGGGGCGGAACGAGGGGAGAGACAACATTGTTTTTTCGTACCGTAAGCTGGCTATCTCAGGAGCTAGAGTTCTTCGTTTCCTATAGACACCCCGATTATGTGTTTGAAAGCATCTGATATCGACGCTGCGATTTGGCAGAAAAATGTAAAATAATATCGACGCTGTTTTTGACTTTAATCGGATGATTAGGGATTCCTCTCGCGCGTAATTTATTTTAGTTTAAACACGTTTTGGTAGGTAGGGCAGTTTTTTCTTATGCTCCAATATCTTCGCTTTTCAAATTTCAAGCGAGAAACTGCCCCCTTCATAATGAGTGTTCCGTATATTGACTGTTTATAACAAGGTTTAGCCTATATGCGTTGTTTATATTAATGTTGGATCTTGAAAAAATTATTTTTGGAGAGAAGGAATTGCTTGTTTTACCCCGTGGGTGCACCCTGTTTGTGACGTTGCGACAGCTAACCAGCCTACTTTAGTCAATTAATCTTCCTATGGCCCAAAAATGATTTCAACTAAAATTTTTTCAGAAAATTTTTAACCTCGGCCTGACAGCTTGAGTTTCTGTGAAACCTTTTCTCTCCTTAAAGGAAACGCAAAGCATCAGGCAAAAGTGTGAATAAAATATCTTTGTTGTTTCCTTAGTTATGGCATTATATAGCTTAATCATGGCCAACTGCAATTTAGGCTGGAAACATTACAATACGATGCACTTTAATACCTCTAAACTACTGTAATTACGTCATCACGATGTGACGTCACTGAAACCCCCTCATTGAAAAATCTTGCGTACGCCACTGTTTGGGGGGCCCGTAAAAACGTCTGATCTCGTCAAAACGCACTGCAAACTTTTAGCGATTGAGCTGCTTTCCGACGCGACATTATCATATTGCACACATGTTTTATACATTACGTGAAATTTCCTATTCGGTGGTTATTGTGAAGTTGGTGGCATTTCACTCCTTTTACCAGCAGAATTGCGACGAACTTGGAGTAAAACTGCATTTTGTGAGCTTGGACGGCCAAGTGGTAAGGGGTCCGCCACTGAACTTGAAGTATCGGTTTTAATTTGGAGTAGAGTTAAACCAACTAATAAACTTCAAATTTGCATTCACGATTTTTCTGCTTGACGTTCAGCATTGAAAGGACAGTGTGAAGAATAAGCACGCAAGTTTTTTTGTTGTGTTGTTGGGAAAGGCACTTAGTGTGATTTCTTCGTTTGTTGTGGTTAACAAATTGCCGGCCACTCCTAAGCGATTTCGTTATAGCGCTTGCTTGTTTTCCGGAGGATAATTTTGCAACTAAATACACTCATACAATTTGACAGTTATGGCGAAAACTGTTTTTTTTTTTTCAAGATGCGTTGTAAAAAAAGTTTTAATTCCGCTCATCAGGTGAAACTTCTTGAAAGTTTTTTGTTTTGTTTTATTTTTCTGGGTTTAAAGGGTTTGCATTTTTGTAATGAGTTAACATTCAACCTAATTAAAAATTATATTCACTTCCACCAAATTTTTGTAGATCCGCTTCTGTTTACCACTTCAGCTGTGGTAATATGGTAGACATAGTATATGGACATTTTTAGGTTTTCTAACAAATCTTTTATTATGAAAAACGACCTGTTGCAAGACATCATTTTTGCGTCGCTTTTCAGTAACAATTGGTTTAAAAAATAACATCTGTAGACCGAATTTCTTTACTCCCGATACGCGTTCGACGTGATAAACTACAAACTATAACTGTAGAATATTGTGTTTTATTTGACCATTTTTTATCGACTGTTGTCGCCTCTGTGTGTCTCACTATTCACTTACCTGGTCTCGAACGTGTGTTACTCAACTTAAGTAATCAAGTAGCTATTGCGCTCACGAATGTTGTTGTTGTTGTTCACGTCAATTCGAGCGAACCTTTGTCATTCATTGCACAGTTTGCCCAATATTGTTCTCTATAATGATTAATGATTTGCCGAACGTTTTGACCTGTCCTGCTGCATTGTACGCAGATGACTGCTGTTTTGGGGAGGTTGGCAGAAACATCAACCAACTTAACAATACTGTTCAAGAAAATCTGAACAGAGTGAACGAATGGTGCAGCAAATGGGGTTTTAAAGTTTCAAAATCAAAATCAGCAGCTGTCCTTTTTACTCGAAAGCGTAGCGTGCCGAATACAAGTTTCAGCCCTGATAATACCATCATACCGATCAAATCCGAATTTAAATACCTTGGCATAGTTTTTCAGGCCAATGGCACATACACCCAACACACCAACTACGTGGTAAATAAATGCAAAAAACGTTTGAATCTTTTAAAAGCCGTTAACGGCTCTTCATGGGGAGCAGCGAAAGCCCCAATGCTGACTCTCTATAGGTCATTAATCCGTTCTATAACAGACTATGGAATGTAACAATGAAAATAACCATAAAATTGAAAAAATACAAAATGAAGCATTACGGCTGTGCACCGGTGCCTTGAAAAGCACCCCGATATGCTCTTTACAGCATGCGTGCAATGAATTACCACCGCGCGTACGTTACTTGCAGCTCAGTTTACTTTACAGGGCCCATTTGCAATCTTTTTATGCTCATCCGACTCTATCAGTCATACAGGACAGTTGGTTTGATTGGTTTCCGGACTTCCCAAATTACTGCTCATTCAATTTGCTAACAAAAGATTTTTTTGCAGATAACTTCGTTGTTCACAAACTATGTCCCCCATGCAACCCTCTCTGGAGCGTTGCACCTTGCAACATGGATCTTAGTTTATGTGGCGAAAACAAGTTTGACGAAGAGGCAGTCCGGCAAAATTTTTTAGAACTTATTTACACAAATTATAATGACTATTTACATTGAAAAAGTTGCCTAGGTATCTACTCCAAATTAACTTGAAGGTGGGATCATATATGCCAACTTCCAGGTTACTCGGTCTGCTAAGAGGCTCACATCTAAAGTTACTCAGGTGATTTGGGCAAACGATTTGGGATTTAGTTTGGGCAAACGACTTGGAGAAAAGCCACAAATAAACTGGTTAGAGAATCAATTTGCCTAGGCTTGGTCAAAAATACGGTACTCCACTCAAGCAATCCCCACCTCTAGCACCCACAAGGCCATCTACCCAAATGCAGCTGCAGACGCGTTTCAACCTTTTTAGGTCTCATCAGTGCAGCATTGAAACAGCACCTCTCAAAAAAGTTAATTCCTACTTTCATGCTCCCCAAAATTTCTTGCAACCATTCCTCTGCTAAATCCCCGCTACTATCTAATTGCTAAGATCCAAACTAAATCCTTGCCACCATCCCCTCCTCCAATTTTAGACTAATTTCCTGTTACCATCTCCCCCCCCAAAAAAAACTCTCAATAAAACTAACTCCCTGCTATAATTCCACTGAAAAAAGCCTAGTAATTTCGGGACAACATTTCAGAAAATTAGGTCAGCTTGAAGAATACGATACGATTAATATTTGTGAAAAGGGATTTGTATGGCAATTCACTACTGAAGAAAAGAAACCAACCCAGAAAAAAGCCTAGTAACTAGTAATTTCGGGATTAGGTCAGCTTGAAGAATACGATACGATTAGGTCAGCTTGAAGAATACGATACGATTAATATTTGTGAAAAGGGATTTGTATGGCAATTCACTGCTGAAGAAAAGAAACCAACCCAGCTCCTTATTTGTTTGAAAACACTTGTCCGATTTTCTTTGAGCAGGAAGTAACTTTTCGTGAAATTGAATTGTGCTTCTGTTTACGTCATAGAGCCTCAAAAACATGAAATGTTGGATGATATTTGTCAGGGTCAGCTTGAAGAATACGACGCGATTAATATTTGTGAAAAGGGATTTGTATGGCAATTCACTACTGAAGAAAAGAAACCAACCCAGCTCCTTGTTTGTTTGGAAACACTTTTCCGATTTTCTTTGAGCAGGAAGTAACTTTTCGTGAAATTGAATTGTGCTTCTGTTTACGTCATAGAGCCTCAAAAACATGAAATGTTGGATTTTGCTCTTGTCCCGAAATTACTAGGCTTTTTTCAGTGGAATTATAGCAGGGAGTTAGTTTTATTGAGAGTTTTTTTGGGGGGGAGATGGTAACAGGAAATTAGTCTAAAATTGGAGGAGGGGATGGTGGCAAGGATTTAGTTTGGATCTTAGCAATTAGATAGTAGCGGGGATTTAGCAGAGGAATGGTTGCAAGAAATTTTGGGGAGCATGAAAGTAGGAATTAACTTTTTTGAGAGGTGTTGTTGCTATGCTGCACTGATGAGACCTAAAAAGGTTGAAACGCGTCTGCAGCTGCATTTGGGTAGATGGCCTTGTGGGTGCTAGAGGTGGGGGTTGCTTGAGTGGAGTACCGTATTTTTGACCTAGCCTAGGCAAATTGATTCTCTAACCAGTTTATTTGTGGCTTTTCTCCAAGTCGTTTGCCCAAATCACCTGAGTAACTTTAGATGTGAGCCTCTTAGCAGACCGAGTAACTAGGAAGTTGGCATATGATCCCACCTTCAAGTCAATTTGGAGTAGATACCTAGGCAAACTTTTCTAATGTTATTTTAAGCATTTGACATCTTTTGAGAGATCGATCCTATTGAGTTCTTGATCTTCAATGAAGCGGTGTCATTATTAAAAATTTGACTATTTACGTTTATACACAGATGGCTCGAAGTCAGAATTCGGCACCAGCAGCGCTCTTTATGTTCACAGGTTTCAGGTTAAACGTGTTATAAAAATTAATGATAATGCCTCTGTATTTACAGCAGAATTATATGCCATCGTGACAGCTCTGTATTGGATCTCTCAAAACCCGTATGCAAAAAATTAGATTATTTCTGATAGCTTAAGTTCACTAAAAGCCATAAGTTGCCACGAAAATGACTGCAGACATTTTTTGGTTGACAAAATTAAATTATTGCATTATTTTTTAGATTCGATCGATGTTAATGTAACGTATTTGTGGGTTCCATCACATACTGGAATTCAAGGTAATGAAATTGCTGATGATTTGGCTAAAAATGCTACAAGAAAAAACTGTGACCCCGGAATTCCAACGGTCTATTTGGATCTTTCTCTATCGGAAATAAAATCAATCATCAAACGCCATTGTCTCAAGATTTGGCAACAGCAATATATTTCAAATTCTACTGGTGCATTTTACAAAAAATGTTTTCCTTCCATTTACAATCGAAATCTTTCCAGTTGTCCTCAAATATTTCGCCTTCAAACTGGCCACTGCAGGCTCAACAGTCACTTGCAACGAATTGGTTTACATGACACCGGCCTATGCTCAAGGTGCAACGTTCCAGAAGATGTGATCCATTATCTTTTTGTGTGCCCGAAGTACAATCACCAAAGATTAATTTTGGTAAAAGAATTAAAGAAATTAAATGTCAAATTCACCCTCCAGATTTTGTTCGATCCAAAAGCGACTTTAAGTCTTTCCACTTTTCTCAAAACATCTGGTGTAGTTATTTAATGAGGCAACTATGTTTTTCTCTTTTCTTTCTCCATTGGCAAAATTTCAATGCATAAAATTAGTTAATGTGTCATGATGATTCTCCAATCATTTTACCTATGCTTAATTTTTGCGTCTAATGTTTAGATCAATGCGTGAGTTGTTTTGCTGTGTTTTTAGTGTATGCTTAATTCTTGTGTTTGTGTTAATGTTTACATTACGATATGTTCAATTTGTTTGTGTCTATGTGGGCATATAATTAAGGAGTTTTTTTTTTGTGTGTGTATTGATGCAGGCCTTCACCTAAAAGCTATCAAAATTTGGGTTTTCAAGTTTATGATATGTATTTTTTTTGGGGGGGGGTAGGCCTATATTTGTTTAATTGTTTGATATTTACGATGTGTCACTCATTCATTTATATATGTTTTTTTTTCCTAATATTAGTCCTGGCGCTAAAAAACATCCTCAGTGACAAAGCGCCGTAAAATTTCCTAATAATAATAATGGTTAGCGACTATAAGTTGCAGTTACCAGTTCTAAATAGCTTTTTCAGCTGGTTAGCAAATTGAGTTTTTACTGAAGTAACAGCACAGCACATGACGTTTAAACAAGGTTTATTTTTCAGTTTGCATATTATTTTCAAGATTTAGCTGTTTGAGTTGATTTATATTTTAATTTGTCAATGTCAAGTTGTCAAGTGTGTGTGTCACGATCCACCCAATTCAGGTATGTAATGATTGCTCGCTAGTGGAGATCTTTACCGCGTATAGTTAATTAATTTCGCTTTTATTTCGTGTTTAGTATTTGAGGATCATTGCGGAACAATTTTCTATTGAGTTGTGAATCTCGATGAGGTCGATTCGCAACAGTTTTTAAACCGTCCTTACGTCATTTTTTTACTCGAATTTCGTTCAATCTTTTTTGTGCTTGAGTTTGCACCCTCCCGCATCATTGTTTTTCCACGTCTATATCGTCAAAGGCTTGAAATTAAACCAAAGAAGGATTTTGCAAGTGACTGGATTGTGGTTGCGGTCGAGTAAGAGGAAAGGACGCGTTGAAACTAGAGAATCAAAGCGTAGATACGCTACATTTCGTTTATTAGGAACTTCAATTAGTTGCTAATATTTTCAAAACCGTTGACACTACGCGAAAACTAACTCCAAAATCGGCATCAGCGACCCCAAACACATACAGAAACACACAAAAAAAGAGATAAACAAAAATTTGTTGTCTAGTGTATTCTCTATTTTTTCGTCATCGAATGCAAAATTCTTTAGTTTTTTTTTCATTATCGATTGGGGCTTTCCCTACTTTTTTGCGTGGTAAATCAATATTACTGTAATCAATCGCTACTTTTTTTTTCTGAATAAGTTCTTTCGAAAGTCTTTATTTTTTGTTATTTTTAGTACCTTATCTGGTTTTGTGGTATTTGTGTAGCAGTTCCTTTTGTTTTGTTAATTAATTTTTGTGGACACTAACTATACCATTGGTGTCGCCACAGAGATTTGTTTTTGCAGGATGTTGGATGTGAGTAATGGCTAATTTAATTATCTGAATTAATCAGTTTTTGAGGCAGTTGTTCGAGGAAAATAACTCGAAGGAAAACAAGAACTCCGACCGATAAGAGAAGAGACAGAAAAGACCGCAACAGCTGAGCTTGGTAAAGATTTAATTATTTCTTGACCTACTGGACCAACGCGGTTACATATAATGACTACAACCTTCACTGGACAACAACCCCACATTTGCAGGTAAATATTTTACTTTGCATTCGCATAAGAACAGTTAGCGTGCGTAAAATTCCGCATGCACTGTCATTTTTGATTCCATTCCAAAATATAACACGAGAGACGAGAAAACGTTTGCTTAACGTTTGGTCACTTGGTATCGCTTTGTACAAGGCAGGCCAGGGCCAGGCACAGTGGCGTACGGTGAGCATTTTTTAAAGGTGTGCTCCTCTACAATATTTGCTGCCGCATGCATGTATTTATTAAACAAATTAGTGAAAGTGCTCGAAAGTTCAATGCGATTACGCGAACCAACATCAAGCGCCTTTTCAAGCAGCCTAATTTGCTACTTAATTTTTCTAATTTTGGTGTTGGCTTTTTAGCTTTTGCTATTTCCAATTTTTCGTCGTAATTTCTGCTACAAAACAGCTTTTTAATTATACTGTCGACACTTACTTCCATTCCACTAATTTGACCCACAACTTGAATTTGACCTACAACTTTAAAATGTATACAGTATTATTGTCCGCCACACTTTCAAAAATCGCAAGCATTTACTCACAACCGCATACTACAACCATGGTTTAAACTCGTGTGATATGGCATGATTGTGCAATGAGCATATCTTGTGACGTTGCACCTGGGTTCAATCGTAAAATAGGACATTTTTGGCATTTGAATCGTGCGGAAAAAGAAAAAGTCATTCTCCGCTATATAATACGATATAGAATACAATGAATAAGGTCTGGCTCGCTTGTGTTGAACGATATCTGTTCATTCGGTTGAACCAAACTCAGGTTGAACCTATCGTACAAAAGAATGTTGCGTCATCGGTCAGCGTTGAAAAAAAAGCAGTTTGTCGTTCATCGCAAAATAAAAAGAACTCAGATTGCGCTGATATTACGGAGAAAATCTAATAAATGACAAGAAAATCCAAATATTTTAGTTAATGTAATTAACGTGTGTGCCTGTGATATCGCAGGGTGTGCGCTGAATCTTTAACCTCTGGAGAATACCCCCCAGGCCAGGCTTCCAATGCAGTTGTGAGGCTAATAAAAATGACAGCAGGCTTTCAGTAAGCTAGGTTGGTCTATGGATGACACCTGTGACAAGATGTCTATGAACTGTGAAGTAGAGTAGAGTGATATACCAAATTCAGATATTGCCTGTACAATGTGCGTATTCAATCCATTTATCATATTCGGAAAAAATCAGCTTTCACTTTGTTTTTTGAAATTTTGTTCACCAGCTTTTTTCATTGTACACTGTTTCTTTTTCATTTCAATCACCAAAAAATGAAAAAAAAAGCTGGTGAAACGAACAACACCATATTTTCTGAATTATGTGTGTGTTTTTTTCATTATTGTGTGACCTGTACGCTAAGAGTTTTTTTTTAATTTTTTCATTAGCTTGTTACCTGAACCAAATTCAGACACCGGCATTGACATTCAGCGTTTTTTGAATTTTTGTTCACTAGTTTTTTTTCATTTAAAAGATTACATCTGTTACTGGTCGGACTCGGTGGCGATTCCAGCACCTAAAAAGTGAGGGGGCCACTTTGGGGCCAAGGTAGATTGAGGTGGGGCCACTGTTTAAGAGGAAAAGAGTAAGTTCAAAGAGATTTACAACCAAACTTAAAAAGTAAGCATATTGCAATATGACACACTATATGCATTTATTTTTGACGTTCACTACAACAAAAGATGGCAAAATGGTCAAACCGTCTGGTTCTTGAGCGGTAGACTCAAGGTCTGACTGCGAGACGAGTCAAACTGATTGCCTAGCCTAAAAATTAGCATTCACAGTTTTTCTGCTATACGTTCGACTTCGACATTAAAGGAATAGTATCGACAACAAGCCGGCAAGTTTGCTTGTTATAACACCCTTGGAAAAGGCACTTAACGTAATTCCTCCATCTTTAAGTGCAATCAGTTAATGAATCCCTACATTCTATCTCTCGCGATGGCCCAGTCTGACTATAGACATGCAAAAAGAGCGTCGGGATCAAACGCACAACTACAAGCCTTGGACAAAAATAAACATCTATCTTAAACCTAAACTGTAGAACAGAAGAGGAATAGGTCTACCACACCACTTGATATCCCCCCACATCAAAAAACATAAGAGACCTACAAGAAGATAAACTAAAGAAGGCTGAATGATGGTCAGGCAAGGAAGGTCGACTGCTTTATATCTGATTTTGTAATTTCAAAAGCGAGGATAAAACAAGGCTGCACTTGTGTTGCGTTTAGAGCCAGTCCACACTCGAACAAGTTCTCCCGCTCCAAACTCCATAGTAATCATCGAATGACGCATTAAAGCCAAGTTTACTAAGCACTGGCTGTTGTTGCTACCAGAGTTGGGCAGTACCGCGGTACTTTTTTAGTACCGTTATCGGTACCGTCGGTACTTTTTTAAAAATGTACCGTTTGTGGTACCGTCGTCACTTTTTAGACCGTTCTACTCGATATTTTGGTAACTTTTTGAGTAAACTTAAAAAAGCAAAAGCGGAAAACTTTCCGGGTTTTTCCGAGAAAAGCATCTTCGAAAAGTTCCGCGAAACCACGTTGTTGTAGATCAGTGGTCGGCAACTTCCGGGCTGCGACCCCGTGCGAAGTTTGTGACCAGTCCGCTAGCGTTTTGAGAATAAATGCTTTGAATTTGAAACATTTTATAACGTTGGACGCAATTTCATTCGCCAATGAAGTTTTGCGGTTTTAGCACCTTATTACAGGGCCAAAGGGTGGTATGGCACCGTAGTCTCCCCCTGCGTGCGCCTGTGACGTCAATTCGCCTGTAACGGCAGTTTTTTTAAATCGTCTAGAGGTGCCGTTATAGACGAATTCTACTATCAATATTGTTAACAATTCATTTTTGAATAGAAATAAATTCAATAACGATGCGAATCAGTGTTTCAAAATGTGCTGAATAACTGAGTTCAGTTAGAGCAAATATACAAATATACTCACCACAGTTTAATAACATCTATCTAAAACCCGACAGTCAGTATTGTTCAGATCAACTTTTAATTTAAAATTTTAAAAAACTTCTACAGCCTGTTTCTCGCTAAGCGCGGTCCTCAGGAGGTGTTTTATTCAAATAAAATCTGTTTGAGAGGAAAAGACTAAATTCTAAGAGATTTGCAACCAAACTTAAAAAGTAAGCATATCAAAAATTCTATTTGAATAAGACATCTCCTGAGGACCGCGCTTAGCAAGAAACAGGCTGTAGAGGTTTTTTAAAATTTTAAATTAAAAGTTGATCTGAACAATAGTGATTGCTGGCTCTGGCTTTAGTCATTGAGCTTTTGCTGTTCGTACTACAGATCGCCGATACAGCAAAACCCGACAGTCTGTTTTACCCAAAAGCGATCATCAGGGGTATCTTATTCAAATAAAATCTATTCTATTGAGTAAGATAGGGTGAAACGTACTGTCGGGTTTTATAGATCTTTCTAAACTGTGGTGAATTTGTAGAAATAAATTCAGATTTATTAGCAACATACCTATGTAATGATCTTTCAAAAACTTTTGCAAATGCGTTGCAAATAACGAAATTTCATAAAAATCATGAAAAAATTCCTCAACGCCAGAGCTGGGCGAATTGCGGGCCGCATGCAGATCTTTTTTTGCTCTTCACCGATTTTCAGTGGAAAAATAGCAGATCTGCGGACATGTAGACTTTTTTTATTTTTGCTCATCAATGCTTTGTGGGGGCAATTTGAACCCACACTTTCCAAAAAAGGGGGATTGCGTAAGAGAGGTTGAATACCACTGGTCTAGACTACATGGAAAAAAATTATTTCTGTGTCATTAAATCAAAGAACTATAGACCTGCAAATTCTGAGAAAAATGTAGATTTTGATTTATCTAAAAGTTCTAAGTATGCTGCTACTGATACACCTACCTCTACTAAAAGTGGCATTGAAAATGAAAACATTCTCCTTCAACACAATGATGAAATTCACTCAGCAAAATTCTTTGCAACATTTTTTTCGTATAAATGCCATGTGCTCTTTTACGTCATTAGTATTGTTCGAACGTAGCAACGCAATCAGATAAGCAGGGGTTTGACAAAAGTTTCTGCTCTCCACGCAGGGGCATGCGAAGTCATTTTTCAAGGGGGGGCCAATGTTTTGATAACATGGCGGCTGGGGAGCCGCGCCCCCCAGACTACCCCTCATGTTTTGCAAACACTATGGCGTTCTTTACGGTGCATAAAACTGCATGATCTTGGATTGAAATTAAACTCTCACAAACTTCAGAAGGTGATAATTTTGAAAAGGATAACAGCACGATCTTACGAGCCAACCTGAGCCTTTTTTGTGTTTTGGTGAAATGAAATCTCAACTTAGCTCTATAGCTGCGCGCTCACACATGTATAATTTAACCATATGAAGTTCATTTTTTACAAGTTACTCATAAATTTTTGCTTGCACTAAAACCAAATGCTGTTGGAGCTACAATTTATTCAAAATACTCCACCCTCCCAACAAAAATCAATCAGCGTGTAACTTTTGCAAATCGTTGACGCAAACTATACGCCTATTCGCTGTCACTCGTATATCCGTTATTCAGTCAGCAAAAAGCTCCAAAAACTTTTCTACGTTCAGCCGTTAAGGATATGAATTTTACACACAAATCTTTGACAACAACGGTATCCAAAATGTTTTTGTGGATATGGCAAAGCGCGAGGTTGGAAAGTCGCTTTTGGCTCATTGAGTTGCGTAGCCACGTTTTGATGCGCCGCAAAACGCTGAAAGACCGCTCTACCGAAGCAACAGAAGGTGGTAAGGTAAGCAAATATCGGAGAAGCGTGTTAATTTCTGGAAAAAGTGAAACATGCGAATGTGAGGACTTCATTACACTGATTACGTCCCCGAGTGTTTCAACATCTTCTGGATTCACAGACGACTGCTTCACAACGTTTTTCATGAATTTTATTTCGGTCAAAAGTTCATCTGACTTTACGTCCACAAAATATATTTTAAAATCATCAGTGGTTTATTCAGGAAAATCGGATATGCGGCTTTCCATTTTACAAGCTTCAACTAAAAGGCCTTCGATAGAGCTTGTGGCTCGCAAAGCATCTTCGTTAAACCTTCTATTCAGGGCTTCCACAATTCTGTCAATAACGGAGAAATATGCAGCTTTGGCAGAATCTGCGAACGAACTTTGTGTTGCCGTATTCGGGCATTCGTCGAACCGGCAGGGGATGGTTTTCCGCCGCACTATTTTGGGAGAGCTAAGGTTGTACTTCTCCTTCAATGCATCCGCCTCGTTATACAGGGTTTCAAAATTTGTTTGGCACCTCATGCTTCCGAGTTGCTCGCGGAGAATAGAAATAGCTTGATAAGCTGCATTGATCGAATTATTTGGATTCTGAAGTCTGGTAGCCAAATGTTCACATACTTGAAATACATCACGAGCAATGCACAAGCCCAATACGGTTTCAAATTTTTGCAGTTTCTTCAATAATCCTTCTGCCATCGCACGAGCATCTACAGAATAAGAGCTGTCATTCGCAATTTTCTGAAAAACAGTCAAAAGGGCCGGGAGATTTTTTAGGATGGAATTGATTCCATTAACGCGGACTGCCCATCTTGTCGGACAAATAGTAGCGAGGTTTGAAAAGGATTGAGACATATTTTCGTTTCCTTCCATCACCACGGAATTTTGAATGTCGGCACACACATGTTTATATTCCTGAAGTCGTTTGTGCGACTCTTTGACAAAGTTAGCTGTTTTCCGAGCTAATTCCAATGCATCACGCACCAAGCGCTCTTCTCGGGCAACTTCCTGCAACACAAGATCTAGTCTGTGATTGGCACAGTGAAATGGTGTGCAAAAGGATATTCTCGTCTTAAGAGGGCTTGAGCTCCTTGCAATGCTCCGCTCATATTGGAAGCTCCGTCAAATCCCAGGCCACGACATTTCTTAAAATCAATACCAAGTTGGAAAGTGATATTTTTAAGAGAAGTCGCAATGGTTTGGCCATCAGTAGCATTAAGTGAAACAAAACCAGCAAAAATGTCGTATGCTTGAAATTGGTCATTAACAACACGAAACACAACTGAAAGCTGTTCTTGCGTAGTGACATCTTGGGTTCCATCCGCTAAGCAACTGTAAAATTCTTTGTTCTTAACTGTAGCGACTACTTTTTCCAGCACTGCGTTCCCCAACAAGTCAACGATTTCATTTTGAATGTAATTCGACAACCAGTTGTCCCTGCGCTTCAGCCACTGCTTGAGCTCCGGTATATCACCACTCCTAAGCTTCAATAATTGAATAAAGTTTCCTTCATCCTTAGTATGGCCTTGCATTGCCAGTCCTTGCCGCGCCAAATACTTGACAGTTTCGAATATCACAAGCAATGCTTTGCGACTCTCCGCCTGCTGCTGCTCTACGGCAGAAGATATTGCAACGGCAATGGATGGTCTTTCAATGTTCCTAAGAGCATTCGATGCACTTTTATGCTGATCAGTATTTTCATGCTTGCTAAAAGCGTTAGGACATTTTTTCCAGTTATTGAACCCTTCTAGAAAGGCTTTTTCAATTCTTTGGGCAGGAGAAAATAAATTACGTTTCATAGCTTGATTACATACATAACAGGTGACGAAATCGTGAAGATTTGATGCACTCTTAGCAGTATAGTGCAGCCATTTAAACGAATCAAACCATGCTGGAAGAAAAGATCTCTGTCTATTGCCATAAACCTTGAGTGGAAAATCAAAAAAACGTGGTTGAAAAGGTTCTTGGGGTAAGGTAAGGTTGCTAACACTCTGATGGCTTGATGATGGTGTTGAAACGTCCAAAGCAGATTTTGCGGCTGCTGAAGAGAGAACATGGAGCGATAGAACTTCACCATTACGAATAATTGTTGATGACAGCTCAGTTGTTTCCATCTCAGAACTACCGGATGTTGACTGTGTCAGAGATGCAGTTTCGTCTTCATTGCGGGGGCTAGCAGTTACGTCTGAATGATCTGGGGTTACGCTTGAATTCGGCTCGGCTACGATCTCTCTGACTTGCGATTGCGTATTCTCCCCTGTATCAACTGAAGCACAAGATAATGCTGGCATAGTGTCAACTGAACTTGTTGATAACGAATTACCAGTATTCTTACTGCTTGCAAACATTTCTGCAATGTTTCTGTACCGATTTTTCGTTGAAATACGACTTGCCGTGTCTTTTCTTGCTTTAGCCACTCTTTTGTACATGATCAATAAGGTCTAGGTCCTACTGCTATACCGGTAATATATTGATTGAGTGTATGGTGCAATACAATAGCTAGGCTACATCCTACAAGATAAAACAGAATAACGACAAAATCTAGAAATGAACGGTTCGCTCAAACTTCCAATGAAAAAATATACCAGAACCGTAAGCACAGGCCTAAGCTTTCTAAGAGATATAACAACTTTGACCGGTAGGCTAACCTTTTATGGCTTATACTCTCTTCAATACCTTTAACTTTGACTAGGTCTATTTGGTGGATAGGCCTTTAGGCCTACAGGACAGGTAATCATTTAGATCAGAATGTTCTAGTAATCGATAGACTAAAATTCTAACTTACTTCAGCCTACTTCTCTCAATTCTCTGGATCACGATTATAATGCTTGAAGACCTCAGCAAACAACATTCCTAAAGAATTTTTTCTGTGACGTAACAATGCATGTGTAACAGTGTAACTGAAATAAGGTTTCGGGAGTCTACGCATAGTCCTAGGTTCAAAGTTTGGAACTATAAAATACACGCGAGTGACGCGATACCAATAAAAAAATTAACTCGATCGATCATGCGGTGTCTAAACTTTTAGTGTCAATAATAAAGATGGTAGGGGGGCCAAGACTATTGCTGGCCCCCCCTACAAAAATTCAGGGGGGCCATGGCCCCCCCACTTCGCAGGCCACTGTCTCCACGGCGAGTTTCTGATGATGATACTCTTTATACCTAACCTCATAACTAATGAAGGAGACCAACTAGATTATTACGCATGTTGCTAACTTGCTATACATGAGAATGCTTGTTTTAGTAAGCGTGCCGCTGTCACTTTGTTGATATAACCGACGTGTTCGCTTGCAATATCAGGATTCGCGTGAGACTACAACTCAGACTTTACACAAGCACGAGATGCGACAAAAAGCTTGATAAGGCTTTATAATTTCGTTGCTTTGCAAAACGAAAACCAAAACAAAAGCTAATTTTTAAGAAAATAAATTTCGTTTCAAAAGTACCGAAAATCGGTACCGAGTAACGATATCGTCGTTACTTTTAAAGAACCGAGTGCCCAGCTCTGGTTGCTACTAATAATACCATTATTACGCCTGCCAATGCTGCCACAATGCACATTGCTGTCTTTCCTTTTTAGTGCTTGCTGATTAAGCTTCAACAAAAAAATATATAAAATATCGTTACATGACTGACTAGGCTACCAAAAATTCGAAATGACACTCTAATTTCGATTAACGATTATTAAAGACATGATACGTAAAATTTTGATGTACCCAGTGGCGTAGCGAGAAATTTTAAAGGGGGTGGGGGGCATAATTTCAACATGTTTTTTCAAGCGTAGTTTTATTCGGCAGAGCTAATTTGAAGCAGATTGAGAAACAAAAAGCTCTAAGGGGTCCGGGGGCATGGTGCCCCGGGAAAATTTTTGAAATGTTACATGCTGTAATGGCTATTTTAGTGCTTTTTGAACATTTTTTAGGCAAATTTTGTTTAAATTTTTTGACCCTAATTCTGATTAGTCCTACTTCACGAACTATGATGCATTTTGTTCGCACCATTTCAATTAAGCGTGCTTAAGGCGTAAGGCTTGTTGTTTTCGAAGAGGTTCGAAATAATAAAAAAATTGCTTTTTGTATCAAAAACATAGTTGAAAACGGCTGGTGATGGGGACACATACCCCTCAATTCACCCCCCCTGGATCTGCCCCTAGCCATGAACTACAAAAACCATTAAAAGAGTCTGGTATATTTCAGTCACTTGGCACCATTTGTTTGTTTTTACTAAAAGGCAAAGTTAAAAGGGGGCCATGGCGCGGAGGCCAGGCAAAAATCTGGGGGGGCATGGCCCCCTCTGGTCCCCCCTTAGAATCGCCACTGGTAGGAATACTTTTGTGTTTCGCACATTGTAGAAAAAGGTTTATTGTCAACAGCATCTGAAGTAGGCCAAGATCAAAGGTAGAAAGTATTGAAGAGAAAAAGTGATCTTTGATCTTTTTTATAATGAAAAGGGAAAAGTGAGTAGGCCTTCTGGTATTCCTGTTTTAAACTGCCCATTGTAATATGCTATGCCTTCGATACCGACAATCTCCACATTGCCTAACCTGAATTAAGCCCCTCCCCATTAGCATCAAAATATGTTGACGCTGTCATTGTTAACTGAGTCAGAGAAAAGTATCGATTTAATTGACGTTATCAATTGATCGATAATCTCTACTTTTCATTTTTCTTATCGAATGCAGAAATTCTCTACTTTTTTTGAGGCATCGAATATCGAATTATTCTTCATTTTTTCATTAACGATTTCCAACCCGGAGCTCTTCAGAGAGAAGTTAATTTTGAAGTCTGATTGGATGTGAATATGACGAGATTTCTTTGGGTGATCTTCAATTTCTAAATCCTGTGATCGTTTTCGCCGATTTTCTTCGTTTCCAAGTTCAATATCTCTCAAGAGAAGTTCGTACTGTGCTTGGGCGTTGACATTTTTAACGTGCTGTTTTAAGTTATAAAGCGATCTTTGATTTGCGGATATCTGCTTGTTTTTCGGTTTGCAGAGCAGACTTAAAAACTCCAAGTTTTTGCCCTTGTTTCATACAAATTTGTAGCACCGGTGGAGATACGGCCAAGGATTTTGGTCCAAAGTGTCACTTCGGTTAGGCCTATTTGAGTTTAATTAATTTGAATTTCGGTTTTTATTTTCTTCATTTTGGGTGTCAGTTCCATTTTCACCCGATGATATTCCATTTCCGGAATTTTCAGTTTCTTTTTCACTAAATCGCTCTATATCACTAGCGCTATACTCTATGATATGAGTATATCAACATTAAATCAAATGCTGTACAATAGTAATAAATTAAAACAAAATAATAATTTAAGCCGATTAGTTTTAATTTTAATGCAAAGTTGTACTCAAACGCTAAGCTTGCTGAGGACAGATCAGAGGGACCTTGACTTAGAAAACCGCAAGGTTCATTCGGTCCCCCTGACCTTGCTACTATTAATTTACTGTGTGTGTGCGTTAAGTTTTGTATTGTGCTTTGTCGAAACAAACTATTACTACTACTAGCCTACACTGATTTTACTTTTGAACAGCACTTATGGAGGAATCAAAATTGCATGATTCTAAGCTTTCTTTTAAATTAGCCTACATCTAAACCATCAGGGCCGGAATTACCAATAGGCTAGGCAGGCCGAAGCTTAGAGCCTCCGAGAAAATAAAAGGCCTCATCACGAACAATAAACACCTTTTTTTTGGTCTTCACCGATATTTTCAGTGAAGACAAGACATCTGCGGACATGAAGACCTTTTTGTTGGTCTTCACCGATTTTTTAGTGGAAAAAACAGAAATGGCCTAGGGCCTCTGTTTAAATCCGGCCCTGTAAACTAGTGATTTACCGCGTGTCGACGCATTACCGTTGCATTGATTAAATATTAACTGTAAAACCGTTGTAGCGACTCTCACTAGCTACACCCCTTTTATCACTTGTTCGGATGACTTTGGAAGTATACGCCTACGGTTCAAGCCCCAGCACCCGATACGGAGACTCAGATGCAGACCTGTCGAGGAAGCTTCAGACTTCACCTTGCTTTTATTTGTATGGAATCTATGGCAGGAATGTGCGCAACTATACACTACATCATAGAAGCGGATGACTTATTTGTGCAAGCTCTACAAGCTACCTATCCCCATATGGACTTTGGGACTGTTTTTGGACACCATAGGTGTACTTGTTTATATTTATTTACGTTTTTGTTTATCCTTCACCCGTTAGGGCAAGTTTAATTATATTACTTTGTTTTAGTCTTTACGTGATTACATCCGGGTGTGTCTCGGGCTCTCGTGCGTCATTGTTTCTGCCTCTTTCGATGTGGATTTCGCTTTGTGAACGTGCCGAGTTAGAGGATCGTGGAGGTGGACAACGTGGTTATAATTATCTACTTTAATCCGAATATACATTAGTGCTAAAAGGACGAGTGGAGGAAGCGTCGGCGGAATGTATACGACATTAACGGTGATTTTGCCTGAAGCAGAACCCTAATTACAAGCCGATTCGCTTCACCGTTTATAATAATATACTAGCCGCCAAGCGTTTCTATTTCTAGAATGTGGAGGCTTAAAACTTATCATAAAAGCAGCGATGTGCGTTGACGCCGCTAATTTGACGGCATCAATTGACGCCGTCAACTTTTTGTTGACGCTAGCCGATGCGCCGTCAATTTTCAAAAAGTTGACGCTAGGCGTTACGCCGTCAAAATTTCAGCCGTTTTAGCGTCAAGCACCAAGCGTCAATTTTTTTTAGATTTCAATACTTTTCTTTGATTTTTTGCAAAACAAGCGAGGTGTTCTTTATATTAAAAACGCTGAAATTGCGATAAATCGGAAAGAGGAAAAATTAACTTCAGTAAATGGGCGCGCAACCGGTTTTGAACGTAAAATATTTGAAGTATTTTTTTCCTATACCAAATAACATCGGTTTTATTCAGTTTTGTGCGTGCGTTTAGATATTAATGGTCACAGCAGAAGGGTGTAAAGTTGCGGTAAATTTTGGGCTTCAACCAAATTTTTTTGTGGTTACTGCTTAAGTTAATTATTATCATTTCGATATTCGGTGCAGGGTTGAATACGGATTTAATGTGTTTTTAAATAGCAGCGCACTCTTACAGCTCTGCAAAAGAACGTTTGATAGTACAGTATTGTACGCAAAGCTTGGTGATAACCGTGTTGTAGCCTATTGCACTTGTACATACGTATAAAACCATTGAACAGACCGATATTTAGCTGTAGGTAAGTAGACCTGAACCAGTGAGTTATAGCAAGTTGTTGATTTATAGAAGATCGTTGTTTTGATAATGGAATATATGCCCCCGATGCACATTGCTGAATCGCATTTATTTCTTTTATATATTTTTCTTTTCACAGAATCTTTAATTTTTTTACCATAGCGAAGTATACATATCATGGTAGATGACTTAGCCGAGCAGCGAACCAGAGCTGGATGTTTGAAGACCTGTCTGGGATTTGACACGCGTTTTCGAGTGTCTCGGTCTCGCTGTGTTAACGTCTCGTCTACAACTCGTACCTTGCAAGTCTTAGAAAATGGTCATGTCTCAATTGAGACAGGAAAAATTTTAGCTTAGAAAGAGTTTTTTGGTCTTTGATACTTCAACAACAAGCACCCGAAGTATATAAAGTAAAAAGTTGTGCCTGATTTTGCACTTTTAAAAAACATTTGATTACATTTTTTAGTACACGTTGCGACAGCGAAATGCAATTCACCTTACGGAAGCTTTTGTTGTGGCCGACTAAACTCCTCATGAAGTCTCGTTTTTCGTCTAGGCCTCGTAACTTTGAAGTCCCGTCTCACCTCAGCGTAAACAGAAAAAGTCTCGTTTTGGGTCTCGAAGCTGTGATCTCTGGCGATAGTTTGGATCCTCGCTTTGGCTCTGCATCGAACCTGCGAGACCACCTCCTCAATTCAATGCGCCGACTACTATAGGCCTACACTGAATTGTAAGCATTTAACACTTTCCTAGAATTAAATCCGGGAAATAAAACGTAGATTTAAATCCGGCACATAATCGCAATTCAATAAGAGTTATTGGTGGTTGTAGTACTAGAGTTAGCATTGTTAAGAGCACACCATATGCTATTCACGGGCTATCTATACCCCAACCAAATGCAAATTCTTATCAAATAAATGATTTTCACATAACCCAAAATAACTAATCAAATATAAAGTTTCTCAAATCTTTCTGTTTGTCGTTTTCTTTCTAATGACTTGGAAACTAGATAAAACTAAGATGTGCAGTTTGTGGTTATAGCCTACCAAGTTAGCAATAACCAGTGTTGCAGTAAGGCCAAGGACCTTAAGGTCGAGACCAAGGCCATGGACTTTAAAACTTTTTGGAGGCCAAAGCCAAGGACACACAAGCCAAGGACATGCAAGTCGAGGCCAAGGACATGGGTCAAGGACAAGGAGCATTTTTCCGATTTTACTGTAGTATGAAATCTTAAAATGTGGATCATTTGGTCATGAAATAATGGTTCGCAAACAATTTATGGCCTAATATTGCAGACCTACAACGACAATCGTTTTCGAAAATTACAGGGTTAACAAAAGTATTTTAATTGATAACAACCTAGTGCTAGGTCTACTAGGCGCAGGGTATAAGGCTATAAATTGATATAAGATGCCCCTCATGAAACTCGCCACAAACTAAAACTAACCCCGATGAATCAAGCATTAAGTTCCTGGTTGTTATTTAACGGTAACTTGTTTAATGTATATAGAAAAAACCCATGCACTAATCCAGTTACAGGCAAACTTATCAGAGTTAAGCAAAAAAACTTTAGGTGTTTTTTTTTTAATCAAATAATTTCTGCATGGAAACAAATATTAATGATGGTTGAAATCTTTACTATACTTTGGTCGACACTTTCTGCTTACTGCATACCAAATTCTTCAACAAGTTTTGCATTTTGTGCTTACAAGCTAGTAGGTAGCCTATAGCCGCTTTTTCTACGTCTGTACTCAATCCGCAGTTCGCTTTCCCATAGATGTAGCCGCATTCTTCGGTACAACATCGTACATTACCATTCCTACCTACAACCTTTGGTGAGCCAGATTTAGTTTAAGAAAGTTCTATCCACCAGGCCGCCACTGTCTCGTACATTAATCATTATAACTAAAAATCAATTCACCAAAGAAGAAACAACAAATCAACGAAAATGCAAGAAATCATAATAGGAACAAAATCACAAAACGAAGCAACACAAAAAGTGAAAAGCACTCACGTGCCACATTCACACTCTAAGAACCAACCCAAAACGTGTTGATTAGATTTAAGAAAAATCAGTGTCGAAAGCACAGACCCCGAAATGCATGCTCGATGGGGTCACATAATAAATCCCCCTTTGCTAAAATCTCTTTCGACTAGGGCTGATGATGCCAGAACAGTTAGCCCCCGATGAGCGAAACAGCTCAGTTTGGGCAGAAAATTAATTATTTTACTCACAATCTACAGCTGCAACGTTAAAAGTTTTCGATTTTGTTATCAACTAATGATGTAGTCAAGTTTTGATGGTCGAGACCGAGACTTCAAGAAAAAAAAAAAAATTCGAGACCATGACCTTATACACTTGAAAATATTCTTAAGCCCGAGCAGAGGCGTCGTGCAGCCAAAAAGTTTGGAGGGGCCCGAGTAATAACTTAAACAGATATTGATCATTTACAACCTTTATAAAAGCCATATTCAGCATTGAGTAACATCACGAAAAAAGGAAATTAGGAAAAGATACCTAAATAAGTCGTGATACCCCAATGTTTGTATAATAAATCGTGAAATTTATTTTAATACCCCAAACCGCTCCTTAATTATGGACAGTATACGCAATCAGTGTGGCCCCACGATTTAACAAAGGTGGAGGACATTACAGGGAGGATAGGGGGAACGCCCCAGCCGCCGTAGGCAAGGTGAGTCTGGGGGCTTAGCCCCCAGTCGCCAACTGATTTTTACGATTATCACATAAAAAACACTCGTTTCAGCACACTTTCTTGTCGAAAAAGGGCATATCGGTACCTGCAGTAATGTGCAGCTAAAATAAATAAAAGCAGGCTGCAATCGTTATTAGTTTTGACGCAGTTGGTGGGATGACGTGTATAGGTGTGTTCTAGACTATAATCTTTAACAACGCATGCAAAATGTTTTTTAAATTCACCACAGATCAAGAAACTAATTTTACTCCTGAGTCGAAGAGATTGATTGAAGCAAAAATTAAAAAACAAAACAATGGAATTTATAGTATAAGAAAGGGGGGCGGGGGTATGGGGTTAGTTTGAAAGACAAAAACAAAATAGCACTGGCTATTATTTTATTTTTTTAATTTTTTAAATTATTAAAAGTAAAACATCTCACTCCCCGAGCCCCAATGACACGACGTCACTGAGCCCGAGATCAAAACTCAGTAAATTTGTTCGAGACCCAAGTTTTACAAACAAAACTTGTCTGACCGAGTGGCCGGCGCATTGGGCAAGGGAGCTGGTTTCGCGGGTTCGATGTCCGGCTGGGCCGTCTACCATGATGCACATACTTCACTAGGATAAAAACCTTAGCTCTGCATGCGTGGCTTCGTAAAAATAGTATTAGGCTAACGCTCTTCGTTTTTGAAGCAAACCTGCATATGCAATAAAATGTTCATAAAATTCATAAAAATTCCATTGTTCAAGCTTAGGCCACAATTTTTATTTGCTACACTGGTCGTACTTTAAGCTATTCCAATCTTCACTGGCCCTACAGTTATTACTCTTAAACGTTTTATAAAGAAGATATAATTTTCCAAGAAGACATACGTTCAAGTTCATCATTTTGAGTCTGCAGTCCTTACTGCACCGGTATTCTAGTAGATCTGTTCTATAATGTGTAAAAACAATTACCATGAGCCTGGCTAGAATGACTTCCCGTGATAAAAAGCTTATTGTACTACCATGCTAAATCTCAAGCTCAGTCCACATGCAAGTGCTCTGAACGAAAAATTCAGAGCATCGAGAAACAGCCTAGCCAAAAAAACTAGACAGCTGCGATTAGCACCACTAACAAATACTGTAATATCAAATAACAGTGCCGGCGCTACATTCTCTTTTACAGATTGCTTTACATCACTGCTTTACTTCAGACTGCTTTGCATGGCTATTAAGCAAATTATGAAGTAAATAAACTACAGTTAATTGAAACTTTGAAGAAAAGTGTAAAGTAGCTTTCTTCCATCATTCTACCCGAGTTTTCGAACCTAAAAGATCTCCCGCTGAAAATCCAATTATCACAGATTAAATTTTCTACAAAAAGCTTTGTTGTTCACAATTTCAGTTTAAAAACCTTTAGGAGAGATTGAGAGAAACAAAATTTTGAATTGTCAAAATTTTGCTTTTCACGATGTAACTTTATAGTTTTCTCATCATGCATTGTCTACTTTTATTTCTCCGCCGCGCGAGCTTACCAAATACTGATGCTTATCGTTATTTGGACGGTTTTTTCTTAAAGCTGCGTGCGTTTTGTGAAAACAATTGCAAAGTTGAATTTTTAAAAATATCAAGTCCTCGAGCCGAGGACAGCGCAAAATCCAAGGCCTAGAAGAGCCGAGGCCAAGGACAACACGGTCGAGGCCAAGGACTTCACAAACCTGTCCTCGAGGCCAAGGACATCCTCGAGGGCTACATCACTGGCAATAACACACCTAATATCAATAGCAGCAACACTCCGGTATATCACACTCACTACTCAGGTGGTTGTATTATGGAGTTAAAACGAGTAAGACTTTCTTGGTAGGGCCTAGGCAGCTTTAGCTGTTACACTGACTAGGGTATTACCATTTACCAGAAGGTGGTGGCGAGGGGTGACTTTGTCTGCCTTCATCCAGTGTAGAGTTACCCTGTTTAACTTGTATGCCCATTTTTACGCGCGGTATTCTCAAAATTCCGGGCCCCCTAAACATTCCGGGCCCGGTACCAAAGTTACCCCCTGAACCCCCCTCTCAACGGCTCTGGTCATTGACTCAATAAATCATGGCAGGAAGCAACGAAAAACGGTGACTTATTTGAAGAGCGTACTGGTATTTCATCTCTGGCAACAATCTCCATTGAGAAGGAAAGACTTCACAAGCTACAGAAAAAGTAAAGTGTAGGCCTACTAGCCTACTACAGTAAAGAGAAAGATGTTTTCGTTCAAAACGATAGGCGTTAAGTTTTTTGTTAACTACAAATAAATGCAAAAACATTCCATTAAGTTGTATTTTGATTTTTAGGGCGCTGCTTCTCTTTGTTGTTGAGTACAATGAACAAAAATTGATGGTGACATAATGGCCCTAGAATAAACAGTGCCTCACCAATTACGAACCTCACAGCACGTCACTGATTCAGAAACGTTAGTTAGTGAGATACTTTAATGATACCGGTAGCCTGCATTCCATCATCATTGCCTTCTTCAGTATATTATCAACATCCCTTCTAATCACATGTCCATATCATCTTACTCCATTCGCCTTTGCCATTCTATCTAACGTTTTCTTCAAACCCAACATCTCCATCAGCTCCTCCGTATTTATTTATTCATTCATTTCAGACCTTCAGCACATCCATTTCCCAACGAAAAAAAAAAAAAAAGCATAACTACAAACACAAACAAAAAAAAAAATTGATAATAATACTGAAACGTCATGGATGCAAACCAGTGAATGTAGAATAGAACTGGCTTCTTACAAAGTCATCACAGCGCACGAGAGCAACAATAATATATTTGCAATTAGATTGGCAGCATCTTGTAACGAACATTGCCACACTCTTTCTTCGAATGGCTGCAAAAGTCGATATGTTATTTCGCACCATCACTGTAGATATGCTTATTTGCCGAGGTAGATTAAACAAAATTCTGTACGCATTACTATATGCAACTCTGATACGATTCATGCACGATTTCAAATATAAACACCACAAATTAAGGCCATACATTGCAGAACCAAAAGTACGAAACAAGCAGTTTTTTACGGTATTAGAGCAAAAGCTAAATTTGCTACGTAACATATTAGCAATGCCATAAGTTGAGCGTAACTGTCAACCGATGTCATCATCGTCCTTTCTAATCGAGTTCGGAATAATCCCTAGATACTTAACCTTCGGCACTAACTCTACAGTAGCATTGTACACAGAGCTGGGCACTCGGTACTTTAAAAGTAACGACGATATCGGTACCAATACTTTGCTAAAAAAGTACCGACGGTACCGATAACGGTACATTTTTGAAGAAGTAACGACGATATCGCTACTCGGTACCGATTTTCGGTACTTTTCAAAAGAAATTCTTTTCTTAAAAATTAATTTTTGTTTTGGTCTACGTCTTGCAAAGCCACGAAATTGAAACCTTATTAAGCTTTTTGTCGCATCTGATGCTAGTGTAAGATCTGAGTTGTAGTCACTCTAGTTATTGCAAGCGAACACTTCGGTTATATCAACAAGGCGACAGCGGCACGCTCACTAAAACAAGCATTCTCATGTATGGCAACATCAATAATCTGTTGATCTCCTGCATAAGTTATGAAGCTAGGTATAACTAAGGAGTATCATTATCAGAACTCGCCCTGGAGAGCAGAAATGTTTGCCACACCCTTGTTTATCTGGCTACGTTGCTACTTTCGAACAATACTAAGGACGTAAAAGAGCTTAATGGCCTATATACGAAAAGATGTTGCAAAGATTCTTGCTGTGCGAAATTCATCATTGTATTGAAGGAGAATGTTTTCGTTTTTAATGCCACTTTCAGCAGAGGTTGATGTATCAGTAGCAGCATACTCAAAACTTTTAGATGAGTCAAAATTTACATTTTTCTCAGAACTTGCAGGTCTATAGTTTTACTTTGATCCAATGACACAGAAATAAATTTTTCTATATAGTCTAAACCAGCGGTCTTCAACCTTTTTTTACAGAATCACCACTTTTTGAAAAGTGTGGGTCCAAATTGCCCCCACAAAGCATTGATGAGCAAAAATAAAAAAAGGTCTGCACGTCCGCAGATCTACTATTTTTCCACTGAAAATCGGTGAAGAACAAAAAAAAAAAAGATCTGAAAGCGGCCCGAAGTTTGCCCAGCTCTGGCGTTGGGGAATTTTTTTATAATTTTTTTATTTATTTCGTTATTTGCAACTCGGGGTGTGCCGGATAGCAAATTTTCCGGATAACCGGATGCTGGATATCCGGCAAATCTACCTTACCGGATATCCGGTAGGGGCCGCAGCCCGGTGGTTGCCGACCACTGATCTACAACAACGTGGTTTTGCGATACTTTTTGAAGATGCTTTTCGCGGAAAATACCGAAAAATTTTTCGCTTTTGCTCTCATAAGTTTTTTAAAAAAAAGTTACCGAAATATCGAGTAAAATCGTCTAAGAAGTAACAACGGTACCAAAAACGGTACATTTTTTAAAAAGTATCGACGGTACCGATAACGGTACTAAAAAAGTACCGCGTTGTAGTACCGCGGTACTTTTGTTTTGTACCGCGGTACTGCCCAACTCTGATTGCACGTTGAAATCCTAGGCACAAAATTAAGATTACGAAAGTTAGTTTTGAACCACATTGCTTTAGTTTTGGAAGAATTAAAAGTAAGATTATGATCATCTGCATACATACAACACTTATTAACTAATTTCTGCAGACCTTTAAGGCTAGGTGCAAAGCAGCAAATGTCATCAGCATACATAAAATTATTAATACATGTTGACCCAATCATGCATCCAATATCTAAACTATTAAGTTCAAAAGAAAGTTGATTCATGTACAGAGATAATAATAAAAGACTCATAACACCTCCCTGGCGTACGCCATTTGAAACTGAAAAACTCGTTGAAACTTGACTTCGCCATTTAACGCACATGCTTTGATTAGAATACCAATATTGAAGCAAACGTATGAATATCATAGGCACTTTGTGTTTTATCATCTTTTCAAACAACAGCGAATGATTAACTTTATCGAATGCTTTTGAAGCATCTAAAAATATGGCAAAAACTGGACTACCATGTTGAGTGTAATGAGAAAGAAGTTGTTTCAACAAAAAAACACACATATCAGTACTGTGACCCTCTTTAAAACCAAATTGATTATCTACAGTCACAAGGTATGATCTTATTTTGTACAAAATGAAGTGTTCGAGAAGTTTGGATATAACACAAGCCACAGTGATGGGTCTATAGTTTGGACTCACCCCTGCATCATCCTGTTCGTTTTTAACAATAGGAGTAATAACTGAAGCTATGCAAGAAGCTGGTATGAAATTATGAGATAAACATAAATTAAACAAGATACTAAGATGCAGATAAATAGATTCATGAGAATGCAAAATATCTTCAGCTTGCAAACCATTAAGTCCAGCTGAAATTAGTTTGAGCTTACTGGCAAGACTTTTTACCAACTCTACAGTGCAGTAATATTGCTCAGCCTATACATAGTGATTAGCATCTTCAAACGACTGCAGAATTGCTGGACTAATAGGTTCATCTACAGAGTTCAGTATTTGTCTGTAATTTTCCTTCCACATCATGGCCAAATTTTGGTCACCTGTGATGCCATCAATTGAGGGAGAAGCAGTGCATGTAGAACCAGAATTGATTCTCTTGATTTGCATCCAGAACTCATTAGAGGGGTGATTTTCTATCATCTTGGCAGCTAAATCGTCAGCAAACTTCTGCCTTAATGTACGTTTATGTTTGCAAAGCTCCTTAAATTGTTTTCTAGATGACGTCATCTTTTCAGACATGACATCTGAATCAGGCTTACAGGTTTTGCACTTCAACCACTCTTTATAATGAACTTTAGCTTGCTGGTGATATTGACTAAAATTAATTGTCCACCCAGGAATAGATTTCCTATTGTGACTTCTCTTCGTGACTGTCTGTTTTCTAACCAAAGCATCTGAACCGGTTTGCAGAGTTGAGACCAAATTACCATATTAGTCAGTGACACTTTTCAGATGATGTTCATTTTTGCAAAGGGAGTTGTTGCACTTGACTGCATCCCAAGGAATTCTCAATTTGCTCAATTCATATTTGGTATAACCATAATAAAATGTTTCGACTATAACAAAAGTCCCGTCATTTCTATTCTTGTCGATTGTTTACAGGGAATCTGTGACATCATAATCCAGCATGTACTGATTTCTTGAAGGTTTTGTTTCATATGTTCTACCTTGAGCAGAACGAGTAGAGGCTTAGATTTGGGGTGTGTAGTTCTTTTGAAGGTTAGATGTATTTTTTTTCCAGGAAGGTGGGAGGTTGCTATGCTGCACTGATGAGACCATAATATGGTCGAAACGCGTCTGCAGCTGCAATGAGTGGGTTGCCATGGGATTTTTCATAATAAAATGATTTAGACTTGAAAATTTTTCATAATAAAATGATTTATCACTAGGGCCCGCTAAAGTCAATAAAGTCAAAAATTTTTCTGGACCTTGTTACATGATTAAATGTGTACTAACGTTCGTTTCAGGTGTTCAGGAGTCTGTTTTGGTAGATTTTACAAGTCAAAATAAAGTCAAAATTTTGCATAAAGTCAAAATTTGTCAAAATTGTCTTTATCAAAAATTTCCTCACAAAAACGAACAAATTTATTTTTTTCAAATATTTTTTTGAATTTTTGAGCTGCTATTAAAATTTTATGCGCAGTTTTATGTGATTTTAAACTTTTGAAATAGTTGTAATATTTGCACTATCGTCACAATAATGCGTGCGGTAATTGAAAAGGAAATAGCACTTATTATGCATAAAACGTCACTGTTGATGCATAAATACCTAATTGTTAGACAATTAATCTAATCCTATAAAAGCCTTGCGCTCTTTACACGTGGTCTTTCAAGTTGCAGCTTGCAAAGCAAAGAATGCCAAAACAAGCCAAATCTTCTATAGCGAAAGTGAGACAAACTTGCCAGGAATATCCGGATGAGTTTTCGGCAACTCCTGCCGGCTACTTGTCTTCGGCTGGAAAGACATTAAAGGATTTATACCCTTCTTTGATGCATGTCACCTGCGTTGCGCACTTATTACATAACTGCGCTATGCGTGTGCGTGCTCATTTTAAAAATATTGAAGTAATAGCAACGATCAAGGTAGCAACAATCAAAAACAAAGATCGCAAGAAAGATTTTCATGATGCTGGTCTGCCATCTCCTCCTGACCCTGTAATTACAAGTTGGGCAAGTTGGTTTATAGCTGCCTTATATTATAGTGAGAACCTTCCAGCTGTCCGTACCATTGTCAACATTTGGACAAGTGCAGGCCTTTTAGTCAGCAGAGCAAAAGACGCTATCAATGTGGAAGGTTTGGTGTCGGACTTGGTTAAAATAAATCAATACTGGACTCTAGCAGCCAACGTAGAGTTTTTAGAAGGAAGTGCCTGCACAATAACCAAAGCATACGGACTGCTGAAGAATGTGCAATTCGATGATGATCCTTGCGCAACTAAAGACTACATTAACAAACGACTATCCAACTCTGATTTAGAAACAATAATAAACTGTACCAACTTGACAATTGACCCAACAAACTACGCACTATTGCAAAAAGCCCAGCCAACCTGTACTGCTGTTGAGAGGTCGTTTTCTATGCTCAATAAATTACCGAGAAAAGACAGAAATTTTGATGTTAAGAACGTAAAAAAATATATGATGCTGTATTACAATAAAACGTCATTGTAATTATTCTGCGTGGCTTTCGTTAAAAAAATCATAGACATACTGTTAGTGTACAGTACAGTTGCGATAGCAACGCAATTTTTGTATTAAACACTAATTGATACCGGTACACACAATGGCTCGTTATCCTAGGTTTTAACGTCATGCGTCGCTTTGTTGCATAAATAATACGCGGAAGCGGTTAAGTCGAAACAAAGTCAAAATTTTACTAAAATAAAGTCAAAAATATATTTTTTTAGGTCAAAAAAAAAAAAAATGGCCCTATTTATCAGTCATTGATACACGACACCAATTAATGTTTGTTTCAATAAATTCTGAATGAAATCCACTAAGATTACTTGATTTTTCATCATTTCCAGTAGCTTGGCAATTGACATAAAGTTCTATCAGTATTGGCCTGTGGTCAGATACCGGTATCATGAATTCATGTAAAATCTTCATATTCGTTATAGATTGATGAGCCGAAAAAGATGCAACGCAATGTTTGAAGAAATATCACCAATTTTCGGAGCATAGAATATAATACCCGAAAATGATTGAATCGACTCTGCAATAAAGAACATAAATAAATAACTGAACTAACGAAACTACGCTGCCACACAATAACTAATAAAGCAGGTTACTCTTAACCGCTGAGCTCAACTGAGCACGCAGTGCGATAACAGAATACAACGGTGGGGCAGCGATAGTGATGTTATAAGTACGACACAAAGATGGTACAAACTCTAGGCATAATTCTACATCCCCCCAGTTTGTTACCTTACCCCATGGAGGATATTAAGCCTTTTGGGATCCAACGCCCGCTTACAGGATCTAGTTCTAAAGCAGGGCGACGAGCACGAGTAGATCGCCTCGAAGAAGGGTTTTCTACGGGAAGTTCTATAGGAGGTTCATCAGCGTCCGCAGGAGGACTGTGGTCTAATGCCAATTCCGTAGAGGGCTCGGGGCAAGATCCTTGGACAGGGTCGTTAAACACAGAGCTGTGATGATAATTGGAAGCAGGTGGGATCGGGCTGGGACCTGGAGCGGTATCGGGTGAAGGAGGTGGCATGTAGGAGGTAGGTTTCTCACATGCGTTGGGGATGACGATCGAGCTTGATTTGTCGGAATAAGACGGAGAAAGCGTCTATTGCGAGTGAATATCTCGAGTCATACCAGGCCAAAACACAGTTACCCGCGCCCGTCGCTCCATAGCAGACGTACCTTGATGGGCGGCATGCAATGCAGAGAGTACTATATGCCTCAGCGATGCAGGTACAACAACACGATCATTATATGGAATGACACCGTCTAAGATGTAATAACCTTCGCAAAAAGGAAGATATTGGTCTAGGTCTACACAATGAGTTTTGGGGCTATCAGAATCAAACTCACACTCTATAGCAGGGGTGGCCAACCAGTCACATGCCAAGAGCCGCATTTCTTGTTGTTGTTTCAGCAAAGAGCCATGTCATACACGCAAGGGATAATGATCGCATCACCATACCTCTTATTGATAGACAATTAGACATGCTTTGCTTAGCTGGATTAGTAGTATACCGGCCAGTTAGCTCAGTTTGTGACGACATCGCTATCGGTGCGGACGGTCTGGGATTCGTTGCCTGGGCGATCTGGATCAAAGTGGACAAAGTGTCGCCACCGCTGCGATGTTTCTTCAAATTCGAGGCTGTGTTGCCCAAAGTCCTTTAAGTTATTCGGACTTTAGTGTTGCCCAGACGCAAAGCTGCGGAGATAATAACTCAAATGGTAGAGTGGTAAGAGCGTCTGCCTCTGGAAATACAGACTCGGGTTTGATTCTGAGTCGAGTCAAATCAATGACTTTTAAATTGATTTGACTCGACTCAGAATCAAACCCAAATGTTTACGGAGATAGTGGGATGTTCTCGCATGTTTGCTTTAACCCATTGATCATTGACGAGGGCGTGGTGGTTATCCTCGGCATCGTTACTCTCAGTAGATGAATTGGTCGGAAGAATTGCTCCTACGTGGCTGTTATTGTGAATGGGTAAATGACTTCTTTCATTCTGAATGGCAGCTGATGTTGGCGAGGCCTGGTTGTGGTGCTTCTTGCGACGGTCTCTCCAGCCTAGTTCCTCGGTTCTCAGTAACAGGGGCAGGAACGGCGGCTTGAACAGCAGATGCCGCCGTCGCGTGACTAAATGAATGACTTTGCAGAAGGGCGCATGCGATGGGTTCTGTCACATCTTCTGACTGGTAGTCGCATTCCGGATAAGCGCAGGATATAACAACCATCTTACGGTACTCGGCCCAACTAGTGATTACTAATCTAGGCTAACCTAGTCGGTTCAATCATGAAGAAATATCACCAATTTTCGGAGCATAGAATATAATACCCGAAAATGATTGAACCGACTCTGCAATAAAGAACATAAATAAATAACTAAACTAACGAAACTACGCTGCCACACAATAACTAATAAAGCAGGTTACTCTTAACCGCTGAGCTCAACTGAGCACGCAGTCATTGTTGCCAGATATCAATTTACTCAAGTATCTAGATTGTTTACCAAAAGTATCTAGGAAGTAGCTAGATTTTTGACTAAACCACATCTAAACAACAAAAGTATCTAGATTAGTATCAAACTACAAAAAGTGCGTTAATGCGACAAAAAACAAGCGATATTACGGAGTCTGACATGAAGTAACTTATATACAGCATTTAATAATAGCACACATTCAGTTTTTCGAGAAATATTCTGCCTAATGAAGACACATTTTAGTCGCAGTTACATCGAAACACCTTTAAACACATCATAGCCAGTGGCGTTGCCGGCCCAAAATTTCGGGGGGGCAAAACTTCACAAGCTTTTCCAGTGGCGCATCCAGGATTCGGCAAAGGGGGTGCCCAACCGGGGGTGTGGTGGCGAAGCTCCCTGCCGCCAGAGGTTAATGGGGTCTGGGGGCTCTGCCCCCAGCCGCCACGGATTTTTAGGGTTTTTGCAAGAAAAATACTCATTTTAGCGTAGTTGTTTTGTCAAAAAGTGGTCTTAATCCGCCCCTGCTTGCGTTGTTAGTACATTTACGTTATAGCATTAGTATCTTTGTTTTGTAGGCTAGTGGTCCCTGAAAATATTCTGGGGGGGGACAATTGCCCCTTTTGCCCCCCCTCCCTGGTCACGCCCCTGATCATAGCCACAAATTCAAGCAAAAAATGAATGAAAATAAACACAACAGAGAACTATCATGGATCTGCTAGTCGATTAAGTCATATGATCAGCTTTCAGCAATTGTCTCTATAATGGTTTTAAATGGACTAAACTTTGAATTTAGCAGTTTCATGAACTTCCTGGTAAACTTACGCACTAACAGTGTAGGCTATATAGCCTATATTAGTAGAAGCATCTGTGAATCTTGTGCACAGCACACTATCCTTTTTAGTACTGTAGGCTTACTCCACTGCAACTTCACACAAAACAATCAAAAAAATTAACTGCACATGTGCTCAATCAAAGTTTTTCAACAAAACAGAAAACACCACAATATTCCAAAAGTCTACAAGACGAATGTGTATTGTGTACTGTGTAGAGGCGAAGCCTAAAACACTTAATAGATTGTAACAGAAGTTCTGAACTATCTAGAATTAGCAAATGCTCTCTTCACTTTATCATCTTTTTAGAACATAGCCCTCAAAAAATTGTTAAAATTAACTCAGCTTATAAATAGCTTACAACAACTGAACTACCGGCAGGCTACTCGCAGAATTTGATCATTATGATTGGATTTTATGCACACCAGGAAAACTAACTTGTGCATTATGTACCGCAGTTAATCCGGTTATTGTGTTGCTCACTCAGTTCAGTGTAAAATTTAGGCCATTAAAAGCACCGGTACTGAGCTGAACACTCGGAAGAACGGCTCACAAAATTAAAGCGATAATTTCTGGTGTAGCACCTACGTGCTCCACTAGCCTAGAATTAACTTCAGGATAAAATGAAAATAATGCACCGATCGATGTGAAATTAACGTTACCAGCGGTTGCATCATTGTTTACGCGCCTTCTGGTTTGGGTTACTGAAAAATTAACCTTGTGCTTTTCGTTGGCTCTTGCAGGGATCAGTTTAAGCATTGTTTACTGTTTCTAATGATTATTTTGAACTGCAAGAAGTTGGAACAAGTCTATAATTCCATACCTGATGAATTTCCACTGAAGTTGATTGCCGAACAGTACAAGCTAAAGCCTAAAAGTTCAACTATGCTAGTTCCCCATTTGAAGTTGAAGGATAAAACAACATCTGGTCTTAAACACTATTCAGTCGCGAGTGTCAGTCTTTGTTCGAAGTTGGTAAGTCATTTCAACGCATTTGGACTGTCTCAACTGAACTTTGTGAATGCTAGTGGCTGTTTGGCTTTAACATTCTAGTTCTACGGTATACAGGACCGGATTAAGGGTTTCTGAGGCCTGGGGCTATTTGGTAGTCAGGGGCCTGTTTTGTCCCCGTCAGTCCTAGACCTGCTGAAATATGTAACCTACATACCAGTATTAAACACATTCAAAAAACAAATTTTCTGAACCTATTTTGCACGTACAAAGCTTTAGAAGATGTCATACCGCAGAGCCCCAATTTCCGCAAATACGCTTTCTGTTTGTTGTTTTGTAAGTGATTCTACGATTAGTTTTCCCCAAGCCATGCAAAGTTTGCGTTAACCTCCTTCACAGCCTCTATTTCAGGGATGGCAAACCACTGACCCGCGGATCACCTAGTGACCCACTTGTAGTTTCAAAAATATTACAATGAAAACGGTAACGAACATCAACGTAGTGAAGAAAAGCTTATCTTTCCATACTGCGGCATTGAAGACGGGAAGCTGGGTATTTTTGAGGTGAAGATCCTTTTTTTTTGTTCTTTGCACAGATTTCGGAAGAACTTGGGTTCAAGCCCTTCGTTAATATGATTACATCCACAACCCACGTTTTTTCTTGTTTCGGTCTACGACCTTAAATTTGATCCACCAATTAAAAAGGTTTGCCATCCCTGCTCTATTTCGTATCTTAACGTCATTTTACGAAAATTCGTACGGCATTTTGTGTGAAACCATAAGTCTATGGTGAAACCATCTTTAGTTTACGCTGCTGTCTATGAATTATGCAACGAAATAATCATAAATTAATGACTCGCTAAAACGACGACATTTCTTCGGAGCTGCGTTGCCCTGCAGGCTCTATGTCACGTAGATGGACCCCCGCTACATGTATCACCCTTCCGCGTAATCTTGAGTTAATGAAGATTTAGATCAGGGTTGGGGAACCTGCGGCCCGCTTAAGTTTTGAATGTGGCCCGCGTCAGAACTTTAATTGTTAAGTGTACAACAAAATGGTGGAATATAAAGCATTAAGATTTCTTAAAAACTGCGTCACATTTAACTACATGCTATATATTTATAGCATAAAAAACGCGCAAAAGTCTCTGATTTTACGGAAAAAAAACAGCTCAGCATGAATGTTGTTAAATTTGCGACGAAATATTGTGCCTTTTTAAAGCGAAATTTAACAATTAAAAGTAAATGTGGCCCGCTGAAAATATTATGCTGTGCTTTACCGGTTCTCCACCCCTGATTTAGATTGATTTCCTTCTAGTTACCGGATAGAACGTTACATCACACACTGTAACCGATGCTGGGCTATTGATAGTATTTGATTGTGATTTGTTTCAAAATTTACACAGCAATGAACATTCATATCAATCATAATTTTATTTATTCAGTTTAAATTCTGTTTCGAAAACCGTTAAATTCGTTGTACAATATGCTGCAGAACAATCATATTGCGTCGGAATGTTTTTATATACATTGTTTGGCATTTTTTTGCTTCCTGCAATTTTGACCCAAAACATGGAGAGATTTGATTTGTTAGGAGGGGCTGGAATAATTTCAAAGCTGGCTTCTGGACCCTGTTTCCTGCTCCGATGAATGCCTCAGCCGTTGGGCTGGTAACGCAATACTGGTCCGAATCTCGCAACGTAAAGTATGTCCAAATCTCACAAACTCGTAATCAGTCTTCTTGGATTTCGTTTACTTGCCGCAGATCTTGTGATTTAAATTCAAGAGTAAAATCATTGAAACTTTTGGCGTTGATACAATCTTGAATCGCTCACTTAGCCCTAACCTAAACTGGATAGATTAGGCCTATAAAGATTGGTAATTCGTATTCAACTTTAAAATAAAATAGTTGATTGATGAAAAAATCACTTAGTTCATAATAAGTTGTAATCGAGAGGCCTATTTTGGTCGGTGGGCCTGGGGCTGCAGCCCCATCAGCCCCCGCCTTAATCCGGCCCTGACGGTATATATGCTCAACGCAGCATTGCAGGGCCTATACCCGCCAGCAGCCGCTACACTGGCATTCTTCCGCGAAGGGATAAAACAATAAACAAACTGGATAGCTATAGAAGTATGTAGATAAGTAGCTAGGATCTAGACCATAAAATTGGTATCTAAGGGGACTAAATAAGTATCAAGATCTACATACTAAGTAGCTAAGTTGGCAACACTGCATGCAGTGCGATAACAGAATACAACGGTAGGGCAGCGATAGTGATGTCATAAGTACGACACAAAGATGGTACAAACTCTAGGCATAATTCTACAATGGTCAATCCAGCTATTACAACCGTTAATTTCACTAACATAAGTAAAACTATTTTGAGGCAGCATTACCTCATCCGACAAAATACGATCATTTTCACCACAAAACTCCTTTAAGATTGGTCCAAATGCATTGGCTGCACTAGCATTAAAATCACCAAGAATGTAAACTTTGGCATCATTCAATTTCTTGTAGAAAGATTGTAGTTGCCCTAAATAAGAGTCAAAGTTTTCCTGGCTTTGATTGCCACAGTATGAAAAGTAGACATTAATGAAAACCACAGATTCAACAAATGAGGTTATTCGAACCCCAATAATTTCTCCAGTATAACTAACCACGCGTTCAGCCTTTAAATCTTTTTTCCAAAATATGGCAGTTCCACCAAATGGTCGACTTTTTCTGATGCCTAATTTATCATTTACTGGTGAATATCCATATGAGAAGTGAGTGCTACTGCCTGTTTGTAAAAAATCAAGGTTTTGTTGGGTCAACCATGTTTCCTGTACAAGAACAATGTCGCAAATATCACATAGGTTTTGAACATCTTTATAGGAGCTTTTAATGCCTCTACAGTGTTGTAGGTTGCAACAGACAATTTATGAAGATTCATTATTATCAACATCATTTAAATTACCAGCACTTGGTCTTAGTGAATAATCCACCATGTCATTTCTTTTATAGTATCGTTTCACTAGCAAGCCTTCTGGCCAATTGTCCAAATTAAGTGACTCATCAAAGCTAATTCCATTAATTTGTAAATAAAACGATGCATATGTGTTATATTTGGTTTGAAGTTGTCGACATGAAACACTACATGCTGATTTAAATTGAGCTGATACAAAGCTCTCTACCTCTGCTGCAGTAGTATCCGGATTTAAACGTGATATAAAAACATCAGCTGGTCTTCTTTGCGTTTGAATGGGTTTCAGGGATGCACCTTTCGTTTTACCTATAAAAGGCCTGCTGAGTGTTTTAGTTTTCTCTTGCACAACCTTCCAGTCATGAGAGCTTGACATCAAATTGTTTGAGTTCACTTGCAGGTTCTCACTGCTGTTACTAGAGTTTGTCTGCTTCATCATGTCTGCATAGGATTTAGTACCAGATGTCTGCTCTTCAGCATACATCTCATCCCCTTCATCCAAAGGAGGATTTTTACCTCCAGTTGGGTCTATCTTTTGTGCAGTTACATCATTTTTCCTCTGCCTGGCTTCTCTTTTGTAAAGTGCAGAGAGCTCTGACACCATGCATCTTAATTCAGCAATTTGCTCAGATATATTCTTCTGAGAAGACGAATCATTTTTTAACTGTAAAACTTCTTTTTTTCAGGCATAGAATTCCTCCATCATTGAATAGGTGTCAATATCTTTCAAATCCAATGATGGAAAATCACAAGTCTCGGTCACAAAGTTTAATGATTTGTCATTATCTTCTGTAATACAATGCAGTCTTTCCAAGATACCTTTTATATTCATTTCGCTCTTGCCATCGGCCCATCACCAGCTCTTTTAACATTTCTCACATCAGGAAAATGCTTAAATAATTCATTTTTGGCATCCTTATCAGTATAAAAATCAGCAACCGCTTTGATGAAAATGTCAGCTTATTCTTTCTATCCACTAATTTTATTCCACACATTGACCTCACCATGGCTCTCACAATCCATGACCTCACCATCGGTTTAATTGAAGTTATGATTTTACCAAAACGCTGCATGTCGTTTATTTGTTCAAGCCATTGCGATCTATAAAGTCCAGGGCTGCGAACTCGAACTCCGTTGTTTTTGCCGAACTCGAAAAATAAAATTCTTAGAACTACAACTTGAACTCGGACTTGCAAATATTTCTTGAACCCGAACTCGGTTAAAAACCGATCGAGTTCGCAGCCCTGGTCAGCGAGCAACAAATACACCCACATGTACGAAGTAGTCAAATTCATGGATTGTTTTATTACAGTAGGTATGGTATAATCTACCGAGTAAAGTAAGTTTCCTGAAAGAATCATAAGCTCTGCAAAGGAACCCGTTCGTTGGAGTATTGCGCAAACGGAAGGTTGCTTAGGCGGCTTAATGAAAGTCACTAAACGGAGTTTTTCCATCTTGAATGGAAGGACGCGAACTTCGGCGTGAGCTTGTATAGCGTCTCCGAACGCTTTCTTGTTATGGGGTAAATAAATGCTACCGATCACACAATAATTGAAAAAAAAAAAACGATTTTCAAGAAATTGCCATATTTTTAAGAACTGAACAACATTCACTCACCGGTATTGATGATTTTTTTGTAAGATGGTATTTAAGCCAACTATTTATGATTTATGCTAATTCTAGACCCTTAAAATCTTCATAAATATCTTCATTACGTCGCACACATTTTCAAAGCAGCTTTTAATTTCAACGCAAAACAGTTTTATGAAAAAACAAAAACTTTTTATAAAATATGAGCGCGTCAACCAAGGCAACTTGAACTCTGAACAACAAAAAGGAAACTTGTGGCGTTGCAACCCGACACAATCACTTTCCATCAAAATTATATACAGTCAAATGTAGTAACAGTGGAACACAAAACCAAAAAACGCAAAAGAAAAACGCGCTCACACAGCTTATCTGTCGACATATGAGCACGACACTACATAACAAAAACCACTGTTACCAAAGAAAAATTGCATTAGGATATGGCAATAGCTCATAAATAGAAGACAAAGGACGAACTTATTCGCATATATGACATGAAACTGTATCCTAGGTAGGCAGCAGCAGGGCTGCTATGACGAAACACAGTGTTACGAAGCAAGTTGATGGGGCGGTATGTGGCAGGGGCAGCCGTATCTAGTCAAGTGGTCAGTCAGCAGTAGGTGATGTGAAAACTATCAGACTTTTATGTAGGCGTTTCTTGAAAAAATTTGCTTCAAAATTGATCAAATTTCATTAAAAAAGTAACCGCACAGGTAGTAGCATTTCCTTTTCAAATTAAAATTCTTGAAGTCTGGTAAAAATATACACTTCAAAGCTGGGCATTTGAAATTAAGAGTCTTGTATTGGTCTGATGTGATGGAACAGGCGCCCTTTACGCCGGCGTTACAGAAATCAGCTTGCAAAACAATGTAGTGACAATCAACATCGCTTAAGTACTAGACAAATATGTTTGGCAGTTCGAACAGCCACTCGCTGTTCGATTCTGAGTGAGGTGCAAAATTTTGTTACGACATAAAGTGGCTGAGACGGTACACAACAGAATGGCTTTCAACAAAGGAATGAACTTGGCAACAGAATAACCTCAGTAGATGCGCTTGTGATGCAGCTACCATCCTCAATCATTTGAAGAAACAGAACTGCATTTCGAAACTATCTCAAGCAGAGTTGGGTGAAAAAAAGCGCTAAAAAACGTAAATTGAGAGCAGCTAGCAACGAAAAAGGTAAACAATAACGTAACCCCAAACAAACTAACAAGTAACCAAAAACAAACGCTTGTGTTAATTGGAAATAGCAGATACTGCAATAGTAAAGCAGAGTAAGATCACGGGGGTCATGCCTCGTTGGAAGATTGCTCTTTTTCCGGCGAGTTTGACGAAGTGCGCCGGGGAAGATTGAAACCCTGCAACGAAATAAAAAATTAACGAAACCTATCAACCTCGAAATATTCTACTAGCTTTACATGCGGAGGAGTGTGCTGGGTCCATACCGTAATCAGGGCTGTGAGTAACGCGTTACAACTATAACGCGTTACATGTACTCGTTACATTTGCTGTAATTTTAGATGGTAATTAATTACATTTTTTTCAAAGTAATGGTAATTCGGAATTAATTACAATTTGTGAGGAACGAGTACAATTTTAGTTTAATTGAAATTACAAAGTTACTAATTCCTTTTTTCTTCTAGAAACTTTGTTTTTTGATCCGCTTCAACAAAGCACAAAGTTTAATTTTCACAGCGACAAGATCTTATCATGCACGCGCTTGTTTTCGGCTTCTGCTGGCATTGGTCAATAGTCATGTCAATCAAAATTTGCCCGTAAATGATCATGTCAAAATATCCAATCAATTTTTAAGCGAAACTCTATACAAGTAAATTGGTCACTTCCCATAGCAAAGGAATTTGAAATTAGTAATTTAAAAATTACGTTTTTCCTCGCTTAATTTTGTAATTGGAATAATTAGTTACTTTATTAATGAAGTAATTTTACTCGGTAATTAGTTACTTTTTCGGCCAAGGAATTGGAATTGGAATTAATTACTTTTTTTGAGGAATTTTTACAATCCTGGCCGTAATACAAATTAAAATATTTAAGCAACAACTTCTACCAGTCAATGGGTCATTAAACATCATGGCTTTACCCACTGGTTTAAAGCGCTTCATACCCAAAGGCATTTTTTAGGAGCAAGACTACATTATGTAGAATAAAATCTGCCCAGGCCTTGGAGCATTGATCTCTCCTTTTGGCTATGAAAGCAACCATGCGTTTGTTTGATAGGGAACGACTTTCTGTAGCAACATTGGAGTGATTGAATCCACTGCACCAGCTTGAAATGGCTCACCAATTTACAGAAGTATGATTTAAAGATCTATTTTTATTGAGGAGGTTTCATTCGTGTTCTTACAATAAAAAAATATATATGCTCTGATCAAGTCATCGAGCACACTGTTTGCTGGAAGCAATCATCACTTTGAGTTGCTTATAACTGTTCCTGGCCCCACCGACGTGTTGAGCACTTTCTAGCATATCAGTAAATCAACACGAACCAAAACAGAGGTTTTATTCGTGTTCTTACAACAACAAAAAAATATATAAAAAAAAAGTTATATTTAGGAAGATAATGTGAATTTGCATTGAGCGCAGTCAAAAGTGCGTGATAGAGCAAGAGAAAAAGGTGTCGGTCATAACGTTTACTCAATTTACCACTCACCACGGCATTTTCAGTTGGTCCTCGCGGTTGTCGAAGTACGACCACAGTTGGCCCATTGGTTGGCTCGCATGTGCTGCGGAGACGCAGACGTTCTGGTCGGGGTTGATTGGGAGTTGTCTCAGCAAGACGAACTTTTGAAGCAGAGAATTTTCCTGTTTAAAAACGGATTTAAAATAACTCAGTTGGCAGTAAAATAAGTCTTGTATTGAAATGCTAACTATTCCACTCGCAAAACACTGAAACGATTTAGTTGCGGTCAACACAGCAAAACTTCAACGATCTAAGCTACACGTGAAATCTCATAATACAGGGCAGGAGTTGGTATTAGTCTTACGCGGGAAATGGAGCACTCTGTGGAAGTGTTTGAGTATTAACTTATCGCTCAGTACACCGTCTAACATTCCACCTACGATAACTGGTGAGCACTGAACAATGGTCACACTTCCAGGACAAGGTTAATGAAAGAAAAGTTACAATAAGTTTGAATCAAAAATCAAATCTTCACTATATTCGCAGAAGCGTGTAAGGAGAAGCGGGGCCCATCTCCGCAGCTTTGCGCCAGGGTAACACACCTTTGAAGACACTTGGCAGCAGTGGCGAGCCATTGGCGGTACCGTGCCCCGTTGGACCGGTCTGAGAATCGCACCCAGACCTCCAGCATCCATAGCAATGTCCTTAACCACTGAACCAACAGCCGGAACCACTATCCAGCTTACCACTACAAATCTTCATGATACTCAACTCAGTTACTCACGGTATCACGTCGTAGCGCGCAACGAGCGACAGGGATTATCTCCGCAGCTCAGCGCCTGGGCAGCACAGCTGCGAAGAAACATATCGCAGCGGTGGCCAGCCGATTTGACCGAGCCGGTAATCGAACCCCAGACCTCCTGTACCGATAGCTATGTGCTTAACACATCCAACTGTGCTACCCGGCTCACCACTTCTCTGGTTGTAAATGACCGAAAATTCCACCATGCTTCCTGGAGATATTTGTTGGTTCGGCTCACGTATTTCGGACATATGGAAAAAAAGCTTGCCGTTTCCACCCACACTATCGCCTCCTTTTACTTCATAGTTTATAAAACCATACTGGAAAAACAAATTCGAATAATTAATGGGTTAGCGTAGGCCCGAATGAGTAATAGATACGTTTAAAGCCGATGGCGTTTAAAACATAGTTCGGGTGGTTGCTAATCAAGAACAGTGCTAAACCTTTAAAGTTCTTTGATTTTAAAGCATTCACGCCAGTCAGTTGTGCGGTTGATCACAGTTCGAAATCTGTGACCGCACTTGTAAACGTACCTAAGCTATGAAAACTATATGAAGAACACTGAAGCCAGAGAAGAATTCATCATGATTGTCTAAAATGACTGCAGAAAGTTTGCATGACGTGTACTTTAGGGTGCTTCAAAAAAATCAAGTTTTGAAATTTTCAAGGGTTATCCTTCCAAAATATTCTATTCACTATTGAAACACCATGTTTGAAATATTTTTGAAAAATATTGTTATTTGGGGGTTCCCCAAGCCACCTAAAATTTTGATGTTTTTGGACGAAAACCTGAAAACTTGAATTAGCTGCAATTCCAAAGTTTTTTATGCAAACTTGTGATTGTTTAATGTTTAGGTTCATTTTTATCAGCATAGTGAGCACTATCATTTGAAGAAGTTAAAAAACTTGGATAAAGATTTTTTCATTTTCAATTTTCTTACCAATTCTAAATTACACGCCGAAATACACTGAAATATACATATTTTCAAAAATTAATTGCTTGCAAGTTTTTAACTCAAAGTTATGCAGACGTTTTATAATGAAAACACTGCAACACTGAGATCCTTATAATTATTGAAAAAATTTAAATCTCACGTCCAAGATCGTATTTAGGGGGGGATGAGAGGGGTTCAACCCCCTACCCCCCGAAATATTCTTTTAAGTTTGAGCTAAGACAGTCCAAGCCCTGCAATCGTCAAAACATAGCTTAGTACGCAGTAGTAGGATGTAACATTTTGACCCACAAGTCATTGCTGCAATATGCGTTTCTTGATAAATCATAAAGGTCAGCGCTTTAGGTGCGGGGTGCCGTAGCATGTGGTGGATCTGCCATATGATTGATCAAGGCCATATTTAGGAGTGATATGGGGGGATTAAACTCCTGAAACACTTTTGTAAATTTTAACTAACACACTACAAGTCTAGAAATCATCAGAAATGTAGTATGCAAGTACTGCAGTAGAATGTAACATTTCGTCCCCTTAGTCATCGTTGCATTAGTGCGTTTCCTTATAATAATGTTTAGCTCTCAAGCACAGGATGCCCGTGCCGCAACATTTCGTACATTCGCTGTATAATTCATCTAGCTCATAGCTGGCGCCAGAGCAGTCGACTTACAGGGGCCAAGCGTTTATCAGGGACGGGCCAAAGTTTGAAATTAAGCACAAAAGCCGCTGTCTTTAAAAGAGTAAGCTTGTTAATTGGGGGGGGGGGGGGGGGGGGGGGCAGGCTCCCTTGCCTCCCCCCCCCCCTTGGCACTGGCCATGATCTATCTATAACCGTATTGGAATATATATGACACGTACCCATAAAAAAGCTGAAGCCTTTGTGTACTACTCACACAAATTACGGTAAAGCATGGCGATTGATTTAAAGATGAACTGTTGTTTGTCAAATTGATTGCTATTATTAGTGGTCGCTCGTCAGTGGCGTAAAAGGAGCAGGCGCCTGGCTTGTAAAACTGTCGCCACATGTGCACTATCGGTACCAGTTTACTGCAAATGTGACAATAACGTCATGTTCAACTGATAAATAGGTTTGATTATGGGTCGGATGATACTGCTTGCTCGAAAAACAAGTCGCATTCTGCATAATTACGCTGAACAAAGCTTGATATTTACAATTATTTTGGTGGGCTAGTGCAAATCTGGACGCATTGAAGGTGCAAAAGTAACATATAATTTGTTTTATTTTCTAAGAAAATTCTTGTATTACATAAAATCAATGCTTGCTCACAGAACAGATTATGAGTTTACATGAATTCAAATAAGAAAGTGATAAAATCCTCCTGTTATACTTGTTTTTCGAAACTCATTACAGCTGCAGCGAATTCTTTGCAGTGAGAATTAGTTTACATACCAATACGGTGATCTTCAACCAAGGATTGCTGCCCTGCAGCCTGCATGAATGCAATAAGCTGAGGGTCTGATCCAATTTGATTTTAGTCTTAACGGAATATAAAAATTTAATCGTCAGCTTAGTAAATGTCTGCCACTTCCTGCGTATTACCTTTAATTATGCTCCGTACAGAAGCTATATATTCGCGCTCTGGAAGCATCAAGGCACTGTATGCAGTTGCATTTGCATTCTACCAGATAATTTTTGGTCACAGGAAAAGTTTTACAAGAAATATACCTAATTTTGACAAAATTTGCGCCTCAAGGTTAGAAAATCTCAAAATTTTGGGTTCGGATCCGGGCTAAGATTTTGCTTGAATTTACAGCCCTAATGCAATAGCAAATAACACACATGCATACAAGTAGGCTATAGCAATGATTGTAGTGCGTAGTGAATAAAGGTACCCTCACTGCAAACCAGATCTTTACTCTAAGCGTAGCTCACGCATTTGCACCAGTGCAAAACTTTTCTGGACGTTTGACTAAAGAAGAAGACCAACTGCAATATTTTCTACAAGTCATTTCTCAGCACCAAAAATAATTTCCCAAACCGCTAAGGAACACGTTAAGTGTGCAACGATGAATGGCTCGTTCCCACGAAACTATTATTCTAAACAGAAAATATCTTCCTTCTCATGGTGGAAGTCTCAATAAAGCTTCAAGTATGCACTGTGTTTAACTGTATAAATATCAACTTGATTCATAGCAACAGAACGAGGCTAGTGTTCTGATTACAAAACCTTTGCATAACTTCGAGTAAAAAACTTACAAGCAAATAACTTTTGCAAAATATGAATATTTCAGTGTATCTTTAGCATGTAATTTGAATTTTTAAAAATTTGAAAAAAATCTTGATCCAAGTTTTTTAACTTCTTTAAATGATGGTGCTCATTATGCTGATAAAAATGAACCTAAACATTAAACAACCGCAAGTTTGCATAAAAAACTTTGGAATTGCAGCTAATTCAAGTTTTCAGGTTTTCACCAAAAGCATCAAAATTTTAGGTGGCTTGTGGAACCCCCAATAATCAATATTTTTCAAAAATATTTGACACATGGTGTTTTAATAGTGAATGGAATGTTTTGGAAGGGTAGCCCATAAAACTTAAAAAAAAAATTTTTTTCTCCCATTTTTGAAGCAACCTAGTGTACTTCACCAGCTACAAAACCGCACAAATTACAGCGACAAACCATATCTAGGTGAAGGACGACAATATTACCTTGTTTCCCGAAAATCAGACAAGGTCTTATAATAATTTTCTTTCGAAAAATAACACCAGGGCTTATTTTATGAGATGTCATCTATTTTCACACAAGTTTGAATAGTAGCGTGATCTTCATGTTATTTCAGGTCATTGAACCTTTCCTCTCCCACACCCTTTTGAATCTGATCATTATTCAGCTGATTTTATTCAGCTTTTTAAGCAGTGAAAACACACTCGAGCAGCACAAAAAAATTGGGCTATCGCTTATGTTACATGTAAAAGGTAGCGCTTATATCAAAATCATTTTTAAAATTTCGGGCTGGGTCTACAGTCGCGGAAACACGGTATTCATTATAACCACTACTTACCTCTCCTTTAATACTTTCTACAGTGGCTCGTACTGTTTCACGCGTGACATTGACATTAACAGCTCGCTGCGCATTGCTTTGCACGTTTGTGCTAATCTAAAACAAATCGGGTAAGGTAGAAACTACGCCGTAACATAAGTGCCAAGAGATACGTACTTGAAATGTAACCTTGTCCCCGACTTGAATAAAATCTCTCCGATCACAAAGACTCAGAGGACTGTACGCTATTGTTTTAATGATCGTAGTTTGGCCTTGAAAATAAAACAAAATTAAGCAGTGCAATCACTTTTCTCTGTTGCACATTCAAATTTATCGCTCCTTACGCGTTCGCGCACTATTAACCTGCAATGTGTGTGTCAACAAAAATCGGGAACACATTGTTGTCTAAACCCCAGGAAAGGCGGAATTAGGAGTGACAGCAGACACACAATTACCCCGTCCACGTGTCCAATTTCCTTGGGCTTCAAGCCCACGCTTCTTGGTTCTAGTTTCTGCATCATAATCAACTTTTTCACGTCATAGTTGAGAAAGTGATAATGAGAGCAAGAAACTGATCTCGATGCGGAAACTAGAACCAACAACTGCGCGCCTAAACTAACGGAAATTGGATATTTGACAGCGTAATTGTATCTACTGCTGGTGATTAACTACAACTGAAACATTGCATTGCGATGCAAGCAACTCCAACATTGGGACGATCACATAGTTTACTACGATCAAACAAATTTAAGTGTAAATTTTTGTACCAGTGATGATAGCGATAAAATGCCTGCATTGATGAAATCCTAACTCATAACCACGATTATTTGCGATTTGCTAAATAATCAGAAAAATCTCTTCATGAAAGATGGAATAATGAAATACAAGCGCATCTCTATCGGCGTGGGAGGTCTGGGGTTCGATTCCCGGGCCAGTCTGTGTTGCCCCAGTCGCGAAACTGAGGAAATGGGCCCCGCCAATCGTTACACGCGTCGGCGAATATAATGCAGATTTCAATTGATTTTTAACTGTTACCAGCTTCCATTGTTTCTTTGTATTCAATTAGACCTTCATAAGTGCTTTGCGCAGGATTGACAGACTTTAACGGCTTCAAAACCTTGCCTGAAAACCGACAATAAAATTACTGAACGAAATTGCAAAACACGAAGGCATTACTGAAAAGGCTACATTGTACACTTTATACACAACTCTGAACACCACGAGTAAAAAACACAGAAATAAAGTGCTTGCATAAAGCTGTGGATTTGAGGAACGCATTTTTAACATGCCAATTGCCAAGTGTCTTACACTGCAATTGAGAAAGCAATTTTATACACATGACGACAGGAATCGACTTAAGAGAGCATGGGTATCCGTAGTCGAAAATAATCTCGTGCAAAGCAGAACTTGCCTATACTGTTTTGTCTCTTTGGTAATAAGAAAGACACTATTCCACAAGTACCTAATAACCTACTGTAGCGTGAATTAGAATTGTTTTAATTTGATTTAATCAAGAAATCAAATTAAAATTGATGTACTAAATGAACATATACGAGCAATATCGTGCATTACCTAACAATTATTGCAAGTTAAAGCAAGGTACAACTTCCATTAGCAGAGTGATCGGTAACTGTCAATAGCTAGAGCTTGTATTATAAGTTAAGTCACTAGATGATAAACCCACTACAGCCTGCTTCGCCAGTGTCGGCTCGCAACGGCGAAACAGGCTGTAGTAGTGTTTCTAGTTTACTGGGTATCTAACAATAAGAGAGAAATTATTACACTCCATTGACAGAGCTACCTTTGACAACTTTACCAGCAACGATAGATTGGGATGGTAAGTCATCATCGCTAATTCGTTGCACCTGCATGGCACAAGGTTTCTCTTCTGCAAAAAAGAACCTCATGAATTTAACTGCTATCAGAGATTTCACTTGCATCGAGATACGCTGAAGCGTGTCACGAGCGGATTACGAGACAAGAAATATTGGCTTTCCTAATACGCAACCACAATCAGTTACAAACGATATGGAAGAGGCTTAGAAAGTCAAAAACCCAACTACTGAGTGATCATACCAAAAACTTAGGTAGCAAAAACACAGCATCTTAACCAACTGAAAACAACAATATCTTGATGCTAATGGCCACGATTTTTAGACGTCTTGGAGTTGACGGCCATCTATCTACCATACCAAGATGGGGGAAATCCGCAAAGTGCCTTCCCAAACTGCACAACAAGTAAACTTGCTGGCTTGTTCTCCGCACAAATCCTGTATTACTGAGCGTCAAGCAAGAAAGCTGTGAATACCAAATTTATAGTCGTTGGTTTGGCCCGACTGAATCAAACCAGAGTCTACTAAAACTCAAGAAGCGAACGCTCTTACCACTCGGCCATCTAAGCCGTTAAATTTTATCATTGGTACAAATTTATTCAAAGTTAACGTCAAAACAGTCATCAATTTTAACAGTAAGGTTTGGGTGGTTGTGAATGCAATGTGTCACCTCACTCCAGCTATGTTATCGCTTATACCTTTAATTCCCATGACAAATGACACAGGAATAGCAACTTTATAGCTTTCCAAAGGAGCCAGTAATTCACTGAAGTGAAAGAATATTTCTGAAGCATGGTTGAAAGCTTCGATGAATCCGAATGTGTCCTTGAGAGTGCTAATCCAACCGAAAGCGGATCCGCTCTGTACTGTAGGTGACTCCGTCTGAAATCCAAACCAATGCATCAAGCTCATAAACGAGCATTGCAATAAAGCAATGATCGCTAACAGGGATGCAACAAACCGAATACTCCACAATGCACTCTTTGCAGGTGAAGCACTGCAGTGAGAACGCGCAACACTAAACTGAAAGAAATTGCGATATTTCAAAAATCAACAAAACGGACTTAAAAATGACTTTTCACTGTCATTTCTTAGACGAAAAAGATCTAAAAAAAGGCACTGTAAACTAGTTTTTCACATAAAAAAACAGAAGTTCTGAGCGAAAAAACTTTTTCAACTAAGTAAAAAGAGTGGGTCAAAAAACCTATCATAATGTTGCTCAAAAAAGAAGTACGCCAGGTTCCACGTAAACGGGATGATTGGAACAATAATTCCTGACATATTTCACATCCAGCAGAAGACAATCACACATTAGGGTACCATAGAGCGGGACAGTGCTGTTTCGGGCTATTAGCCCTCATCAGCCGCACACTATGGTAAAAGGTACACTTATCCTTCAGAATAATTGACACTAAATGAGCATCACCTCTGCGGATTTATATACTCAAGAAAATTTTCCTTGCGACCAATTTTAATAGAACATAATTATGTGGTAAGCCTAATTTTAATAAAACATTAGGCCTATGTAAGAACACTTTGGAAACTCACATGGATCAATGACGAGTCCCTGGACACATCTTCTGAGCTATCTTCAGTTGTTGATATGTTCATCGCTGGAATGTCGCTGATCAGTTGCCTGCAAGTATCTTCCACATCCTGATCGATGTCCGTCGCTTTTATCTCCAATTGTTTCACAGGAGTAGGAGACAAGGAGGATACAGAAACAGAGCTAATGTCAGATTGATTCCTGCGAAAATTGAGAAAACATCATTTAGAAAAGCAAATCATTGCCTTTATTAATCCTATTTCCACAATCATAACTGATTAGCAAGCTTGTTCTCATAAACCCGACTTAATGCGCTTTCTAAACACGATCCTCATAGTGACGTCACAACGACCTTGCACATGAAGAGTTAACCGATACGCGACAATTTTTTATCGCTTCTTGTTTGTTTTATTTTACTGTTCAGCGATTACGCGAAAATCTCCCACGTTGAGTTACGTTGCAACTTTTGTGGAATGTCGCCTATCGGTAGAAACACACCCCAACGCAAGAAAATAGAAACTGGCTCAAATTCATGGCCTCGGCTTGAAAGGTTACAAAATGTGGAAGCTTAACTACAATGTTGATTTGAAAGCACCGACTACGCCGCAATGCAAATTCCCGGGAATATTAACGGGATATTTGTAATGTTCGTAAACGAATGGACAAGTAGCTCAGCTGTTAAGTACAACGCTATTAGTGCGTTAGGTCTGGGGTTCCATTCCCAGCCCATCACATCGGACACAGGTACCCTGTTATAACATGTTTAATTCATGTGGGTATTCTGTATCACAATTAAATTTTTGATGTCATAATCTTAAAAAGTGATTATGACATCAATCCACATCAATTTGGGCTAAAACCCACATAAATTGGACATGTGGACAGGGTAAAGGTCGCCAGCGGCTAGTCACCGTTGCGACGTTTCTTTGGACCTGTGAATCCCAGGCTCTAAGCTGCGGAAATGCCTTCCCCCACGCGTAATACCGCAAGTATAATAAATACTTGATTTTTTTTTTTTTGATGCTTGTAAACCGCAAAGGACAGTTTATGTTGATCTTGTTTTATTTTAATTCCAGGTTAGGTTTAAAAGAAAAGCATTTTGGGGGAATGCAAAGCTTGAGTTTGTGACTAGTTTTGGAATCTTTTTTTTGTTATAGGGATAGAGAGGGGGTTCGGGACGGTTCTAAATGCAGAGCTAGCTAACAATTCTTAATCAGCATTAAATCCAAACCTTAACCAACTCCTACGTCTTCCATAAGACAAATTCATTACTTACTGGCGACCATACACTAATTGCTGGTCTGTAAGTAAGGTCACTGCATCAATGGAAGATTATGACAATGATTGAGATACTTTACACATTAAAGTTACAGCTTTTTGACTTTTTTTTTCAAGACTGATTTCCCGTGGCACGAATTGATGAACTTTTGCTTATAACTGCGCCAAACAATATTTATTCTGTTGAGCTAACAAAAAAAGTCACGCACAAAGCACTTTGAAAAACTCTCTCTTAGACTTTACATGAAAATAGGGGAGATTACAATAATTTACCAATACTGATTTGTGATGTCACTACACCCTTTTTCAAATGATAAAGATGATGATAGCGACACCATAAAGCAGTCCTTATTACCTTAAAGTGATAAAGAAGTAGTAGTGACAATTTAAACCAGTGTTATCAGCTTGAGTCAAGTGTATGGGGCATTAGTTTTCTTTAAAATGTAGGGTTTTATCAGGGAGTCGAACCGAACCCGAACCGCGAACCCGTAAAATCCGCTTTTTTTTGGTGAACCCGAACCGAACCTGAACCGTTTAAATTTGAGATCATTGAACCTGAACCGAACCTTTAATATTTCAAATCTATGAACCCGAACCAAATCCGAACCTTTAATATTTCAAATATGTGAACCCGAACCGAACCCTTAAAATTTTATGCAAGTGAACCCGAACCGAACATATATTTTGTGTACACAAACCTGAACGGAAATCTTTTAGTAACAATGTTTGAATCTGAGCTGATTCCTAAAAAATATTGATAAAAATCTCTAGACATGTGCTGCGATGCGTAACATTCTTTCTGCTTTTCAAAATTTAATGAGTCTGAAACAAGTCAGAACAGGTCATGCCAACTTGGTAAGCTAACAGGGAGTCGAACCGAACCCGAACCTGAACCGCGAAAAAACGCTTATTTTCGGTGAACCCGAACCGAACCTGAACCGTTTGAATTTGAGATCATTGAACCTGAACCGAACCTTTAATATTTCAAATCTGTGAACCTGAACCGAAGCCGAATCTTTAAATTTTGGTGCAACTGAACCTGAACCGAACCTGAAGCCAAAATTTTGAAAAATCTTGAACCTCAACAGGAACTAAACCGTTAAAAATTAAATTTCTTGACCCTGAACCGGAGCGATATTTTAAACTGTTCGACTCCCTGGTTTTTATCTCGGTAATATAAAAACTCATTTCAGAACTTTAGAGTGATGTTTGATGTTTGTTTCTGCACTCTAACCAACTAACTGACTAACTCTTCTAGATCGGCTTATCCTTGGGGGTCGCAGGGGCAGTTGCTCAAGTTGGAGCCTCCAAGCGTCTCGATCCTCAGCGACAAAGGGTAGATGCTTTGGTGGGATGCCAAGGCGAGACCAACTAAGATCTTGGAAGGTAGTTTCGTTATAGAGTTCTGGGACGGCTTCTAGGCCTTCAACCAATTGGTGTGGAATAGAGCAGTTTTTTGTCTGCTCTACCCTGTATACTCTAGTAATTTTCGGTACTTTGGTAATTGGAATATGCTAAATACTGTGGCGAATATGGGGGGGGGAGGAGGTTCTGACCCTTTCACTCTCTCGACCTCTTCCTGTTAACACACTTCATCATGAAAAGTAGAATTTGCACTTCGAAGCAAACGAACACGAGGCATAGAACATCAAGTCGTGGTCCTAAAAAATGAGACGAAAGAAACCAACTTGGCTGTGCTTTAATTGAAGGATGGTAGGTGCAGCTGCAACCATTGCGGGAGAGATATAGAGAGAGACTTACAAGAGTTTAGCTTATGGGGATCAGTTGTGATGCTTATTGCCGAGACGACAAGCGTCAACACTGGAAAAAAACCAGAGTGGATATTTAACTGCAGCAGATGTTCGAAAGGCATGGGAGCCTCAGGCGTAAGTTGATCAGTTGCCAGCACCACGTGCTTGATCGCATTCTTTCCGTAGTGATTGACGATTAGCTGCACGGCTCAATCAAATCCTCTTACATTGATTTCTTTTTTGTGAATGATTTGATACAAAAATATGATCCACCAAAGGAAGCTTTTAACCATAAAAAAACTAAAATCAAGGAAAACAGGTAGTTGGAGGGGTGGACTTTCGTGCCATCCTAGGTCTTCTCGCATTCACTTTGAAGCTTTAAATTCGAATCAGTCTTCGTAAAATTTGTTTGTTTTGTTTTTGTACCCATGGGCTGACTATTGGTTTAGCAATGAACTGTTCCAGAATGAGGATTTTGATGAACAATCAGCTGCTCGGGTTAGATGCCCCCCAAAGCTCTTCAATGTTTGAGCAATCTCTGGAAAAGGAATGACTCACCCATCAATATTGCTAGAAGCAGCCAATGCTGCGAGCGTGCGATAAAAATAATGCATGATTTACCGCTGTCCTGCAGAAACAAGGATCTTTTCCTGAGATTTACCATATCCAATGTCGTTAACTGAATCAATTGACTTCTTTGATTGTTTTCTGAACCGCTGCGTTAAATGTGATTCTTTGTAGTTTTTATTCAAAGCCAGAAAACACTTTGTGTGACCCGCTTCAACAATCGGTCAAACACTGATAGTGAAATTATTTAAAATCATTTTGTGCGTGAGATTTTTTCATCAAATAAATTTAAAACTTAAATTTTATTTACTCTTTCGTAAAAGTTCATCGAATTATGACACAGGGGTATGAGGTTCCAAAAAAGTTGTATCCCCATCACATACCTTTGCGGAGGAGACAATCGAATAACTTCCGGAGTCGGAGATTTTATCGAACCATTTTCAAGCGCAAAAGGAGGGAGAGCAATTTCTTCTGGAAGAGGAGAGAGCATGCCATTGCCTCTCTTCTTGATGCCAAGTTGCTGGCTTTCATCGTTATCCTGGACTAACTTGATGTTTACGGCGCTCTTGACACCTGTGCGCTTGACTTCACATACTTTGAACTCAACCTTCATAGAAACACGAGAATAAGTTATCTTCAGTTAGATGCATGCGAAAATTACTCAAAACTTCGAGTTAATAACACAATAGGTGACTTGCAGTAAAAACCTTATGATGGCAAGGTAGAGAAGTTTCGCTGTTACTCGAAGCTTTCGTCCGAGACTCTTCGGGAAGGGATCGTCAAAAATGCGAAAACTAGAAATGCATTCCCAATAAATACTGCTGCATTTCCAATTTTCGCATATCTACCACTCCCAAAAAGTGTTCGACGAAAAGTTTCAAGGAACAACGAAACTTCTCTACTTTGCTATAGTTACTAACAGATAAATCTCTCAAGAAATCACTGCTCACTTGCCACTATTTGGGAAATTAAAAAGCTTGTCGACCTCAGAGTGGCCGTCAATTACATGGTAATGACGTTTTTTACAGCATGCGTCGACCGCAGTAGTTTATCTTTAGGAACATTATTATTACGCTTGCTTTTGTTTTGCTATATTATATTCCAGTGACCAGAATGAATTGGTTCTTGTCTTAGTGATTAGCACATTTTCACCTGTCCACATGTCCGGCTTAAGTGGTTCCAAAGGTCCAAGGGCTTTCTGCATCATATTGAAAGTTTTGATGTCATAATTAGCAGTTTCAATTACGACATGAAAAAAATTATTAATGATGCAGAAAAGCCGTGGACCTTTGAAAGCACTTTAACTGGAAATCTGGACACAGCAAACATTCCAAACTACACAGAATCACAACACATGTAATGCTCTTGCGCTTGGGCAAGAACAATACTGAGTCCACAGGTACTGGTACACTCGACTTTCTCACTTCGTTACACCAACACAATAATTCCTAGTGATCCAAGACTGCAACAAAACATCGTACTACTAGAACCTAAGCTTCTAACGTCAGTTAAGCAAAAGAATAGACTGGTATATAGTGTGGCTTAGGGTAGACATATGGGTAGTGTTTTTATGCTTTGTACAGTCAACCAGGAATCTGGAGTACATGGCGTGCCAGTCCCAACGCCTATGCTTTGCTGGGTAGTGCCTCCTTGGAGCACCACACGGGCAACGGTTTCGACGGGCCGGCTTAACTACTACAGCAACCCTGTTGTCTTGCAGGGCATGCCTTTTTAGGCAAAGGCTAGGCCCACTCCTTGTAACTGTGGTTGGCGTCAGCAAGGGCATGCGGCCATAAAACACATGCTCCAATATAACCTCATACAGATGCAAAAAAAAGTTTCGCCCCCAGTAGCCCTTAAATGGGTAGGGGTGCTAAGAATCCCCGGGTTAAAAATTCATGAAGAAAATGTCCAAAAAAGGATTGGAGATAGGTTTGGAAGCTGGAATGCAGGCAGCATATCTGGCAGAGGAACAGAGGTGTGCGAAGAACTGAGAAAGTGAAAGGTGGATGTATTTTGAAGGAAGTGAGATGGAGAGGTGAAGGAGCTCGCCTTTTTGGCCTCAAGGGAAGAAGATACAAACTATGGTGGTGTGAAAATGATGATAAAACTAAAGGCGTGGGTGTATTGGTAAAAGAAGAACTGTGCCAGAACATGATAAAAATCAGAAGAAGATATGACAGAGTCATGGCCATTGGATTAGTGTTTGGAGAAGAGGTAGTGAAAATAAGATGTGCTTATGCACCACAAAGTGGAATGCCAGATGCTGAGGAGAGATTTTATGAAAAAATGGCGTGTGAGTGGCGTATGGCAAACGTAAATAAATTGGTGTTGGGATTGGGAGATTTCAATGGTCATATTGGTAAATAAGCGTAAGGAATTAAAGGTATACATAGAGGGCATGGATTAGGGAAACAAAAACGCTGAAGGAAGAATGTTTCTAGATTTTTGTGATCACAAAGAGTTGTGTGTAGCAAACACGTGGTACAAGAAGAAGGACAAAACGAAGGTGACTTACAGTTCGGGCTGAAATGATACAGAAAAACATTTTGTTCTGGTTGGAAAGGAAAAAAGAAAGTATTTACGTGATGTGAAAGTTATCCCGGGAGAATTGCAACACAGGCTAGTGGTAGCTGACGTGGAAGAGCAGAAATTGAAGAAGTCAGTGAAGAAGAGTAAAAGAGTGAAATGGAGGGTGTGGAAGCTGAAGGAAAACGAGATCAGAGAGAAGTTTGAAGAAAAAATAGTAGATTAGTGGACACTGATTCAATGGATTTGCGGGGATCTTATAAGAATGGAGTTTTACAGGCTTGTGATGAATTGTGTGGAAGGACGAAAGCAAAGGGAGACCGGGGAAACACATGGTGGTGGAACAAGCAAGTAAAGGATGCGACAGACTGGAAAAAGAAAGCGTGTAAATTGTGGTGCACGAATCGATCAGCGGAAAGTAAAAATAATTGCAGGAAGGCCAGAAATGAAACGAAGAAAGTAATTGCACCAGCCATGAGGTAAGAGGCAGAAGAGGAGATGAATGTGCTATGCACCAAACCAAACGACATTTTAAAGTTCGTGAAGTTCCTGAGAGAGGAGGGAAGGACATAGAAGGTGGAGGTTGCATGAAAGATAAAGATGGGAGACTTGTAGTCAGTAAGAAAGATCGTGGGGAATTATGGAAGAAACACAAGGAAAAGATCATAAATGTAGAAAATGAATGGGATCAGATGGTAGAAGTAGATATGGTTGAAGGACTAGTCGAAGGAGTAACTGATGAGAAGGTGATGGAAGCTATAAATAAGATCAAGTTGGAAAAGGCAGCTGGACCTTCAGAAGTAAGTATGGATATGATAATAGCGAGTGGAAAGTTTGGTGTTGGCGTAATAAAGAAGCTTGGTCAGAGAGTGCTTGATAGGAAACGTATGCGAGAAGAATGGAAAACAAGTGTTGTTGGTTCACTCTATAAAGGAAAAGGGGATGTGATGAATTGTGGGGCATACATAGGAGTAAAGCTGCGGGAGCATTCAATGAAAAGAGTGGAGAGAGTGCTGGAGAACAGAATAAGAGGATTGGTAACGATAAATGACATGCAATTTGGCTTTATGCCTGGGAAGAGCACGATTCGTGCGTTATTCATTCTCAGGAGAATGCAAGAGGAATTTCGTCGAAAAGAGAAAATGCTGTACATGTGCTTTGTGGACTTGGAAAAAGCATTTGATAGGGTACCGAGAAAAAAGATGGAATGGGCACTAGGAGAGAAAGGATTGGCAGAAGCATTGGTGCAAGCAGCAATGAGTTTGCATGAGGTTCAAGGACGAAAGTCAGAGTTGGATCGGGGACATCGGAAGAATTTGGGGTACGGGTTGGTGGGCATCAAGGGTCTGTGCTATCAACACTGATATTTGCTATTGTGGTTAATGTTGTAACAGAACATGCAAGAGAAGGATTATTGAATGAAATTTTATACGTGGATGATCAGGTGCTGCTGAGTAAAAGTTTGGAGGATTTAAGGGAGATGCTTCAAAGGTGGGGAAGTGCATTAGAAGGCAAGGGATTGAAAGTGAATGTTGGAAAAACTAAGATGATGGTGAGCGGAACAGAAGGAGAAATATCACTGAGCAAAATAGATCCTTGTGTATTATGTGGGAAAATGGTTGGGTCTAACGCTGTGTGTTGCACACATTATATGAAGTGGATACATGGGAGATGCACAAAAATGAAAAAGGTAACCTGCAGTTTTGCAAGACATTTTGTTTGTAAAAGATGCACAGATGTTGGAGATGGCACGGATGAATCAGTGGAGGTATTATGCGATGAAGTGGAGAATGTGAATGGGTTTTGTTATTTAGAAGACAATCTGAATGCTAGTGGTGGGTGTGAAACTGCCGTGACCTCAAGAGTAAGGCATACAGTTTGGAAATTTGAAGAATGCATATAGTTGTTACGTGGGAGAAGGTTCTCTTTAAGAATGAAAGAAATGGTTTATCGTAGTTGCGCAAGATACGTGGATGTATGTTATATGGAAGTGAAACATGGTGTTTGTAGGAGAGTAAAATGGCAATTTTGAAAACTGAAAGAGTTACGGTGAGGTCAATGTGTGGAGTAAAATTAGAGGATAGAAAGAATATGGAAGAGCTGAAGGAGATATTGGGTTTGAAGAAAACGTTAGATAGAATGGCAAAGGCGAATGGACTAAGATGGTATGGACATGTGATTAGAAGGGATGATGATAATATACTGAAGAAGGCAATGATGCTGGAAGTGAATGGGCAGCGAAAGCGAGGACGGCCAAAAATGACATAGAGCAGGCAGGAGAAAAAGAGTGTGAAGAAAGTCGGGTTGAAGATCGAGGAAGCTGCAGATCGAATGAGATGGAAGGAAGGTGTGAGAGCAATCGCGGAGGAGATGAGATGTATCCAGCCACCTTTGGTCATGAGAAAAAAACCGGACTGAAACTGGATGGATGCATGACATATATTACAAGTCAAAGAACATAGAACTCACAGTATTGCCAACTTTAAGATTCAAGGCATCCTTCCATTCTTGAAAATCTTTAGTAGCGTAAGGTAGTTTGACAATGTTACCACTGTTTTCATTTAACGCACCATCGGGACAATAAAGTATAATGCCAGAGTTCGGTCCCACGCCTGGACTGTACAAGCAATCAGCTGGCCTGGTGAAAGAAAGGATTTGAAAATTCCGAAGGAGTTGACTATGCATTTAACTATCTATCTAGCACGCACAGAGTTGAAAGAACTTGTAAGCTATGAGCCATCAATCGATTTTCGAAGTGTACTTTTCTCCCACACAAAAATCACTTGGAAATTTCGGCGGCAGTTTTAAATTAGAAATTTTTTACCAAATGATACAAGCTTGCACGCAAGCTCCTCTGAATGCAACGATTCATCGACCGACCGAAATTCTGCAGAACGCAGTGAACGAAGATTTGTACGAGGCACTAGGATAGTGAGCAAATTAAATAAAACTGGTCTAGCTTGGCCGACTCGAGCGAAATGACCGACACTATATTAAAAAAATGAAGCCATGGACAGCGGGTGCTTGAAGTTACCAAATGGTGGTCCAGTACAAGACTTAATGGAAAATATTTGACTTCTGTTAAAGTTGCTGTAGATATGCACTTAACCCCTTCACACTTCAAACAACTCAGGAAGTGGTACGAGCGTCTGCGTCTGGAGCTGTAGACTCGGGTTCGGTTCCGAATCGGGTAACACCACTGACTGCAAAATTGGTATTCACAGCTTTTCCCTGCTTGACGCTCAGCTTCAAAGGGACAGTGTGGCGAACAAGTCATTAATTCACTTGTTGCGTCGTTGGGAAAGGCACTTACTGGGATTCTCTCATCTTGGTGTGCCAGACAGATGGCCGGTAACTTTTATGTTAGCTCGTTATAGCGCTTTCATCGCTTTCTCGTGATAGGAAGATAAATATGCAACTAAATACAAATACTTCTCGCTTGTGAAGAGAATGTCTGGTAGAAGCTGCATTTAAGATTTGAACAGGGCGGGAAAAAACTCAGTTTTTCTGGTAGTAACGCATAGTGAGCAGCAAACTCACCCCTTGATGACAGGGTTGGGGGATACCCCTGCAACACTTTCAATAACACCGATGTATGATTGTTCAGTTATAATATGGAAGATCACCGAACCACGAGGTAAAATCTTGATACGAGTTGCGTGCATTCTAAATCCACAAAAAGGTCACGAAATGGCTTGAAAATTTTAAAAATAAACTCTTCAGTAAAATGAAAAATATGCCTAAATTGATGCACTATTACACGCAGTAATTGACACATCAGTATTTAAAAAATCACACTAAAGATTTCAACATTTATCACAAACACTGCCAATAGCTAAAGGCCAGTTTTACAATTTTGTGATCGGTAAAATCAGTTAACTATGTAAATAAACGGTAAACACTGAAATCAATTAAAAAGTAGCAATGAGCCCAGAATTGATCTTAAACCTCTAAAATTCACTGCATGATCAGTAAACATACAACTTAATTTCTTGCCTCTGTTTCTCTGCCACCGGGTCGAGCAATACTGTGAACTCCACTTCATCTGACATGCGAATGTGATGAGTAGGATCAAGTAGTTCGCAGCAATGGAAAAAAAGCCGAGAATCACGTTCCACGCATTTGATAAATCCAAATCCTTCCTTAACAGCAGCAACTATGCCCTGGTAAAAGAGGGGCGGTTAGAAAGAAACAAAAAAAGTTACAAGCTCAAAGAAAAATTTTAAGATCCCTACAATGGTTTTAGTAGACAACATGTCGCCAGAATAACTGAAAACATTTTTAATTACTTGACGTTTCAAGATGTTATTCATCCCCTTGTCAAAAGTGAATTTTTTTACTTTTTTCAGTTATTCTGCCAACAATGGTTATTTCTTTACCTTTACTCTTCTGTCACAAGAAAGCGAGAACGTGGCTAAAGCGATACGAAGCGACTCAGACACTCGCTTACAAATCCCCAAACTTTACCGGTGACTTTGCTTTGCTTCTCTAATATGCAGCTAGTTAAGATGCCGCCCAGGCGCCCTATCGACTTAATCGTCGTGAACTATCTTACCACACACGCAAAAAAGTAACTTACGAAAAATTTTGATAATAATCAAAGAGCTTGTTTTCGTGACACTTCATTGTGGCAGATTATTAATCACTAGATTTGGTCAAAAAAACTTGGAAGGCACAAATTTTGGAAGAGTCGAAAAGCACACTGTCCACAAAAAATGGGAGTAATAGCATTAAAATTAATAAGTTGTTTTTCTTTTTGGATAAAAGAACTTATCGAAATGGTATTGAGAAACGATTCAGAATCACACAATACTTTTTACAGCAATAAATGAGTTTGGAAATATATTCAACTTTGCAACTATCAGGCAATATTTTTGTCCATGTAGAATCATACAGCAGTAACATTACAAAAAAATAACTTAATCAAAACAGACCTGTTCTCGTTTTTCTTTGTTAGCAGCAAGAGTTTTTTCCAAAAGTAGAGTAACTCCAGCAGCTCGTTGTAGACCATTGCGTTTATCAGTTATAGTCAGGAACGAAACCTGCACAATCACCAGATTTTTTCAGTGCAAATATCAAAACACCTTGAAAATCTTTTACCACCATCAGATGCTACGCACCAAAAATGTCAAATTTTCAACTTCCGCGTAATTCATTGCTTTTAAACTTAGCATTCATGTATAGATGCTAAGACACAGATTAACTCTATAAACTTGGAATCTAAAGCCACCTGCTGCTAGTTAGAACTGTACGGTCTCGCACAAATATATAGAGTTTAAATCAAACCCACATTTATTTCGTTAAAAGAAAGAAAAATCCACAATAGTTTTTATGCAGGCTAAATTAACTAAACCCTAAGATGTAGAAAAGACCCTTAGCGTACCGACCAGTACCAAATTCCTTCCTAACAACATTCATGATAGAAAACATCGTACCACATCTCCTTGGCATAGTGTGTGCAAACAATTAGCAGCTCTATCTTTTTCACCGAATGGAATTTTATCCACCTCTCCCTTCTCATTTGTGTACGAAATAAGACCAGCAAGTGCGAGGGAAGGTTGAGGTGTGACAGTACCCCCATTCACTGCAGTATTTTTCATAGTTTGATTCGGTGAGGTCGCATCGCCGCCAGCGATTGTGGCCTAGAATAAAAAATATAAATAGATTCGGATTTCAGATGGGGATGTAATCCAACTAAGCATGAACACGTAATAACTATGACAAGCACATCGAGTTTGCTGAGTAATTATGATTTTGAGCAGAAAAAACAAATCCACAGTAATTCTTAAAATTGTACGTTTCGACAACATAGATTCAGCCGTCATCATCAGCAGTGTAAGCAAGCAGCACAAAACAAAAAGCTTCGGTTTTGCACTGCCTTGAGTACACTGCTGTTGATGACAGCTGAATCTATGTCGTCGAAACGTACAATTATAGGAATTCTTGCGGCTATATTTTTCTTCTTTCACCTACGTTCGTTCCATGTTTATTGTATTCCTAATTGTGATTTTGGTTTTCGCAGCTAGTTGTGGCGGATTAAATACTCAACGAATTCCTACGCTATGATGCATGCATCTTACCCAAGGATAAAATCTTAAAATTTGAAGAGAAAAAACGATAACGAGTGAAACAAAGAGATTTTGACAAACCAAAAAAAAAATAGCAGGTAGGCTGGGTTTGAGTCAAAGAAACTTAAGTTCTAACTAGAGACAGGGGAAATACTAAATGCAAAGTTCCGTTGCTGTAGTCGTTCTAAAACTTTCAATAAATTGTAAAGATCACAAACGCAAGAGCAGTTCAAACGGTTCATCAAACTTTCACCCATTTTTTGATATTTTGGCACGAAATCAGGATTGCTCGCATGACTTTTGATTTTGATAGCCGGGGTGCGTTTAACGGCATTTTCAGTGTTTAAGCAGCTTCAATCATTTTCTCCACATTATTTCTTAACTTAAAGGCTAAACCGATTGCTTTAAGCGAAGACATTTGGTACGCACTAAGAATCACGGGCTTACAAGCTAACCGCTTCAACTGCGGGTAATGCAGAACAGATTTTGGCCTCCCGTTATGTTTGGGTACTTACTTCGCTGACAACCTTGTTCGAAGCTTTAGCTGGAAGCGGTTTTTCAATACTTCCAACATACAACTGACCGGATACTTCTTCTAACTGCACACTTCCCATCGGCAGAAGGCGCACTTCAGTCGCTACATCTTTGTTCTGCAAAGCCAAGATTGTACAGTACAATGTGAAAATTAATTTCAACTCTTTGCCCAGTAAACAGGGGGAATTTAAAGTCTGTCCAATGGGCCAATTAATATCAGCGACAGGTTTTCATACGGCCGGCACTTGTCACACAAAGTGTCCTTTTCGGGCACACTACGTTAATGGTCTTTCCAAATTAACTTGAGCTTTGTATTATTTTCGTTTTGTATTTAGTTGCATATTTATCCTCTTATCACGAGAAAGAGATCAAAGATCTGTTACGAGCTCGCTTAGAAGTTGCTGGCCATCTGTATACCACACCAAGATGGGGGAATCCCGCTGAATGCCCTTCCCAACGGCACAACAAGTAAATTTGCTGGCTTATTCTCCACACTGTCCCTTTAATGCTGAGCGTCAAGCAGGGAAAAGCTGTGAATACCAATGTTTAAGTCATTGGCTTGACCCGACTCGGAATCGAACCCGAGTCTACAGCTCCATAGGCGGACGCTCTTACCACTCGGCCATCTGAGCTGTTTTTTTATCGTCCTATCAAACTTTTTGTTTTACCTAGATTAACCTACAAAACTTTTTTCGACAACACTCATCGACGACCGTTATTTTTCCACAGTTTGTAGCCTAAGACCTTTTTTGGAGTATACCCGTCATGCGCCCCCGCACAAGCGCCTTACGAAAGTACCTGAATGGCCATCAAACACTTTCACATTATCAAATTCGGCCCATACTGTTGAATTTTCACTTCAATAAAATTTGAAAAAAACTTCAGTTATTTACATTATTCATGCATAAAAAGTTCGGACACCTATGATGCAAACGAACATAAATTTTCTGTTATTTTCTTTTTTATCCTCTCGTGAGGTCGCTTAGAAGTTTCCGGCGATCGGTCTACCACTTAAAGGTAGGAGAATCCTATGAAGCGCCTTTCCGAAGGTACAATAAGCGAACTTGCCGGTTTGTTCTAGACACGGTCCTTCTAATGTTGAATGTCAAAGAGGAAAGCTGCCTATAAAAATTTACGAGCAATTGGATTGACCCGACTCGGAACTGAACTCTGATCTACCGCTCTATCTACTCTCATATCTGACCAGTGAGACAATCCTGCAAAAACAATGCAAGAAGACTAGTGCTGGTTGGAGGATAGACATTTTGTGTCGGAAAAAAACAAAAAAGGCTGCATTTTGAGAGCAAAATAGAGACGTGACAAGCAGAAACAAAGTTGTAAGACGACTACACTACACTTACATTTCGTTCTTGTATGCTGAATTCAACGTGATCGCCCACGTGAAGATCAGGTACGTTGGCTAGAACTTCACTGTAGTGAAAGAAAATCTAAAAAATGCACGATATATACCATGAAATAAAACGCTTAACCTTTAATGTTGTGTTAATTCGCGCTTTATCATCAACTTTCGCAGATCAACTAAAGTTTAGACATATTTTGTGTTTTTGATAATGATATTGTACATTAAAATCGCTACAGTCAGCTGCATGAATATGTTAGTTGCCTTACAGAGATATGATGGCGGAACACGAGTCACTAATGTCATTAGATTTCGACAAGAAAAATCGACATAGGATAAAACGTTTTCAACTAGTCGCTAATCGTGCACAAAATAAGTAGCTAAATTCGCAGATCTGAGAAAGAAGTTTAAATCATCAAACCAGAAACCTGGAATCGATTCTCAGGAAGCATTTACTAAATCTACAAAGGTGATTAAATCTCATGAACCTGGCATTCACAATTACACTCAGTCAGCCATGATCGCAGAGTTAATGGTGCAACTACCACAAAGCCTCGTTGTTGCGTCTTTGGATAAGATGTTGGTTTACGATAACCATTCCTGCTACGTAGAATCTGGCTAACAGCAAATTAAAGAAGTCAGAAGCAAAAGTCAAGCGAAAAACTCGAAAACAAAGGCAACTCCTAATCGAGTCTGGATTCGTCCTAATGCAGCGCCTCCGTCGCTTTCTCGTGACAGGAAGATAAAAATGAAGAAATTAGTCAATCATCAATACCTCTTTCACAAGATCTGCTCTTTCTATAAATCCAAACGATTCCTTCATTGCAGTGACGATGCCAGTAAAACGTTTCGGAGGAGCGCGCTCAACCAGAGTGATTTTTCTTGCACGCATAACTCCAGTTCTGCAAAATGTGAATCGACACAAGTTACATATAGACGCAGATAACAAAAAAATTAACCAAAAAAATAACATCGATGCTGTTAAATTAATTACCAAGCCTGCTATTTTGTTTCGCAGAACCGATTTTAGTTAATGAACATCGAGCAAAGGATTATCTCCGCTGCATTATTTTTGTAAGCGCTTCTTTAGCACCAAAAATACCCCATGTCTACCAAAAAGGGTAAATTGAATAACTTCTAAACTTTCTGTAAATCTAAGGTATTGCTACGCTATGCGACACAGATTGCAGAGTAATTAGACGAAATTGAGTTTTACATGATCAATAAATGCTATGTAAAATACAAAGATGCAAAGTGTCAAAAAAAAATTTTTTTAATTACGGAAAATTGCGAAGTTACAGGGCAAGTCAATTAGGCGCAGAGAAGCTAACATTAAAACCAATATATTTTAACGACTTCAGTGTCAGATGTAGACGATGTTAGTAGTACTCTCGTAATGATGCGGGAAGTATATCAACGGCGAAGAGAACACAAAAACAGAACATTTCGAGTTTAGTTTTGAGATGAAAGAATTATGTTATCAACAATAGAGCATTGTTACTCCGATCAGAAATTTTTTCAAATTCTCCTTCTTACCGCTTTTCAGTGGCGATGTTGAAAGATACTTTATCACCAGGTTGAAGGATGTTGTTCGGATTGGTCAGATCATTGGCTGAGTAATGTAAGAAGAAAAATTCCTGTACATTAAAATCAAATCAAATTAATTTTCTTCAACAAGCAATCCACTGTCTAGCACAAGGGTTCAATGCTCCTCTAGGGGCCAACAAGCGCAAGATTCATTAACCTGCGAACGGTGATTAACCACTTATAAACAGCGGACGACTGTAGCCATTAAAAATGAAATACCGACAAAAAATCCTAATTGCTGAGCAGAGGGTCACTGGCGTAAAGAGTCCCTAGAAGGGATCCACAAACCATAAAAGGTTGAGGATCACTCGTCTAGCACACCAAGCACAGTTTCTGAGCTTATTTTTGTAAATAACAGTACGTAGTTACCAAATGCTGTTGAACACTAGAGAAGTTTTTGACTTACAGCTCTGATAAGTTATAATATAACTGAAAATTACAACTAAGAACAGAAACTCTGTAACGTTGGGCAAGAAGTGCACTAGGACTACAAGACAACTAACGGTGTTCACAAGTAGGCTACGAAACTAAAAAGGCAGGCCCAGTTCAACCTGGCATTGTACATCGAACTACATAATTTTTACAAGAAGTGATCAGTGCGGTGACTAAAAAAATGAAAAGTTTACGCAGGTTCGTCTTCACAGGCATCACCAAAGCACGCGTAAGCATGGAGAATTTTTTCGCAATAATTCTATCTCGTCTATGTTATGTATTCATTGCTTTCACAGCTGATGCCTTGTCGATAACGTCTAATGAAAGCTTCAGTGGTGGACAAACCTCGTCACGTAAAAAAGCAGCGTTGTGTCTTATAAAAATTTAAGGTACTGATACCGATATCAATACCAAAATATTACAGTATATATGACCGAGTCTCGACATCACTTGTAACTTTGCTACCGCGTTGTAGGAAAAAATTCACATATTGTGACATACAAAGATTTATATGCATGTAAAATACAAATCTAAACCGAAATAGATATTAATATAATCACTTTCACAAAAATGCAAATTTGCTATCGAAAAATATAAGAAGGCTTCAATCAGTGAACTGTGATAAAATTACACTTCATCCAAACCGATAACAATTGGACAACACCTTACGTAACCCAACTTACCCCCATTCGTTCGTACGACAAACTGCCCAGCTTTCCAGACACAACTGGCTCCCCTTTTTCGCTTGGTCGATATCCAAGACCTGCGTAGCTTGTTGTACCTCCTGGCACGGCATTAACAGAGCTCTGGCCAGGTACCAGAGAGAGGGGGGGAGCAGGGTTGGTAACCTCCCCCAAAATTCGCTCCTCACTTAACACTTCAAACACTACAGTTCCTTTCTGGAGTCTGACAACATGCACGGCGACAGGTTTTCCAGTTCGATTGTCCATCGAAACCTCAAACTCAACTTCATCTGAGATTTAAAAAAAAAAAAAAAGATTTCAGATGGGTCAGTTTAGTTGCATATTTATCCTTCCATCATAAGAAAGCGATTAAGGCGCTATAACGAGCTCGCTCAGAAGTTGCCGGCCACCTGTCTACTACACCAAGATGGGGGAATCCAGCTAAGTGCCTTTCCCAGCCACACAAGTAAACTTGCCACTTGTTCTTCACACTGTTCCTTTGATGCTGAGCGTCAAGCTGGAAAACTAGGAATATCAATTCCAAAGTCATTGGATTGCCCCGACTCGGAATCACACGACAGTCTACAGTTCCAAAGGCAGACGCTCTTACCAAGCGGCATCCGAGTAGATATACATTGAACGTTAAAAATAGGTACAAATTACGCCTCCTTTATAAATAAGTGACCAAGATCTACTCTCAATCATTCAGTTGAACACAAAGATAAATACCACATGTCATCATTAATTCAATTGCATCGTCCTATTTTTTACAAATCACAAAGTTGCTACTCTTTTACATACCCACGCTCCGCCGTCAAAATTACACGGTTTAAAAAGTATATACACTTTAGAAGGGTATAAATTGCCATAAAATTACCATTTATATGAAGAGTCTGAGCTTCACCATGATATTGGCTATAATGGAAAAATAACCTCCCTTCCCTGTCTGCACACTTGATAAACCCGTAAGAAACTAGGAGTTTTTCAATCACTCCCGTCTCTCTGCTCCTGTATCCATTCGTTGTTATTCCTGGCGTGGAACCAGGTGATAATGCATTAGGAGATGTTGTTCCTGATATAGGAGTGATTGCTGCTGAATGAGCTAGTCCGGTTACCATTTGATTCGCATCGTAACTGGCTGATCTCTGAAAAACGAATACCAGAAGACATATCAGCACCCGACGAAGCTTTTATGTAAAACATTTTGCTTCGTATTTTTATTCTTAAACTGCGCGAAACCACCATAATATCTACACTTGGGAGCTGCCGGCCGTTTTCCACCCACCAAAACGCGCAGAAAACTAAATGTGTTAAGAGCTTTTTTCATTCGCGCAAAAAAGACATCGTGGCTTTTCTCACCACTGTTCTTCTAATGCAAAGTACTAGGCAGAAAAGTCTGAAATGCTGTTGCATAAAGTTTTGGTTGACTCAATCAGGAATCAAACCCAGAATCTACCGATACAGAAGCAAATGTTCTAACTTCTATCTACCAGACCTATGATCACTTATAGGTGACTACAAGGTCAAATATAACTAAAGCAGAAACTAAGTGTTATTTAGTCAAACATTCTCTGAACAGTGGCATAATTTACCAAGACCATAATAAAAAATCGTACTATCAGCGTAAATAACTGCTAATTAAGTCTGTTAAGAACAAAGCGATGCTATTATTATCACCTGTAACGCTCTGTGTTGGTTTAGCACTGAGTGTCTAATGACACCATTTTGAGGATAAACTCCACAACTAGCAGTCCTTGCTAGAGATCGCCGGTTCACCATCTACACAAAATTGCACTATTGTTAGTGACACGGCCTGATGGTAGCATGCGCAGATGACAGATCCTACGTGGTGGGTTCGATTCACAGCTGGAGCCGATCACATTTGACACATATAACGAGTGGCTGCTGACTTGAAGAGCGCAAGTTCACTTCGCAGTCTCCCTCAATTAGGCTACTGTTTAATTTTTGTGTAGTACAGGGTGACCCAAAAAAAACGGGCCCCGTGTATTTAGAATAATTAGAATTGGGTCCCGTTTTTTTTGGGTCACCCTGTATATACATTTTGAAACATCAGTTATTTAATTTTAATGGATTAAAACCTCTTACTTACTACATTGAAAAATCATGGAAGAAAACTAAATATATCTTAAAACAGAAAACAAATGAGAGATCAGAATTAACACAACCAGTTAGCTAACCGATGCTTTAAAAAATTAATTGATTGTTCATGATTAATAATGAACCACCATTCTAAATTGAGAAAAAATCTTCAATGTATGCATAAAAATACGTAAATTATCTCAATTACAGTAATTAGTTAAGTTGTATTAATCGCTTTTACTATTCCATGCATGTACAGTAGTTGTTACCTGCCTATCTTTAGCCTCTAATTGATGTTGTTGTAGAGCAGCTATTCCACCACTAACTAAAACTTTCTGTTGATCAGACATACTTAAGCCAGTTCCACCTGAACACAAATTATGCAGTGTGCACATTGATTAATCACGTTTGAAAACCAATAGAAAAAAACAAATTCTCATTATACTCGTGGTATCACAGCTAAGCATGCAACGAGTGGCGAGGCCATCTCACAACTGAGCTAATCGGCCAGTACGTTCAAAGACACTGGAATATACATCACAGTAAGCAGAAAACAGCATTAAAAAGCTGATTTTGCACAGGCCTCAAGAAATGTTCCGTCGTAACTCTTTCATGTAGCTTTAAGAAAAGCTGTTTATCCCAGAAGCTTTCTGTGACGCACTCATCAGTGGGTATTAGTGCCAAAGTGAAACTTGAGAAGTAAGGCCTGGTCTGTTTTCAAAACTATTCTTCAGTTCTGTATCGCAGATCAGTTATTCAAATAAGCTAAAATGGAATCAGAATTTGTTTCAAAGCAGGCCTAACATCAGAAACCCACCATAACAACAAAAGCAGGAGGATAAAAAAATATCGGGTCAATCCATGCTTAATTTGAGTGGCTCTCAACCCATGTTCTGGAAGCTTTTTCAAACGCGGCAGAGGGGTAGAACAGAGGAAACAAACTTGTGTGCAAAAAAATTCACCTTGATAGCACAAGCCGTCCTGGAGATATGGCCTTTTAAAAATTATGCGAAAGATTGAATCTTGAGGATACGCATGAGTGATTTTGGGCTTTCAGACTCAAAGTTGAGGTAGAAGGATGCAATAGATTGCTACGCCCCCATTTTTGACCATGCCAAATCCGATAAAACAATTATTTTTAAGCTGAAAAAATTGGTTTTTGAGCTATTTCATGGTTTTGGTGTTTCACTTAGGGCCCCGATTTTTCAGTGCTCTAAATTCCGTTTTTTTTTTTTCTTGAAAAATGTTTAGACCTCATCTTGAATGACTGCTTTTCATAATTAAAATAAAATCAAGCTTTGTTAAACTGAATTCACATACATTATAAAGCATCAAAGTGTTGAACCATGCATTTCCTTATACTTTCAATTAGGAGCATGCTAAACAATATAGCGAACTCGCATTTCCAAACTTGCCTAATTATTACTAAATTACTTTTTACAAACAACAATTTGCTATTTCAAGCTAGCATAGAAGGCAAATTTTTTCCAATGAATTACAGTTTTTTTGATATTTTACCAGCTGCACATCATTATACCAAACGTGTGGACCTAGCTGTCAGATAAATACAAATAGAAGATCATCTTATAAAACTTCATCACAATGTTACAAATGGTGTATCAGTAAATATGCGTTTAAGTCATTAGTCTGACTTGTTCTCCCTTTTGACCCACCTACTGAGAATTCAACTAGACGAAACAGGGTGCATTGGGATGTAGTTCATTCATTCATTCATTTTATTTCATCACCACAAAACAACAAAAAACAAAGAAAGTAACAAAAAAAGCATACAATATAGCGTACCGGTAGTTGTTGGCGACAGGGAAACTGCGAAAGGACCTCCTCGGTCATCTAGTCAAGCAGCCACCCCAGACGACATCATAAATATTAAATACAAGCCAAAAAGGACCAAGAAAGGCCCTTCGCTTGAATAATATCTTCTCAGCTTTAACCAAAAATATCAGTTGTATACAATTCAATGAAATGTTTCTTTAAGTTAGAGTTAAAAGATGTTTTGGGTAGTTTTCTAATTTCCGTAGGGATTGAATTCCATACTTTAGCACCCTGATACCTAATGCAACGCTGCAACCTGCTTGAACGATAAAGAGGAATCGATAGATTAAAAGGGTTTGAAGAAAATCTAGTTGAACGAGTAGATGATTCGTGTGATTTTTTGAAAAGATTAGAGAGGAATAGGTAAATTATTGTGGACATGTTTGTGGACTAATTTGGTAACTTCTAATTTAAACAGTTCAGGAATTTTTAAAATCTTTAATTTAATGTAGAATGGAGTTGCTCTTTCGGAATAGTTACCATCTCCTATTAATTTAACTGCTTTGTTTTGTAGAATACTTAATTTACGTAGATAGGTAGGAAATGTTGATCCCCAAACTATTATTCCATATAAGGTAAGGATGGATTAAAGAGTAGTACAATTTTAGTAAAGCACTTTGTGGTAAAATTGGTTTTAGTTTATATAGAATGCCAACTCCCCGTGATATTTTTTGCTCCATAATATTACACAGCTGCAATGATAATTCAATTGTAAAATAAATTTTGAATAGATTGTATTTAATATAATGCGTGTTTAACACTTCAATGAAAACAATAAAGCTTGAAGTTAATTAGACCCAATAAGATTAGATCGGTTTGCCAAAATTTTCAATTGTTTTCAGAATTTTTCTAGAAAGTTTGCTCTGTATATTTGCTCGTTTTGTGAAGTAGAATGCGCGTTAGTAGGGCAAATAATTTGAATATAAGAAAAAGTACAAATGCCATCTTGCTCAGGCCAGAAAAATGAAGTCAATGGGCCATGTGGGCACAAAGAATTTAATATCAGCTTCTAATTGATGTTCATTTACACTATATTAACAGAATAATTTTCAAATTTTCAAGTAGTGCATCATTAATCAATCTCGCCAATACCTTTTATCGCTTCGTGTTCAAGGCAGAACTATACTTTGCACACAATAATATCATTTCTATCAACTAATTTCAGCAAATTAAACTGAACGCAAATACATTTAGAACTTCAGACCCAAACTTTTTCTGCAACATTTGCTTTTTAACCCACAGACCAACAATATATTAAAAGTTAAGTGCATAGACTTTGTGGAATAGTTGTTTAACTTTCATTGGTGAGTGGAACTAGAAGCTGATATGAAATTTACGTGCCCACATGGGCCAACACCATCATTTTACTGGCCTGAGCAAGATGGCATTTTTACTATTTCTTACAACCAAATTATTTGCCCTGGAACTGACACTCCCTCTGCTTCACAAAATGGGCAAATCCACACACTTTCCAAAAAAAGTCTGAAAACAATTGAAAATATTTACAAGACGGTTTAATCTTCGTAGGTCTACTTAGCTTCAAGCCTCGTTGTTTTCATCGGAGTATTGAACAAGCCTTATATTAATTATATACCAGGGGTGGGCAAGGTTTTCACAAAAAAAGGGCCACTTGCAAAAGAAAAGACGAAGAGACGCCACTGGAGAATCAAAAAGCAAAAATTTATAATCCTACAAAATCAGCTAATAGGGGATCAAATAGCAAAGGAAGGTCCTCATTTTTTCTCACGAAGAGCCGCATGTGGTTTGCAAGCCACATTTTGCCCCATGCCCACCTTTGTTACATACAGTCAATTTAAAATTCAACTTACAATTGAATTATCATTGCAGCTATGAAATCTACATCCCAATGCACCTTGTTACGTCTAGTTGAATTCTCAGTAGGTGGGTCAAAAGGGATCACAAGCCAGACTAATGACTTAAACGCATATTTACTGATACACCATTTGTAACATTGTGATGAAGTTTTGTAAGATGATCTTCTATTTGTGTTTATCTGACAGCTAGGTCCACACGTTTGGTATGATGATGTGCAGCTGGTAAAATATCAAAAAAACTGTAATTCATTGGAAAAAATTTGCCTTCTATGCTAGCTTGAAATAGCAAATTGTTGTTTGTAAAAAGTAATTTAGTAATAATTAGGCAAGTTTGGAAATGCGAGTTCGCTATATTGTTTAACATGCTTCTAAATTGAAAGTTTAAGGAAATGCATGGTTCAACACTTTGATGCTTTATAATGTATGTGAATTCAGTTTAACAAAGCTTGATTTTATTTTAACTATGAAAAGCAGTCATTCAAGATGAGGTCTAAACATTTTTCAAGAAAAAAAAAAACGGAATTTAGAGCACTGAAAAATCGGGGCCCTAAGTGAAACACCAAAACCATGAAATAGCTCAAAAACCAATTTTTTCAGCTTAAAAATAATTGTTTTATCGGATTTGGCATGGTCAAAAATGGGGGCGTAGCAATCTATTGCATCCTTCTACCTCAACTTTGAGTCTGAAAGCCCAAAATCACTCATGCGTATCCTCAAGATTCAATCTTTCGCATAATTTTTAAAAGGCCATATCTCCAGGACGGCTTGTGCTATCAAGGTGAATTTTTTTGCACATAAGTTTGTTTCCTCTGTTCTATTCCTCTGCCGAGTTTGAAAAAGCTTCCAGAACATGGGCTGACGTTTCACAAAAAATCTATTAATTAAGCATGGATTGACCCTATCCCAAATCAGGATCAACCCTAAAATAACCTAATATTTGCTTAAATTCAACCCCAAAATGGCCCAACATATCTGCGAAGAAATGCTACATTGATAAGAACAAGCCAAATTGAAAAATGTTGTGGAACAACAATCACACATTTGTAATACTGCACATAGAATATGTGCGTAAGATCTCCAGTCTATACCAGTAATTAGCAGCTCCGATGGCCGAAGTGGTAAAATCATTCGCCTCTGGAGTTGTAGACTTGAGTTTGATTCAGAGTCGGGTCAAATCAATGACTGTATGATTGGTATTCACAGCAGGGATGTGCCGGATACCGGATATATATCCGGTATCCGGCACTATCCAGCGCTTTTTGAGGTATCTGGCCAGGTAGTACTTCACTATATTTACCTTTTCGATCTATGTGAAAAAAATTTGGTGCAAGTTTGAAAACTTGAATTTTGTTTGGATTCTCTACAAAAAGTACAACCGAGTTTAAACATTAGGCTGCTTTGGTAATTTTTTATATCAAGTGGATTTAAATTTAGTTTACAAGTTTGTTTTTTTCGGCGCTGCGAGTTTTGTCATGAGGAAAGCCACTTCAATGGTGTAGCAGGAGGCAGTAATCAATCGGCTTCAAACCGAGACGGTATACTTTCGATGACCACCATCGTTGTCTCCTGTGAAGGCCATGCAAATAATTTACGTTAAAAGCCCGTCTTCTGTCTTATAACTTGCACGTTCGTGCTTTGTTCGAAATGAAAAAAAAAACAAACGCAATGCGCAGCCGACATACGTGCCAATTTTTTCTCGAAGGCAAACAGCAGGAGAGAATTTTTATAGAAACTTTGTTTTCTACGTTCAAAAAATGACGTTTCAAGGTACCAGTAGCATTGCAATGGATGTGCTTCTGCTTTTAAGTGTTGTGCAGTTTTGTAACGTTAAGCAAGTTGAAGTCTTAAATTCAACGTCCTTAGTTCATCAATTGACTGTTTGTGTTAAAAGTTTGACGTAATTCACCCATCATTGCAGATTTATCGCAGGATCAATTTTTTGCAGTAATTTTATGGTATTTATATACTCTACAAACCTTGCGTTTTTTAGTAGCTCTGATGATAGCTCAAAGCAAGTGAAAATTCAAATTCAAACTTGCCTTTTACCGACCGCTTAACATAGTGGTTAAGACATCGCTTTCGGTGTGGTAGGCTCGCCACTGTTGCGACGTTGTTTTTTTTCGGACTTCGAAATTGTGTTGCACAGGTGCAAAGGTCGGCTTTGCCACTCGTTACATGCTTCGACGCCATACCGCGAGTATGATGACGATTTGAACTTTTTTGAAGTTTTGCTTTCGATGGGTATCACAAATTGCTCACAAGCGCAAAACCGCAAAAATCAACACAATGTGTGGTAATTCTTAACTCAATTGCTTTACTCGTAAAATCACGCCGCTGCCGCAGGCCACACGCTTGATAGTTGTTCTCTTGCTTTACATATAGTAGGGGTGGCGGACCTTTTTACGTGGTGGGTCAAATATAAGGTCATAGACCGAAAAAAAGTAGGTCACGGATGTAATGATATTGATGAGGGGCTTGAACTAGGAAAGCAAGAAATATAATATAAAAAGGTCTACGTGCCTTCTGATGTCCCAAATTCCGCCGAAATCTACGCGAAGAGCAAAAAAAGGTCTTCACCTCATAAATTCCCAGCTTTTCGCAAATAGGCTATTTGGTGTGAACAGCAAATAAAAGGTCTTCAATGCCACAGCAGAGGCAGATAAACTTTTCTTCACTATGTAAATGTTCGTTACCGTTTTTTCCTACAGTTTTCAAAACTACGGGTGGGTCACTGAAATCTGCAAGTGGGTCACTTAGTGATCCACGGGTCAGTGGTTCGCCATCCCTGATATATAACATGAGCGCAAAATTTTGTGAAAACGATGCTAAGATTTTGCACTGTTACATTTTGGAAGTGTTTTAGCTACCTTGCAATGTGTATGCAGTCAACTTTTACTGTAATAATGAAAACACCTCGGAGGCCGGATATATGTTGCCTCCTTCGGTATTAGACCTGAGGAAGCACTGTTCCTGCTCCCGCCGATTAGATGTCTATGGTCGCTGACTGACTTGGCGTCCGATTTTCGGCATACTTTTCACCAAAATCCACACTTTTTAACATGATTCTTCTTACTTTAAAATAAAGCCTAGCATTGAAAACGTAACGATACACAAACGTAGTATCGTGGATCGTAGTTGAATCAAAAGCAGTCAGTAAGATGGTCATTATATCAACTGAGCTCCTGCCGCTCGACCGCATTGCAGATTTGGCCAACTTAGAGTAATGAAGTCCATTCTTAATCACCCAACACTTTTGAAAGTTTCCTGTGCGTCACATGACCTCATGCAATAGTTTCATGGCTCGCCAGTCGAGCAAAACGATAGCGTGGAGCCGTGGACAAAAAACATCCAAATAATAATTTTGGCTTAGTGCTACTATCCAGTATCCGACCGGATAGTGACGCACCGGATATACGACCGGATACCGGATATCCGGAAAGTTAGATTTGCCGGATATCCGGTATCTGGCAAATTTGCTATCCAGCACATCCCTAATTCACAGCTTCCTTGTTTGATGCTCAGCATTAAAGGGAGAGTTTAGAGACCAAGCTTACGTGCACCGGTACTTGTGCCATTTGAAAAGACACTAAACGAGATTTCCCCATCTCGGTGTGGTACAAAGGTGGTTTGCAACTCCTAAGCAAGCTGAATATAGCGCATTGATCGCTTTCTTGTCATAGGACAAATACGTGGCTAAATAAAAAAAATACAAGGCCAAAGTTACGTATAAAATTATTTAATTAATACTGACTGCTTTGCATTGATACTTGAGGTCGAAATGGTGGTGCACCTAGTAAATTGCTTAGTGAATTGGTTACAGACATTCCTCCAGGCTGCATTCCATTCACTGCTGGACAGGCAAAGGGTGCTCTGCAGATCAAAAAATATATATAAGTGGTAACAAAGCAACTAACATTGGTACCAGTACAAGTACTACAATTCAACAAGTTTATGTTATTCCACATTAGCCTATCCGGCAACTCCTCCAAATTACAATGATGCCATGTTTCTCAAATTATTTATGCACATTATGTAAATCTTGCTGGCTAGCTCGCCAAATCATCTATAGGAGTTTAGGAAAAGAGCAAAATCATATTGCTTCAATAAGTCTAATATTGGCAAAACAGAATTATTGCAATAGACAGAGACTTGTGTTTCACAAAAAGTTAACTCAACTTTGCTTCAATTAAGCTCAAACATATGCTATCTTCAACTTTTACCCTCCTCACAATCTACCAATATTCCACTTGGTTTTATAAAAAAAATGAAAAAAAATAATGCAGTACATATAAGCTGTGTAATGTTTCACATCAACCATCGACATTGTTATCTTATAATGTCACAATTGCAACTGTTTTTGCTGACTTATCGCATTGCTGATACAAGCCCATATTAAGCGTCTCATTATATACTATAACTAAAAACTTTGAAATTCGTAAATCTTTTCTTTAATCATTACTGTAAGTGTATGTACATGCACCTGTTCATTGTGAAGCAAGAGGAAAGAATCAAAAGAACTTAAATTGCAAATTTCACGTACTATATGCCTAAAGTTTAATTACGACAGAACTAAACACAAAACAACAAGGTTATAATTAAATTTAAAAATGCATAATTTTTTATTTATGATTTAACAACAGTTGTGGCAAAAATGCATAAAACTATACAGTATAAAAACTCACAACCTGACCACAGACTGCTTCCCCCTGATGGATTCATCAGGTGGGGTTGTAAAGATTAATTGAAAGTAAATGTCAAGCCAAGCCTAACAAATTTTTTATTTATGCATATGACAAAAAAATTTTTGTGACTGGTGGGCCGACCAACATTCTGACCACTGTTCTCTCTAAAATTTTAACTAGGGCGAATTTGCCCAAATATGAAAATCATAAAAAATTTTCCCCAAAATTTAAAAGGTGTAATTCAGTGGCGCACCCAGGGGGTTAGGGTGTCGAAACCCCCCCTTTTAAAATTGAACCCTTGCTTTTAAAGTAGTGTCCAAACTGTGCAAGTGCAGTAGGTTACGTACTGTTATTTCAAAACAGCCGTGACAGAATTTGCCACACATCATAATGAAGCCAAATCGGCTGGTTGGCATAGTGGTAAGAGACGTTGTTAGCAGTGCAGACAGGAGCGGATCTAGGGTGGATGTGGGGGATGCATCCCTCCACCAGCCATTTTCAAACATGTTTTTGATGAATACAATTTTCCACAATTTTGATGACAATATGCCTTATGCCCAAAGCACACATAATCGAAAATGTACAACCAAAATTCCAGTGAATCATTTTTGGTGAAACACTCATTAGGGGCAAAAATTTCAAACAAAATTTGCCTAAAAATTGTTCAAAAAGTATTAAAATGGCCACTACAGTATGTGAGTTTTCAAAAATTTTCTGGGGGAGTATGCCCCCAGACTCCCCTAATACCTTATTAATTCTCAATATGCTTCACTGTTCAAAATAATTCTGCCGAAAAAAACTACGCTTGAAAATATGTCAAAATTTGGTGCCCCCTTCCTGAAAACTTTTTGAATACGCCGCAGATGTGAAAACATTTTTTAAAGAATTTTATACATCTTTTTTGGGTCTAAAGTCCTTGTGCTTAGTTAACATTGAACTTGATTCAACTGGATCGGCTCCTGATTGCAAAATGGATTTTTTTCTAGAACCCCCCTCCCTTTGAAGTATGCTGAGTGCGCCTCTGGTGTAATTCAAGGTCTGGAATAATTTTTGCTAAAAATATGAGTTTCTATGGTAAAACACTTTTATTTGATGCAAAAAAAAACTTGAGCCTTTCAACTGATAATTTGCTTTTAAACTACGAAGTGGCTATTTTTACGAACCCGAACAAATACGTAACAGAATAAGGACTTCGTATATTATACAGGGTGTCCATAAAGTCCGTGAGCACTTTAGAAAATTTTAACTTTATTTGTGCACATGGACTTTATGGACACCCTGTATTACTTCATCAATCTTTGTGGATCGGGGTTAGCTTGAAGTGATAATAGAATAAACCAAGCACTTACTTGTACAGGCCTGTACAAATAGCCACTGCCTTTAAATTACTATAGCATTAAGCAAAAATGAAAAATTTTGCCCCCAATTTCTCATCTTTTTCAGATTTTGCACCTTAAAGGAAACACTGATTCTGACATTTGCCAAACTGCAAATATTCCTGAAACTGTGGAAACAGAGCCTGTTTGCCAAATTTAGTCAACTGATGATGCTCCCAACTTGTGCTATTGATAACAGCAAAATAGACACTTCCTTTAATTATAGCTAGGCTAGCTGGGCAGCTGGGTAGTGTCTATTTTGACGTTAATGGAAAAATAGCTTTATGGTCTATTTTGCCACAAGTGACGTGGTGAGTTTTAAAGTGCCATTTTGTGCTAGTTTGCCACGACTTCTCCATAGCTCAGTGGATAGAGCGCAGCGTGTACCGGTACAGTGTAATGGAAAGCGCTGCACTAGGGGTTCGATTCTTGTCGCAACTTTGGTTTGTTTCGCTTCAGTGGTTTCGATTTGGATCGCTTTGATTCGGATTCATGTGACCTGGGGTTAATAATCAGGTTCGTGAAGACAGCAGAATAGAATAAGGTGTAATATTCGTGTGACAAGGGGTTATGTAGCTGCGACAAAATAGACCTAAAAGCTACTATGCTGTGAACAGCAAAATAGACACTGCCTTAATTATATAACTCCCATTGATCGGTTGATTGTAGTCTGACATTTGGAGCAAAATTTTAAAAATTAAGCTTAAAGGCCCACTGCACCCACATTCATTGAAAGTTGTAAATATGTACGGGTGCTACTAAATAGTACATGTCCGCGATGTCCACGATGTCCGCGATGTCAACGATGTCCGCGATGTCCCAAATTGCGATGTCCGCGATGTCAACTATGTCCGCGATGTCCACGATGCCCGCGATATCAACGATGTCTGCGATGTCAACGATGTCCGCGATGTCCACGATGTCCGCGACGTCAGCGATGTCCCAAATTGCGATGTCCGCGATGTCCCAAATTGCGATGTCAACGATGTCCCATGTTGCGATCGATCGCCATTTGGGACATCGCGGACATCGCAATTTCGCAGATCGTTGACATTGCGGACATCGCAATTTGGGACATCGCGGGCATCGTGGACATCGTTGACATCGCGGACATCGTGGACATCGCGAACATCGTTGACATCGCGGACATCGTTGACATCGCTGGCATCGTGGACATCGCAATTTAGGACATCGCGGACATCGTGGACATCGCGGACATGTACTATTTAGTAACACCGGTAAAGTATTGTTAAATTCGTGACGTCATTGGGTACCGGTACCAACAACCAAGAAATAATGCGACTTCTAAAAGCTTTCACTGTGCAAAAGCTTTCGCAAAGCTTTTGAAAGTTTTCGGCAAAGTGCAAAAGCTTTTAAAAGTCGCAATATTTCTTAGTTGTTGGTACTCAATGACGTCACGAATTTACGATATTTTACCAGTTTTCTCTTTACCGAGACCAGATATCGTGATCAAATTTTAGCGAAAATGTTTAAATATATTTAATACATATTTACAACTATCGATGAATTTGGGTGCAGTGGGCCTTTAACTGCTTAATGGAGGAATAGAAGGCCTAGCTAAAATTTTTTAATGAATCTAAACAACATCATTACCTTGCCTACTCATGCCACTGCTCTGTGCTCCTGCAACAATTACATGACAGAGTTTGGACAGACACAGACTCCCAGGCACTCATAGTCATAACTACCAAGAGCCTAAGCATTTAACCATTTAACCAACTCCATTTAGATCTAGCTTTGCGAAGACCACCATCCCCAACAAACTGACCAAAGCGCAATCCCATAAAGTTACCGAATTCCGGTCAGTTTTCATGATCCTAATCCGATCCAAATTCGTAAGCTTAAATCCAAAACCATATCCTAATCCTAAATTTCGTAAGCGCAAAGTCCAAATCCTAAATGATCGAAAATCAAGAAATTAACAATGATAATATGTATATTGAATTCGGGTCATTCCTTTACCATTTTGGCTGGTTTTATGCACTTTATTGCGATTACCTTCAGTCCAAATCCGAAAGGCAAAAAACATTAAAATCCTAATCCGGTCCAAATCCGGTAAAATTGCTAAAATTCGGTTCAATCAAATCCTAATCCAAATCCGTTGACATTTCTGTTAAAACAAGCGGCGGAACTGGCTATTTGTGTAACCACTTTCACTTCTTATCCAATTAACAATATCAAACCTTTTTTCAAATTAAAAGCCATGTTACCGCAGCTGTAACTGAATCAGCCCCACTACGTTGGAAGCAAACTCAGCTATTATCGCATCCGCCTAACAAACCCGTACCAGCATCGAGGCTACAGGTAGACAGAGGTCTACGCAAATGCCGGTCCAAAAGTAACAATTTAAATAACATAACCAAGGTCAAAATAGATTTAGTGTTAGTTTGGTTTTTGCCTCAAAAGCATCATGTAAAATTGTTATTGCAAGTGGGTTAGGCTTCCGGAAACTGGATAACGCTATTATCCTGGCTCATTTTGCAGTCAGTTTTGTTGGTGAATTAGACTGTTAGAAGTGCATGCCTAATGCCAGCGGTCAAAATTGATTTTATTTCATGCATGATGATACCTATAAACAATTATCTTTTTCGATCGTCGTTCTTGTTTAGGAATTACTGTACCGATAATCTCAATTTAACTTGGATACCGAGCTCTATTACCAAATTACCTCACAGCAACCCCCGCACAACTGCAGTTTGTCAGTGACGTCCCAGCGTAGCTAGAGTTAATCTCTTCTATCGTTATTTCGTTATGGTATCTTTCTTCTACGTTACCTTTTGTTTCGATTTCTACAAGCTATGTTACAATGTTGTAGTTAAGTATAACATTATTGTAGCCTACTCACCAACAAAATCATCTTAATAGAACCATAAAACTTTCACGCTAAATTGGTGCTTTCTTATTTTTGCTGCAGGCTTTTCTTTCAAGTGTCGATCTACTCGAGCCACTGTTTATGCCATTGTGATTTTTATGTTGGAATAATAAACATTATTTTGTCATTACACAATAATAGAATGCATTTTGAACAAGACCACCGAGCTGCTTAAAAATATTAGCAGTTGGTTCAATGTCATTATTTAGGCCTACTCCCAAAACTACCGGTACATGTGAAGTTAGCACTTAGGGGCGTCTTCTCCAGAGGTTCAAGGTGTTCAGCGCAAACCCTGTCATATCAGAGGCACATGTGTTTATTACATTTAACTAATTTTTTTGTTTTCGCTTCTTCGCATTATCAGCGTTTAGCGACGATCAGCTAATACAGTCCTTCGAAAATCTGCAAAAGTTTAAACAATTTAAAAAGATCGCAACCATTACATTAGCGACCTTGTTTCGTTCCATCGCAAATCTTCTACGAATGTTTGCGCTCCTGAACGCCGTAGAAAAGCGAAGCCTAGTGTTGAAATTCGCGGCAATTTGCTTGTTTTCTGGTTGTTTTCAGATCAAAGTTCGCGTAAGTAAATGGAGCTACTGAGAAAAAGACCAAATCAACCATTGATTTGACAACCTATCTTGCACCCCCTGCTTTGGTTTTACGTAGGCCTTACCTTCAGGAAGTAATTTTGTTAGGTGATCTCAATGATTTATGCAGCCATGCATGCAGTCATGCACAGTGATGGGCACAATAAACCTTTCTGCACTAAAGCGATAGCGATAAAATTGATAATTTCAGAAAAGCTCTGGGTGATACCGATAATCGATAAATCTCAATTTCTTAAAGCGATATCGGTAATCGATAAATTATCGCCGATAAATTTTTCCGACAAATGTTGCGGTAAATTGTCGATGTGTTTGACGAAGTTTTTTTGGAAGTCAAATTGCAAAAATGTTTTTCAGATTTTTCACGAAAAGAAAGCAGCTCACGAACTCTGCCGTGGCATCAAACAAAACAAAGAGAGATTTTCTTAAATTGCGACAAGATTTTACGAACACCGAGCATTTTTTTCCGAAGCGCCAACTCGCTAACCATACACTGTGTGCATAAACAAACATTTATCGCGATAATTCATCGGCGATAACAAAATATATTACAAAAGCGATATCGGTAATCGATAAATCAAAACTATTTTGAGCGATAACGATAATCGGTATAAAATTATCGCTGATAACTATCGCCGATAAATCATTTCGATAAATGCCCATCTCTGGTCAAGCAGCCATGCCATCTCTGAACCGACTGGCATGTCTCAACGTTAACCCGCTTTGTTGCCTGTTCCGTTTTCCGTAAATTATGCTTTTGTGTTGGCATGAACTTTTTTTAGCGTGCGGAAATAAGAGTTGAATTGATTGATTGATTTAACCCAAGAGTCGGCAACCTTTTGCAGCTAAAGAGCCAAATTAGTCCGTTTGTTACAATACGAAACCCAGCGGGAAGGTCCAAAACTACCGTCAGGTCCACAAACTTCAGTTATTCCGAAAATGATTCTTAAAAAAAGATCTTTGTTTACCTCCAAAAGGAGCCACAACTGGGGGTTCAAAGAGCCGCATGTGGCTCTGGAGCCGCAGGTTGCCGACCCCTGATTTACCCAGTGTTCGAGTTGTAAAAACACTTATGGTAGGATGGTACAATTTTTCACGCAGACGTTAGGAGGTATGGTCCTTATACTTGTAGGGGAATGGTTTACGCTAAAATATTTTGTGTGGAGATGGTGTAGTTTTCCGGGGGGATGGCATCCCCCGCATCCTCCCTCAACTCGAGTATAGATTTAGCACTTTATAAAGCATTTAATTACAAAATTTTTAACAAGCGGAGTAGGCCTACAAAAGTTACAAAATAATCGTGTTGATCTTCATCATCTCTCCTTCCCGTTGGATTCATTTTCTCATAATCGATAAACTATCGCGAAATAGGAAATGGTATTACTTCGCTGACAGGACGATTGATAAGAATTGTATGACAACCGTAGGAATTATAATTGTTCTTAGATCTGACCTCACGAAAAAAACAAAACTTCTTCACCAAACGAATATAATAATCGACCCAACTTTATTCACTTAGCTACGGTACTCACCAGTGATGTAGTCCTCAAGAATGTCCTTGGCCTCGAGGACAAGCAGAGACGGGCATTTATCGCGATAATTCATCGGCGATAACTTTTTATCGATTATCGTTATCGCTCAAAATAGTTTGGATTTATCGATTACCGTTATCGCTTTTGTTATATATTTTGTTATCGCCGATAAATTATCGCGATAAACGTTTTTTTATGCACGCAGTGTTTAAACTTCAAAGTTAGTGAGTTGGCGCTATGGAAAAAACATGGTGTCCATTAAGAATTGTTGTAATTTTTAAAAATTATTTCTTTGTTTGGCTTAATTTCACGGCAGAGTCCGTGAACTGCTCTCTTTTCTGGAAAAATCTGGAAATAGCATTTTTGCAATTCGACTTACAAAAAATAACTTCGTGAAACACATTGAAAATTTACCGCAACATTTAGGCCTATCGGAAAAATTTATCGGCGATAATTTATCGATTATCGATATCGCTATAAGAAATTGAGATTTATCGATTATCGGTATTGCTCAGGGCTTTTTTGAAGTGATCGATTATCGTTACCGCTTTAGTATAGAAAGGTTTATCATGCCCATCACTGAGGACAAGTTTGTGAAGTCCTTGGCCTCAACCGTGTTGTCCTTGGCCTCGGCTCTCCCAGGCCTTGGATTTTGCGCTGTCCTCGGCTCGAGGACTCGATATTTTTACAAATTCAATTTTGCGATTGTTTTCACAAAACGCAAGCTGTTTTAAGTTAAAATGGTCCAAATAACGACAAGCATCAGTATTTGGTAAGCTCGCGCGGCCGAGAAATAAAAGTAGACAATGCATGATGAGAAAACTATAAAGTTACGTTGTGAAAAGCAAAATTTTGACAATTCAAGATTTTGTTTCTCACAATCTCTCCTAAAGGTTTTTAAACTGAAATTGTGAGCAACAAAGCTTTTAGTAGAAAATTTACTCTGTGATAATTGGATTCTCGGCGGGAGATCCTTGAGGTTCGAAAACTCGGGTAGAATGATGGGAGAAAGCTACTTTACACTTTTCTTCAAAGTTTCAATCAACTGTTGTTTGAGATCCTTGAGGTCGAAAACTCGGGTAGAATGATGAGAGAAAGCTACTTTACACTTTTCTTCAAAGTTTCAATCAACTGTTGTTTATTTACTTTATAATTTGCTTAATAGCCATGCAAAGCAGACTGAAGTAAAGCAGTGATGTAAAGCAGTTTGAAAAAGAGAATGTAGCGCCGGCGATGTTATTCGATATTACATTATATCTTTGTTAGAGGTGCTAATTGCAGCTGTCTAGTTTTTTTGCTTCGCTCTTTCTCGATGCTCTGAATTTTTCGTTTAGAGCACTTGCATGTGGACTGAGCTTGAGATTTAGCATGGCAGTACGATAAGCTTTTTATCATGGGAAGTCATTCTAGCCAGGCTCATGGTAATTGTTTTTACATATTATAGAACAGATCTACTAGAGTACCGCTACAGTAAAGACTGCAGACTCAGAATGATGACCTTGAACATATGCCTTTTTTGAAAATAATAACTTTTTTATAAAACGTTTAAGAGTAATAACTGTGGGGCCGGTAAAGATTGGAATAGCTTAATGTACGACCAGTGTAGCAAATAATAATTGTGGCCTAAGCTTGAATTTTTATGAACATTTCATTGCATATGCAGGTTTGCTTCAAAAACGAAGAGCGTTAATACTATTTTTACGAAGCCACGCATGCAGAGCTAAGGTTTTTATCGTAGTGAAGTATGTGCATCATGATAGACGGCCCAGCCGGACATCGAACCCGCGAAACCAGCTCCCTAGCCCAATGCGCCGGCCACTCGGTCAGACAAGTTTTGTTTGTAAAACTTGGGTCTCGAACAAATTCACTGAGTTTTGATCTCGGGCTCAGTGGCGTCGTGTCATAGGGGCTCGGGGAGTATGATGTTTTACTTTTTGTAATATTAAAAAAATTGAAAATTAGAAAAAAATAAAATAATAGCCAGTGCTATTTTGTTTTCGTCTTTCAAACTAACCCCATACCCCCGCCCCCCTTTCTTATACTACAAATTCCATTGTTCTGTTTTTAATTTTTGCTTCAATCAATCGCTTCGACTCAGGAGTAAAATTAGCTTCTTGATCTGTGGTTAGAATTTAAAAAACATTTTGCGTGCGTTGTTAAAGATTATAGCCTAGAATACACCTAAACACGTCATCCCACCAAATGCGTCAAAACTAATAATGATTGCAGCCTGCTTTTATTTATTTTAACCCAGCTTCTGTTTTAAGACATGGGCTACTAAAACATTTTTGTATTGTCTGACACTATAGTAGTAACTGCACATCACAGCAAGGTACTGATATGTCCTTTTTTCGACAAGAAAGTGTGCTGAAACGAGTGTTTTTTATGTGATAACCGTAAAAATCCATTGGCGACTACGGGACTAAGCCCCCAGACTCACCTTGTTTACGGCGGCTGGGGCGTTCCCCCCAAATCCCCCTGTAATGTCCTCCACCTTTGTTAAATCGTGGGGCCACAATGAATGCGCATACTGTCCATAATTAAGGAGCGGTTTGGGGTATTAAAATAAATTCCGATTTATTATCCAAAAATTGGGGCATCACGACATATTGTGGTATCTTTTCCTAATTTCCTTTTTTCGTGATGTTACTCAATGCTGAATATGGTTTTTACAAAGGTTGTAAATGATCAAAATCTGTTTACAGTAAGTTGTTACTCGGGCCCCTCCAAACTTTTTAGCTGCACGACGCCTCTGCTCGGGTTCAAAAATGTTTTCAAGTCTATAGGGTCTTTGTTACGAATTTTTTTTTTTTTTCTTGAGGTCTCGGTCTCGACCATCAAAACTTGACTCTATCATTAGTTGATAACAAAATCGAAAACTTTTAGCGTTGCAGCTTCAAATTGTGAGTAAAATAATTAATTTTCTGCCCAAACTGAGCTGTTTAGCTCATCGGGGCTAACTGTTCTGGCATCATCAGCCCTAGTCGAAAGAGATTTTAGCAAAGGGGGATTTATTATGTGACCCCATCGAACATGCATTTCGGGGTTTGTGCTTTTGACATTAAGTTTTATTAAGTCTAATTAACACGTAGTGGGGTAGTTCTTTGAGTGTGAATGTGACACGTGAGTGCTTTTCACTTTTTGTTTTGCTTCATTTTGTGATTTTGTTTCTATTATGAATGCTTGCATTTTCGTTGATTTGTTGTTTTTTTTGGTGAATTGGTTTTTAGCTACAGTATAATGATTAATGTACAAGACAGTTACCGACCTGTTAGCTCAGTTGCTAAGCGCACGCTATCGGTGCGGGAGGTCTGGGATTCGATTCCCGGGCCGGTCAAATGAACAGAGTGTCGCCAACGGCTTGCCACCGTTGCGGCGTTTCTTCGGAGCTGTGTAGCCAAGGCGCTAAGTCGCGGAGATGGACCCCGCCACTCGTTACACGCTTCGGCGTAATACGGCGAGTATAATGAAGATTTGATTTGATGTAGCCTATAAGACAGTGGCGGCCTAATGGGCAGAACCTCCTCAAACTAAATCTGGCTCACCAAGGATTGTATGTAGGAATGGTAATGTACGATGTTGTACCGAAGAATGCGGCTACACCTATGGGAAAGCGAACTGCGGATTGAGTACAGACGTAGAAGATGCGGCTGCAGGTTACCTACTAGCTTGTAAGCACAAAATCCAAAACGTGTTGAACAATTTGGTATGCAGTAAGCAGAACAGTGTCGACCTGTCGACCAAAGTAGTAAAGATTTCAGCCATCATTAATATTTGTTTCCATGCAGAAATTATTTGATTTAAAAAAAACCCAAAGTTTTTTTGCTTAACTGTGATAAGTTTGCCTGTAACTGGACTACCGCATGCGTTTTTTCTATATAGCCAACATTAAACTAGTTATCGTTAAATAACAACCAGGAACTTAATACTTGATTCATCGGGGTTAGTTTTAGTTGGTGGCGAGTTTCATCTGGGGCATCTTAAATTTATAGCCTCATACCCTGCGCCTAGTAGACCTGGCACTGGATTGTTATCAATTATAATATTTTTGTTAACCCTGTAATTTTCGAAAACGATTTTCGTTGTAGGTCTGCAATATTGGGCCATAAATTGTTTGCGAACCATTATTTTATGACCAAATGACCCACATTTGAGATTTCGTACTGAAATCGGAAAAAAGCCCGTTGTCCTTGATTCATGTCCTTGGCCTTGGCTTCGACTTGCATGTCCTTGGCCTTGGCCTCAGCTTGTGTGTCCCTGGCCTTGGCCTCCAAAAATTTTTAAAGTCCTTGGCCTCAACCCCGAAATGTTAGAAAAAAATTCAAAATTTTTAAAGTCCTTGGCCTCAACCCCGAAATGTTAGAAAAAAATTCAAGGTATGCGGAATCAAAAACGCGATTTCAAAATTCGGGCCCTGGGCCGCGAAAATGCAAAAAATTCGTTTAGTATCCACGCGACTCCGGGCAACTCCGAATTGGCGGTTCAAAGTAGTGACGTCACTGGACCTAACGCAGATTCCGCAGCTAATGAAAAATGCAATGGTATAAAATTATACCCGGTACTCAATATACGGTACTGGGGTAAGAAACGGTGGTTGGTGAAGAGATGCGTCGCTGTTTAAGTTATTTTCAAGCTTTGTAAGTACTAGACATGACATATCAAGGTAATGCAATTGCAATATTGTGCCAGCTATGCAGTTAAGAAACTGAAATTACAGGTAGAAGATGGTAGGCTACGGTAACCAGGTAATTGACTTCTGAAACTACATTGTCATTCCAACGGCCCAGGTCGCCCAACGACTAAATACGCAGTAAATAGGCTACGGTACATTTTAAATTCTGATTGATGCTAAGTCGGCTTAGAAACTTCACGCTTTGCTGGATGCGTCTGTGCTAGTACGATACGGTACCAGCAAAAGCTTATGAAGTACCGGTATGGGTGGCTTGGGTGGGCTTACTGGGCTAGTCTAGGTTAGGTGGGCTTAGTGCTTACTGCTGTGGCTTAGTGTGGCTTAGGGCTTACTGGGCTAGTCTAGGTTAGGTAGTCTAGGTGGGCTTACTGGGCTAGTCTAGTTACTGACTCAGTCACCATAAGATAGGCTACCAGTTTCTAATATTTTCTAGCTCCTACAATTGGAAACAACTTCATTTATAGGTAGTTTTATCAGCCAACAATCTGCCCTCATGATGTGATGATGCACAAGGAATCTTTCTCCAAACAGCTACCGGTATGGTTTGGCACAGCTACCAGTACCATAATAAGAAAAACGGCTGTAATTTATATCATAGCAGGTAGGCAAGCCTATTACACAGGTGCAGTGTACCAGTAGTGTTACCGAGTATATATACCCGTAGCCTAAAGCCTATTGCACCATTGCACAGACTGACAGAGCAGCAGAGACAGCCAGCAGTTGTGGCATCATGATGTCAAATATCCATTGCCTAACTGCGTAGTTGGCCCAACATGCAATTGCATCACCTTGATATGTCATGTCTAGTACTTACAAAGCTTGAAAATAACTTAAATAGCGACGCATCTCTTCACCAACCACCGTTTCTTACCCCAGTATATTGAGTACCGGGTATAATTTTATACCATTGCATTTTTCATCAGCTGCGGAATCTGCGTTAGGTCCAGTGACGTCACTACTTTGAACCGCCAATTCGGAGTTGCCCGGAGTCGCGTGGATACTAAACGAATTTTTTGCATTTTCGCGGCCCAGGGCCCGAATTTTGAAATCGCGTTTTTGATTCCGCATACCTTGAATTTTTTTCTAACATTTAAAAATTCATTTAAATTCAGTTTAGTTGGCCTTTAAGATCCTTGGCCTTACTACAACACTGGTACTCACCGTACTACTTTTCAATAAACACAAGCAGCACTGCTCACTTCAGTAACATCATACAACAAGGGCTATACCCTTCAGCATAGAACAATGTTGCTTACTCTATACACACTAAGGCCGCGTTCACTCGTAGTGGCTTTCGCAACTAGGCGCGAAACTTCATTTTGATACGGTGAACGTATTTTTTAAGATTTTAAAACCTATTCTAGCAATTCGAAAAAGTAACCAATTCGGTTTTTGAATTGCTAAAACTAGTTCGAAAAGAGTTAAAATTGCGTGCACATTAACACAATGAAGGTTTGTGCCTAGTAGCGAAAACCATTATGTGTGAACGCGGCCTAAATCTACACTCGAATAATTACGCTCGAAAATTCACGCCTATTTGTACTCTAAATTCAAGTTCGAGAACGTTCTACGACGTTCTCAAAAAGAAACAAAAAGGGAAATCACATGACATGCAAAGCTTACACCAAACCACAGTAAACACGATTGTGACGTCAAAGAGAAATCAAATGACATGCAAAAATTCACACCAAACCACAGTAAAGACAATTGTGACGTCACAAGCACAAATTTTAATTCAGTGAAATTACGTAACGGAAAGATCTGTCCAGAATATTCACGGAAAACTTATGTCAGTAGAAATTATGACTTCATAATGCAACCTTACGAAACAATTCCACGAATAAAACTTCGGAAAACAACGCATCGGTCCAGAACCTTCCACAGTAGACAAAGCATTAAAACAAAAAGATATTAAACAGTTATATCGTTACAATAAGCATAATCTGAATTTGATGATTTGACTTAATCGATTGCGGGTCTTAGGCCTACTAAACAAGCTAGCCTACTAAACAAACTTAATTTACCTCAAACTGAATCACTTTTAGCCTTACATACCAATATTAGAAGTTTAGTTAAAAATGTTAGTAAATTAGGAGAACTGCTGTCTGTTATGCATTATAAGCCAGACTTAATAGCAGTGACAGAGACGTGGATTGAACCTTCTCGATTGCCCAAAGTGCAGTTAACAGGATATAACTTCATGCATGTTGATTCTGTAAATGCTGACTCCAATGGGACTGGATTAGCAGGAGGAGTTGGTTTGTATGAGAAAGAATGCCTAATCGTTACCCCATGTAAAGATATAGATCTTGATACAAATGATTGTGAAAACCTCTGGGTAAATATTCAGCTAAAAACTGAAAAGACTCTAACTTTAGGAATTGTATACAGACATCCTAAATCAAATGTGGTGAAATATCAGGCAAAACTACATCAGTCTGTTTACCATTTACACAAACTGAAAAAGCATTTTGCATATGTGGTGACTTCAATATTGACCTAATGCAGTATGATAAGAATAAATTTGTACATGATTGTTTTAATATGCTGCATAGTCAAGGTTGTATCTCTCTAATTAACAAGCCCATTCGTATAACACCAATTTGTAGAACTTCAATTGATCATTTATACAGCAATGATGTTACTAAAGAAATCGCATGCAAGGTGCTTTTGCACGACATTTCTGATCACCTTCCATTTATATTTCATATACCTTTCTCCTTGAAAAAGAAAAAGTATGAAAAATGTCAGAGATTTTAGAAAGTTTAGTCCTGTAAGTTTTCTTGAAGATCTTGGTGAAGCATTTAAAAACAGTAAAATTTCCCAGAATAACTTGAATGTACATGAACATTTTCATCAGTTTAAAAGTGTATTTTGTGATACCCAAAACAAGCATGCCCTAACTCGGTTACAAACTAGAAAAGAAAGCAAACGGCAAAAAAAACTCGACTGACTAAGGCTATTCGTGTTTCCATACGTAAGAAAAATGAACGTTTTGCTTTCCAACTGAAAAACCCCAGAGATGAAATGGCCATAGATTTATGCAAAAGGTACAGAAATAAACTTACCCATATTAAAGAAATCTCGAAGACAATGTATTACAAAAGTGTAATAGATGTAAATAAAAGCAATAGCAATGGATTATGGAAAGTAATTAATGAAATTATCAGACAGGAAAGAAAGCAAACAAATGATATTCCCCATGAAGTAATAGATGCAAATGGCCACAAACAAACTGATTCGGTAACAGTTAGTAACGCTTTTAATGAATACTTTAGTGAAGTTGGCTCTCGGTTAGCATCAGAAATTCCACCAACATCAAAATCCCCTACGGTCAATATTAAAAGTGTTCCTTACTCAATGTTTTTAGAACCTATTACTAAAGAAGAAGTGACTTGTTATATTCGATCATTAAATGATCACAAAAGTGTTGGGGCTACGGACATTCCAATCAAATGCAAAAAGCTTTCTAATGTCATCATATCTCCCATTCTTACAGTGATATTCAACTGGTGTATAACGGAAGGGATCTTTCCTGATGATCTAAAAATAGCTCAAATTACCCCCATATTTAAAAAAGGATCTAAAGCACTTTGTGGCAATTACAGGCCGATTTCAGTGCTCTCCCCATTTAGCAAAATATTGGAAAAGTACCTTCACAAACAAATACCTTCTTATTTGTTAAAAAACAAACTCATAGCTCCGCATCAATATGGATTTCGCGAAGATTATTTAACCTCACTGGCCTTGGCTACTATACACAATGAAATAATCAGTAACATTGATGATAAGAAAATAACATGCACAATATTCCTGGATTTAGCAGAAGCCTTTGATACGGTAAACCATTTCATTCTTATCAATAAATTAGGGCAGTATGGAATTCACGGATCTCCTCTTGAACTGTTGAAAAGTTATCTGAGTAATTGTAAGCAGTTTACAGTGGTAAATAATGTTCGCTCTTCATTTTGCAATGTTACCTGCGGGATTCCCCAAGGGTCCATTTTAGGGCCACTTTTATTTTTGTTATATATAAACGATCTCCCTTTAGCAACTAAATTTAATGTAAAACTATTTGCAGATGATACAAACTTGACAATGTGCTGCAACAGTGTAAATGAACAACAAAACAATGTGAACTTAAAGACAAAGTTAACAAACGTGATAAATTGGATGATAAATAATAAGTTATCTATCAATTTTGCAAAGACTGATTACATGATTGTTACCAAAAAGAAATTACAGTACATAAACACCTTAAATTTGAAGTCAAGATAGATAATCATGTTATATCTAAAAAAGAATGCATTAAATATCTGGCTATTTGAGTAACCACTTTCACTTCTTATCCAATCCACAATATCAAACCTTTTTCGAATTAAAAGCCATGTTACCACAGCTATAACTGAATCAGCCCCACTACGTTGGAAGCAAACTCAGCTATTATCGCATCCGCCTAACAAACCCGTACCAGCATGCCGGTACTCGCTACCCGGTTTTTCGTTACTGGTTGATTTAACCTGGACTGGAAGCATCACATTAAACAAGTTTGCAAAAAAATTAGTGCTGGAGCATGGGCGATTGCTAGGTTGAGGAACTATGTCAATACTTGTACGCTTAAGTGAGTTTATTATTCCCTGATACATTCGCATCTTTCGTATTGCATAAATACGTGGGGAAGTGCATCAAGTTGTAATTTAAAACCTCATAAAATTTTACAAAAACATATTATTCGATTGATTGCCGGGAGTGAATATCGTGCACCTTCGAGTCCCTTATTTAGCCAACCACAAATTTTACAATTGGAAGACATATATATTTTTGAAGTTGCGAAACATATGTACAAATTCAGCACGAATCAACGCTCAGGCCTTGAGTTGATTAATTATTGTCCGATCTCCAAAATTCATTCTTATGAAACCAGAAAAATTGTGCAAGATAATTATCATATAGTAAGAACTAATACTAAATTTGCTCGAAGGTCACTGTCAGTTCGTGGTCCTCTTATATGGTCTGATTTTCCAAATGAACTAAAACATACCGGAATTAGTTTTCCCAAATTTAAGAGAAATTTTAAAAAAGCATTTAATTCTTAAATATGACGCATGATGAGAGGTTTGCATAACAAAAAAACAAAAATTAAACGGCAATTCTGAATTACCGTTTAAACTCTAATCGCAATTGACACTTTGGCGTATTTTGAGAGTGTATTTTTATACTGATTGTTATTATTATTATTTTTATTATTTTTTTTTTTTATTAATTTCTCATGCTATAGCCAAAACAAATTGCATGCTTGCATCCTAGGGTAGCAATTGACTAGAAGAATGTATCGTCATTTCGTTGTCTCCCAGTCATGGTGTATTATCTAATGTGCGTGTTGCATTTTGTATACCTGGCGAATAAAAAACTTGATTGATTGATAGCATAGCCATAGAAGAAAAATTTGTGTCCGCAGAGAGCTTTTTTTACGCAACTTCAATGCGCAAGAAAAATTTGTAATCATTTTGATAATGTTTTGATTGCTGTTTGTAGCAAAAGATATCTCTCCGGTCAACTGTAAAAGACAAAAATAAAGCTTGAAAATTCAACCACCAATGAGTGTAAAAATGGACGAAAGGTAGGCTACATGATTCTGACTATTCTACCAAAAACGATGACAAAAAGGTTTTCAGTCAGATCTTATGGCTAAAGAAACTTTCATTCCCACACAGCAACAGAAATTTGTAGTTCAAAATAGAATGCAGATTTGGTGAATATCAAATAGACTACCACTGGACCGCTGTGCACCTGGATAGATCACCAAGGTTCCGTAGTTTCGTACCACTAATAAGTTTAATGATTGCATAAAAGAATGCAGAAAACTCGCGAAGTAAGCTTGAATAGATGGTATGAAACAATCTCTTGAATCCAGGTCTGGACTAATAGTTTCTGAGGCCTAAGGTTATCTGGTTATCAGGGGCCTATTTTGTCGCCGTTCGTCGGAGACCTGTTGAAATATGTAGCCTACATACCAGTATTCAACACATTCAAAAAACGTATTTTCTTAATTTAAACAGAACGCCCTCTTTTGCACGTACAATTTTTTACTGGAGAAGATGTCATGCCACAGAGCCCCAATTCCTGCAAATATGCTTTCTATTTGTTGGTTGGTAAATGATTCTACGATTAGTACCCCCCAAGCCATACAAAGTTTACTGTACGTGGACCTTCTTCATAGCCTCTATTTCGTAGCCTAACGTCCATCTGCATACCGGTACAAAAAATTGCACGGCATTTTGTGAGAAACTATCATTAATTTACGCTCCTGTGTATGAATCAGTGCCGGCGCTAGGCCAACTGAGCCCCCTCCCCCCGAAAACTTCACGTGGGGCCCCCTTTATCCGCAAGCAAAATGGAAGGTGAAGGTGGTTTTACACAGAATGCGATTTTCATCCTATTTCGCATTTCATACATATTCGTGCGCATTTTGTTGAACAAACCTGACGGATATGTCTTCAGTTGCGTTCCGATTTAGTCAGCGCACGCGATGCGTATTCGAGCGACTGATTGTTTTGCAGTAAAACAGCACCAATGCCATCCTTGCTACTGTCCACTTGAAGCATAAGACATTGTTTTAGGTCATAATAGGCTAAAACTGGTGCTCCAGATATCTTATCTTTGATTGTCTGTACAGCTTTTCCACAGTCATCAGTCCATTTCCACGGTTGTCCTTTGCGCGTGAGCATGCGCAGCGGCTCCAGATCATCGGCTAGGTTTGGTCAAAATCTTGCTAAATACTGTACCATGCCGCATAAACGTTTGACTCCGGATACGTCAGTGGGTGGAGGCATATCTTGGATAGCTTTGACTTTCGACGGGTCAGCTTCTATGCCTTTATTCGAAATTAAGTGTCCCATAAAGCGAATCTCTTTCGTTTTGACTATAGCTTTTGCTTCATTGTGTTTTGAGTAGTGCATCTTTGACGCAATGCACCTCAATTCGCCTCATGGTTGTTTTCTGCTTCAATCATTGTTTCACCGCATCCAATCACGATGATTTCGTCAGCAACAGCAAAAACACTCTCAAGTCCTGCTAAAGGATTGTTCAACTTCTTTTGAAACAGTTCGCTGCTAACGTTTAAGCCGAAAGGCAGTCTGTTCCATTTAAATCGACCGTATGGAGCGATCATAGTTGTTAACAGGCTCGACTGGTGATCAAGTTTTATGTGCCAATAAGCTTGCTTAACATCGAGCTTGCTAAAAATTTTGGCATCTTTCAGCTGGGGCAAAATATAATCAATCGTGGGCAGTTTATAGTGTTCACGCTGCAATGCCCTATTTAAAGGTTGCGGATCAATACAAATACGCAAATCACCATTTGGTTTAGTTACCACCGCCATTTGACTAACCCAAGGTGTAGGTTCATCAACATGCGAAATCACATTACGCTGTACTAGCGTGTCAAGCTCTGCTTTAACTTTATCTTGCAAAGCAAGGGGTATCTTGCGCGATGGCAAAATTTTGGGGCTTACGTTGAGGTCAACCGTCAGTGATGCAAAGCCTAAGTCCCCAGAAAACTTATCAGTTGGGCTTTCAACTTTAGCAATAAAACAATCATCATTTACAGTAACAAGATTAAGAGTTTGCACAGTAGATAAACCAAGTAAACAATTAAAAGAATTTTTGACAACAATAAAATTGATTGAGTGTACGCACTTAGTTTTGGGATTAATCAGCTCAAGCAAAGTTTCCCCAACAGGTTTCACATTAGTCTTATTCCACATTATCAAAGTTTTTGAAGTAGGGCGCACTTGTTCTTTTCGCACAAATTTTTGACAAATGGTATTCACTAGTGCACCCGTGTCTATTCGAAATCGTACCTTGCATTGATTAACTTCTAATAATGCAGTCAGTGCATTATTGGTCTTCAAGTGTCCATTCACAGCATGTATATAGGCATCGTCATTATCATCAGAGTTGGCTGGTATCGGTACACTTTCTTGCTTTTCTCCGTCTTTCAGCGCATGAATCTTCGGTCTTCGAGAGGTACATTTGTTCTTGAAGTGGTTGCGTCCACGACAGCGATGATATGTCTTGACATATGCTGGACAATACTGTGAGCCACGTAGGTGTTCACGGCCACAGTATCGGCAATCACCCACAAAAGAAGTCTCACCCTGGCCATCTGGATGCACATTGAATCCACTTTTCACAGACATTTTTTTCACAAGACTATGGCCAGTTTGTAATTCCTGTGTGTTCTTATTGGCCATTTCTTCATATGCTTGACATATTTGAACAGTTTTTGAAAGTGTCAATTTTTCTTCTCGTAATAAGATCTGTTGCAACTTTCCATCAACTGAAAAAATAATTTTGTCCCGAAGCATTCGATCAGGATCTTTGCAATTGCACGAAGCTGCTTTTTCTCTTAATTCACTCAAAAAGGCATCAAAAGGCTCATGAGCTTCAGCTTTCCAAAAACGAAAGGTTTGCATTACTTCGTTTTGTCGTGGGTTACAGTATTCTTCTATTTTCTTTAGCGATAGATCAGAATCATCTTTATCTTCACCATCTGCATAAGAAAACTGTTTGGCAAGTTTGATCACGTGGGGGCCCTGCACAGTTGAGTATGATTGCCTTCTGGACCTTGGCATCTTTATCTGTTGAGCCACTAGCCAGCATGTATATTTCCAGAAGCTCCTTCCAATCTTTGAATGACTCTGCCAGGTTGCCATCATTAAGCTGTAATACCGGCGGAAAACGAATCTGAAGCTCACCTGACATCTTTGAAGTCACAGGGTGTGATGTAGCTTGCCAGCAATACACTAGGCAAGTCTACCGGTACAAATAGGTGATCTTGTTTCTGGTAACTAGTCAACTAAATACACAGTTTCTTTTGCGGCGTTCTGATAGCGTAGGGTTATAGGCCAATCGCTGCCACAATGTTTATAATCCTATTCGATGAGGTTCTTTCACTAACACAACCACTAATACATGAATAATCATAAGACGAACAGCTTCAATAATTGTACATCCACATGTTAACTTTACACCTGTACACCATTAGGAATAAACGCTTGACTGAGCACAGCATTGTTTTGCGCTAATTACACAACGGTTCAGGTATTTTAAACTCCGTCAACACGGTAGCACCGCTGTACTTTTGTCGGTACTTTTCAAAAAAAGTTCCAGAAAGAAAGTACTGCCCTATATTTTGTTGATTTTTTGATAGAAGCTGGTCAGTTTCATAATAATTAGGCCTGTAGGTACTAGCTAGATAAATACTAAATTACTCAATGATAATGCATTTATTTTTTGTTTGAAAAGAACAGGTATTGATGCAAAAACGAAAATGCAATAAAGTACAAAAACATTAAAGCACATAGTAGATACAAGTTCTTTTCAGTGAGAGGCTACGAAAGACCATGAATCCAGGTCCGCAAAGCGAGCCTGGCGAGGTCATCAAGTCTGTAACCTCTCACTACTCAAGATCTAACTTACTTACTTACAGGTTTACATTAGTAAATGCATGAAAGAAAAAATAAAAACAAAAAACACACACACATATTCCGAAAAAAAGACAAGCAAATTATTTACAAAAAAAAAAGTATACTTTATATACAAGAAAGTAAGGTAATTTTAGTCAAATCAAACAACCAAAGTTTTATTTCCCTTAGGCCTTAGCAAATTTACGAAGCAGGCTAAGTCTGTAAACTTTAATGGGCCATTAAGAGGTGGTTGTTGATTGTATAGTAAAAAGATAGCGCTTCAATTTGTTAAAAGAGGTTAGTCGTTCTTTTTCAAATAACAGTTTATTTCAGGAGGAAGAGTTTTCCATATGTTAGGGCCAGTTACTTTTGTAGATTGTTGGGTTGACGATTTTGTTACACGACGCATGCAGAAATTATTTTTACTTGCTTGTCTAGTCATATGATTGTGCACATTGGAAGTCAATGTAAAATAATCGTTAAACAAGGCAGGCAGCTTTCCATTTTTGTGTTTATTCATAAATTTAATTACTTCCAGGCGGTAAATGTTATGAAATTTTAAGATGTTAAGCTCTTGATAAAGAGGCAGCAGTTTCGTTTTAAACTAAAAGGTATTAGAAATAATTTTTATCAGGCGATTTTGTATAACTTGAATTTTTTGGAGGTGTGTTTTGGCTGCGTTTCCCCAATTAATGACTGAATATAATAGGTATGGGTAGGCAATACCATAATAAACTTTAATAAGAACACCTTTAGGTACATAGTGCCGTAGTTTACTTAATATTGCAACAGCTATGCTGAGTTTTTTAGCTACTATCTGGATGTGATACTGCCAAGTAAGCTTATCATCTAATGTAGTACCTAGATATTTAACCGTGTTGTTATTGGTAACTTCAACGTCTCCTAATTTGATTTTAAAAGAGTGATTAAGTGATTTATTAGAAAATAGTAAACATTGCGTTTTACCGTAATTTAAAGTTAATTTATTGTTGTTAAACCATGTAGTAACATTGTTCAATTCTATGTCGGTTTTCTTTTTTAAATCGGTTAAATCGGAATTAGCGATAGTTAACACAGTATCATCTGCATACAGAGTTGTGTTACAGTTTGTACAGAGTGGAAAATCATTCATATAAACCAAAAACAGAAAGAATCCTAGCGCGCTTCCCTGCGGCACCCCGGTATTTACAAATAATATTGAAGAAGCGAGATTGTCTAGAGAAGTGTATTGTTTGCGGTTAGTCAAATATGAATTAAAAAGGTCAAATGCCACACCACGAATGCCGTAATGTTCAAGTTTGTCCAAAAGAATTTGATGATTTACGGAATCAAACGCTTTAGCCTGGTCCAAAAAGACGCCACATACATTTGAATTTTAGTCTATTTTTTCGAGAATGGACTCATACAAATGAGTTACTGCAAGTTGGGTGGAGTAGTTTTGTCTAAAGCCAAATTGGGTATTATGAAACAGTTTGTGTTTGGTCCAGAATGAAATTAATCTTTTGTGTAACAAGGATTCAAAAATTTTATTAATAGGGGAAAGGACTGAGATGGGTCTATATCGTCCTAAATCACTTTGAGATCCGCCTTTATGTACGGGAGTAACTTTTGCAACTTTTAAGATATCCGGATAAATACCATTTTCAATAGAATAATTAAAAGCACGTCGAATAGCATCAGCAATAATAAATTTACTTTGTTTAATTAAAATTATGGGAATATCAATGTATCCTGAAGATTTGTTTGGATCTAATTTATCAATAGCCGCAATAATTTCGTAGTTATCACATGGATGAAGATACACTGAAGCGCATTGTCTTTTTCCTAAATAAGATTTATGATTATTTTGAGAGTTCTTTGTTTTCTGTGCCATTTTTCGGCCAATATTTGTAAAATGATGATTAAATTCGTTGCATATTTCTTCGGGAGATGTTATTGTTTGACCATTTGAATTAATCAACTTACTGGCGCAGTAGCTGTTGTTTTTGTTTTTCGAAGAACTTTGTTGATATATTTCCATGTGTTAGAGGGATCGTTGCATGCATTGTCGTTGAAAACTTTTTTGAAGTATAAGCGTTTAGCGGCTTCTTTTATGTGTGTAAGTTTATTTCGGTACCTTTTATATTCATTAACAGCCTCGGTATTAAAATTCTTCGTTGTTTTTGCATATAATTGTTTTTGGTGATTGAAACATACAAGAATTGCTTTAGATATCCAAGGTTTTTTCGATAATTTATATTGTAATTTATACTTATATCGATAAATATTGTAGTGTTACCGGTAACTTGGTACGGCACAATTCACGAATTGCTAACTATGCACCAACCGTCGAAAAACGGTACAAAACAAGCTATAGTTAGTGCCAGTGGTTAGCGCAACAAAAATCAGAAAAAATGCAATCATTTCCCTTGCCCACAGGAATGGGCCGCCACGCATAAAGCGAAAACTTTTTTTATTGGAGACCATATTTTGCCAAAATGCGACAAAAAGATTACTTAAGGTTTTTGAATAAATGGGAATCTTAGAACCAGAAGTGGCCTACTCTGGAGTTTTCAATGGAAGGAGCTCGTCAGAAATCATAATGACGTCAAACCTTTTAGTGAAGTCATTAAAACAAAAACAGCACTTTTAACGTCGAAGTGTGTAGAGCAGGGGTACCCAATTTTTTCTTAGAAGCACCAGATTTGATAATGTAAAAGTGCTCGAAGAGTCGAGGGCCAATAATATTTTAAGGTAGGCCTATGCTTCGCTATTTTTTAAAATTTGTTGCACTCCGGATCTTCACATAGGATAAATCGTTGTAACTTTTTCATGGCGCTTACTTTTTGTGTCTGTGATTTGCAGCAATACTCGAGTTGAGGGGTATGCGAGGGATGCCATCCCCCCGAAAAACAACACCATTCCCCCACAAAACATTTTAGCGTAAACCATTCCCTTACAAGTAGGCCTATAATGACCATCCCTCCTAACGTCTGTGTAAAAAATTGTAGGCCTACCATCCCCCATAAGTGTTTTTACAACTCGAGCACTGATTATCAGAAAGCACTCAAAGCTCTAAGTTAGATTCATGTGATCATAATAATAGGTAATACTTCGTGCGACCACGGACGAAGACAGTATGAAAACTCATGATCACGAGACTGGAGACCCTGGGTGTAGAGCAGTGATTCTCAAACATTTTTGTTCTACCGCTTCCTTTTGGAAGTTGAAGATTTTTATCACCCCCTTTTCAGGAAAATAGTTTTAAGAGCGTACGCCGTACGAAGACATTTTCTAAGATGGGGTTGCGTAAGCGCAAACACAGGTTTTGCGTTGTGAGTTTAGTATCTTATGAATTAAGATATAGCACGCAAAAATGGTTGGAGCAAAAATGCATATGCGCATTAGGAGTTGGGAATAATCCCATAACGGAACTGACAAATGGCGAATAAGCTAAAAAGTAAGATGGGAAGAGCTGCTGCAATAGACTAATAGACTGTCATAATCAGCAACGATTAGTTTGAAACATTATGAATACTCGTCGAGTTGACACGAGTAAATGTAATACAAAATAGGCCTATAGTTTGCTATTAAGGTAGGCCTCAGGCCAGTAATGTTTAGGATGTGGGCCTTTAAAAAACGAAATTAATATTAGCTCGCTAATAATATGGTCTACATCTGAAATACCATCGGATTCACTAGAAAAAATACACAATTATTTTGTAATTTTGCATCTTTTTAAGGAGATTCACTCAAGAAACGTTATTGCAGAGAGTTGTAAGTCGATGGAATGTCTGTCGGCAGCATGACCGAGTGGTTCGGAGGGTCATTTTTACGACGGCCATGTTCACAAGGTTGGTGGTTCAACTCCCACCCAAGCCTCGTTGTTGCGTGCTTGGACATGATGCTTCACGACAATTATCTCTGCTTGGTGGAATCTAGCTAGCAGCAAATTGAAGAAGTCAGAAACAAACCTCAAACGGAACACTCGGAAACAAAGACAACTCCTAAGCGAGTCTAGATTCGTCCTAGGCATAGCGCCTCTGTCGCTTTCTCGTGGCAGGAGGATACAAAGGAAGAAGAAATCACATCAAAGAAAATCAAATGTTTAGAAAAAGCTTATAATTATTTGCGAAATTACGAGTTGAATCCCAAAAAATGAATTTTGAAATCTGCAAAAAAGACGTCTTAAAACTACTTTAAATTTTTTGTCGTTCTTGTTCTCATAGTTAATCTTAGGTTTCAAGTTGCATCGAAAAAAAGCTGGTGAACAAAAATTCAAAATACACTGGAATGTCATTACTGGTATTTGAATTTGGTTCAAGTAACAAGCTAATGAAAGTGAAACGTTTTCTCGTGTTATATTTTGGAATGGATTGAAGAATGACAGTGCATTTGAAGCAACACTCTCACTACTCGATGATTTGAGCGGAATTTTCCGCACGCTAACTGTTCTTGTGAGGATGTAAAGTAAAATATTTACCTGCAAACACCACAAAAACCAGATAAGGTACTAAAAATAACAAAAAATAAAAACTTCTGAAAGAACTTATTCAGAAAAAAAGTATGAATTAATTAATATCAATTTACCACGCAAAAAAGTAGGGAAAAGCCCAATCGATAAAGAAAAAAAAGTAAAGAATTTTTGCATTCGATGACGAAAAAGTAGAGAATATCGATTATCGATTTCTAATCGATATTTCCTACCCTGGTAACAACCTTATCAACGGACGGTGATGCAAAAAAGAACAGACGAAACTATTGAAAAACTTTTACTCTGAATTGCATTTCAATAACAAAACCATTTGGGAAAGGTCGTCTAACTCTGAAAGATCACTCCTCTTCGGCTTCAAAATATCTTTTCCTGTGGTAAAGAATCTTTCTATTGCCGTGCTTGAAGGGATGGCAGAATTGCATTTTAAAAACAAATCTTTTAAACGATTGCTGAGGAAGGTGTAGTTGTGCAGACTTCTCCTTTTTTATTATAAAAGATTTTGCAAAAGTACCGAGTACCGCCTAAAACTTGAGAAGTAAAAGTACCGGCACTGCGGTACCGGTACTTTTTTCCAAAGTACCGACGGTACCGGCACCGGTACTAAAAAAATACCGCGGTACTGCCCACCTATGTTTACCAGCATGTTATTTTGTAAATATTGTTCAGTCTATAATAGTTGAAGAAGTTCATGTTCATAGTCTCAAAACTTTTGAAACGCGGTAACGTGCAAAGAAGAACAGCGGTGGGGTTCTGGAAGGCTCCGTCCCCCAGAAGTTGACAAGATCTTGACATTTTAGTTGATGCTGCAATGATTCATCACCCCCAATAATTTTCACACGCCGCAGATTGGCCGTGCAACGGGGTCAAAAAAGTTAAAGGTCAGGTCAAATTTGTGAAAATTGCCATCACTTTCGATCCAAAGACGCTAGGAAGCTCAAACTAGTTTCAAAATATTCAGAAGCATCAAGTTTATATCTACTTTTTAACAAAAATTTATCATAAAAACTGAAGATTTTTAGTTATAGACAAAAAACTGATTTTTTTTATTTCACTGCTATCTGGCTCAGTGTAAAGTTGAAGAATTTTATAACAACTCCACGCTTATTCGGAATGAATGTTGCACTTTTAAAGTTTGGCAAAAATGCTGTAAACCCAATATATACACTTTTGGGTATTGTTCGTTTGATTCATGCTCACATGCACTAAAAATCAAAAACATCAAAAACAAAGGAAGACGGAAAAGCAGCCAAACGTTAAATTGCGATTTTGTTTCAAATTGTTTCATCAGCTTTCTTGATTTTATTATTAGGCGAATTATTCCATCTCTTTTATCGTGTTCAGCAACAGAAATTGCAGCTTCTGTTACTAATTTAACGTAACGTGGCGCTCCACTCTTTGGTTGTAGCAAGAATGCTTTAAAACCAATGCCTGGCTGCGGTATTGCTCAATCGTAGCATCATCTAAGTTTCGGATTGTTGGAGGCTGTTCAAAGTCAATGCTATCCAGATTGACCAGTTGATGATATGCTTTGGTCTTCACATGTAACTTCGGCAAAACGAACTTTCGCAGCACTAGCGTTGTGGCATTGCTATTCCCTTGTGATTAGCCATGATAGAACGACTCCCAAGAGTGAGCCATCGAGAATGGACAACAAGACCAACTTTAAGTAAACCTAAATCGAAATCAACTTTCCTTGAATAACAGCCCAGAATATTCTGTATGCATAGTATTGGTCAGTACTCAAATTATTAATAATTTTATTAGGTATTGGGAAATTTCGGTTTGAAATGGATTTGAAATCTTCGATAGGCCAATTTGTTACAAGTTCACCCACTTTCTTTCCTATAGGTCCACTACAACTGTCTGGACTTGTAGGGGTGCCATCCAAAGCAGTAAACACATGTCGAAGGATTAACTCGACACACTGCAGTAGACAAATAACCTACTGTAATGGTCTTTTCAACAATCTCTCCAAAGAAGCAATTAACCCAATAGTGTGTTCCGTCATAAAAGTTGTCCCATCACTGCCAACAAATATTAGTTTTTGTTCAAGCTCTAAATCTTTGATTGCATTGTGTATGTGAGAAGCAAGAGATTGACCTTTGCCATTTGGTGGAGAGAAGTGATCCAAATAAAAACCTTCTAGCTTACCTGCTATTACATTGTGCTCTTCCAATACAGTTTTCAACCACCGTTTTGTGGTTTCAAAGCGCTTGGGCTGATGTGCGTGCCACACGCACAGTCAATTTAGAATGAAATGGTTGTAACGCTGTTGATGAAGTTAGATATGCACGAATATGTACGAATTAGACGAAAACAGAGAGACAATGGGAGCAAGTTTGGAGCAGCTTGCTTCACGTTTACAGAGACTAGTTCCGTTGTAACAGGGTGTTTCTTAGAAGGTATGAACAGAACACCGACATAAAAAGTTGTTTTCTGGGTTTGTTAGTTACCAAACATTTTAGCTAAATATGCCAGCAAAAGACAACCAAGAAACGGCCAAGGCAACACGGAGGGCATTACTTAACGAATATTTAAACAAAATTTCAACAATAACCGTGCCTTCAAATATTTTTGAATTTTGGCAAGAAAGAAGGCGTGAATTTCCTGCTTATTTTACACTTTCCACTCATACACTATGTGTACCCGCTTCTTCAACTTCGGTAAAGAGAATTTTTAGTGCAAGCGGGCTAACAATGCGACCACAAAGAGCAAGACTCTCTTCGGAAATGTTGAAATTCTGGTGCATTTAAAATGCAACAGCAATTTTTAGGAAAATAAAAAAATTTATTCAACTTGGTGCTATAGATTTATTTTTGAGAGGCCGAATGATTGCCGGTCTCGAACCAAAGGTCTCGAAAAAATTATCAGGTCTTGGTCTCGATTACAACACTGGTAGAAATGAACTTGTGTTTGCTAAAAAAGAATCTGAATTTGCGACTGGGGTTTCTTTGCTACTGTGCTGAATGTGTCGTTGGCTAAAAATTATATCAGATGAATTTGGTGACTACGAAATCTAGACACTTTTGCTGGCGTTGGCCTTTTTGGTCTTCATAAAAAGAATAGTCGTCGTCTCTCAAGCGTAAATTATTTTGATTCTCCATTTCTCTTATTGATAAGTACTGACAAAAAATATCAAACAACTTGTCCAATTCAGTCATGAAATTTCTTTCCTTTGGCAAAATTTTGATTTTTCTTCGTCTTAAAGCAGCGATTCAGAATGCTAAATTTTTTGACCAGATCCTTTTTATTTGTTTAGCGATTATTAAGAGGTGGAGGCAGTGAACATTGCATTACAACCCCTTTTTTCCAATTCATTTGCAACAATTCTAACAGCTGAAAGCTGCAATAAGTTATCCTCATGCAACAAACGTTAAATAACTTGCCTTTTGGTTGGTAAAATACCAGTTGGAAATTGTGCAACACTTTTAAAAACTTGACCACAGCGGAGAACCTTTGTTCTTTTGGCGGAATGACTTCGTCGTAGCATTGCAATCTCGGGTACTCAATTTCACTTAATTTTAAAGATACTGTACTTCTCTAAAAAGGGTGGAATGATAGTAATAAAACTTATAATAGAGCTAAATAGCAGTGAAATGAAAAAAATATCAGTTTTTTGCCTATAACCAAAAATCTTGTGTTTTTTTGATAACTTTTTTTCAAGAAGTAGATACAGGAGGAAACTGGGTATTTTTATTATGATTTTATGATTGAAAACTGCTGTTTTTTATGATTTTTTATGTTGTTTTGCGCTATTTTATGGCGATTTTATGCTTTAGGAAAGATAATCAATAACTTTGACTGCAAACATTCAAGGTATTCACTGTAAAAAAGAGCAACATCATGAGAAAGATCTTGAAAAATCCAAACGTAAGGTTAGATAGGATTTACCAGCAACATTGAGTTAATAAATCCTATCTAACCCTACAGATAACTTTCCAGGCACTTGATAAAATCACGTATCTCTCAAATCAAACATCAAAGCTGAAACACAAATATAAAACGTTAGACAATAGATATACAGTATTCATGGCAAATATTTAGTAAACTTGGGACTAATATTGCCTACAGCTCAAACAAATACAATCCAAAATTAACGAATTCAATTAGATATCCGCAGTTCCAAACCAAATTTCTGCTATTCAAATCCTTTTTAGCCAGCATTCTCAGTCTTTGCAAACGATAATAACAATAGCAGCAGTTGAAAAATTATTAATAAAACCTATGCTTAGGTGCTAACAATCAGAAAGAGTCAAATTGACCTCTTTCGAAATTTGTTAAATTGCTATCTTCATTGTATGTTAATATGTTATCTTCTTCATATATAACCTCATTAACAATCATTCACAAAAAAACACTATGCTTAGTCACATCGTACAATCGGTGAAGAAGAAATGAAATCAATATAACATCATAAACAGCACCAGTAGTTTCACTTTTCAGTTGAGATTATTTACATCATTCCATTTTTTTTAATTGCAGAGCAGCTAATTCTTTTTGACACTTAAGTTCCTATCCAACCCCAGTGGCGTAGCCACGGGGGGATTTTGGGGGTTACACCCCCTTATTGAGCCTCAAATGACGTCATACTTCTTTTTCTGATTTATTTCGAAGTGCTCGACACTTTGTCATTGATAATCTGGTTTTGTAATTGTCATGATAACAAGAATTTATACGCAGCGTTGTTTCTTGAATTTCGTTCTTTGCCGTTTTGCTTAATGAAACAATGACGCAATTTTATTAGCAGGGCAGTGCCGCTTCTGTACATGCAACTGCCCATGGCCCCTCAGACCTTCCGTAGAAAAACAGGAAAAACAATTTCAAACAAAAATGATGTACGTACTGTAGCTCAAAAAAGAACTAAATCGCTAACATTTGAATACCGTTTTACTAGCTTCACCAGAAAGCATTTCTTTGACTTCCTTACAACAATTGTGCTTACCTGTCTTCGGTATTTCTGGTTTAAAACATTTCTCTTAAAATTTGAGGCCATTTTTTGTTATTATACAACCAGGAGCGGATCTAGGGGGGATGTGGGGTATGCTGCACTTGCATTCCCCTACCAGCCATTTTCAACAATGTTTTCGATGAATAAAATTTTTCCATAATTTCGAACCTCTTCATAACAATAGGGTATGCCTTAAGCACGCATAATCGAAACTGTGCGAACAAAATGCATCGTATTTAAAAATTGTTCAAAAAGCACTAAAATGGTCATTGCAGTGTGCAAACTTTCAAAAATTTTCCGGGGTAGCATGTCCCTGAACCCCCCTAGAGTCATTTTTGTTACGTAAGTTGCTCAAAATAAATCTGTCAAAAAAAACTACGCTAAAAAAGAGACGAAAATCGGTGCCCCCTCCCAGAAAAAAATTCTGAGTAGGCTCCTGACATGAAAACATTTTCAAAAGGCTTTTCATTTTTTTTCGCTTTCGAGACATGCGTTTCAGTGGTGCGTGTTTGTCTATTGTGTGTTGAATGATTGACACAAATGCCTCAAAGCTTAGTTACAGCGCAAAAATTAGTTTCAGTGATCTCTTCCGAATCTAGCATGGAATTAAATATGGAATCATTTAAGTCAGAAGGCCTACAGTACCTATCAACATCAAAGTTGGACTTATCTCTGAATGAGTAATGCATCTTCTTGTTGGTAGGAATTGCGTACCCAAGGACTTCACAAAATTAGGGTAATGATCAGAAATATTAGGAGTTTGAATAACCCCAGGTCTTATACAATGAGAAGTGTCATTAGTAATTACATGATCTATTACTGTGGATGAAGTATCAGTGACTCTGGTAGGAATTGTGATAATGGGCACGGAACCGCAGCTAATTAAACTGTTTATGTAATGGGTCGAAGAAGGTGTTCTTGCTTTTGCAGATATGTTAATGTTTATATTTTTGTTAATGTTTTAATTTTAATTTTGCTGTTACTGCATATTTTTATTGTTTTACTGCATATTTTAATTTTAATTTTGCTGTTACTGTTTTAATTTTGTGTTTTAATTTTAATTTTGCTGTTACTGCATATTTATAATAATGTTAATGTTTTAATTTTGCTGTTACTGCATGTTCTGTATCACTTGGTGAATAAACAAACATATTGACTATTATATCACCAAGGACGTAAAATATTTTTTTCGACAATAAATTAATGGTATTAATGAAGGCTTCGCAAAAAGTTTCAATTTTGCATGACGGGTGACGATGTACGGCACCTATTATAAAACTAGTTTGATTAGTAGGAACAGTTAGGCTACTCTAACCATGAATCTTCACATCCATTTAAGTTCATGTTATAGGATTGGACTAATTCAAACTTGTACTTAGAGGAAATGTAAATCGCTACTCCACCTGCATTTGTAACTGAATCAGTTTGTGCAAAACTGTAGTCAGGGATGGTGATATTTGTTAAGGGTTCTCCCTGGAGTCGGACGTTCTAGCCAAGGCCGGCCTTCCATCCAGACTCGTTGAAAAGATGTTTTGCCCATGTTATTCAAAATCAATTAGTGACACAGTGGCGTAGCGAGAAATTGTCAAAAAGAAGGGTCCATAATTTCCATAGTTTTTTCAAGCGTATTATTTTTTGGCCGAACAAACTTGAAGCTGATTGAAAAACAAGAAAAAGTCTAGGAAAGTCCGGGGTTATGCTCCCTGGAAAAAACTCGAAAATTTACATGCTTTAATGGCTATTTTAGTGTTTTTTCAATGATTTTTAGGCAAATTTTGTTTAAATTCTTTGGCCCTACTTCTGAGTACTTCGACAAATATAATGCATTTTGTTCGCACATTTTCGATTATGCGAGCTTAAGGCGTAAGGCTTATGGCAATCGAAGGGGTTCGAGATATGGAAAAATTGTATACATCAAAACCATTTTTGAAAATGGCTGGTGGGAAGATGCATAGCCTACCTTTCATCCTACCCTGCTGGATCCGCCCCAGGTCATAAGCTACAGAAACCATCAAAAGAGTCCAGCACAGACATGGGCAAACTACGGCCCGCACACCCAACTTGGCCTGCTGGTACTTTTATTCTAGCCCGCCGGCACTTACGGAAAGAGAAAACCTTTTATTTTGGAGATCACATTCGTACGTGGAGCTGTGATCTCCAAAAAAAAAAAAAGTCTTCACCTTATAGCAGGGGTGGGCAATTATTTCACACGAAGGGCCAGATTTGGAAAAACTGTTGAAGCCGCGGGCCGCACGCTGATTGGAAAACAAGGTGAAGACCTTTTTTTTTGGAGATCACGGTCCACGTACGAATGTGATCTCCAAAATAAGAGGTTTTCATCTCGTTTTTTCTTCCAATTTTGCACCGTTGAGGCATATTTTTTGAAAATCACTGCCATCCATGACCTCTAGAGGAAAAATAGGTCTTCCGCTAAATTCACGGTGAGAATTTAAGTTTGTGTAAGTGCCGGCGGGCCAGAATAAAAGGACCGGCGGGCCGGACTTGGCCAGCGGGCCGTAGTTTGCCCATGTCTGCCTTATAGCGTGCGGCTTCAACAGTTTTTCCAAATTTGGCCCTTCGTGTGAAAAGTTTGCCCACCTCTGGTGTAGCATATTTCAGTCACTTGGCACCATTGCTGTAGTTATTTTTACTAAAAAGCCGAGACAAAGAGGAAGGGGGCATGGCACAATACCCCCCTAAATACGCTTCTGTAATTAAAATATAACAATCTGAATTACTGTAGGCCTACCTGTACAACCAACAAATTAACTCCAACAAAAAATATGAACGTATCATCATTTAAATATGTACACTATACAGTATATCAGGGTGGTCCAAACCCGGGCCCGCGGGCCACAAGTGGCCCGCGGCAGCATTTTTTATGGCCCGCGGAAAATTCTGCCAAAAATTCTGGAGAAACTGCGAGAAAGTCCCAGTGAAAACTGATAACATCTAAGCCACAGACTTACAACGTACAATCACATTTACTATTGGTAAGAAATGTTATGAACTTATTTTGACTCAACGGCGTTGAGTCAAAATAAGTCAACGCCAGCAAACGTGAAGCAGTTTAAATTAAAACTACCGGTACTTGAAAAACAATTTATGACCTTACATCAACAATTGTAAAGTCATATTTCCAGTTTTAAGGGAGTTTGCTTTGAGAATGTTATCGATGTTTGGGAGCACCTACATCTGCGAAAGTACTTTTTCGGTAATGAAGAGACTGAAGTCTAATGCAAGGAACAGGTTGGCAGATGAAACATTGGATGCCCGCTTGCGACTGGCAACCACTGAAGTTGATGTTGACATAGAACGATTAATCAAGGATGCGTGAACAATAAACATCAAATGACTTTAAATTGTTTGGCTGTTGTTTAAAGTTGTCCTAAAACTATAAAATAGAATAGATTCTACAAACTTAGCATAGAATCTATGCTATAGCGTCTGTTTATTATTTGTTCGCACTGATGTAGCTGTATGTGGCCCGCAAATTATGTGCAAAAAATAATCTGGCCCGCGACACTGTCAACCTTGGACCACCCTGCAGTATATAATCTCTGACAAAAAAAGAATAGGTTAAATGATAGCTTAATCTCTGCAACTTTGTCAAAGCCAAAACTGTTAATTTTACGCATTTTTAATACTATTTATTGAATACATGTGTGACAATCTCGTACATCAAAATTACAAAAGCAAAATTTTCCTTAACTGCTAAGCCGTTAGCATCGACAACTGTACTGGCTCAATTTTTGCAGTAGGCCTAAGTGCATGGTTTTGTACAAAAGCTGCGAAAGAAAATTACTGATTCATTTAACCAATCAAAATGAGTTTCGATCTGTGGAAGAGCACTGCGAGGTACTGTTCAATCCATAGTACAATACTGGTAGAATATTGTAAGTTGGTTTGCAGTGGTGGAAGTAAAAAATGATTTTGGCCCTAAGGTATACAAAATGAGCTTACTAGTTTTAGCAAAAAGCAAACCATGAAACTTTAACATCACAATCTGCTAAGTGCTAGTAAGCATTCCTCAAAAAGCCTGTCGAGTTTTGGGGTGTTACTTCGAATAATCCATTTTGCTAACTATGCTATATGCAGTCTACAACTACGCGAAATAATATATAAAATAAAAACATGAGTAAAATTCAAAGCGAAACAACATACTGCAGATTTGATAAAATGTTATGATACTACCCAAATTTTATGACAATTTATGATATGGTGAAATTTAATGACATTTTTATGATTTTATGCTGCGAGGGACCTCTGTAGATATAAACTTGATGCTTTAGAATAGTTTGAGCTCCTAATAGTTTGACCTTTAGAATAGTTTTACCTTTAGAATTTGACCTTTAGAATAGTATTTTAATATTTTGAATAGTTTGAGCTCCTAGCGTCTCTGGATTAAAAGTTATGGCAATTTTCACAAATTTGACCTGACCTTTTTGACCCCGTTGCACGGCCAATGGTGAGAGCAACCAATCAAAATTGCTTTAAAACATAGTTTTTGGTAGTTTTGCAGGATCTTAGAACTACCGCTTTTTTGATTTTAAAAGTGTTTTTGTCCCAACCTAGCCTACTGATGGTAGGTATCATTAATAAAAGTGAAATTAACGCCCGCTGTTCTCAAAAATGTTATAGGCTGACAGCAGAAATGAATTCCTTATCCGCGAAAACATGAAAATGGACAAAAATTTTAATGCGGACCAGTATTTCTAGAGATACTGCAAAATTTATTTCACCACGTGGTGGCAGAAGTGTGGCCCTAAAACATAAAAATGCTAATTACTCAGACCCAAATCACTGCATTCTGTCAATGTTTTAAGTGGTACAGAATTAGAAGTGCCATCATTTAAAAGCACTAACTAAAGCATGGGTACTATACTAGGTTCTCTAGCGGCAAAACTACAATTTTCGATAAAGAAAAAACGGCTGAAATAATAAAATATAAACTAGAACCATGTTGGTAAAAGTGACGCCATTTTCGGGTTCAACGCTCCCTAATCATCCTAACATGGCTCTAACATGTGCCTTTTGAATTTTGAAAAAAAAATTGTTGGCCGTGTTATCTTCAGCGTAAGTAATTGCTTTTAATAAGAAGCCGATATAACCTGGCAACGAAATTTCGCAACACCAGCTTGAAAATTCAGATAAATCAGTTTATTTTGATCCATAAATCTACATCATGCAGCTCTAATCGTTATGTTGCAGCACAGCAGTTTCATAAATACTGCGCAGACGTACTAAGGGTACAATATAACTATATACGCTACAACACACAAACGTCGATAACAAATTGCACATGTGAAAAAAACTGCGAATCAGCATTTGAAAATCTTCAAAATTACGTAAACTAATGGAAAACATTAAACCAGGGGTGGGAAACCTGCGGCCAGGTAATTTTTCAACGTGACCCACGTTACAATTATTTGAGTGTCTAGCATAATGTCGAAAACGCTAAACTTTTTTCAAAAATACAAGACATTGCAACAGCTGCATTGTAAAGCGCACCAAATACAGTAGTTTTTGATTTTGCATTGAAACAGGCAATTTTGCTGTTAATATTTGATGAATTTGCAACTTAAAAACGGGTTACTTGGTGTGGATTTGAAAACGTAAAGCTGTTTCGGCCCGCTAGAAATATGCAATTAATGTGGGCAGCGCTACTACGCAAATTCCCCACCCCAGCACTAAACTCAAAATTTCAAATTGTATTTCCTCGAAACCATGGAGAAGGGATACTGAAAAAATAATGACTCGAGCATAAAGGTTTATTGCGACATTGGAATGGTTACGATTAGTCGCGATAGCACAAAGCTTAGGAGATAACCGTGAGTCGAAAACAATATCTATGATCAACTTCTGCAACTTTTAGTCAGTCGAGCAATTTTTCGCTCTTAGATCAGAGAACTATTCCTTTTTTTTTATTACTGCAATTCCTCAACTGAAAGCCAAAAATTGCTACGAGGCAAAGTAGGTGGAAACTTGTTTAAAGCCGCCGTACTTGTGTAGTAGGCTATGCATCACAATTAGTTATTACATTTCAATTCGCAATAAACAAGTTTCATTAAAAATACAGAGCGCCGAAAAAACAAAATGCTTCACGAACACAAACAGTGGATGTAGCCTACGTTACTACAGTGCATATTAAGGCTATGCTAAAAGACGTTTTGCGGTAAGTAGCTTCGCTACGAGTCAAACCAACTGGTAAATTTGCAGATTAAGCCAATTTCTCACAATTTCACAAGTTTGCATGGTAATGTTTCGTTTGGACAAAAAACTGGGAAGCTCGACAAGTGCTTGGTAAGCATTTAAGTTTTTTACCTTACCCATGTTGCTAATGTAGCCGTGGAGCTACCGAATTGACACCAGAAGACCAGTCGATTATGCTGTTATACGAAAATATTCGGAGATAAAGTACAGGGTGTCCGAAAGTCTTTGGCATATTTGAATTCCCCGTATCTCCTTAACTACGGACGGTAGTAAGATAGAAGTTGTGCCATTTAAAAACTAAATGCAAAAGTATTTTGTAAGGCTATTGATTAAGTTTTTTGTATGTTTTTACATCCTCAATAGTTTCCGAAATATTCAATCTCAAAATATGCCGAAGACTTTTGGAACACCCTGTGGAATGAGAGAATGTTTTTGAATAAGCAGATATGAATAACGAGGACGTAGCAATAGCAGCACAATACGCATTGCAACTACTTTCATCCTACTGCACGTGACATAAAAAATAATATGAAGACAAATCACTACGAAAGCAAACATAGTTTGTTACACAACACGGTAATGAGTAGGCCTAAAACAAACCATAATTAAAGAAACGCAGACACACTCACATTCTCGGAGTCTCACCTCACCAAAACTAGGTTTTTGTTCCCAATACACACAATGGGCTGCTAGTGCTACAACTGAGTTAAGAAACGAGCAAGCCAGCTGACCCAACAGTCACATATTCACACTAAAATGGAGCTAAATTCAGTTCTACCAGAAATTTCTCGTTTATTAGCGTATGATGAATCACAACCAAACTGCATGAAAAAACAATAGAATTTGTAAAAACGTTTTTTCTGCTTAGAGTGTACAGCAAGAGTTCCACCACTGCAAACAATGACAACAAGCAACAACCAAAACGTAAGCTAGCGTGAACAGAAAATTTAAAACTGCATTGTAAAAAATGCTCGTAAATTACAAAGATATTCGCATTTCGCTCTAATAGCAAAGAAATCAGAAAATCTCGCAAAAAAACTTTTTATGGGTAGAATGTGCTAAAAACATACAAACAGCATTAGTTAGGTCAACAGCTTAAATTCACAACTGCAGCGATATTGTTAGGGCAAGAAAACTATAATCCACAAAAATTCCATCGCAGGAAAACGTTCTTAAATTTGTACAAAACATAACGCAATTTGCCTTTCTCTTCACAAATCAGCTTGTAATGATTTAAAACTTGTATCTGTACTCTGTAGTATTCAAACACGTGATATAATATTAGCTCATTACTTTAGCAGCACGGACCGTTATGAAAAATAAACAAGAACACTAACGTAAGTTATTGATGTACACGTGCAAAGTCATATGTAAACAACAGAGTGCACATTTTCCACCTTTTTTGACAAACTGTTAGTTTTTACGATTTACAGATATCAAATCAATAACAAAACAGACGGCGAAAAACATTTCGTTATCTTCATATTCCGGGGGCGAACGAAAGACTTTGGGAGAAAATGGTATCTCAAAACCACAAGAGCAAGAAAAAGAAGTTGTGTGCTAAATAATGTAGAGACACAGACTTTCCATCTGCTTATAAAATATATACTTTTCGCTATCGTTGTCACAAAAATCTTATCGAAATCTAACAATGTTTCAAAAAGTCTTATTTAACTATAAAAATCAGCAAAATACATGAAAAAATATTTCAACAATATCTTTTTTTTTTCTAAGCCGACCGGTCAGCTCAGTTCTCACCGCACGCTATGTCCAAAAACTAACAGTTTGTCAAAAAATGTGGAAAATGTCCTGGGCCGCTCGAATCGACGCAGTGTCGCCAACGGCTCGCCACGGCTGCGACGTTTCTTCGGAGCTGTGTTGCGCAGACGCTAAGCCGCGTAGATGAGCCCCGCCATTCGTTACGCGCTTCGTCGTAACACTGCCAGTATAATGAAGATTTGATTTTGATCATTTTTTCTTACAAAAGTAACGTAAAATATATAGGACAATTTGCGTTTCTGCATCACCTTGAACATGAATTTTTTTTAGCTCTTATGGTTTTTGAGATACCAAAATCGTTTGGTCCCCCCTTCGGGTAAGAGGATCAGCCCCTTCATCTGTAGTAAAATTTTTATCGCAGTCTGCTCATGTGTTGATTTTCACCCTGTAAATCGCATGAACTAAGAACTTGTCAAAAAAGGTGAAAAAAGTTATACCCTAACATAGAAATAATTTTGACTTGGTAAGAAGCTGAATAGCACAAAAGAATACACGAACCAGCTCCTCTGAAGTCGTTTTGATTGAGTCTATTTGATTGGAAACACGTGGAAAGCAGTACAAATCAATCTTTAATAAATTTCAAACTATAACTTCAGATACTTACTAAAATGCTAATTTTGAATGTGACATACTGTCTCATTTATCTTAAAGGTGATCAACCATTCTCAAATTTCGTATCAAAAGGAATTGGGCTAAAAACGAAGACTCAGAAAAGGCATTGCTTTAAAAATTGTAATAAATCTTTCAGAACGTCATGGAACTTAAAAAACAAGAATGCTTTAAACAATAGTACCAATGTTACACACAACTTGGCAAGGCAATAATCGCACTGTTGTCATGACAATGCTGTTCTACAGACTAAGCTCTCGTAAAGAGCGACCCGGAAACATTCGGTTCTGGAAAAAGTCGAATCATAAAGACTGGATTTTGTTTATTTCCCAACGCTGAGTTTTCTTGGTAAGGTCGCAATCAGCTAGAAAAACATTATGTACCAACTCTCCTCGATCCAAGCACTTCCGCATTTTGGTGTGATATAAAGATTTGTTCTCCTGAAAGTTTTAAATTGTGAAACTTTTTGAGATAAGAAACAATTATATCGAGTCACTTGCGTAATGGTTTGATAAGAGTAGCCTAATAGTAAAAAAGCGAGAAAGTACCTTTAAAGAATGCTGAAGAACAAAAATTGAGAAACACAAACATGCCCTACCTGTATTTTTTTGTATTTTGTTGCATATTTATCCTCCTAACACGAGAAAGCGATCATGCGCTATACAAACTCGCAACTAGGAGTTGCCAGCCATCTGTCTACCACACCAAGATGGGGGAATCCCGCTGAGTGATTTTCCCACTGGCACTACAAGCGAACTTGCCGGCTTGTTCTTCACACTGTCCCTTTAATGCTCAGCGTCAAGCAGGGAAGCTGTTAATACCAATTTTAGAGTCATTGGTTTGACCCGACTCGGAATCAAACCCAAGTCTACAGCTCCCGAGGTGAACGCTCTTACCACTCGGCCATCTGAGCTGTTATTAGATGCTGTTTTCTGTGTACCGTACAATAAGGTTGAGTACCATCTTTTCTCAAACACTGCAAGCACCACGCACACTCCTTTCACAGAATTATGTTTGTTAGACTGAAATAGACATATCGCATCTGGGACGTCATAAGACACCTTTGTGGCAAAGAGGCTCGCTCCTCCTCATATGAGGTAGGCGGTATTTTGTTATTTAACAAAGATGCACTGATACAACAATCAAGCATCGAAGCTATTGTTCTTAAACTGAAAAGAGAACATTGGTGACCCTGCCGCGCACACTTACCAATACATGCTCCCACTCTTTATTTTGTGTGGTGTCACAATGGTTGACTGTAACCATACCGTGCAATACTGTCACACATTGATCGTATTGGGTCAGCTGATTAGATTCACTCAACCGGAACAGCTGATTCCCGCCCATACGGTGGCAAGGGCCGGTTTCAATAGCCCCGTCTCCATTTTTGTGGGCCATACTGTCCAAGCAGAAGTTAGTTTCATACGCACGAATCTAAAAGCAAATACTTCAAGCATTCAAAAAACAAGTACGATTGCTTAACAAATTACATTGTCTTCAGCTTTTGTTGGTATCAAGCAAGAGCTTTTTAAAATAATAAGCACATCATACCCTGGTAATAGAAAAGCTCTATAATCGCTCTGAAAGTGATAAGTACCTACCGACTTTAACTTTTTCATATTTATTTTGATGTTCAGAAACCCGGAAGAGCGCAATCGCGCGAAACAATCTGTAGAGTCATTTTACCGTAAATAATTTTCATTCAATTCGTAGGAAATGCATTTCCCAAAATGAAATGGTGCTAGGCTGAGTAGGACAATGCACACTCATGCAATCACATTGCCTCAAGAACTTTCTTGTGATTCAGAGTAGCATAAAAATAAGAGAGAAAGTATCACGTAATTTGAGACAGCTACCTTAAGGTCGCCTCAATGCTAAATCAAGAGCCCGTTGGACACCGACACTCGATATTGCACGTTGCACCATAGAAGTAACAGACTCCATGGCTTTCTTCCTAAGAGCAGTTTGATCTTATTTACCTTAAGCAATGTTATCACAACCCCGGCTAACGTTTCTTTCCACAACACAAAACCAGCGCTGCCTCAGGCAACATGCTAAATAAAGAACCTTAGAAATCATTTTAGCGGAACGTATCATCCTCACCTCGCCCCATTCTTTGTTCTTAGCAGGGAGAGGATAGTGTTCGATTATATCATAAGCTATTTCTTCCATAAACCATTTAAAGCTCTTGCAATTATGAGATTGGCGATACGACACCTGAAAAATATGAAGTCATAAAAGCTCAACGTTAGATAATAACAGACAAACACGGGAGATTAATGAGCGGCAAAAGCTGAATAATAAATCTTAAACACTGGGGTAGACGTTACGACTTGTGTTGGAGCTGTTATCAATATCTACGCAAAACTGGAAGCCATAAAGCAAATGAAGAAAACGAAGGCGTGATATTATTCAGTGAAAAAGAGAGGAATGAAGCAGAGTCCATACAGAACAGAAGTTTATTTTGTTGCTCATAAAGAACGACACCACAAATATTCTTAGTTTATCACAGAAGAGTAAATTTGCAACAGGCAGCTGTGAAGGGACCAGTGGTCTTCGAGTCGAACAGCAGCCTTACATAAATAAGTTTACAAGAAAAACAAAAACTAAGAAAAACCATACGGAGATCTGGTTTGAGCTATCGCATAAAACGAGTTCAAAGGCGAAAATTTTGTACTTACTTAGAAAGTAAGAAGTATTGGATGGTGATTTATTGATTGTGTACACTAAACTCTTCATCTTTTTTATATTTGTTGATTTAATTTGGTCACTATGTTAGTAATTGGTTGCCATGATGATTTAACAAAGATTGCTTCTTTTCCGAATTATAACGAAGAAATGAATACTCGCTAAAGAGTAGCCATAACTTCAAGTTACTCGATCAACAGCTTATGGTTTTGATTTGAATAGTTAAGTTGAATTAGGTAAACGGTGGTTATCCATCAATCATGTCATCTTTTAGTGACGCTTCGTGCAGATGTCCCTCAATTGTAATTGCAAAGCTCGCGAAAGCTTTATCACAGCTGTGATCATAAACCGAATTATTTTGATTACTACGGTTGATGCAAATCTTCTGCACACACTGCTCGATGGCGGACCAGAGCAAACAGCAGTAGACTATTAATCAAGGCTATGCCTAAACTATTATATCTATACCAATGACTGATACTGCTATTTCGATTATTACGCTATTTAAGCCGATATTTATGTATGTTCCCCTACTCTAAGCGATGTAAACATCTTCAGTGGAACAAACGACTATGAAGTACATGGGCTTAATTGCTTGTTTTGTAGCATTGTCTAAATTACGGTGCAATAATTTCCATATTTAATCACTTAATGAATACGTGCAACACTGCACTGTCACACTTCAATTTTCATCATTATAGCGCTACACTGACTGCATTACCACAATTGTTTTTAAAACTAGAAGAATTTTAATTAACACTGAGTGCTTTGCATGACACTCATCCACATAAAACTGCCTAAGAAGGTAAAAAAAAAGAAGACTTTTCACGTTTTTTTTCCCATGGACTCGATGTTGCAATACCACCAATCAATATTTCGGATTATTAGATTTTGGTAATTGAGCAATCACAGGACTAGTGGTAACGACATATTTAGTTAAGAGGCAAATAGGTTCAAGGAACAAAATCAGCATGAAAATCGAAAAATTTTATCACAAAAAAGTAGACCATAAGAGTGATTTTATTTTCTATGGTCAAAAATTCAAAGCTTCAAGAGTCCGAAATATTGCGAAACTTCTTTCAAACACTCAAGGACAGTTTTTCATATTAAGTGTTAAGACTGGTAAGGATGCAGCACGATAACACGCAACTGGAAACTTTACAGTGCCATAAATAGCAGAGATAAAAAAAATGCAGCAGCACGTACTGGACTTTCCTTGCAATGAAATAGTTACCACATAATGCAATGAAACTTCGCTTTAATGAGCTTTTAAAATAAAGCAAACAAACACTTAATTGAATGAAACTAAAAAAGTGTACCAAATTGAAAAAATTGTAACACGCAAACCAGCTTCACACAATTAATAACAGCAAGTGAAACATCTTCACTGTGTGCAAAATCTCAAATTGTATTTGGAAAAAGCTAATGTCAGACAAATTAAAAATCGTTGTTTACGGCAAATTCTTTTCAGAGATTGGTAAAAATGCTCGCAACCACAAACTAAAACAAATAAAAAAAAAAAAAAAACTAATATCCAGTGTTGCAAATAGTTCATAAAACATTGGCGCGCAAAAATAAATTACCCTGTCAAGGTTTGCAATACCATGATTACGTCTACGCAAAAATGCGTTTACAGAAGTCCGAAAGCCTCTTGCACACAATCAAACATCATCAACATTATGGCCTCAATAAAACCACTGCTGCAGTTTTAGGAAGAGATATAAGCAAAGAAAAGTTTTGCGTCAATAAAACCGGTAGGCCTACTTTACGTTTTTTCACCCATTCTCTACAAAAATCGCTTTGACTGACGATTTATTGTACGGTAACATAACAAGCAACGACGTTTTTCATAAACCTTTATCTCAAACATTACGAACAGTCGTACACGTCAACTCTTCTTTTGCGGATATCATCTTTGTTCTCGTACACCACTGTCTTTTTTAATTGGTTCTCAACGATTTATAACTGCAGAAATCCATGACAAACAGAAATGACCCAAACAATTGAATACGAGGCGAATTTGAATCACTGAATGTTATGTTTTTAAGGTAACTGCAGCTTTTTCTGCGTCAGATCTTGTTTAAGGGGTGAAATGAGAGTAGACCATATCTGTACAAAACGAAATCGAAGACTTTCAACTTCTCTTCATTCTGACTGCGCTAGAACTAGTTGTGTACTACTCAATGAAATTACCCAAACGGCAAAAATATTATATTGCAAATTGCGACCAGCTCACTAGCTTGCCCTTTCAAAAAGTGCAAATGGGGTGTCAATAAAACATGTAAAAGTATTAATAGCTCCATCCTCCAAATCGGAAGCAAAGATTCGATGCTACCTTAACCATGTACGTTTACTCATTAAATCTATAAAATTATTTACTCATATCATGAAATTTTTCTGAAACATTGAGAATGCAACATGGAGAAGGTGCGACGGATATCATGACCATATTTGGGCATTACAACTGGGATTGAGTGAACAACGCAAATAAGTGTTATGTGCAGAAAACACGTAAGTAAGAATATTAAGATTGCAGTAGTTCTTTTAATAACATTCTACCAACATCACGTATGCTGCAAAGTAATCAATCGAGCTTTTAATACATCCGAAGTTAACTTTGATCACAAAAACGTCAATCCAAGGGTCGTGTTTGGCCCGCAGCCATAAAAGCAAACAGTGAATTTCAATTATGCGTCGATGTGTGTCAGGGGTGCGCGTTGTTTGACCATTAATTCAGCGCGCTGAAGTGGTTCCTAACCTTTTTTGGCAGCGAACCCAAAAGCAAGAGCTGAACTTCAATCAGGCGTCGATATGTGTCATGCGCACGTGATGTTTACCATCTATTAAACTAGCTGCAGTGGTTCCTAACCTTTGTTGGCAGCGAAAGTTTAACTGTAAACTATGGACTCCTTTCCAAGAAACATAAAACGACAAATATTAAATTGTCAGACAAGATTTATACTGGATATTCATACAATATTAGTGTTTGGGTTTACAAACCCTTGAAGCAACTTGGCAAACCCCTTGGGATTTTATGAATTCTAGGGCAAGAATCATTGATATAAATGCATTTGAATTATTTCGCCGCACTGCCAAAAATTTTCTAAGAAAATCCTTGATGCTAAACAAGACCCGCCATTAGAAGGATTGCTGATCAAAGAGCTGACGAACTGTTTAATCAGTTAACATTTAACGCTATAACGAGGATGCGTAAAAAGGTAAAATGTGACTGAATAGGGCAAGCAAATTCTGTAACAAAAAAAATGCGAAGTAGAAAATTCGAATAGTTTGAATGAATATCAAAGGTAAAAATTACATTGCTTAAAAAGTGAGAAAGACAAAAACAATTGCATTTCAAAGGTCCATATAAAGAAGTAAACAAAAACAATTTTTTAAGCAGAATAAAAGAAAAAGCATTTGAAAAAAAGAATAGATATTCAGTAAAACACCATACTTGAATGCGACGAACAATGATCTCAAAAAAAAAAAGATTTTTTTCTCTAGCTACAGATTTTACACAGCAAATGATGGAATGACGTGCTGGTACTTAATGCAGTAGGTGACAAGTTCACTTTGCAGACCGGAGAGCTGGGTTTGAACCTTCATCAGATCACACAATAAACTAATGAAAATATTTTCAACAGCACCGAGAGTAGTGAGTGAGGCGGTGCAACTTGATAAATTTGCCACTCTGCAAATGCGGTATATCTCGTAAACGCCAGAAAAAACTAACTCATTACGCAGCTCGATAAATTAAACGAACGTAACTGCGATTAATTGAACAAACGTATATAAGAAGTAGATCTACTCTACGAAAGTCTTTAATTGCAAAACATTCGCTTTCTCATCAACTAGAATCAAGAAGGCAACTCAATCCAACTCGTGAGTGATTTTATTAGTCACTATTCTCTACTTTCGAAACTCGCTGTATTTCCCGGTGAACCACTAGGCATTGTGTTGGGTTTAATTCTTCCTGAAGAGATCCAGTGTTCAAGATCAAAAATCGAAACCAAGTAACTTTGCATGCGTCACTCATGTTTGAGCAATAAAACTGACTAAAAATCCCCTACTGCAAAAGAAAACAAACTCGCCACGGAAATGAAATTATTTGAAATTATCATCAAGAGTATGCGGTATCGAAATTTAAGTAGAGCACGTAAGCTGAGAAGCGCTGTTAGCACTTTCGTTATGTTTTTTTCTCAATTTGCTTCCGTTGCTTAATCATTTTATTCTCTAAAAATAACATTTGTGCAAGCGCATGAATTTCGATCGGACAAAGACGTTCCACATCAGCCATGGCAAAAATCAGCGTCATGCATCATATGGCCAACGGATTATTTACGTCGGAACGAACATTTAATGGCGATCAATGGGCAGGGCAGCAGACACAACGCATGTATAGCTGTCCGTCACATCACTGTTTTTAAGCAGATTCTACAAAAATTTGCGACAAAATTTTAAGCCCCTTGACGAGATCAACATTCTTCAACAAAAAGTTTCAAGTTTTACATCATTTATTTTTAACAAATTCTCAACAAGTCAACCTGAACCTACATTTTCACATGTAAAAGTAGTTGTTTGTTAGAATGCTTTTCAAGCCGCGCTTTAGCAGTTTGGTCGTCGATGTAAAAAAATTGACTTTAAATGGACAACAAACAACAAACGCATGGTGTATTGGAAGAAAGTATTTTCTGAAAACTAAAATTTTAATTCTTTCTTGCACTCTAGTAGCCGAATGCTAAGTAGACTAAGTAAAAAAGCCGAAGAAACTAAAAATTCTCAATGGTTAAAGATATAGCTTTCCTGATAGTACATTTTTGTCTTGGCAAATTTACGAAACTACGGCAAGTTTTACTTTGACTACAATTTCTTGCAATCGTAGAAGTGCGTAGTCCAAATGGCAAGTCGCACTACCATTCATGCGACATATTAATTAGAGAAACGAAATTAAAAGAAAAAAAGTGATGTATCGAATTCGTTATCTCAATTTCCTATTTTGGTTTTTCTTGAAAATTTCGAAATATTTATAAGGAAAGAGTTGAAATTACCAAGAAATATGAGCAGCTGACAGCTCAAAGAAATTCAGTTTTTAATAAATAGGATGCTTGCGAGAAATAGCGCCCTCTAATCACGTGTGAGATAAAAAAGCGCCACATAATGCTTGCGAACAAACTGGGATGATACCAAAATGATTTTGCGTGACATTTCACTATAATATCGGCGTGGGGCCATTATATATAGCAAGCAAGCATAACCGGAAACTTAATCGTGATGGCCAATATTAAAACTTGACCGGAAATCTAAACAAAATCTTCATTAATATTCCACATACGCATGTATCCGCATAAAATTTTCACAAAGGCGTTTTTTGGTCACAAGCAACCACATCAAACCACTTGAATATCATCTTCACATTTGCTTAATAAGCTGGGACGCGTCGCAAACATGCGATACCTATCTCGGCCCCTTAGCAAACCTGCTATCAACATAGTAAATACCTCAGCGATGGCGAACACTGGCAGCACTGTGCATACTTTTACTGAGAATCAAACTTGGGTTTCGACTAAATAACGCCAAAATATAGGGTTTCCCAACCCTGATCATGACTCCCCTACGGGGCCAGGGACACTAATTATGGTGTTGAAAGCCTCCAGAAGGGGGCCCACACTATACAAGGTTAAGAACGACAGCTGTAAACAATTCGGACTAGCAACGATACCAAAAATAAATAATGACGTAAAAGGTCAAAACTAGGCAGTCTTTACAGAGCGAAACAGTACTCAACAAATTGAAACATAACTGATCAATTTTACACGCATCAGTTCAAATCAAGTGACCTTTTTACGCACAAATCTAGCAAAAGGTAAAAAAACGCACACGCAAACATGTACAAATTCCAATCTGCGATATATCTACGCGTTGATATTTGTAATAGCAACTGTGCCTAGTGAATCATGGTGATCAAATACACTTTAAAGATAGATACAAAATATGCTACTTGCTGCGTGTTTTTATTTCCTTGTTTGATTAAATCATAGGTTCTTTACCCTACCGGGGCACTAACGAAACCTATTATTCCCCAGATAAGCAACATACATTAAATATCCGTAATTGGGTGGACAGACCCCTTGAATCCCCTTGGCAAATCCCTTATAAGAGGTTTAGGGACACCAGGTTCAAAATCACTGATATGATGAGGAAATTTCTCATAATTTGAGTTCCTACTGACCTGAATCTCAATGAAAACATTTTTTCGTTTATACAGTCAAAACTTTCAATGACCATATATCCTGTAGTCGTGTTAAGGCAATGACACAAACTGCATGCTAAAGTGTTCTCGTATTTGCACACGACATAAAAATAGGTCTTAAAATAGCACATCAAATAATACAAAATGAAGCTGGGCGTTACGCCAGAGAATCGGTTTTTGCAATTTTATTAATTTCTTTCCTCCTATTTTGGTTTTTCATTTCTTTTAATTCCAACAAAGAAATTGATTTTGATTTCAAGGAAAAATAATCTTTCTATAAATTTTAAGGCTTTATAAAGACAAACGACATGAGTCTAAAATCAACCATCCTTCTTGCCCAATTCAAACGTTACACAACGCAATCGTTTATCATAGCAAAATATGCTGGAATAAAGCTCCATATTGCAGTATTGCAGAATAAGCATCGCACAGTACAAAGGTAGCAGCTGACCAAGTTCATTGTAACTTACTTGCTCAGTAATATCTCCATGTGGTAGGTTGATAGTCTCAGGACGGCTTGCATAAAAATATTCTTTATATTCATCCCACCATACTTCAACAACTCGAACGTAATTCTGCAATGAAGTATAAAAACATCATTATTAAAATTATCGTTTTTATATTTATTTGAAACGTATTTAGTAAGCTCAGTGTCTTTCATTTTCGATCCGTCAACACGATGAAGAATACGATAATATTAGGGAAATGTAACAACGGTACAAGAAATGGGAAAAGGCAACAAAACGATTAACGTTATGGCATGCAAGTAAGAGACGAGTTAAAAAAACAAAGAGTGGGCACGGTTGCAACACGTTAGGCTAATACAAGGCTCGACCTTCGTAAGCCCATGCCCGTGAATTATGAAGTCTATAGCAATTAAACATATGAAACAATTAGAAAAGGTTTATCTCATAGATGCGTAATAAGCAGAAATCTGTTATGAGCTGATAGCATTCATCTTCGCGACCAATACTTAGCTAAAAACGTGGAAGACTTGGGCACTGGCAGCACTGCGCAGAATCGACTTACAATCGAACCCGACCTCATAGCGGTCTTAATCATTCCAGAAATCAACGGATTGAAGGGTTCATACGTTACCAAAGTCAAAGTCTAGCCTCATTTCATACATATTTCAAGTGAATGTAGACTCGCAGAGCGCAGAGCTCCGCAGTCTTACTCAATCACATCAGTTGTTAATAATTTGGTAAATTTGCCTAACAAAAATGTACAAAGTTTATTCATTATGGTGAGTGTGTCAACGAAAATCTGTAGTATTCGTTAAGCAATTTGTGGCATGTAGTGAGACCTTGCTCACTATAGTTTGCCATCACGTCTCTCTCTACACCTTGTCACACACATGCGCGATGAGATAGCATGAAAATAAAATGTCTATAAATGCACATCGGAAGTCGGTATTTACATAGAGTACCACTAAAAAGAAATTTAAAATTAAAATGCTATAACATTCTGCTTTCGAAGAAATAGAACGAGAAATTCACGCACTTTGATTAATTGAGCGCGCGATTTTCGCTCACATAGTGTCTTAGTGGTTCTTGTGTGATAAAAGATAGTTTTTCTATTGCGTAATTAATCATTATTTTCCAGACCACACTAAACACCCTACTTGAAATGTTATTAAATACGTGCTTTGATTGTTGCGTGAACAGATTTTTCTAGACCACGGGTGGAAATTACAACAAAAAGTAACTTCAGATAAAGAAACGTTTAAACAATGTACATTTATGAAACAAAAAATTTTCCAACACAGTTAGGATGAAACTGACGTTGACACCCCATTGGAACGCAAAAGAAAAACTGAATATCTATATATTATCACTACAAAAAATCATATCTCATTATGCTTGCGGTAATACGCCAAAGCGTGTAACGAAAGGCGGGGTTCATCTTCCCAGGTTAGCTCTGAAGAAACGTCACAGCGGCAGCGAGCCGTTGGCTATAAGGTGTCCGATTTGACCGGCTAGAGAATCGAATCCCAGACCTCTCGCACTGATGATGACGTGCTTAACACAAGAGCTGACCGGCCGGTCGAGCTCAGAAATTTTACGTCATTCCATAATTTTACGTATCAGTAAATAATCGCTTAAAATCATCTACCTAAGCAATTTATCTATATGCCAGCGGCAGTAGTCTACAGTGGCCACATTCGACTCTCTGTCAGTGAATCTAGTGATTCTAACGATTCAACACTATCCGTACTGTATTAAGCCTTTACTTTAGCGACAGGGTTACATGGGTGCAGGAGGCGACGATGGGCATTGCTATGTTAATCATACAGCGGGGTTCATTGTTCACCAAATTTGAACATGGCACATCAACTTTAGCAAAAGGAAAACACTTGATTTGTTTGTGGGAATTTTTTCATACAAACCCGTTTATTGCCAATTTCAATAAGATTACAAATTCAATTTAAAACGAGGTGATGAGAAATTATTAAAGGAGTTTGAAGTGGTGTCTGTAGTGGCGAGGAAATGATGTAAGATTAGTTTTTTCACAATATTACGTCGCTGAAATATTGCCAAATAAATGAAGGATCAGACGGCAGAAATCAATGTACATCTTGTAATAAACTTTAAGTGGAAGGTGATTTTGACCATTTATGGAAGTGAACCACTTTATTTATAGACTCAAGTCATTTGAACGTAAATTAAATGTAGCTGCTTCGACTTGAGTCTATATTTATTTGCACTAACGTGACAAGTTGGTACCATGTAATGTGATAGATAGGTAACGAACTGGCAAGATTATGAGAGTAGGAAATAAGTGTTTCGAAATAGTAGCAACAATTATAGAATGTCAATGAAATGTTAATAGCTGATTTATCTTTACGTGGTCTATATTCAGCTACTGCTTTGGCTAACTGGAAGTACGCTTCACTGAAAACACATGCGGAGTTAAATAAAACCAATAAAGGTTGTCATTAATTTACAACGTTTAGAACATTTAAAGCTTACGCCCAAATGTGTGTCACGAATGAGGAACACTTTCACCTATCGCTTAGTTAGAGCCTAAGAACTCAATACTAAGGTATGAAACTACTGCTATAGTGAAGAACCACTGGCAGCATCGTGGATATCAAACAGCCTTGGAAGCAATCAAAACAAAAAGTTATAAAAAAAAAAAAACAGATTTTTTAGCCATCCCAAATGATCAAGACTAGTAAAAAAAGTGAGTGAAACGTACTTTGATAAACACACGTGTATTTCAAACAGCTCTAGTAGGCAAAACTTGCAAATGAAGAGGTGCAATTTTAACGAGAGGAAAAACTATCCCATTTAGGCCTCCTTCAAGAACAGTGCTGGGTACTTGATGCTTCAAAAGTGACCGGATAGTAAGTAACTTACTTCGAGGCCGGGTTATTTTTTCAAAATTTGACTTCGGTCAATAGACCTAACTGTCTACAAAAATTTCGGTCATTTCAATTATTTTTCGGTCATGTTTGAAGCAACAAGACGTGGAACGAAAAATACACCAACTTCTTTGTAACTGCAACACAAATAAAAACTCCTTTGATCAGTTTGATGTTTGTTAAACCTGACACTGTGACACCGGTAGTCCGTTTGTAATTGTTGCTTGCATATCGGCAAGATATTTACTTTGGTCAATTGATCGAAATGGCTTCAATTTTTTCGGTTTTTACGAATTTAATTTGAACTATGACTGAAATTTGACCGAAAAAAAAAAAAAAAAAAAACAAAAACAAAAAAAACAACAAACCCAGCTTCAAGGCTCGAGCATATGACGCAAAATACATGGCATACCTCACACAATGTTTTCTAAACGCAAGTGTACTAGACTCGGAAAAACCACTCATATTCATAGTCTAATAATAATCAGTTTTTCTTATGAAAAAAAACTCTACCAATCAAGCCACCCATGATAAATCGTCGGTATGATATAAAGTTGTTTATAAATTCTTCAAGTAAGTTGAATGAGCAAGGATTCGTATTGCAGCATACTGTTCACTTTGAAGAGTGGCATACAAAGCGCAATTAAAGTGGAAATTTGATTTTGTGGCAGCATTTATTCCAAAAACATGATTTATAAAACTGTTATCTGTCTCGGAATTTCCTCTAATACCTCTGCTTAAGCCTCAGAGCACGATTGTTGCTATTTTTTCGCCTTGTTTATGCAGAGTTGGCTCGATAATCCAGCGCCAGCGCATTGCAGAGGCTGTGTTAGATTGCTTATAAACGCGATATGAATTGAAACAATAAAAAAATGCATCATATGCAAGGAAAAACAGTGTGATAATGCTAGAGCACCGATTACATGGCCGTGTGCGCCTCAAGGATGGTAGGCTTAAGATCTCTGTCAGGTCAAACCACAAAAACGCTAGCAGTCGAACTTCTTACGTCCTAGCAGTCCAGCACCGGCCAACCAACTTACGTATAGAGTAACTATTCTGTTTTCCCAAGATCTCCCCTAGACGTCACTCAATTTATTTCATGATTATACCTGCGGGGCATTTTTTACCCAGCAACATAGAGAGGAACTTACGATAGAAAAAAATAAAATCAACCAAGTTTCAAACTTTCCATAATTAACAGATACCGGTACGTTTTTTTGCAATAGTTAAAACTGTCACCACACGGTAACATGGCCGGCAATATACCTACATGCAGGCCGTGCTGGTTCAAGCAGGAGTAATTTCAAGTTTGAATGAAAACCTAGCCAAATGAGAATCGTCTAATCCCAATTTAGCAAGCTATTACAGTATAATACTTTATGCGACGTAGCAGCCCAAATGTGGCTTAGTTGAGCAGACCAGCATTACCGCCGAAAGAAATGTTTACTGCCACAAGGACTAACACGGTACCTTTCAATTTTTAAAACAAACAATACAATCCTTATTTGAACATGCATAAATAGGGGTGGTGACGCAACAGAGATGGCGAAAGACCAGATTATCGAACAGAGCCCGTTTCGGTTATCTTTTAGCGACCAAGCTCAAAAATATATATTCATACAAAAAAAAATTCCGTAACGCTAACATTTCAACCAATCACACTGCACGTCCAATACCTTCAAAAAATTTCAACCAATCAGATTACACGTCCATTAATTTCCAAATATTTCAACCAATCATATCACACGTCCATTACCTTCCAAAAACTTCTTCAATGGACAAGGATGCCAGCCAACGCATTATTGCAGTTGCTAATTTAAGCAGCAGCGAGTGAAGATATATCGAAATTCGTGATGAAATTTCTGCCACTCCAAGCAACATATGGCCGCTTTTTAAAAGTACATTTCTCACTGCATCGACAATTTCATTCCGTATTAAGATCATTCAAGTATTTTCGAGTAAAGGCAGGGTTCGCGTGCAGAGGCAAGGAGCCAATTCCACGAAGTAACATGACAAGAACTCACCAGCATTCTGCAGGTAGCCTGACACAATTTTTCATAATGTTGTTTAGGTAACGCCTTGTTTTAACTTAAATCCATGATCAAATATTGTTGTTTCGGCAACTTGTTACTTTCTCTAACATCGTTGAAGGAACGCAGCCAATTTAGTGAAAACAAGTTTCCAAAACAACAATTTTTAAAAAATCGTGTCAGGTTTCTACTTAATGCGTTATTGAGTACTAGCTCGTTAGTTTCTACTTTCTATTCCATCGTCTTGAAATTACCCTACTTTTTTCCACAAATATAAACATATGCAGCAAATCTCGAGTTCTGAGTACGAACAGGTTTCTTACTGTGCTTAATTTTCTATAGATTAGCAGTCAGCATTCTCTTCATCGACTGAATACTGGTTAGTAACTGAATTACGATGAACGCATACAGAGATTTTTTCATAGAGACTGAATTACTTGCGCTTCATTTTTTTCTGTTTTAGTTTTTTTTACCTCCATATTTATTGAATCGCAATTTCAAGCACACTTTGCATTTACAACGTAGCAATCATTCTTCCCAACTTTTATTCTTAAAATGCGTTAGCGACTGTTCAGACCAGCTAAACTCAACGCCATAGGTTCTCAACGTTTTCCTGTCGCTAGCTCCTTGACAGAAGATGATTTTCACCGTCAAACAATCGAATAAAAAAGTCGAAAACTAATAGCCTTGAAGTTAGGTTTTCCGAGCAGACGTCAACTGCTTTAAAAATCACCCCACACTTCCTTACGTATTAATTCTGCAGGCAGGGGGCTATCAATTAAAATAATGCGAGAGAGTTAAAAAATACAACCAGCAGAGCACTTCCCCCTTTCAGTAACTACTATTTAACAGATAAGGGTACACAATTTGTATTCCTTTATCTGATGTATTTCTCTTGTGTTGCTCGCCCAGCTTTGGACAGATGATCCTTGGCGTTGAGAATTTCTCAGCCCCCCCTGCATTAACTACAATTTGTAAATTCAGGTTATCTAGCGATTTTTCACCCTGCAACTCACAAATTCAATTTTTAACACAATCAAAGTCAATATGAACTTACAGTCAAATCTGACGCCAGAGCACTAAAATCGTGAGAATATGAAAAGGTTTAGTAGGTCAGTTTGTTACGAAAGTACTCTTTTGCAATCGCCTCTTAATTAGTTCGATTTTTGGCAGCAACACATGCATCACCATCTAAATACTGAACTCTGAACGATATGCGATAAAAGCTTTTCTTTTTGAACACCTAGCGGAGCCTTTGTTCAACGCAAGGATACAATGCACTTAGAATGGGTAACTAATTGCAGTCAATCAACACCAGTTCTAACCTCAGAGCTAAACGAACAAAAGTTACGTTTATAATGGTAAGTGGTGGAAAGAAAGAGCACAAACGCAATTATTTACCTGCATATCGGTTGCTAACATTGAATACGTTCTATTTAAAAAATCCGATGTCGAAAAAAAGCTGTCAGCAGTCTAAACGTTGTCGCAAACAAACAAAAGCTAATGTCCCCGCTCAACTCTTTTACCTCGTCTTATAAGGAAATACGTGAATTGAACATCAGCGGTTGCAAAAACCACGTGCAAAATATCTGCATGCAACATCTGGCAAATGGACAATGATACTGGCAAAAACTCAAAAACTTAACTATCTAGTTATTTTAAATTAAGTAAGTAGTGCAAGCTATATCGGATCATGTAAATATATCTTGTCATGAAAACATGAGATCGCTAAGGAACACACTAATAAACCTGAAATGGGACAAAACGAATATAATCCTAGATTTTCGTGACCTGTTTTCGGTTACAAAATAATTATGACAATTTTAATGCTTGACTCGTAGCCTCTTTCACTAGTGACTTGCCTTCAAACAACACAAAAATAAAACAACTTTGTCCTTCCTGGCATGCTGATACATTCTGAAGGATGAATGTACCATTAACCTGAGTGAGGCTGATGAGGACTAGTAGCTTGAAACAGCACTGTACCGCTCCATTGTATAACACAAAAACCTCGCACAAGACCACAATTTCTTGCTTTAAAAGCAATGTGTAAGAGAGCTTGAGTCGATTCACTTTTTTAACTTGCAATTAAATGCATCGAATTTGAGTTTGATTCGGCAAAAATCCAATAAAAACGCATATTCAAAACTCACCCTTAAACTGGGATTAGTGGGAACATAAGCGGGAGGGGGGTTGCCACTCCAACCTGGAAGTCTGTACACGTGACCAATACGTGAGCAGGGAACAAACAAAACTTCTCCTCCACACATCCAGATCTGCAATATTTGCAAAATTGCCGCTTGGCTCAGTTTTTAAGCGCATCGCTATCGGTGTAGGAGATCTAGAGTTCAATTTCCGGGTCGGTCAAATCGGGCACAGTGTAATCAACGGTCTGCAACCGCTGCGACGTTTCTTCGGAGCTATGTTGTACGGGTGCTAAGCCGCGGAGTTGGGCCCCGCCACACGTTACACGCTTCGGCGTAATACCGTAAGTATAACAAAGATTTAAAAAATGATATATATAACAACATCAGCAAGGTTGTCGAAAGCGTACGCTCATACTGCTGTTGAAAAGTTCTGTTTCTTCAAGAAACGGACTTTTTCGCGTAGAGCACGTTGCATCCTTTCTTGTTTTCACTGCAATGCAAGTTTTATCCAGAAAGGATTGTTTAAGATATCTCTGGCCACCTTTTCAAACAATTGCTCTCACGCTGGGGCTGATGTTATTTCCAACAGCTAGGTTTGGTGGTATTGTTGTATATTTCTCTTCCCAAGCAAGAATTAGACTTTGGGTAAAACATGAAATGCAAACTTTATATCGTCAGCACTACTCAGAAAGTCACTACTTTGACCACGATCTACAGAAGTTAAATGAGGAGTGGAAGATTTTCGGAAAGTTAAAACCCACAATATATACGAGAGTTGTCGTGGCATAAAATGATCGACTCCAAAAACCCATTTTCGCACCAGTATGTTGCGCATGAATAAACGAAATGAAAGTAAAAATGGAGTTGGTATGTTGGTCGGAGTGGCAGCGAGAAGAAACAAAGTCGACATCCAACAAAAACCATTTGTGAAAGTCAGAATCGTTTCGATTTAACTTGACAATTCAAACCTGATTTAGACTTTTATTTTCACATCAGCAAGAAGTTTACCGCAGAACATCGTTAACAGCACAATCTTAAATGAGTAATTAGTCATATTTATGTTAAAAGACACAGGGCTTTATGAAGGCACAAAAAGACATCAACCCCTTGTGCTGATGTAACTTCCTACTTCGTACTTGGTAGACATGACTGACCCTATCAAACTGTTCAAAGACATAATGCACACACTGACCGCAACTATCATTTGTAAATCTGTTGCAAGTTCAATTGGTCGATTGTGCGTGCCTTTATAAAAGAAGAATAGTAGATCGACATACCTTAAAAGAAAGTTCGAAGTTTTCTCCACCCCATATTTCTAATCCAGGATCATAAAGACCGATCTCGAAGAAATAAGCTCGTTCAATCGCAAACAAGCCTCCAGCCATGGCAGGTGATCTGAGATAAACAAAAGAAGCATAAAAATCTTGTGCAATATGTGTTGACTTAAGTTTCGATATAAAAAAGTATTTCGGGAAACCAAATTATGTGCATTGCATCTTCACTTCCAAATTATTATCTTCTCCATGCAGCAGCTTTCATAAAGCCAACGTTTTGCGATTCCAAAATTCTATTAGTGCCATGCCCTAGCGGTAGCACGTGCGCGTTGCAAATCCTACATGACTGGTTCGATTCACGGCTGGAGCCGATCGCATTTGACGTAAGAGTGGCTGCCGACTCGAAGACCGCAAGCTTACTTCGCAGTCTCACTCAATTTGTTGAATTTTCAGTTCAACATAACTTGCAATACCTCAGTTATGTACTTACAACTCCTAAAATGAGAAGTGTTGAACGTGGTAACACAACAAAATAAACGCTTTCTTTTAAAAGGCACGATCAAATCAGACGCACAATTACATAATATTTAAATTAAAAAAAGTCAAGTCTTTATCACAAAGCAAAACGATTTCTCAGAGGCTGATCTTGAAATGTCAATCACCATATGTTTCCCAATTTATGTATTTATTTCACGTTAATCATACTTCATAATATATGCAGTACATGCACAAGTTAAAGCAAGTCTCAACTTCCTCTGGTACAGTGCTCGATAAATGCCAATAGCTAGAGCTTGTATTATAAAATAAAGTAAAATCACTGAATTATAAAACCACTACAGTCTGTTTCGCCGTTGTGGGCTCTTCAGATGGTTATCTTATTCAAATAGAAATGATTAAGATAGCTAACTGAACAACCGACAACGGCATCACAGGCTGTAGTTTTCAGACTTCTGATTAGGTTTAGAATTTCATTAGGGTGAGGTAGTCTTCAAAGTGAGATTCCATTAACGCGTCATTTGTTGTTTTTTAACAATTTCAAATCTTCCATTCTGATTACGTTTAGAAGCACTTTGCTATGTGAATGAAAGGTCAGGAAGATACTTGGAAATGTAGAGCTAATATATCATACATTTTATTGGCTCTTATCCATTTATTTTAGGTAGAAGCTCAAAACGGCGAAAAAATCTTTTTACTTGTCTTCAAAATGTTTTTCAATTTTCACACTGTTCAACAATATTTTGATGGCTAAGAAGCTGAGCAAATCGTAAAAAACGCTAATTCAAAAACTACCTACTTTGGTGTTTGTCGTGAATTCAAAGTTGAATAAAAACAAATGCACACCGGCAATAATAAGAGAACCGTACACTGGCCACATAAGAGAGCCTTAAAATAGCGCAGAACCGAAACGAGACGAAGCAGACTAAATAGTTAAATATAATCACAAAACGCACTACTAAATTTCAAATACACTTAAAACAAACATTCAAAAGTAAACAAAACAAAACTCAAGCTTTTCGATTCCCCATAAGCACGATCATAATCACAAAACGAGCCAACTAGTTCAAGCTCGACCCACCTTAAATCCAAAAATATAAGCCTGAACCCACCCGCCGAACCCAATTTTGATTTAAGATCCTGTAAGCAGGCTCGAAAAAAGCACACAAGGTAAGTGATTGACTTTGACATTGTTTTCTGAAATTAACTTTGACATTCGGGCAACCAGGCATTCTGCACGATGATAAGAGACACCAGAATAATTTCACACACAAGCAAAGATAGGTTCGAGGTAAACAGCTGGCTTCAGTACTTGGAGGAGAAAATAGATGGTCACATATTTGCAGCTACAAACTGTACCTGAATTAAACCCAAAAATTTTCCCAACTAAGACCCGGCCCAACATACAACTGATGTGCCCGACCGAACTAAATCATAAAACACAACTTTTATTCAGTCTTCAGTCAGCAACATTGGCACACATGGCAGTAACACATCTTCCTATATCAAAATTAATAATTCATTACAACGAGGATCTTGCCAGATCAATACGCTATTCCAGGAGATGGACATTTGAAATTCAACATAAGCAAAGTCGGTCGGTTTTAATCTCTGGGGCAAAACAATGAAGAAACCAATTACTAAAAAAGATACCTAATGAAAAGCATAACCGTTCGTTAAAATTTGGCTTTCTCGCATCATTTCCCAATTATACACGTTGTCAGTTCTATTCTCTTCATTCTCACGATTCCCTCGACAGCGTCTGACTAAAAGCTTCTGGAATATGAAACCTTCTTATTGGCCATTTTTAAGTTCTGTATTACTCTTCAACTGTTTATAATTACTTGATATTCCTTTATCGCGCGAGCTTCACAATGAATGAAGTGAACCCACCATTCACGGTTTCTACTAGACCCTGTGTTGAGTCTATTCCGCATGCACTCCCTCCATCGTAAGTGAAAAATCATTATTTTGTATACCCAGACTCATTTTTAATTCTATTGTAATTGAGCAAAAACGACACATAAATGAAGTTTGGTTATTTAAACGGAATTAGACGTTTGACAATATCATCAGCATTGATAGAGTTGTTTCCATGAAGCTAAACCAACTTATTATGAAAATGGAAAATGATGTCGAAAAATCAAACCTGCGAAATCACTTGAAAAATGACTTTCTGATGGCATAAGTCAAGGAAAATTACGTTTCAAGATTTAATACAACTCAAAAACTAGATCATAATTTAACAAATGAGATAAAATTCGTTACTTGCACTAGTAGGAGCGATTTTTTATGGCAAAATATGTAAAAATAATGACTATAAGCTTTCAAATTCCGCATAAGGACAATCTGAATTTACAAATTAATCAATCGTACAAGGTTATTTACCGCTTGCTCATGGTTACAAGCAGTATTACTAAAAAACTTTTCAACAATTTTTTTAAGATGACCAAAATTTGACATAAACCAACTTGAAGTTTTTCGTAATCCAAAAAAGATTACGTATTACGTGATTTTGACGTCATAGTGACAAAGCAGCAATATTGTGAGGTCAAAGTAAATTTTTTGGCAAGAGTTAGAAATAACCAAATATAACCTCACATATCCTAACCTGATTAGTGCTAAAATTACGGTTAAAGAACCGAAACATAAAAATTTACATGGAATCACTATGTTTGAAAAATTGGCTTACGTCAAACCAAATTGAACATTATCTCCCAAAACTCGATACTGAGGTACCGGTAATCAAAAAAATCAAATCTTCATTGCACTCACGGTATTACGCCGAAGAGTGTAACAAGTGGCAGGGCTCACCTCTGTGGCTTAGCGCCTGGGCAATACATGGCTAGCCGTTGGCGGCACTGTGTCGGATTTGAACGGCCGGGGGATCAAACCTCAGGCCTACCACACCGATAGCCATGTTATTAGCAACTTAGTTATCTGAGGTAATTTTACTATTAAAATCGCTTCTGTAGAAACAAAAAATTCAGAAAAAATGGAAGATTTCACAACCAACTAATATTCGCAGGGGTTGATATTACGTAAAAATTTACATTTGGAAATCATGATCTAAACCAGATTTCCTATTTTACTTAAAAGGTTAAACGAAAAGGGCAAGTTTCTGTTCGTTCACTGAAAAAGTAAGTAACGTAATCGTTCTAAAAGGTAGCGAACCTACATCAACTTCTCAATGCGTAGATTGGAAGGTCACCGTAAGAATATTGTGCTAAGGTAGCATGAACGGACATTTAACATTTATATTACATTTTTACATAATGAAGCAAAGTTACGCACCGCTAACACTTTACAGCATAAACGACTTTCATTTCTGAGGTGCAAGACATAAAAAAGCATTTTTACTTTTTTGAATATCCTGTCTCACGCTGAGGCAAGCATTATATATATAGTCACAGTTTTTTTGGACGTACTTACGCACATTTATAGCATAAAAAAGAGAAACTACATGACACATAACGCTCTTGTAAGTTTGGAAATATTACAACGATATATGACGTCATAGACGAGCCTTCCGTTGCGATCCCTAAGAATAAAAAATATTAATTGGTTATAATTTTCGCCAAGCACTCTATTTTTTAGTACACTGTTTTTTTTCTTAAACCTTAATTTCTGGAACGAAAATAAGCAAACAATATTTATTTTTAAACATAAAATTTATCCCAAGAAACACTTGTTAGTGTTAAAGCATAATAAGCGAATTTCCATGCCTCAATACAACGAAATACGAACTGAATATCATCACCACTAGTAGCTCGTAATTGTGATTGTGTTGCCCACTAATTTATAATCAAAAACCATTTTTACAAACAAGTTTTATATCCTCGATTGTTACGCTGAAGCGTGTGACGAATAAGGGGTGTCTACCGCCGTGATTTAGCTTTCAGGTAACACATATGGGTGCTGTGCTAGTGAGTCACTCACCGTATCTTTATACGACTTTTTAAGTAAAATAGCAGGCCCAGAAATCGCAACTTATAATCTAAACATACAATCACTTAAGATTTGCGAAACACAACCATATGCTCGAAATAAGTCTCAATATTAGAAAAACTAAATGTACGCAAAAGAATTCAAATGTATCAGCAACAGAAAAAAAAAATAAAAAAAAAAAACGAAACAACACTCAAGAACAAGTAGAGTCTGATAAAAGTATAAAAGTGAAACAGTATTATTCAACATTACTTTATAGTCGATTTTGCCAGTTGGTTGACATACAGCAAGAGTGTAGTTCGTTGACACAGACAAGACCAATGTTCCCATAACATTTTCCAACAACTGTAAGGTCTAACGTAGGTCGTTTCGCACAATATTAAAAGCAAAGCATTCCACCTTAGGTACATTTGCCTCTCTTACTTGCATTACATTCTCCACAGTAGGCGGCACTACATTTAGTTTCACCAAGAGCCAATGAAAAATCGACTGGGTTTGTTTCGACCAATTCTGCATCGTAGACAAAAGATTGTCTGAATTCACTTTGTTTTACGAAAAAAAAATGTTATGAAGAAACAGATTCAGCGAGCACTTGACAAGCAAAATCAAATAAATAAAAGAACTAAAAATTTTCCACAATACCCTTGATGTGGTGTGAGAAGCAGAATCATCGCGGTGACTATTGTTCAACCAAAATTCAGCCTGGCCAGGAATTAAACTTTTAAACCATCGTGACAGTAAGCAGATTGTGTAACAACACCGCTCATAAGCATTGTTTCAGTTATTCAGTGTATTAATTAGACAGTGATCGTTTTTAAAACATTTACCGATACTTACATAAACTACTGTTTTTACGTCAAACTTCAAAGGGATGCGATGATGGTTGCAACAAATACAATATATATATATAGTCAGTGTTAGACATCGTAGTTACGACGAAGAAGTGACGTCAAAAAACAACAACGTTACTGGAAATGCACAATATTTGTTCGCTATTCTTGGCCGAGTTAAATACTTTTTGCTTAAACGACTTAAAAACGTTTTTTATTGACAAACATGCATATAAGCTTTTTATTAATAAACAAACAAACATATACAATCTACAAGTAACGAAGACTTCGGTACCGCGCGCAGACGATAGATCCTAAGTGACGGGTTCGATTCGCGGCTGGAGCCGATCGCATTTGACATATATAACGGGTGGCTGCTGACTACAAGAGCGCAAGCTCACTTCGCAGTCCCTCTCAATTACTGTTGAATTTTCAGTTCAATATAACTTAAAAATAATTAAAGCGGCGTGAAAACTAATATTCCCCAGCTACGACCCAGATCGGAATCACTATAGGGCAATGAACATTTGGAATATCTAAAAACAACGCGTCTAATATCTGTGAAATTTCCTGAGCAACGATGACGTCAATTCATCTGCGAACATGATCGACAAATATATGTTGTTTATGAAATGGCTACGGAATCTAACCAGTCAGAACGTTGAAAACAGATAGGAAGCAATAAGGAAGAATGTCTATATTAGGAAGGCCGAATATACCATGTACGCAAACCAATAATTTTAATTGGCTGCAATCATACAACGGTAAAAAAAACCGCAGACGCTTACGCAATCTCTTTAATAAAAAGATAGTAAATTATGCCAAAGTCACCGATTTATTCCTTACTTCGTTATTTCGTATACATCCAAGAGCAGCGCAGTCCATTGGATCACAAGTACACAATTTGCATACAAATACCCAGCAAGTGCAAACTAATCAAACAGAGCTATTTGACCTACTCTTTGCTAATGCTGAGCATCAAAATTTCGGATACGCTGTACTTTCGGATTAAAAATATTTTACGGACATGATTCTTCAACATTAAATCCACTTAATATAATGAATTGCAAACCTATAAGTGACAAACAAGGCACTTTAATTCGATTTGAATAGAGTGATTCACAGTAATGCACATAACTAGGCACTATATGCTATTATGGTCATAATAGCTCTTAAATTGAGCATAAATTGATTATTATATTAAGGCTCAGCCCAGCTGCTATTGACGTGATAGCCCTCTTCAGGGCGTGGACCGATCGAAAATGCAATGTAAAAGCATTTCTTTAATTTGAAAATTTCGTTTTCAATTAAGTTCATATGTTGCACATCAGTCATTCTTGTTTTTAATGATGCAAGTGTGCTTTTACGAGACCAATATACATGTGACGTACCGAAATAGCTGAAATTACTTTTCGCTAAATTGCCATATAAGCCTGCATGCCAACGGCAAGCGAAGAAAAGACCAACAAGCTTAAAGCAGTTTAGCAAGAAAAGCGAAATTTTTCTCGTATATACATGGTGAATCAGCCAGAAATACCGACGATTTTTCTAACTATTTGTATGAAGTTCCAGTTAGTCTAACTATGTGGTAGTAGAATGAATTCCTCTTACGGGTCTACTGCTTAAATGCATATGACATAAATTATATATGAATTTACCATATAAGCTACTAAAGAAAAGATTAAAGTGTAAAAGGAATTGGAGAAATCTTTATCACAGTGAAACATTCCAATGTGACGAGAACGAGCTTTACACCATATAACTTCATTCGACATTTACAAGTGAGTTTAACAAAGCCACGAATAAAAACGAAGTATGTACAATTTGAACAAGCTTAACAAACACAGGTCTAAATTTGGTAATGGCTGTCCAAAAACCTTAACAACACAGCCGCTGGGTACCTATTTATGCTTTTACCTAGGTCAAATTTTACTTCATACATATCTACTCAAAAAACAACACACTGAAACGAATTTTGATAAGCCTCTGTCTTATCTTACAACTTAAACAATTGACTAAACAATTAGAAAGATAAAGATTGCTTTTCAGCCCCGATCATCGCTCAGCAGGTGAACAGACAGGCATATCAGGTCAAATTTACCTAATAAGGTTGATGTGTATGACTGGGATTACCTGCTGTGAAACGGCAGTTCAACGTAGCGCCGCACAAAAAACCATTTCCTAATTAGGCAATTTTTCGTCGCTTACGAGGAAACGCAATGCGTGGTGACGGTGGAAGAACGCTCTGACGCAACATCACGTATTGAGCTGTAAACAAGGCAGTCACAAATCACAATGATGCGAAAGTAGATAGAGCTGTGAAATATGGAAAGAATTCGATGATGAAAGAAAAAAAGCGAGCGTGAAATATTTCGAATTACTAGCTCAGTAAATCGAGACAATGTGCCAGTCTCGCCCATAACAGCAAGCAGATGAGCGCAAGCGAAACATATATCAATCTTTGATTAACACTGAGATAAAAAAAAAAATAGTGACCAGTTAAAGATACAGAACCGGTTCAGTTTTAAATAGATTTGCTGTTTTGAAAAGGTGCTTTGAAATATGAATGGAAGATATTAAGTTAGATAGCAAGAATCTAATCTATGAAGTCAAAATTAATACCGGCAGGTTAGACGTTCGCTGACAAGGCAGCGACACAAAATTACAGTACATAACTTTGTAAACTGCCTTGCGGTCTTGTCTGTAAAACTGCAACAGACAAACATTAATGTGGCGCAGCAAACTTGTGATCAGCACGAAAGCACACAACTTAGCCAGAACATCATAATCAATGCAAAGTTTAACAGTATTGCGTAATATTTTATAGGGAAAAAAAATTAATTATCATTGTTAAATTATTTTAGATTTGGTTGGAGTGATAAAGTTGAGTTTTATGAAAGAATGATGACAGCTGTTGAAACACCAGGAAGCGATGCGCTGTTACGACCAACCGACCTCAGTTTGAAAGGATGCCTGAACAGCAAATACACAAAAGTATCATCAAATTCTCCGAGTCCTAATCAAGCACCCTTACATTTGCTAAGTGAACACAAGATGACTTACATGACAGAACATGATAACCCGTGGAGACATAAAATCAAAGCTGAACCCATCACACTACCATCGCCAGTCGCAACTTATGCAACAGCTGGTATACCAACTATGCCAGGAGCACTGTCCCTGGAATCAATAAGACTATGGGAAAAACTTATGTCCCAATGCCATCGACATTCCCCGCCCACTATATATGATCCACTCAATGTAGCTCACACCATGCAAAGGTCTCGCGTAGGAAGTGATGACAGCACAAACGAAAAACTTCCAATCAGTCAGCCTATTCTTGAAGCGGCTAAAGGTGAGAAACTGTCTATTTAGCAACCCATCAAATTGTGCAAATAACATGCTTCATATTAGTCAGTAATTTCTTGGTCTCTATCATAAAATTTATGCAGTATTAAGATTCTTACCCGCTATTTTTCGTAGGTTTAACCGAATTACAACACGGTGGAATGCTGAACGACAGAAGGCTTGCTCCAAGCATGAACGTCTCCGGTAATAACGAAGCTATGAGCGCAAGTAAAAGCAAAAACTGCAAGCGAAAAGGTGGCTGGAAATTTCATGATTTTTCCGACGAATCTGAAGCGCCAGGAAAGAAGAAACGTACCTACTGCCACAATCGCCTTGAAAGCGAAATATTTCAGGTAAAAGCCGACAATACAATCAAGTGAGGATTTATCAAAATTTACTCTAGCCAATGATTAGTCATTCAGCATTTGTCAAAATGCCAATATTCAACCCCATACAAACAATTCGTGTTAAGCGAGGCCTTTTCAAAGCCAACTGTTGACGAGCTTCCGCATTAAACATGGTTATGCAAGATAAACTGTTCGCACTCATAAAAGCTGACACAAGTTGTTCTAAACTGACTTTAGAATATGACAGTATTACTACATCGACGCAACGGTTTTGGCAACATAGATGCAAATTTAAACGTATACGTTATGTTGCAGACTTATCAGGATCGAGTCACCATTAAAGAAGTGCCGGCAATGACCAATTCATCCAAGCCTACAGACAGGATAGTCGTCATTGAACCAAGCCAAATTGTCGATGCTGATTTGATTCGATGTAACACGTCTTTGCGAATGGTACTGGACAAGAAAAAAGGAACCTATAAACTCCAGGTAATGCACTTTTTTGCACACGCATTTCTACTAGCGAACTTATTCATAACTTGATTAATCCAAACAACGCAAGATGCGCATGGAAAATTAACGAGATTTAGCTTTAAACTGTTTGGCAATGATTGTAAACTGCCAGGTGTTGTCATGCCATACGTTTAAACGTAGGTCAAGACAACGCAGTAACTATAGCCAGCAAGTCCAATATTTGCAGTATGAACCCAAAAAATAAAGCCCAAAGCACCATAGCCGAGCCCTAAATGCCCAGTTTGGCTTCTAACTCTAGTGTGCATACTAAAGAAACTAACATCAACGCATTTATTTAGGTTTTACCACATACAATTGAACAAGGTCCTCTGTCAAATAGAACACAAGTGCTCACAGCTGTATCTCGAATGCTCGGACAAACTGGTGCTGTATTATGTCCTGGCATAGCAAAAGCTCGTCTTCCACCAGCAGAAGATACGGACAATTCGTGGCTTGCCGATAGCTCACACGGCAAGCGCATCCAGCATATGAAATCATCGATGAAAAAGAAAGCCTTGATGGGATTTGTTCCTACATCTGATAGTTCAAGTGAAGGCGAAATGAGTTATCATGGAGATAAATATAGAGGCAGATGGAAGATGCCAAGTAATTTCACCGGAAAATCTACCCGTTCTCTAACTCCGCCGGAAAACGCTACCAGTAACTCATCCACCGTTACAAGCACAGACAAACTCTTAATGACATTAAATAAGGAATTGTCAGAATCCCAGCGCCAGACAACACTAGCCCGTCAAAAAACCAAAAGCAACTCAACAGAATGTTTAATATGGCACGTGCCAACACCTGGCGGTAAAGTTAAAAAAGGAACATGGCCAGAAGAGGCGAAATGGTGCAGAAAATGTTTATTAAAAATGCGTGCTCCCTCCAAGCACTCGGACTATCCCAGAGTATCTTCCACATGATATTACGCAAGTGCAGTTAATGTTGCAACTTTGTTCATGTCGTTTGTTTTTTTAAGTAAAATCGAAAAATCAAATGTAATCTCAATATAATCACAAAGTGTTGGAACTTTAGTTTAAGCAGATTGTATACACAAGGTTCCATCAACGTAAGGCCTCGTCAGTCGAACGATTGATTGTCCATTGCAAAGCTCCAACAACATCAACTGATTTTGTTAGACCGGCCGGATAGCGCAGTACAAGATTGCATACGCAAACATATCAGTTTGAACTAGGAAGCTGCAGCTATGACTGATGCAAACACTGACTCGCTAAAATTAATAAAATAGAGATCAAGTTTGAATGCAGCTTTTCAGCGTTTCACTTTCCCAATCAGTTGCAGAGCCATGTAAGTGTGACTGCAACGACTTGCTTTGAGCGATCAATCGGTGAAAAACGCTCGCAGACATAAAAAGTGACGACGATCTTCGACTTTGCCAATCATATTGCTTGGTGAGACTGGGGCTTTGGATATCGCTCTCGGTGCGGCAGGTTTGAGATTCCAATTTCGAGCCGGTAAAATCAGACATATTGTCGCCAACGGCTCGCCACCGCTGCGACGTTTCTTCGGAGCTACAATGCCCAGGCCGCGGAGATGGGCCCCGCCATTAGTTACAGTTACACGCTTCGGTGTAATAACGCGAGTTGATTTTGATTGCATCGTTTTTGTTATCTTGTCCAGCTCAAATCGCTAGACATTTATCCTATTTACTTGGTCAGTTTACAAAAATGGTCATTTTCGTAAAAATTAAAACACGTTGACACAAAACGTCCAACATAACGTTATGCTTTCAGTTGACAGTAAGTTTATGCCAAAATTTAACTGCTTTACAAATATCAGACGACGCAATTGACATATGCTTATCAACTCACAAAATCGAACTACAACCCTTCTAGAATTCAACATGCAAAACGACAGTTGAGTGTAACCAATACATCGATTTTGGCACGCTTCTTATTAACAAGCAATGAAATGTAATGTTCCTAAAATCGCAACATCATACGATGATCCTACCTGTAAGGGTCTGTGGTGTGTTGTCTTCTATTTTTCTCCTTCTTATCAAGCGGAATCCGCTTCCACATCATGCTCCAATCCCAAGCTCCTCTAGCAAATCCGTTCCAATCGCCTCCAGCTTGTGCAGTAAAAGTGTAATCTTGACCGTTAATTACGTCGATCAAGGGAACTGTGGTCACCATTCTATAACAGCCAATGATATTCACAAATTAACGATTTAACAAATGTGGCAAGGTTATCGCAGTATGCTCAAATTACTAAAAAAATTGTTTTGCCTCAGCATTAGCTCAAAATCTCTTCTGCTGAAATAACTTACGCATAGCCAGGGCGGTATCATATCCAGAGAACCTCTTTCAAATCGATCGAAAAAGGAGAAGGCCTACCACCAGACCATAGACATGACAAAAAAAGTAACATATACACACTACACAGCTATTATTCTTATGCTTAACGATTCACTCTAGAGTCTTCAAGATTAAGTGAAGATATCACGCCCCTTTTTGTGGCAGCCCTATTAGTTGATCACCACATCAAGGCCTTAACCATGGCTTTTCTCATGAACAAAAAAAAAACGTTTAGTAAGATTGACAGTTCACAAAAGTCTCCAATTTGCCATCTGAGTAAAATGGGACAGTATCGATCACGTATCAATCTTACATCTGTTACAACTAACCAAAACTAGTACTTGATTTGCAAATTATTACTGCCACAAGCGGTCACTTGACTTAAATTTGGTTGCAAAACTACGCAAAATTTATAGCCCAAGAGCGCCACCTAAATGAAGGACGCCAACCGTCATTCGGCTATCAATAGTTTGATGGAAACGCAAATGGTAACTGGTTATTGGTTAAAATGACCTTTTGAAATGATTCATCCATTGTTAGCATTCAAGAAAGTCTAGGAGTTATCATAACATATAATCATACGTCTAACACTGAGTAGATAGGCTTAACCGAGCTAAAATGATACGAAATTTCGATTTCTTTTAACGTAATAAAGTGCTTTCGTCAGTGTTTAACGTATGATTGTATGTTATGAAAACTCCCATACGATTCGATACGATTCTGTGCAAAAGCTAACCTTGATTCAACACAAGATAGTAGCATACACCATAACCAACCTACAAGTCGAAGCAACAAAATACGCTAACATTCTAATTAGTTTGACTGACTAGGTTTGAGGAAATGCTAATACGTGTGAATGAAAGTCACGAACGTTAGCAATGACATTTCAGCTCAACAAAAGTCTTCATCGTCATAAATTCGTCAAGGTTTGCATGACAGCCAAACAAATCGCAAGTTTTAAAAATCAAAAACGACAACTCCAAGCTTGCATTTTTTAAAACTAGTAAAATCATACGAATATCTGCCAACGTTATATCACTTTCCAATACGGATTATTTTGGGACCAATGCAAAAACCAACATCAGTGAATACTGACATCATTACCGTTTTGAAATCAATTCAAAATTAGGCTGTCAGTAATGAATCAGATGGTAGCAATATTCTTAACTCTGCACAACTTTTGCATACATCAAGATTTTAAATCAAAAGTCTGGGGGAAGAAACGCAAGCAAGATAAGCGTGCATTTCGAGTTGAAAAACAAATTTCTTCATTTCCTAAGTTGGCTGTGTGTAATAGTTTTCTGATAAGACTACACTTGAATACGATTACACGCAAATTCCAAATTCTAGCACTGAGTTTTACTGTCTTGCACGTAAAATGCATTAAACCAACCACAGAATCTGTCTTCAAACCTGTTGTTGACAATCGGTGTAATGAGAGGAGGAAGCCAGTTGTAGCCAACTTCGCAATGAGCGTCCAAATATACCAATACTCGACCTGGGGCATCTGTGGAGTGTTTAGCACCAATGCTTCTAGCTCGAATCAAACCTTCCCGTCTTTCATTGCGAAATAATTTTACGATCCCATTAAAACGTTGAATGTAATCAGCAAGTTGCTTCCCCAAATGATCTAAGCAAAAAAAAAATGAAGAAGCATTAAAGTTGAACAAAGCGAAGTGCAGGACTGGAGACTACATTTGACTCTTCTTTATCGTCGTCGAGGCATCAAAACTGCAACATACATGAAAAAAACAGTGCATTAAGTTTCGAAAAAGCAAAGTGAAAATGTTAAAATGCACATGTATGCAAAACCGTACGTATGTTGAAACAATGTTGTACAAAATAAAATTGGAAAGGAGAGTCTAGATGTTGCTATTCTGTATCAGTGAAAATATTGACGCATTTACGACAGCTCAGGGACCATCACATTTATTTCGCACGACCACTGACAAAATCCCCAAACAGACATAAATTCAATTTAAAGAAATATCACTGTATTTTTGTTCTGAAGTTTTTACGCCACATTTTCAAAAATAAATTTTCTTTTGACCTACCGGTAGCTCGAATCACGACTTTTAGGCGCGAACGGTTAATCGCCAGGTCGGTTAGGCACCAGGACAGTTAGGCGCCAGCTCTATTTATATCTCTACGCATAACGTTCTAAACTCGACACATGCATTTTTTCGGCTTTTTTTAGGGGAATTTTTGTTTGTTGAAATTCATAGGTTTAGTTTGAAGGAAGTCAAGTAAAAATACAGCAGAGCTCTGTAAATGGTACGTGTTTACTGCATAGCGACGTGGAGATGAGATACGTTCGTAACATAATTAAGTTATGATCGTGACGTTTTATAGCAGATAAAAAACAAATTTTAATTTCAAATAAAACTTATTTTAATCAAATATAGAGACATTTTACGCAAAAAATTAATTTTTTGAATATGTAAAATCATGACGGAACTAACACGTTCTAATATATTCGACATTACAGAGGTTGTAAAAAGTGTTGAGGTGGCAAATGATATTCTGAGATTCGTATGTGACGATTGTCTTTTTATTTACGTTGATTAGGATGCATGCAATCGTACTGCAGATAATATGAGAACTGTCAAATGCGCAAAAACTTTCACTGAAAAGCACTTCATAAAACTGTTAGTAATTTTAATCACACGTACCGGTAGTTAACGGGCAACACTTTTCACAACCTCTGTAATATCAAATATGGTATTGCTGAGCGTAATTATTTGTCACTTCGATGTACTAAGCTTCAAATTTTTTCCGTATTAGCATCGCCTTCGGTATGGGAGGTCTGGAGTTTGATTCTTTCCAGGCTATTCAAATTGGACACAGTGTCGCCTACGGCTTACCACCTCTGCAACGTTTTTTCTCCGTGGTTCGAAGCTGTGGTGGCTTGGCGCTTAGCCGCGGTGATGAGCCCCGCCACTCGTTTACATAATTTGACGTAATACGCGATAATAATGAAGATTGGTTTTTGAAAACTTATTTGCGCTTCTTAATGACGCTAGAACGTGCTAATTCCATCATGATTTTGCATATTCATAAAATTAATTTTTTGCGTGAAATGTCTCTAATTTTGATTAAATAACTTTTATTTGAAATTAAAATTTGTTTTACATCTGCTGCAAAATGTCACGTTCATAACTTATGTTACAAACGTATCTCATCTTCACGTCGCTGTGCAGTAAACACGTACCATTTACAGAGCTCTGCTGTATTTTTACTTGACTTCCTTCAAACTAAACCTATGAATTTCAACAAACAAAAATTCCCCTCAAAAAATCGAAAAAATGCATGTGTCTAGTTTAGAACGTTATGCGTAGGAGATAAAAGTACAGCTGGCGACTATTTGTCCAGGCGACTGAACGTCCTGGCGACTAACCGCTCGCGACTAACCGTCCGCGCCTAAAAGTCGTGGACCGCCGGCAGCCAAAGAAGGTAGACAATTTTTAAAAGAAAATGACAGAGTGCTTACTGATAAGTACGTAAAGTCTAAGTTTTTCAATACAAATGATGATTTGCAGTAGTAAGCATTTTTCTTACGGCAAAAGATGTGAACACTGAACAATCTATATTTAAAATTACAGGATTAACCAACCAACTAAAATAGAAGATCTAACAATTTGAATCAATCATTTCGAAACATGATTTGTACCAGCCGGTGAGCGCAGTTGCGTAGACATCGCTGTCGGTGCGAAAGATTATTTGTGTTTGGGGTGTAGTGAACCTATTTGTTTGAAACATGGGAGTTAAGTCATTAGTCCAATGTCTGAAATAACCATCTCTTGTCTTGTGTCGTAAATGTGCATATTTTCGTCGTGGCTGACACTTTAACACCATGGCCGGAATTCGCTTCGTTTCTTTGACTTCTAAATATTTAGGTTGAAGCACTTTGCTTTCTCGTAATCTTTTTCGATCCCTTGGGAGTGAACGTTTGGCTTGACCAAGGAAACTTGTGTTTTGTTCGCAAAGTCAGGGCACAGAGAAACGCGTAGCTTTGTTGATAAATTAAGGTTTTCGAATGCGACAGCAGTGTAGTAAATTGTTTTTATTTTCGTGATTACTTTACGTATTCAATTTTCCTTTTTATTTTATAATTCTACTTGAATAAGATCAAGAACATATTATGTGTGCTGTATAAGAAGAGACCCAAGTGGAATTTTTGTAAGTTGCGAGTCAGCGACGGCCGGCAGAACTTTCGATCACAATCAGTGAATCTTGCTAATTACTTGTATCGCGCCAGTAGGATCGACTCTGTGACATTGGGATTCAAGTCATGGGCCGGATCAAATTGGACTCAAGAGTCGCCAGTGGTGTAAAAAGTATTTTGAAACTGTACTTAAGAAAAAGCATTGTTAGTGACGGCAAAACTACTCGAAGTAAAGTAGAAAGTATTGACTAAAAAAAGCACTGAAGTAAAAGTAAAAAAGTAGTCATTTAAAAACAACTCAAGTAAAAGTATAGCGTTCTCAATCGCTATAGTGTCACTGCGCACTTGCCGATGATGACTTGCTCTGAAAGTGGCAAAATGGTAACGAAAAAAAAAAAAAAATTATAACCGCCCAGATGGCCTAGTGGATAAAGCGTCTGCTTATGGAACGGTAGACTCGGGGTTCGATTCAGAGTAGGGTTAAACCAATGACTTAAAAGTTGGTATTTATAGCTTCCCTGCATGACGCTTAGCATCAAAAGCAACAGCGTGAAGAACAAGCCGGCAAGTTCATTTGTTGTGCCGTTCGGCACCAAGCTTAGCGAGCTTTCTCTATCTCGGAGTGGCAGACAGGTGCCTCGAAAGTCGAAACTCCTACGCGAGCTCGTTATAGCGCCTATATCGCAAAGACAGATAAACATAAGAATAAATAAACATTGACTCGGAAGCGGAAACCTGCTTATTTCTGATAACACTTCAATTTTAGCTTTGCAATTTGGTTTTTTCCATAATTAAGGTCGAAAGAAAAATACGATAGTTTTACTGCTAGGCCTACAGGTTTATGGAATGAATATATTATTGTGAATATATTACGCATTTTCTGTAACTTGCGGTCATGCGGTTACGATCATACAGTAATTACAGAGAATAGTGACATTGCAATGCTGCGATGCAACTTTGCAACGCAAGATCTTAGGTGCAACGAGGGATTTCAAGTGAGACTCATAGGCGTAGCCAGGGGGGGGGGCACGGGGGCCATGCCCCCCCCAATCCATTCTGGACAAAAACAAGGATCTTGGCAGAGCAGACGCCAAGGAGGGCCAGGGGGGTCAAGTCTCCCAATCAACATGCTTGGCCCCCCAATCAAAAAGCTTACTCTTTTGAAAACAGCGGCTTTTGCGCTTAATTTCAAACTTTGGCCCCCCTCTGATGAACGCTTGGCTCCCTTAAGTCGACTGCTCTGCTGCCGGCTCTGGATCTTGGTAATTGGGATAAATTATTGCCATTGCGTGTTGTTTTCTTGCTGGGATTTTAATAAGTGGGCTTACATCGGAGAAATACAACTTTGCTTTTTGCGTTGGCCAGAGTTATGATGGCGCAGCCGCAACGGCCAGCAAACAGTCAAACGTCACTTCAATGGTTTAAAACAAATCTCCTTTGGCTTATTATTTTCACTGTGCTGTGGCATTGCTTAAATTTGAGCGCTTCTGCAGCTGTAAAAGTTTCAGCAATGCAAAACGCTGAAAACATTGCACGAAAAGTGGTTAAAATGTAGACCAGTGCCAAGAAAACAGCGTTGTTGAAATCCTGCATCAAAGAAGATGTCTCTAGTTCAGGAGAAAAAACGTTATTTTGTCGGCCCATGTGAAACCCGGTTTGTAGAACGCCATGTATCGATACTGGTGAAGCGCTCAAAATTAGGGGCAAAAAATTTCAATAAAATTTGCCCGAAATCTGTTCAAAATGCACTAAATGGCCTTTACAAACGTGATTTTTCAAAAAATTTGCGGGGAGCCATGCCCCCGGACCCGCTGGAGCCTTTTTCGTTCCTCAACTTGCTTCAAATTAATTCTGCCGGAAAAAACTACGCTTGAAAAAATGTCGAAATTTGGGGCCCCCCTCCTTAATTAAACGTTTGATTACGCCTGACACATGAAAAATTTTCAAAGGGCTTCGTTACGATTTTTCCCGCGTCTAGACGTCTTTCGTTTTTGTATTCAAGAGTAGTAAACGTTTAACCTAGTTCAAAAATGCATCCCCCACCAAAATTTTTTAGATCCACTCCTGGCCTGAAATAAGCACGCATATATAGTTAGTTAGTTGCATATTTATCCTCCTATCACGAGAAAGCGATCAAAGCGCTATACGAGCTTGCTTAGAAGTTGCCAGCCATCTGTCTACCACACCAAGATGGAGGAATCCCGCTAAGTGCTTTTCCCAATGGCACAACAAATGAATTACGCCTGACACATGAAACCTGACACATGAAAAATTTTCAAAGGGCTTCGTTACGATTTTTCCCGCGTCTAGACGTCTTTCGTTTTTGTATTCAAGAGTAGTAAACGTTTAACCTAGTTCAAAAATGCATCCCCCACCAAAATTTTTTAGATCCACTCCTGGCCTGAAATAAGCACGCATATATAGTTAGTTAGTTGCATATTTATCCTCCTATCACGAGAAAGCGATCAAAGCGCTATACGAGCTTGCTTAGAAGTTGCCAGCCATCTGTCTACCACACCAAGATGGAGGAATCCCGCTAAGTGCTTTTCCCAATGGCACAACAAATGAACTTGCCGGCTTGTTTTCCACACTGTCTCTTTAATGCTGAGTGTCAAGCAGGGAAGCTGTGAATACCAATTTTAAAGTCATTGGTTTGACCCCACTCGGAATCAAACCCGAGTCTACAGCTCAAGAGACAGACGCTCCATACCACTCGGCCATCTGAGCTGTATAAACGTGCGAACAAAATCCATCTATATCGAAAACGTGCGAACAAAATGCATCTATTTGATGAAGGACTCCGAATGAGAGGAAAAAGTTTGATCAAAATTTGTTCAAAAGGACATAAAAGGCCATTGCACTACGTAAAATTTCAAAAATTCTCCGGGAGAGCATGCCTTCGGACCCCCAAGTGCGGTTTTTCCTCAATTTGCTTCAAATTTGCTCTGCCGCAAAAACATACGCTTATAAAAGATGTCACAATTTAGTGTCCTCCATAAAAAAGCTTTGAATACGCCTCTGACACGAAGCATTGACGCCCTATTTCGAGTCTAAACGTCTGACGTCTTTGTATCTAGTGAACACTCAACCTAATTCAAATCTGCATCCCCCCCACTAAAATTTTCTAAATCCGTTCCTGCTGTTGGGTAAGATTTGTTAAACTTTAGCCCCCTCCAATTGAAAATCCTGGCTACGCCTATGGTGAGACTAGTAACTCAAAGACAACTTTGTACTTTTCCAAAATAAAAACTACCCAAGTAGTGTTACTTCATACTAAAAGTACTTAAGTAAACGTGAAAGTAGCCAAAAAAAAAACTACTCAAAAAAGTATTCGTTACCGAAAAAACTACTTAAGTAATCTACTCAAGTAAAAGTATTTCGTTACTTTACACCACTGAGAGTCGCCAACGACTCGCCACTGCTGCGATGTTTTTTCGGAGCTGTGTTGCCTAGGCACTAAGCCACGGAAATGGGCCCCGTTACTCGTAACATGCTTCGGCCTAATACGGCAAGTATAATGAAAAAAATTTTGAACATGGTTTGTAATTTGTTCGTCAGCCTAGGGATTACGATCGCAATACTAACGTATAATTCCATCGATCTTACACAGGCCTATGGAGTTCCACGATAATTATTCTCAGCTAGGCAAGATTTTTGTATCATATTGGCTCGCCCCAATCGTGTTAGCGCCAAAATAAAATGATTTTGACACATAGCTTTCTGGAACCGCAGATCAAAACTACAAACGTGAAAAGTAAACATTACGTTGGTTTTACGTTAACAATTCTAGGGTGTGTTTTTATTAAGAATCCAGTCCAGTGAAGAGTTTTTAATAATAAATCTAAACTGAGTTTGCCTAGCTAACAACAACATTCAGTAACCACTTTAGCTGTAGACGAAGAAAAGATCTACCGGTATATACTCAGTAGAAAGCGAAGTAAGAACAAATTTACTTGCATGGGAGCCACTGCTCACGTAATCAATCAAGTTTTGACTAATTCAGAGGCCTTAAACACTTCACTAGACTAGACTGTATTTTTTGCAACAAGTTGGCGATCTAATAAATTGTTTTTGGAAGAATTGCTTATAACATGCAAACAAAAATTAACGCGATGAATGAAATGGTTTTGTCAAAAATTTCCATTTCATCCAGCGAATATCATCATAACATTATAATAGCAAAACTGTAATATCAGACTAACCCTTTTGACTGTGATCATCAATAAGAATAATTTCAGCAAGCAAGCGTTTGGGTGTGAGATTGAAAACAGAATGCACGGTTCGAATCAGCGTCGACCAACCTTCGTTGTGGAAGACAATGATAACACTTATCTGAGGTAGATCTTCAGCGTAGTTCCAGTGCTTGCACCTACATTACACGCATTCAGAAAAGCAATGAAGACCTTATACCTTGTATACACTTATTACTTGTTTGGTTTTATACAACAGCCTGCGACCATGGTGACGTTTCTTCAAAGCTGTGCTGCCCAGGAGCTTAGCCGCAGAGATGGGCCCCGCCAATTGTTAGACACTTCGCCGTAATATGGCGAGTACAAAAAAGATTTGGTTTTTTCATTTCCGTTTCACATTATGAGCAAATAACATAATTTATGTTCTTCATCATTTACAAAAACGAGGGTCCTCATAAAACCTCCGCGTTGAAGCATCGCTTCCATCATTGCCTTTGCCTTATTGTATTTTTCTGAGCTAGCTACTTGTTTGCAGAGCAGTCTAGATTGTTTACCAAATTATCTCTTGGGCTGGCTTAATAAAATCCAAATTAGACTTAAACTTTAGGACGATCCCAAACCCTTTGCATATGGCTATCATTTTGCCCGATTGGGGCAAGTCTTTGAGCAGTGATTTTGCATCTTTATTCTGGGAGAAAGATAAACTCAAAAGCTTTTATCAGTGCATCGACAATCTTACCCAAAGACTTAATAAATAGTACTGCAGACCAAAACCAACATGGAATCGTAGTTTTGGCTTCATTAATTTAAATGTCAGAAAAGCTACAACAGTTACAACAAATTGAAAATGAAGGTTATTGATAAAGCACTACCACCCAAGTCTAACGCATCGTTCTGAAATAATACTTAATCAATGGAGTCAAAATTACGATATTACTTTCGTTAGTTCTTCCGCGGTTCAAACCCTTTCACCTTTGTTTCTCCATACTACGAAGTTACAGAAACACGGTTCGAAAGACTTGCCAAAATCACGCAAAAAGGTAGTCATATTTAAAGGTAAGTCACCTACGTAGTCATCACACAGCAAATTTTGAAAGCATAAGATTTTTGGATAGGTCACTACAATTTTTGTTGGTAAAAACTCAAAGAAACTTACAACTCAGGTGGCCGAGTGGTGAGAGCGTCCGCCTCTGGAGCTGTAGACACGAGTTTAATTCCGAGTCAGGCCAAACCAAAGACTACAAATTGGTATTCACAGCTTCCCTGCTCGACTGTCAGCATTGAACGGACAGTGTGGAAAAGAAGCCGGCAAGTTTACTTAACGTGCCTTTGGGAAAGACACTTAGCGAGATTGCCCCATCTTGGTAAGATAAACATATGGCCGGCAACTTCTAAGCAAGCTCGTTATTGTGCTTTGATCGCTTTCTCGTCATACAGACTATAAATATGCAACAAAATACAAAAAACTTACTCCTGATGTCGCAAATCTTTAGGTAAACGATCTAAAGATATTTTGTCACTGTTCACCATATTAAATCCAAATTCTTTTATAGCTGAAGCCACCGCTTCTTTTTCTGATGGCAAAGCAGTCACTTTGGCTCCATATTCTCCTGGGCCAGTTCTGGTAGGTAAATTCTGTTCTTCATAATTTCCAATTTTTCTCCAGTTTAAAATTGGATATACAACTTCGTTTTCTTTTTTTAATGGTGAGTTATTATTGACAATATCTTCGTGTTGCCCTTTGTTCAGATGCAGAACGTCATGCTTTTTTCCATCATTTAGATTCACCTCTATACCCTCAATCACTGGGAAACCATTGTCAACGACATTTTTCTCAACCTTTTCATTTCTGCCATCTTGATCAATGTCTGGCATCACATAATTGTAGTAGTCGAAAAACACAGCCTACAAAATAGAATAGCAGTTGGTAGTTTAACCAACGACCTTGTCATCATCACCATTTCCAAGATGACAGTTTAAAACAGTCTGCTACGTAGTCACCAATAGTTACATTGATGGTTACTTTACAGATGTATAACGACTTTAAATTAGGAGGCACACTTGTTCTGCATCGATAGAACATTTGATAACGGCATTGAATATACTGTCACCGAGCTGTTTGCAGGCTATGCTCATAATGCTTACTGCTCACCACCTCGGTTGCATAAGCTTCAAACCATCAGTAGCATTTTGTTTACCAATAACTTTAACATTTGAGTGACCCTATAAATCTATGCTTGCAGACAGCATTTAAGAAACTACCAGGTTTTGGCCACATGCAAATTTTTGACAAAAATCCATTTCTTTTTTTCACATCTTACATGTGCATAAAACAAAACGTCTAGCCTTTGCAGATAGATAACCAAAAACAACTTACTTTGCCATTAAATGGTAACGGTAAAAGAAATAATCCAACAACTAAAACAATTACTACAAGAAAAGTCTTTAATAAAAAACCAGGTTTGATACGCATATTAAATATATCTTTCAACACCTGAAATCATTACAAAATCATTCATAAATTTGCATCTACTGAAAATTTGCAAGCGCTATAGTGAAACCGTGCCTCAACAAAGTGCTCGGAAAATTCAATTTAAAAATGAAGCAACAAGGTTTTTAACCTTTCAGTCAAAAATCCACCAAAATGGAATTTTAAAGGAAGTATAATTTGTTACAGGGGTTCCCAACCTGTGGTACGCCGAAGCTTTTTAAGTGGTATGCGAGATGTTTTCCAAAAATGCAAAAAAAAATTATTTTCATGGAATCCTCCTAAAAACTTTTTTACTTTACACCTGAAATTACAGTAATTAGGCCTACATAAAAACAGGTTAGCTAGAGACATGTGTATAATCATGTGAGGAGACTATGATATGACGTGATACTTTTATATGGGCATTACCAATAGCTCGCTTGCTTGCGGGCCTTTTTTTCTTTTTGCAGCAGCAAGCTGCAACACCATCAAATATTGTAGCTGGCGTAATTGAATTGGTGAGGTGAATCTATTGATCAATCTAACCGGTAAACAATATTTTTAACAGAAACAATTCTGCACTCGAAACAGCGATGCTCAGGTTCAAAATTACTCCTTGCTTGAGTTTCACAGTCCAAGCTAACATCCCTGTCCCGGGGAGTAGTGAAGTAGGAACACGCATACAAACTCAGTTTCTCACTAGTTTTACAAAACGTTCTATATTTCAAACAAAAGTAGCAATAAACATAGACTGGGTGTAAAAATTTTTCGTAAACTTGCTTATCTACACATTTCGTAAACTTGCGAATTTACACATGTACTGATTTATCATTCAGGCTAAAGCCAAAGTTAAAGTTCCCCAAAATTTTGCAGGTAAAAGTGCCCACTTTGGGAAGGTTTTTGCTTTAAAATTATGCGTTGCCAGTTGCCACCCTACTTTTTTAAAATTTACACTCTTGGATATCTCAAAAGGAATGATTTCGCTGAGCCTCATACGAAGCTGCACCATATGGATCAGAACACACGCCATTGCTGCTTCATATGAAAGTGAGGTATCGAGTGAATGCCTTTATGGATGCGTTTTTTGGTGTTGCAAAAGAAACTGCTTCAGGTCTTCCCAACAAAGATTACAAAATTCAGAAGATTTTAGAAGACATAAACTTCATTCTTCACCTTTCCTACTTGTCAGATATTTTGCAAGAAATAAATCGCTGTATGTGTTATCTTCAGGGGTCTGGGAGCAACATCGTTGATTTTGCAATCAAATTGACCACATCAGGGGTGGGCAAAGTGCAACTTGCAAGCCACAAGCGGCTTTTTGACCCTCGAGAGATAGCTTTTCAGCTCTTTGTGAGGAACACCGAAGAACTTTTTTTGTTTTGCAATTGCACTTACACCCCCTATTTCCAGCTCATGTGTGATCGAAGACCTTTTTTGATCTTTCTACCCCCATTTGCATCTTCTGTGGGGTTGACTTTTTTTCTTCTTTGACTCAACGGTGGCAAATCTTTAGTTGTTCTACTTTTCCGCAAATGGCTCTTTCCATGAAAATTTCGCCCACCCTTAGACCACCTTCATCCAAAAGCTTGATTCACGATAATGACTCGCACATAGTGAGACTTCTTCAAAGTTCAAAGCTGTGTTGCCCAGATGCTAAGCCGCAGTGTTACTTGCTATGTGCGTCAGCGTAATACCGCGAGTATAACGAACATTGGATTTAATGGCATATTCGTTTCTGTATGTAAAGTTAAGCATTTCAGTACAGCTCTTATATGTTGTTATGGTCATAAAGTATTCATCAAAGGTGGGTGGTACGCAGCTACAGAAAGGGTTTGGAAGTGGTACGCAGAAAGCAAAAAGTTGGGAACCCCTGATTTATTAAATGGGCAGTTTTGGGCACTATGCTTGCATAGACTGTAGACTTGTCAAGCAGTCAAAGGCATAAGTTACATTCTTTAAGCAACACAGCACTACAACATATCATGAAACGACGCAAAGGTGGGCTATTTACAAAAAAAGTGGTTAAGCACCATCTCCACAAGTTAATCAAGTGGTTAAGCACTATCTCCCCAGAAGACCTAATTAAAAATAAAACTTTCAAAAACAGTTTGATACTGCATCCCTAAGAAACAAACGAAATAATGCAATGTTGCCATACTCTGACATACCATTTTGTCTTTTTTTTTTACTTAAACATTGGTGACGACAATGGAAGACTACGGAAAAAACGACGACTATGCTAAATGCATATAAAATCCCACATGAGTTTATTTAAGTCAAAAGTTTTGACTTAAAAACAAAATATCATAGTCAATAAAGGGTAAAAGTGGCTGGAAATTACCAATGGAATTGGCTAACTTTGCCACCACATCATTTTCAAGAGTCACTTGCGTCAGTATGCCTATGTCATTATGGTTCTGTTTGGGAAGATGAGATCTGTAGGGACAACAAGATAAAAGCTTCTTGCATGCAGTAGTTTGATGTGTAGCTCAAAAGCGTATGAAGCAATGGCAAGATTGTCAAGTACAATGCTAATGCTTTCCACGTATTATCGGTGAGCAAAAGCAACAAATTCTCAAGCAAATCCTATAGACCAGTGACTCTGCTAAAGCAAAAGTAGATGCGATGTGAAACTTAACTTTCAGTTAGATGTATCTTCCTCTGCAGCAGACCACAGCATATCACAAACTCTGTACAAATTAGCCATAGACAGTAAAACTAATTTCAGCAAATCAAAGCCACACATGAATGTTAAAAAGTTTTGTGACGGTGCGTATATACGGTCCTTTCTGCGTGAAATGAACTCATGAAAATGCTTGCTACTTGTTCCATTACACTTTCATCAAATGTTTCATCTTTTCCAGTAGTTTTTTATGAGAAAGAAGCAATTTATACTGCTATTTAACATGAAAGGAAAGGTAGTAATTACCAAGCTGATAAACAAGAAGTCATTGACTGTTTCTACAGAATGGGCAATAGTTTTGATACAATGAAAGCATATTGCACATTCTTTGATATTTCAGATATTTTTTTAATATAGCATTACTAATACCTTAGAAAATGCGTTGAACAAATGAGCAGTGAATTGAAATTATAAGAGCCGATGGCAGAGCAGTCGATTTAGAGGGGCCAAAGTTTGAAATTTAAGCACAAAAACTGTCGTCTACAAAAGAAAAGCTTGTTGATTGAGAAACCAAGCATGCCACTTGGCCCCGGCCGTGAAAATTATACCAATGACAGGATCGGGAAACAATCGCAGACTTTGATGAAAAACATGGAACAAGCATCACACACAACACTGTGACAAAACTCATTTGCAAGTTAAAAAAACTGGAAATATAGCAGATTAACCACGAAGTAGTCCAAGACGTAGGGCCTATGCGAACGTGTATTCTTCTATGTATCATATTGAAACTTATGGTCCACGCTGTAGATCAGGGGTGCCCATACTGCCCAACCAGTCAATAGCAATCTACCTGTCGATCTTTAAATGCTTGGCAGTTGATGGCGCGTGATGTTATGCAATATAGACGTAAACAAGTTTCTTCTTCTTCGTATGGGCTCGATCTTTCCTTGAGAAACCCAATTCATACAGCTGGGCATGTGTTCAAAAGCCAATCCTTCAGCGTCATGTCATCAGATGCAAGACCACTAGCCCCATTTAGATGGCGATAAATAGGGCAAGATATTATTAGACGGTCTGCAGTCTGCTCATCTGCTCCACACTCGCATGCCGGTGAGTAAGCCATACCCCATTTATGCAATGTTGAGCAGAATAGGCCAACGCTGGTTCAGAGGCAATTAAGTCTGACCCAAGCAGGTCAGGGGAAATGCATTCCCGATGGCAGAGAACCGACTTCAGCAATGAAATTATGGAGTTGCAAGGCACATTCCTGCCACTTCGTGTTCCATTTATGATCCGCCCAACTACCTGCCGCACTAGTGCTCAAAGCATCAACATCGTTTAGCAAATCTAGTGCAGCCAGAACAAAAGGGCGTCCGGATTTGAGCTGCCGATGCCCTCCGTAAAGAGGGGACAAGAGCCTCTCATGAAGCATGTACTTTGGGTCTTGTGCACGGCGAGCAAGAGACAGCATGGCTCTTTTGCGTTAAAGCTCGGATGGCTGCATGCCTGCAAGGGCATACAAGTCATCAGTTGGTGTTGGTTGTAAACATTCGGTCACTAGGCGTAAAGCGTCGTTAATTGGCCTATCGATGAGACGAGTGTGGGCACTGCGACACCAGATGGGTGCACAGTACTCAGCAGTGGAATGAACCAAAGCCAGAGTGACTGTGCGCAGAGTAATGGCACCAGCACCCCAGCTCGACCCTGCTAATCGTCTCAAAAGCCCGACGTGAGTTGTTAGTTTTTTGCGCAATGACTCAAGGTGTTGGCGAAACGTGAGAGCCCTACCCAACTTTACACAGAGGTAAGTTGGTGTGGTGGAAAAAGGTAGAGCACGGCTTTCGACGTTGATTGTTTGCTCACGTCCTGCCTCCCTGTTGTAGAGGTGGATGGCTGCCGTCACCGTTTTGTTTACGCTGAGCTTCAGCTTTCATTTCTGGAAATGCGAGGATAGTGTTTTCAAATCCTGGGCAAGAGTCCTCTCTAGCGTTTGCCAGTCTCCTGCGAAGTGAAGAATTGCCAAGTCATCTGCGTAAAAAATTTCTTGGAAATCGTCGTTGGCAGATCATGTGTATAGATGTTGAATAAGAGGGGGGCCAGAACTGAACCCTGCGGATTGCCATTCCTCAGGCATTGCAGCCTGCTTTGGGGGCCGTTACTGGTGGTGAGGGTAAAGCTGCGATTTCGGACAAGCTCCATGATAAAAGAAACCATATGCCTGTCCGGCAGCAAGCGCAGAAGTTTGCAGGTGAGGCCGTGATGCCATACGGTGTCGTAGGCTGCTGTGAGATCAACAAACCCAGCACCGACCTTCTTTTTAGCTAAGAAGCTATCCTCGATTTCTTGAGTTAAAAGAGTGACTTGGTCTACAGTCAATCTTCTGCATCAAAATCCTGCTTGGTCTTGGGGAAGCAGAGGATCTATGATTGGTTCAATGCGAGTGTAGATAAGTCTCTCTAGGATTGTTAAGGGGATACACAGCAAAGAGATTGGTCTATAACTCTTTGGGTCCCCAGGTGGCTTCATTGGCTTTAGAACTGCAACCACTGAAGCTCGTCTCCAGATTTATGGAAGTCTTTGTTGACGCATGCAGGAAGATAAAAACTTATTCAACCAGGTCTTCAAGGCGACACCAGCATGGAGTATAAGCTCTGGAGATATGGAGTCAGGCCCAGGAGCCTTTCTAGTCTTTAGCAACTGGAGGGCACTGGAAAACTCCTCTGACATGAAGTCATGGGAGATACTTTCGCCAGCAGGTGTTTTGATCTTCCAGAGTTCAGAAACCTCTTTGGCCACAAGCCTTGCTGGCTCGTGATCCTTCGTCCTGTATACTCCATTCTTTATCAACTGCGAAGCAATACAGTTGGCAGATATTGGACAAGGACAAGAGGTTTTTGATCTTCCTGTAAGTTTGTTGAGGGTGTTCCATGCCAGTCTACTGGTGTGTGTAAAGTCGATGGTATTGACTGCTTCCGACCAGCGCTCTCTACGCTTATCGTGAAGCCGGGTTAGCAGTGTTGAGGCAGCAATATGGGTTGCTTTGCCTTGCGATGCCCGAAGAAAGGTCTGGTAGAGCTGTTCACACTCAGCATCCCAACAGGGTCTGTAGTTCTTTCGCCGATCACGTGGGATAGATCTTTTAGCTGCAGCAATAATGGTGTTGCAGAAGTCCTGGTAGGCCTCATCAACATAACCACTGTTAGGAGATGGAAGTCCTTCAGCAAGCTGATTTGTGATGAGGCAATACAGTTCCCAATTGGCCTTGCGAAAGTTCCATTGCTTACACGGCTCACTTGGAACTGAAGTCACAGATCCAGGTAACCTTATTAGCAAAGGTTGATGTTGTGGTCTAGGGAACTTTTCTAAGGTACGTCTGTCCAGATGCCAGTTGTTATGACTGACATTCGTGAAAGCCAGGTCTGGATTGGTTCTAGTGTTCCAGCAACCGAAGAAGAAACTGGGGGCGTCCTTGGGATGATGCAACAGGACAAGGCCACTGTTGGCTGCCCAGTCAGTCAAGCATTCTCCGTCTGGGGTGATAGAATGATAGCCCCAATCAGTATGTTGGCAGTTAAAGTCACCTGCTTAGAGACAGGGGTGTGGAAACACTGGAATCGCATTTGGTGTTAAAGATACGGGTGGTGGTTTGTAAACGTTAACAATATCTACAAATAGAAATCAAGTTTCTCTAATGAGAAATCAAGCAATTATGCATATGTACATTTTTTGTATTTTCATTATAGTGTTTTTCCCATTTTTAAAATTACTTTTGTTTTAATTGTACTATATTTTCTCAACACGAACAACATAATTGCTATCATTGGTTTCACATATGGGATAACATTCCTCAAAAACTTTTTCAATTAAGTTGCATGAAGCTGATCTGCTGATTTCTTAAAACTCCTTTCTTGTTTCAAACCATGTTTTTAGGCTAAGCAGTTTCCATTTGCCACGGGTTATTTAATTTTTCATCACAAGAACAGCATTTGGTCAACTATGTTACATCAAAATTGCATGCACTTTCATGAAACAAATGTTAGTAAAACATCTTTTGAATTTACAGTAGATCATCAGATAGTGAAAAATGACAAAGTGAATCGTAAGTCCAAAAAGGTTGGGTATCCCTATCTTGAATCAAGTGACAATTGGTCTTTTTCCTCTTTCCAGGAAAAAAATAAATTACCCACAACACTCCATGAAGGAGCATCATGCAGCATAGAAGTCCATCCTTGGCAGTTATGATGCATAGTTGTTATTGAGGGCTATCTGCTGATGGTGGAGAAATTTTCTTCAAACTTATTTAGTTCATGCAAAGATTACTGTCGCTAATGATATGTAGTACTTTCCTGCATGTGTTAGTCAGTTTGAGTATAGCAGCAAAATTTTAAAGAGATGTAATATGTTATTAAATTTTCGATTTAATTATACACTGTGCCAGCATCGATCAGAGCCTCAGTGACGATGTTGTTTTGCAGGAGAGCAAAAAAATTTAAACGAAGTTGCTATCCAGAAGCAGTAGAACTAAAAACCATATGAGAATTGTATGGGAAGGATATGGGACAGTTTGAGACCATGATCCCACACGGTTTTTAGTTCTACTCATCCGCCATGATGCAGCAGAAAAAGAAAAAGTAACACTCAGCAAGAGATAAGGGTTACGTTGACAATGAGAGAGTGTATCCATTTATGATTAAAATTTTTTGAAGGCCTAGCCATTTGCTGCCAGTCTCTAGAAGCAATAATATAATATCAGTTCATTTGAAGATATAGCTGTTTTTTAGAGGAAGTGCTTCTTTTTACCGAAAACATTGAAGCACCAGAAACTCATAATATACTGCGTACAGAGTTTGTTTATATAGTATGCACCACAGTGCCATGCCCCCCTGGCCCTGTTGTAGATTATACTGCAGAACACACCGACACCTTATCCAATCGGTCAAACGTCATCACCCAGGTCCCAGGGTTTTCTGTTGAGAATTTCGCCCAAACATATATGTATATTATCAAAAGCCATAACAAAGCTATTTTTAATGAAACATTAGCAAAATCATCAGCAACTAAGTCATGCAACTGCAGAAATAGAGATCAATGCCCTTTGGAAGGCAATTGTTTGGAAAAATGCTTGATCTACAAAGCGGTTGTAAAAACGGAAAAGAGCACGAAGTCTTACATAGGATGCTGTGAAACGGCCTTCAAAACTAGATACAGCAACCACAAACTTTCATTAAGCAAGAAAACCTACTCCACAAGAACAGCACTCTCAAAGCATATTTGGAATTTAAAGGAAAATAACTCAGAATTCAAAATTTCCTGGTCCGTCATAGCCCAAGTATCCCCAAATTTTTGCAAAAACGCTGCAATCTGTGCCTAACAGAGAAATTACTCATCAACAAGTGCATGAACGAAGATTTGTTAAATACAAGAGACGAATTGCTGTCTAAATGTCGCCATAAAAACAAATTTAAATTAAAACAGTGCAATCTATAATTTTTCTCTTTACTTGTAGGCCTAATTATTATTTTCGTTTTCGGTTAATTTGATTGATTGATTTTTAACTATTCCTCTTTTGCTAGCCCCTTTCATTTTCTTAAATGTTTTATGTTTACCACGACTGTTGCGTCATAAATCCTTCCTATTATTTTTCACCAAATTTTTTCATCCATTTAGTTAGTATAGTCAGTCAGATACAAACAAAATTCGCATAATCTTCTCTACTTGTAAAAATAACTCCACCTCACCTCTCTTTATTTGGAAAAAACTGTAAGTACCGTTTGTTAAGCATATAACCTTAATGTTTTCTTTTATTTTGTAGCTTGCACCTGAAGATTGCCATATGTGGCATGAAACACCGTGTAGTGCGTTTGTAGCCAAGAATAAATTTTATTTATATATGTATATATATATATACATATATACATAAATGAATTTATTCAACGCTAATTTACATACACTACACAGTGTTTCATGCCACACGCAAATGCGTGGCAATCTTCAGGTGTTAACTACGAAACAAAGAAAGAACGTCAAGTTATTCGCATAAGTACTTACAATTTTTCACTCCAATGGTAGGATCGGGATTAGCTTTATGATGTGAGGAATAGCGAAATAAAATTGCTTTTGTAGTAGGCCTAACTGACAGACTGAAGTTAATTAATTGAGAAAAGTATTTTACTATAGCAATCATATAGGAAAGGTTTGTGACGTAATAAATGCGGTAAACTTAATTTATTAAAGAAAAAGAAAGGGTTGTGGAGACGGAAAATGTTTTTAAAAATTTGAGTGTGATTCGGCAAAGCCGTCACACACATCCATTATTTTTAAGCCCGGTTTTCTTCCATGGGAAATCAAATCACAAAACTTTTTCAAATTTTTTATGATTAAAAGTTGTAAAATTAACTGTCAAAATTACTAGAAACTTATAGTCGGTACAGAGAAACGTATCGTCAGTACTGTCAAAGTTACGAGAAACTTAACATGCGACACCTCTTATGAAGTCATCACAGAAAATAATGCATCATCAGTTATTGACAGAAACAACATTTATACAGCAGGAAAAAATGTAGAATGAAAAGTGCGGCTTTCAACAAACTAGCTCTACACCTGCAAAGCTTATACCTCGATGGTCAACAAGACCAAACGATTTCTCAAAAACTGATCAATAGGAGAATGCATAAACGCACTGTAGAAGAGCACATAATGCTTATTAAAAAAAACACAATCTGAATACATTGGCCATTTTACAGCATCTACCAGTTAAAACCAATTCCTACTTAACGGAATCATCGACTATTGTGCCCCTCACCAATTAAGTTTGGATGATGTAGTAACAATAGGATGTGATGCCACTGCCATCAATACTGGCCGTAAAGGAGGCAAGCAGAGGTGGGCACTTCCGCACCTGAGTCCGCACTTCCGCTCCGAGCGGAACATCAGTTTCGGAGCGGAATGCAAAGAGCGGAACATGCTAAAAAAAATGGAGCGGAATGAAAGGTGCGGAACAGCAAAAAATAACTTCCGCTCCTCCGCACCACAAAACTGCGGCAGGTTACTTTGTATACAGCTATTCAACAAATACAACTTTGTGTTCAAAGCAATTCGAGAAAATGGCCATCTCGGTTTTCGAATCTTGCATTTCAATCAATAAAAGCTAATTGTTTATCTCTGTTGAAGGTGTGATCATAGAATAATCTATGGTGTGATGTTGTGTTCTATTGTTTCCAGACGTGCAAAATCTGCTGTCGCACGGAATATCGCGATTTCGCTACGCTTTTCGACGTCGCCGACTCGCCAATTCACTGACACTGCGCAAAACTGCAGAGTGCGGATGGATTGCAAGATCGCTTGCTCGCGATAAAGCTTCGTTAGTTTAGTTTTAATTTTTAAGGTATAGAGAGTGGTGAACTGTTACTAAAAAGCGAGTTAGACAGTTAATTCCTAGTAAAATGTTTTAATTTTAACCACAGTTTAGTGCGCCGAAAGCAACACTAAGGAGTTAGGACTACGAATGGAAGATAGGTAGCATATTACTGTTTTTAAATTTAACTTTTTACGATAAATAGGACGCAATTTTATGACTTTTTACGATAAATATAAATAGGACACGATAATCGATAAGTTCAAGAAATAACTTTGGGTCTAATCTGAGTTCCTTCAAATTCAAACTATAGGATAGGCTTCTCATTCTAGTTTTGTAAAGTAAAGTTGGCTGCAGTTGTATGTGTTGCATCTCTGAAAGACAATATTTTGCAGTCTCGAAAGTATAAAAAAACTAGCGTAATTTTATTATAGCGTACGGTATCACAGTAATTCGGTAGCGTAATACCTGACCTATCAGTACCTCGAAGTCGATGGACAAATTTGTGCTGCAGTCCCGAAGAAAACAAAATAAAAACAAAGTAAAACAAAATAGAAAACAAACGGCTGTATCAGCACCTTTTTTTTCGTGTATGTTTTGCTACAATGTTACTTAAGAATATGAATAGTAACTACTGTCCGTACATCCAGGCTAAATAGGCGAATGTGGTAACCCTTGAAAAAATTTTTTAAGAAATCATTTATTTATTTAAATTATGGTGCGGAGGAGCGGAATTGAAGGAGCGGAACACCAAATCCCAAAAATGGAGCGGAGGTGCGGAGTGCGGAACTCACCTCCAGATGGAGCGGAGGTGCGCTGTGCGGAACACCAAATTCGTGTGCGGTGCCCAGCTCTGGAGGCAAGATCATTTGAACAAGTCACTGCAATGGTTAGTTTGCCTGCTACACACAAACGAGTTACTTTTGCGTCACCTGATGAAAGAGTTAAACGAAAGCACTAGTGGGGCGGAAGACAAGGTTTAATAAGAAAACAGCTTTAAGATTTAATAAACCGCACAAGGTATAATAAGAAAGCAGTTTGTTGGGTGTGAATTGTTGGACATTGTTGATTTTGAAGCAGTCAATGTTCCAGAAAAAGGCATTGATGAAAAAGATCTAAACTCCGATCAAAAGTACCTCCTTAGTATATTTAATGCTGTAAGAATGGGGTTTGTTTCTCCTCATCTGGCTTAACAAAAACCCGCACCTCTCAACCACTTACACTGGTTGACAACTGCATGCTGGATACTTCGGTACTACCTTTTTAACTCCCAACCATTTCCTGCTTTGATAGACTTAGTACAACACTTCATAAGTGTTTGTGTTTCCGTTTGATTCCAGATAAAAACAGCAACCTGACAAATGGTGTACGTTCTTTTTACTCTCTTAAATTGTTCGCAAAGTATAACATAAAGAGTTCGAGACGTTGCTAATAGGGTTCTGCAAAGAAACGGATTTTTCGCACGCACTGAAAATATTTTAATATCAATGTTGATGCATGAGCAAGAGCATGTTCGAGAACTGGCATGAAGCAGAATTCTGTAATGTCAAAGCAATTTTTCCACAGCAAGACGTAAATTTGTTGCACCAAAAATGCTTTTTGATGCAGAACACTACCATGAAATGATTGATTGGCAAGCTACTACAATCAGCGAACCTCTTGCAACTAGTTGTCTTCCAAATGCTACCATAGAAAGCTATGTAAAATCACAAATGCTGCCTTTGGGACTTATTCCTGAGTTTCCATGTCACGCACAAGCAGTTGAAAGAGCTGTGAAGCTTGTTACTGGACTTGGCTTGTGTTGTGGACTCTTCTGAAAGAGGTGGCTACATCATCGCAAAACAGCAATCAAGGAAAAAGATGCCACAGTTTCACACAAAGAAAGATTTTGTCATTTAAGCAGACAACATCTAATCAGCTTCAAAGACTAATTTTGCATTATGACTTTTAGCAAGACGTGTGTGTGCGTCCTGGACTATTAGGCCTACTGTAAAAAGAAATTGTGATAACATCTTGGTAGACTGTCGAAAACAATTCCGTACAAATATTAATGTGTTTGATTTTGCACCGTAAAATGGGGTTACTTGAACCTTGCAAGCATCTTGGACCAATTCAGGGTAACGAAGTTTGGTTCCAAATCATTATTCTAGAATTGAGTTTCAAATCAATATTTAATTTGGTTTTGATAGGTTATGATATTGCATTGTTGTAGCAATCCAAACTGCTCAACTAGCATCCAGAAAAAGCAGCCACCAGCACTGTAAAATGGTGCACCAAAATTTCGGAAGCTTTTCACAAATTAAAATGGGTGGCCTCCTAGTGGCCATGCTTGAGGATGATAGCTGATGTTGTGTTTACAAGTATTTTATTGTCTAGTAATATGAATAATGTAGGCAGTTTAAAATTATTTTTCGTTTCTACCCTTTTCATAATCCAATGCATCAGCTATTTTTTTTTAGCAAAAATATGCGGTAGATCGAAATACCAAAATCAAGCAAAATCCACCAAAATCAACCAAAACCAACCAAAATCAACCAAAATCAAGTTGAAATTACGCTTTTTTTCAAAACTTTTACTTGCATAAAGTGCAAGAGGTAGATACGCACTCGCACAATCATTTTTAAAACTTTTAGGGTAGATCGAAATACCAAAATCAACCAAAATCAATCAAAATCAACCAAAACCAACCAAAGCAACCAAAATCAAGTTGAAATTACGCTTTTTTTCAAAACTTTTACTTGCATAAGGTGCAAGAGGTAGATACGCACTCACACAATCATTTTTAAAACTTTTAAACAATTATTTCGGTTGATTTTGGTATTTTGAAGGATTGCACAGTTTCGCGTTGTTAAACATCGCTAGACACTTTAAGTAACGAAAAGCAATGACGTCATTTGCCCCCCCCCCACACACTTTTTTGGCCAAAGAGTAATGTTTTCGTGTCGCTTAATGAGGTCCCTAGCGCTTAATGAGGCCCCTCAGGGATTCTACCTTGCGTCATTGTGAAGATTTTATAATATTTATGTCGCTTAATGCATCACTATAGGCTATTAGTGAAAAACGAAGGTGTCCTTAAACTTATGTCCCAGACTGTATAACCAGAGTTGGGAAGATTCGAGTCCGGTTTTTGAGGACTCGGACTCGTGACCTTAGGACTCGGACTCGTAACTTTCAATTTTGCTGGACTCGGTCTCGGACTCGTAACTCGAGGACTCGCACTCGGACTCGTAGAAACAGCACAAGTCCCAACACTGTGACATAAAAAACGCTTAAAAGGAGGCGTATTTAAACATACGGTACGTTTGATTTACAAACTCCAAATTTCAAAACTTTTGCCCACCCTCCCCAATCGAAAATCCTGGCTACGCTATAGTGTGCTGGCGAAAGCTTTGTGTGAAATACGGTTGCTTAGTCCGTATAAAGTGTCATCCTTGATTGATTGATGATTGATTTCTTCATTTTTATCCTCCTGTCATGAGAAAGCGACAGAAGCGCTCTGCGTATAGGACGAATCCAGACTCGCTTAGGAGTTGCCGTTGTTTCCGAGTTGTCCGATTGAAACTTGTTTCTTGCTTGTTCAATTTACTGCTTGCTGAGGTTCCGCCAAGCAGAGATAATCGTCGTGAAGAATCTTATCCAAGGACGCAACGACGTAGCTGCGGTGGGAATCGAACTCGGATCGTGTCAAGTATCGTCGTCGTGAAAACGACGCGCCAACCAATTGCGCCACGCTGCCGACAAGTATTATCACGGCCTTAAAAATTTGACGATTGAGTAAAACTATGCATTGTTAAAATCTTTAAAGGTGTTTTATGACGTCATATTCCCCCCAATATTTTTTCTGCGGGCGCGACTGCAAACCGCCTATCCGAAGTGTATACGACGATTCCACATTAATAGCCTATCACAATAATTAAATTTGTGAATTGACATGTAAGAATCAGTCGATATTATCAAGCGAACTATTTTATTAATTTAAATCGATTTCGGCTATACGCCTAAACTAGACATCATCAGTAGCATCTATAAATCAAGCGATAAATAAACTATTAAATTCTACAGTAGAATGAAACGACAAAAGCGATACATTAACAAACACTTCAAACTAATCCGATAAATACGGTAAGTATCGCGGGAAAGCATAAGATAGGCGGGAAAAATTTGTAAAGATACCAACAAATTAATGCGTCATATGACGAGAAAATTAGGCGTGAAGTAATGGGAATGACAAATCCTAGTTGAAACTAGAGGGTGGGTTAAAAAACTATAAACGAACCTCCTGTAGTGAGAGTAAAAAAGGAGCTATACTCACCCTCCAGTTTAAACTATAGGATTTTTCGTTCACTAGGATTTTCTTGTCGTAAGTTTCAAAATTACAACCAACAATTAAAATCTTTCAAAACAATTTTGCTTTTATGAAATCGGCCGAAGCTGTTTTGATAAAATATTTCTGGCTACGGTACCGTTGGTAATGGCATACCTACGGGTGGTTAAATGTTTGGACATAAAATCATAGTCTGATTTTCTCCTAAACAACTTTGCTATCCGGTCACTGTTAATTGTATTAGGAAGTGAAGAAACGTAAACCTTTTCGATTTATGATTTCTCGAATTTTCGTCTTCCATTTTACTATGTTAGCCGAAGCAATAGGCTATAATAGGAATATTAACGCGAGAATCCAATTCATAGAAACAGCCAAACCAATGATTCGAGCAAGAAATATGTAATGAAACAAAACCAAATGGAAAACACTTGGGTGGCTAAAATCTATTGGTTAAAAACTGAACACATTAAAAAGGCAGATATAGATTTCGTTAAAAGCATCCTCAGTTTTATTCAAATAGAATCAATTATGCCAGTAGCCGAAACGATTAGGCTATGCATTGACAGAATCGAAAGAATTCTTCTCACGGTCTGCTGGTACCACATAGCAACACATGCTCTCGCCTTGTTGTTGCATTCGAGTTATTGCAAGAATTAAAAAAAAAAACACTTGACAGTTTTGAAATGTTAGCTGATCCGCACACGATCGAGAAATAGGCCTATTTAGCTCCACTGCATTTCAGAAATTCATAATGGCTCCTGCCTACGGTCCTCTCTGGAATTTTTACTTTTTTGGACCATTATATTTTACCGCCACACCGGTACCGGTATCGATATTGCTATTCCTTTCGCTGGATGAGAAGCCAAAGATTTGTGAAGAGCTAGGCATCATCAGAAAGAAGAAATTAATCCTTTTTTAAAAAATAAACAATTAATAAAGAATACTTGAACTAAATAAATAAAAAAGAACAATATAAAGAATAAAAGATTGTGAAGGATATGGGACGATTTTGAACTTCACTTCGCATTACCTGTCTTCCGGCGTTCTCTTAAATTATTTTCGCTTCAATTTGTTGAGTTTCGGTCGTGCCTTTCAGCAGAAATTGGATGAGAGTTTGCACAGGGTCTAGTTTCGAAAATACACAGGCGCTAGTTGAGTCTAATTTAAAGTAGGCTACTAATTTCAGATACGCTCCGGTGCCCCGGGGCTATAGCCCCATAGCCCCCCTCTTAATCCGGCTATGCCTCGCGGAGTGATGTAAAAAGAAAGTAATCGACCTGCAGCGAAACAAGCTCCTAACGGATCTTTGCCTGTTCCACTAACGGCCTAGTGGCTACGCAACAATCGCCTATACGTCATCGCGACTATATAATAGCGCGAAAATTTCACTCTTTCCTCTTTTACGACTTGTAGTTTTACTGAGAAGACCTGAATCAGTTCGTACTCTGTTTGTGACGCACGTGGTCGTTAAATGAAACATGGAAACCTTGATTGTGGACTAGTACTGAACTGTTTCTTATAACTCTGCTTGTGCTGCCAGCATTTTTTTTACTTTTAATTCCCACTGCTCCCAAGGGATAGGGAAGTACGATTACATAGGATGAAGATCTTATAGACCGGTAACCTGGTAACTACCTGATTACATCTTTTGATCTGCTTCTATAGAGAATTCGATTTACTCTCGTATAAAATCAGCAGTTATAGCCTAAGTATTAGAAGATTTGAACAGTTTTGGCCTATTTTACTAACACTACTCGAGCAATAATGTCAAAGCTTCAAAGGAACTTTCCATGCGGTAGATGTGATTCACAGTGCATTGATAATTGCATACAATGCTCCTCCTGCAGAAAATGGTATCACAAGTGAGTCATAGCTTAATAGGCTATTATTATGATACATATGATGATAAATTATGCTAAGCTGAATTTATTCAGGAACGCAAATTACTTACGCAGGAATATGTAAGCTACCGGTACTTAAATCTATTTTGACCGGCTTTAAGGGGCGTAACTAGGGGGAGAGGGCATGGGTTGAAGCAGTGCGTCGCCAGAGTAAACAAGGTGGTGATGGAACACAGGCCGAAAGTTATAGGGGCCATCAAAATTGGACTGAATTCAGGCTCGGATGCAGGGGGTCTGAACCCCCCCCCCACCCTTGGAGCAAGGAGCACAACTACTTGTTTAAGATGACGTCATCACAAACCTTTAAAAATGTGAATATAAAGAGAAATTAAGTAGGCCTACTGTGAAAAAAAAAATACAAACTAAATTTCACGAAATACAATATTATTTTAATTGAATACCACACCCGTAAGTTTTCATAAGACGTACCAGTTTTAAAGCTCGTCGCATCGCGCCGAAGTGTGTAATCGATTGGCAGGGCCCATCTCTACAGCGGCGCATGCGCACTGCGCAGGTAAGCGTCTTAATGGGAGAGAAAATAAGCTACAAAAAAGAACATAAAACAGAATTCTTGCTTTATTTCTTGTTTATTTTTTTTCTAGTAATTGCGTGGATATGACAATAAAGGACTTGCCTATTTGGAGCCAGACACAACTGCGTTATCTTTGTAAAGAGTGTTGTTTTGGTGGTAAAAATTGTTCATACAATTTCAAGGAAGCGTTATCCAGGTAGGTCATGAAAGAAATTTTAAAAATATGAAGGCCGTGTAATTTCAAGAAATCTACCTTTTTGGTAATTGGGCTTAGCTGATGCTTTAGACGCCTGATTGTTTATATAACAACAGTTTAATAGCCTGGCTTATGTTTTAACTCGCTCATTATTCTTTAGAATTGTGGAAGTATCCGCAGCTTCATCAAAAAAAATTCAAGAAGTTGCTAAAAACGAGCAAATGCTTCTTCAGGCACATGAAGTGATACTTCCTGATCCAACTGGTATAGCAGGAATAGAAGATGATACTAGCGTGAAAATATTAAACGTCTATCACCCATTGATGTTGATCAATCATATTCCGTTGAGCGTTTATGGAGACGGTAATTGCATGTACCGGGCCGTATCACGTTGCTTATTTGGAACTGAAGAACATCATCTCCACATTCGATTGCTGGCAGCGATTGAAATAGGATTAAATCCAGAATTTTATGACGTTGAAAGCAGAAAATACAACGATATACTTAATGATCCTATGTTGATACACGCTAAATACCAAGTTCTCATGAAAGATACTTCTACAATTGGTGCGTGGGCAGAAATGTTGAATATTGTTGCGGTCAGTGCTGCTTTGGGTATAACTATTCATACTTACTGTCCACCCACTTTCAACAAAGTCATGCTTTCGGATCCATTAACGAAAACCATTTGTGGACGCAACGTAAAGAAAAACTTAACAGAGTCAATTACTTTGATGTGGTCAAAACTGCAACTTCCTGACGACCTTCAAAACTTTATCCCTGATCATTTTGTGGTCCTAAGAAAAAGAGATACACCAGCAGCTTTGCCAGTTATAGATTTAGATGAATTGTCTACTATAAATTTTGCACCAACTCCCAAAAGCAATGATGATGACTCTTCCGATTTTTGTGCTACAAGTGGCGAGGACAATTCAGCTACAAATTCAAATTCCCGTAAAAAGCAGACAAAGAAAATTAAATACTCGCCTGCGCTAGATGGCGGCAACACTCATGATGATTCTTTGCCAGTAATTAAAATGAGAAAAAAGAAAAGGCGTCTTAAACGTCGTGCCATCAAAACAAATGCTTCAACCTACACATCTACTCCAAAAAGCAATGATGATGACTCTTCCGATTTTTTTGCTACAAGTGGCGAGGACAATTCAGCTGCAGTTTCAAATTCCCGTAAAAAGCAGACAAAGAAAATTAAATACTCGCCTGCGCTAGATGGCGGTAATAATCGCAAAGAAAAAGCAACAAAACTGAGACGAAAAAAACTTGATTTCTCTGACGAATTGCCAACATTAATTCCTAAAAAACGAAGACGTAAAGAAAGATCGCCAAACTCTACACAGACTTTAGATGATACTCACCTGATTGACATCGACAGCAGCGACAGTTGGCTAAGCGACAAAAACTCTATTGACGTGGTACAAAATTCAAATAAAAGTCCTCCCGTTCAAGCCAACCAGCTACCAGGGAGCTTAGAAAACGGTTTCAGATATTTAAAAATTCATGAACTTGTTTCGGTCTTGACTAACGATGCTAACGTTCTCGACGAAGTTCCACGTGGTTTAAAAGAAAACTGCTTTTTTATCGTATGTAACGAAAAAAATATTTGTAACCGCAAGAAAACGGGACGAAGTGAATTCTGGGACGATTGTGGTAGTTGGAAATCGCGGGGATCAACGACAACCAGGGAACATTTTTTAAAGCGGACCGACAATGATCAACTACAGAAGCTTGTTTTGAAGGATGGAAAGTACTTTGTGAAACGACAACGAAAAAAACAATTTGTAAACATTCCTTTAAAGAATCAGTCTCTAAGTTCTGATGTACTTACAGTGCGACGTTACTATGTTAAACACACCGCAGGTTCTTACGAAAAACGTGTATCGTGGATCGAGTGTGATGACCATCACGTAGCATGTTATGAATACGAAGGAAATTTTCCAGGACCGAATCGCCATGGCAATTCAAAACAAAATAACACGCGTTACACTCGATTAAAACCAGCAGTTATGGACAGAATCAAAGAAAAGTGTTTGGTAACAAATCCCACCGACATATTTGACAGTGAAGACTTGATTGATGGGCCAAGGAATGTAAAGCAGGTTAGCTCTGAAGATTTATAACGTGTTCTGCCCCGAAAATGCGCTATTAATACGCACTATTAGTAGCCTTTTCCTGCTGTAGTGGAATGCATAGGCCTAATATACAAAACATCAAAAATTGGGCAACTCTGTAATTTATTTGGGCATCCCTGAGGCCATTTTCGACAGTCTTTGAAACTGAGCCCCCCCCCCCGGTAGATCCAAGATTTGCCCCCCGCCCCTACGGGAACAAGCAAAGGGACCCCCAAAAGCTATAACTTTCAGGGCTCCGCCACGAACCCCGCTGGGGGAACTAATAGCTAGCGTTCCCCCCAGACCCCCTAGCTGCTATACAATAAAGAAATTGCGCAAAGCACGAACCACAAGAGGCCAAAAAAAATTATAGACAAGAGTTTCGACTTCACAGTTCACACCTACAAATTTTCTGGATCTGAGCTAGTTGCCTATGCTGGGAGGGGCCCCTGAGTTATGCTCGCGGGGGGGCCCCGCACATTGTAGCTACGCCACTGCCTGTGACTATTATAGACAAAAATAATTGACACGGGAGAAATTGTCGGCGATAGTGATTTGGTTAAGCTTAATCCCATTAGATGTGGCTAAATTAAACGTTCGTTTGTTTAGGTCATAGATGCTGCGTATAGGCAGAGACAACGAAAACAACCAGAAAATCGGAAAAATGGCAACTTCGTCGATCAGCTGCAGATGGTCGAAGAAATGCAAAACAGCACATGTGCTCAATTCATTCAGCTTATCGTTAGAAGAGGAAACAAAGTCCCCTGCATCATTTTATATACCAAGGAGCAATTATACGATATAAAACGATTTTGCTGCGGTGACCCAACTGTGGAGACAACAGTGTTGGGTACAGACAAAACATATAACCTGTGCGACTTACACGTAACAGTGACAGCTTTCAAAAATTTGTCTGTTCAGCATCAGTCCACTAAACAAAATCCGATATATTTCGGCCCATTTTACTTGCACGGTAATTCTGATTTTGAGTCATATTTTACGTTTTATAACCACTTGGCAGGGCAACTGCGCATAATTGGCGCACAGCAACAACCACACTTCGGTTCAGACGACGAAAAAGCCATGAAACTAGCAGTGAGTAAATCTTTTCCTCAGTCCAAACATCTTTCTTGTGTCAGACATTTAAAAAATAATGTAATTCGAATTTTTAAAGAAAAGGCTGCCATAACTTCTTCCAGAAGGAAACAAATAATTCAAGCTTTTTTTGGAGAGGATTCTGGTTTGGTAAATGCTAAGGATGATGTGTCCTTTCAGTATCGTCGGATGAAAGCGCAAAAACTGGTGCCAGGTCATATGCAGTCGTACATGAAAAAGGTTTCGGATATTTTGCGGGCGAATTACCTTTCGGCAAGGGCGATCAATTCCAAACATATCAGTGCTAACTGGACTAATAATAACTCCGAGTCTCTAAACCATGTGTTAAAGCAGAAAGTTAAGTGGAAGAAATGTTCTTTGCCCGAACTGATCCTCAAGCTACAAGAGTTAGTTCGTTCCCAGTACAATAAAATAACTAGAACATTGGTTGGCTTTGGAAGCTATGAACTGGCACCGGAATTTCGACAATTCAAACTGACACCGGAATCTTGGATTTCTAAAACTCGGAAACAACAAAGTCTGCATTTGCAAAGATTTTTGTCCTATCCCAAACCAATATGTTCGTCTGTTGAAACATCAACGGACGGTACAAGAAAAGCGTTTGCACCAAAACATGGCGGCAAAAAGCCAGGCCAAAGGAAGAGATATCGAAACGCCAAAACTACCAGCATCCAACGAAAGAAAGTGTAATTTTTTGTAGCTCATAAAGTGACTGATTGATTGATTGACGGCATCTTTATATTTATCCTCCTGCCTGTGCAACCATGTGGGGTACGGAACGATGCTGCTAATAATTGCCTATTTCGGTAGACTACCGTACCAAATGTGAATTTGTAGCATATTTGCCATCTAACCGTAACGTACAGCAGTTATGTATCGTATAGTGTGGTGGGCACTTCCGCACCTCTGCTCCGAGCGGAACCGCAATTTTGTTGCGGAATTTGAAGTGCGGAACCGGCTGACAAAAATGGAGCGGAATGAAGTGTGCGGAACCTCTAAATTAACTCCGCTCCTCCGCTCCATAGAAGTGACAAAACTATCATAATTTGCTTAGTTTACGTAAGGCATTAATTAAATTCACATTTCGTTTAAAAAAATTTGAAAATTTCGCTTCGTAATTTCATTGTTTAAATTAAATTAAGTAATGTTTTTGAAGGTTTGCAATGCTCGAATCGGCGGGATCGAACTCGAAGCTAGCTTTTGATTTCACACATCTCCCAGCTTTTGTTTTAGCGACTGATGGCCAGACGTGAAAACTTCCCAAAACAGACAATCACGCAGTTTATTCGCACCTCGTTCAAAATCGGAATACGCAGCTGCAGCGTTTTTTCAAAGCCGGCTTATGTACCGTACTTTATCAAACAGCAAAAACAACATTAGTCTGTCTGTCAATCAAATTATGCTCGGTCTCCCGCTATGACCGTATGAGGCCAAGATCACGAGCCGTAGACCGAAATACGGGTTCAAAACCTCAAAACATCGGATAGCCTATACTTGAGTTCTTCATCACTTCAGAGAACGCTTTTTAGTTCGTTCTAGTTTCCTACTGGACTAAATTTTGAAAAACTTGAGATAATTTAGTTGGTACAATAACACAACTAAAAACGTACCCCAAAAACTTGTTACCCGGAGCGGAAGAGCGGAATTAATGGTGCGGAACCGCAAAACCACCCGAAAACGGAGCGTAGGTGCGGAACCGACCTGCGAATGTCGTAAAATTGAGCCTATTTAACTTGATTTTGGTATTTTCATTTCGATCGAATCACCAAAATCAACCAAAATAATTGTTTAAAAGTTTTAAAAATGATTGTGCGAGTGCGTATCTACCTCTTGCACCTTATGCAAGTAAAAGTTTTGAAAAAAAGCGTAATTTCAACTTGATTTTGGTTGGTTTTGGTTGATTTTGGTGGATTTTGCTTGATTTTGGTATTTCGATCTACCGCTGCACCACTCACCATCATCTTAGTCTTTCTAATATTTATTCTCAATCCCTTGCTTTCCAATGCACCTCTCCACTTTTGGAACCTCTCCCTTAGATCCTCCAAATTTTCGTTCATCAGCACAAGATCATCCGCATACAAAATTTCATTCAATAGTCCCTCTCTTGCACGTTCTGACACTGCATCAACCACAATAGCAAATATCAATGGTGATAGCACAGACCCTTGATGCACACCAACCCTTACCCCAAATTCCTCCGAAAAACCCGATCCAACTCTGACTTTCGTCCTTGAGCCCTCATACAAGCTCATTACTGCTTTCAACAACACTTCTGGCAAGCTTTTCTTTCTTAATGCCCATTTGATCACTTTTCTGGGAACCCTATCAAACGCTTTTTCCAAGTCCACAAAACACATGTACAGCTTTTTCTCTTTTCCACGAAACTCCTCTTGCATCCTTCGCAAAATAAACAAAGCATCAGTCGTGCCTTTCCCAGGCATAAAGCCTTTAAAAATTTACAGTAAATTAAACAGTCGTTGTGAAAGTTAAACTAGCACATAGCAATATATACCGGTAATTAAAAGCCTACCGGTATTTCTCAAACTACCGTAGATTCTGACATGAAAAGCATACCGGTACCGGTATCTATTAGCATTGTACCGGTAGGCTGTTTTAGCAGTATAATTTTTTGTGATCATAACAACAAACAGTGAGTGAAAAAAAACTTGCATTTGAAGGAGAGCACTGACAGACTGATCTGTATCACTATCTGTTTTCATTAGAACTTTTACACTTGAACACAGAACACACTACCTGACTCTGTGACTACTGGACTAGGCTACCGGTATCTTAATGCAAAAATAATATCTGATTTTCCAGAAACTTCCTGCAAGCAATATATAGGCCTATTTACTAGACTGCAACTCTAACAAGCAGCAAGGCTGAGAGATTTATTGACAACTGACTTTGCCATTGACTTAATTCGACATTTTCTTCATACTCAACTTGTTGAAAAAACAATAACCAGTAGACCTACCTAATGGTATATTGTTACCGGTACTACTTACACTACTAGGCCTAGACCAGCTAGACGCCTAGACCCCAATGCCATAGTCTACCGATACCTCATCTAATATTGACCCAGATATCATTTCTGGGCAGGAAGTACCATAACATCTAGTATCAGTCCCCACTGCCCCAGGTTCAGTTAGGGTTAGAATTAGGTATGGTTAGGGTTAAATTTAGTAAGGGTTAGGTTCGGTTAGAGTTATACAGGTACACAGTGATGGGATTCAAAATTTTAAGAACAGGTGCTCTTTTGTATCGTACTTCCTAACAACAGGTTCCTTTATAAAGGTCTGATGTCTGTAAAAAGAAGCAAGAACGGGTTCGCTGATTATCCTGACATTCCAAGAACGGGTTCGCGCGAACCCCCTGAATCCCATCACTGGTTATACCAGTATACATTTGTTTAGGGTCAGGTCATAAGTTAGGTTAATCTTAACATACCTAATCTTAATCAATCCTAACCCTATCCGTACCTGGGCAGATGGGGGCTGATACTAGATCTAACCTGACCTGTACACTACTGGTACGTACCGGTGCCAGCAGCCCAGCACTGCATAACATTCGATAGCCTTAAACGCCAAATACACCATTCAAGAACGGGTCGAACTAAAAACCGTATGGGACCGCATGGAAACCGTATGGAACCGCATGGGACCGTTTGGGACCGCTTGAGACGTTCTGGAACCAAGTGGAACAGTATACGACCAAAAGAGGCAGAATGAAATCGCATGATACCCACATATACGCTGTTCATGGGATCGAATAAGACCACATGGGACCGAATAAACCTAATGGAATCGCATGGTATCTTCATATGGGATCGTCAGCGTTTCTGCGACTGTAATGAACCGCGTGCAACCTATGGAATCAAACGAGATTGAGTGTGAACAAATGAGGCCGAATGAGACCGTATGGAAACAAGTGATGTCGACTGGGATTGTGTGGGGCCGAACCTGCATAGGATAGGTCGCCGTAGTTACAACTGATTGCTCCAATTAATATTCTTTAATTCCAGACAGTAACCATGCTTTAACCATAGGCGTAGCCAGAATTTTTAATTGGGGGGGAGGTTAAAGTTTAACAAAACATACCCAACAGCTGGAACGGATCCAGAAAATTTTGGTGGGGAGGATGCAGATTTGAATTATAGGTGGAGTGTTAACTAGGTACAAAAGACGTCAGACGTTTAGACCCGAAATAGGGCGTCAATACTTCGTGTCAGAGGCGTATTCAAAGTTTTTTAGGGAGGGCACCAAATTGTGACATCTTTTACAAGCGTATGTTTTTCCGGCAAAACAAATTTGAAGCAAATTGAAAAAACGACTCTAAGGGGTCCGGAGGCATGCTCTCCCGGAAAAATTTTGAAATTTTACATAGTGCGATGGTCTTTTTAGTGCTTTTGAATAAATTTAATCAAACTTTTTTCCCCTCATTCGGAGTCCTTCACCAAATATGATGCATTTTGTTGTCACGTTTTCGATTTATGCGTGCTTACTTCGGGCCTGGAGTGGATCTAGAAAATTTTGGTGGGGAGATGCAATTTTGAATTAGGTTGAATGTTTACTAGAGTGAATACAAAAACGGTAGACGTCTAGACGCGGGAAAAATCGTAACGAAGCCCTTTGAAAATTTTTCATGTCTGAGGCGTAAACAGAAGTGTTTTTAAGGAAAGGGCCCCAACTTTCGACATTTTTTCAAGCTTAGTTTTTTACGGCAGAATTAATGTGAAGTAAGTTGAGGAACAAAAAAGGCTCCAGCGGGTCCGGGGGCATGGCTCCCCGCAAATTTTTTTAAATTCACGTTTGTAAAGGCCATTTTAGTGCATTTTGAACAGTTTTTGGACAAACTTTATTGAAAGTTTTGTTCCCTAATTTTGAGTGCTTCACCAATATCGATACATGGCGTTCTACAAACCGGGTTTCACGAAAGCCGACAAGATAACGTTTTGTTTCTCCTGGACTAGAGACATCTTCGTTAAAGCAGGATTTCAACAACGCTGTTTTCTTGGCACTGGTCTACATTTTAACCACTTTTCGTACAACGTTTTCAGCATTTTGCATTGCTGAAAGTGAAACTTTTAGGCTACAGCTGCAGAAGCGCTCAAATTTAAGCAATGCATAGCACAGTGAAAATAATATGGCAAAGGAGACTCGTTTTAAACCATTGAAGTGACGCCTGACTGTTTGCTGGCCATTGCGGCTGCGCCATCTTAACTGTGGCCTACGCAAAAAGCAAAGTTGTATTGTATTTCTCCGATGTAGGCCTAAGCCCACTTATTAAAATCCTAGCAAGAAAACAACACGCAATGGCAATAATTTATCCCAATTACCAAGATCTAGAGCCGGCAGCAGAGCAGTCGACTTAGGGGGGCCAAGCGTTCATCAGAGGAGGACAAAGTTTGAAATTAAGCGTAAAAGCCGCTGTTTTCAAAGGAGTAAGCTTTTTGATTGGAGGGCCAAGTATGTCGATTGGGAGACCAGACCCCCCTGGCCCTCCTTGGCGCCGGCTCTGCCAAGATCCTTGTTTTTGTCCAAGATGGATTGGGGGGGGGCATGGCCCGCGTGCCCCCCTGGCTACGACTATCATGGCTGTAACTAACCGGTAACAAAACGTATGAGCTGCGCTGTCGACCGATAATTATGCTTGCGACTTGAACCCACAAAATGCTACTCGTGCTGTAGGCGTATTTGCAGTGTTGCCTTGGTGGGGGGCTCGGTCCCCCAAGTTCTAAAAGAACTGTTTGTAGGGAGGGTCAGGGGGGTTCTTAAAATCGGCCAAGCCCTTATAAACGTATTTCATAAAAGGTTTGCAAGAGGGGCGTGAGCGTAGCAGTGACTTAATGATTGAACGTGCATTTTCAAATCTTTTTTTCGTCAAACATCAAAACTGGTTTCCCCAAACTAGCTGCACCGCTGCATCTTTCCCATTAAGTCGATTAAGACATTGCAAATAAATTGCTGTGTTTCTGTATGCTTTTTTGAAGCGTGGTGGGTAACGCCGTATCAAGGCATCTCCGAAGTTCGGTCCCCTCGGTTGGGGGGGGACATCTATAGGGGCAGTAGGCCTATTGTTGTATAAAACTCTCAATTAGAGGAAAAAATTTTAAAGAAAGTTTGTTAAAAAGTAGCTGAAAAAGCACTACAATTACACGATGTAAATGGCAATTAAATTTTCAAAAACTTTCTGCGGAAGCATGCCCCCCGGACCCCCCTAGAATCATCAATGGTTTTTATTCTGCTTCAAATTTGCTCTAATTTTGCCACACACCAAACGAAACTGCGTCTACGAAAGTTTGGGGCGCGCCCCTCCTGTGGAAATTTCTGGATACGTCCCTCAAAATAATACAGCTAATGAGAAAAGTTAGTAACCCAGTCGAAAATGCGCGAAACTGCCCGAATGCTTGCAGATATCAACGGTCCTATCCGGACCTTTTTGGAGGGGAACAGTCTTATTACGGCACTGGTGGTGGGGTGTGGACATAAAGGGGGCGTGACTGAAAAAGTTTAAGGACATTTGATATAAAATAATAAATTTTTTGCATTATGCAGGGCCCCCCCAATTTGATTTTTACCTAGGCACCCCTGTGTATTTGATGAAGCACAAAGAATGCAGAATACCACGTCATCGGCATAGAAGATTCAAGCTTTTTTTATATTTCTTAAGATGCTATTGTTGTTCGTGCATTTAGGGGTGCCGGAACGTTGTAAGGGCAGGGGGACAGCTTTCTTAAAGGGCACTTGCAATACTGTATGTACATCCGGATATTAAAGGGAGCAGCAGCCCCCTGCCTCTCCCGTTCCGGCACCCCTGGGTGCTTCGTGATAGAAGAAATACCGCTACAGTAGGCTACCACATTTTTTGGACGATAAGGCGCAATGTTAATAAACAGTGCCTATACTGCCTAGTGCACTGGATCAGCAACTCACGATACAAAACAGTGAAAACACGTTTGATTTTTGAGAAGATTACAACGTTTAACGTGCGCAAAGGAGCCGGAGCAGTGGTATTAGAGAGCTACGGAGCCGGAGCTAGAGCAACTTTGTGATAGAAGAGAGCTCCGGAGCTGGAGTCGTATCAAATGCATGTTCGTGCTTGCTTCAAAGCTCTGACTATTACAACGAAAGTCGCGTTCAGCTTTAGCTACACAATATGCGTTGTAGGCAGTGGCGAAATTCAAAATTTTTGTCATTCGGTTCCACACTAAAAGTCATATCTTCAAGCCGGTTTTGTTACGAGTAGGGGAGACCGGGGAGAGTTGCAACATTTTTAACCTTTGTGCACGCAGTTTTTTTTAATCACTAGGCATGTATACCCAGAGCTGGGCACAGCACCGCTACTCAGCAGCGCCGCTACTTTTTCGCTAGCGGTAGCGGCAGCGCCGCAGTTTTTTTCGACCACCAGCGACAAGCGGCAACGCCGCTGTTATTTTAGCCAAGTAGCGGCAGCGCTTCAGCGCCCCATTTGATGCAAATAGTCTCCCGCCGGCGCTGATTAAACTCCTTCGAAGACAGCAAATAAAAGTTTTGTTTCGCACAATCTCACTTTAAATTTTTTAAACTGAGATTGTGAAAACAAACTTTTTGGTAAAAATTTCAGTCTCTGAGAACTGGCTTCTCTGCGGGAGATATGTGAGGTTGCCTCGGAAGAAAATTCCAGCAGAATGATGGAAGAGACAGCTGCTTGATAGCTTTCTTCAAAGTTTCAAATTTTCTTCATTATTTGCTTATATAAGGTGTGATGTGAAGCAGTTTGGGGATGAGAATGCCGCGCCCGCGATGTTATTTGATGCTTATCTTTGTTAGAGGCGCTAATTGCAGCTGTCTGCTTTCTTGCTTTGATGTCAGGCAATGCTCTAAATTTTTCGTTGGGGACCTTTACATGTGGATTGAGCTTGAGGTGTAGCATGGCAGTACGATAAGCTTTTGTAATGAGAGTCAATCAGGCCAGACTCAGAGTGATTGCTTTCAGTTCTTGCTTTCCGCGATTGTAGCAGGAATGAAACGGAAGTTTAAACCTTTGCTGCACAACTCCAAAAATCAATTATCTTTCGCTTTGCATCGTTCATTTTAAATCATTTAAACTTACTTGGCTCCCCTTTCTGGTTCATGCTGGAATGGGCAATAAGGGCATTAAACTGGTGCGAAACAAAAAAATGGTGTATTTAGTCATAGGCGCACGCAGGGGGGGCACGGTGCCATGCCCCCCACTTTGGCCCTGTAATAAGGAGCTAAAACTTAGTTTTCAGTATATAATTTCTCAAACTAATAATGGGTGAAGCCTCTTTTCAACTATTTCAGCCAAGCTTCTACTTTTAGACATAAACTGCGAAAATATTTTTGTATTGTCCCTAGTGTCTGCGGAAACCATTTTTTTCAAGAGCTTAGGCCTACATGTAATTTCGAACCCCAAAGTCAGGCTTCAGTTAGACATGTGGTGGAAGAGTTTTTGAATGAAGCTGCATTCCATCGTGGACGACCTTGGCCGGAACTTAAAAAAACAACAAAATATTGAGGGACTTGTTCAATGTTCATTCACTCAAATACCGCGATTCTGTCAAGCGCGGCGATTGAACGACTTTTTTCCGTGGGAAAAGACGTGCTAAAGCTTAAGCTCAGTGGTTTAACGGACCAGCATTTCGAAATGCTGGTTTTTTTAAAAGGAGCATGCAACCAATCAATGAAGTTTTAATTTTTTAACGCCGGTTGCGATCTGCCTTTATTTTTTAACTTGTTTCTATTATATTTTCTATCCATGTTTTATTTTCAACATGTTCTGATTATTTCTTTTCAACTTGTTTTTTGTTATTCACTAAAAACCTGACCATCGGTTTCTATTTACATCCAATCAGATTTCAAAATTTACTTCTCCCCAAAAAGCCCTATATCTTATTGGATGAAACGGAAGCCGATTGTCGGCTTTTTTGTCACTTGTTTTAATTTTTATTACTCGCATTGCTATGCTACTTCCGTCAACAAAGTTGCAATTTCACCAGTAGGCCTACAATATTAAAAGGCCTTTGTGCTTTTGACTTTTTTTTCTTTAAAATAGCGGCAGCGCCCGCTGTTTTGCACTTACTAGCGGCAGCGGTAGTGGCGCTACTTTCGTAAACAAGCAGCGGTAAGCGGCAGCGCCGCTGCTTTTTTGGTCAAAAAGCAACCGCTACTTTTCAAGTAGCGGTTGCCCACCTCTGTGTATACCAAAGTTTGCCATAAAAAACTAAAAGCTTTGGGGGATATTTTAGCCTTGACCTCATATCAATATGCTTTGGCAATTTGCTGTGACAGTCGTCAAAAATTGAAGAAAAAAATGTTTCATCTTGTCCCATGCCTGGGTAGGTTGTAACACCCATCAGGGAAAGTTGTAACAACTACTGTGCTCACTCCACGACTGGTTTATTTGTTTCAATATCAACCTTTCCTCAGTTTAACTCAAGTTTTAGGGAAGAGTGAGTTGACTGTATCCAGGTAGGGATGTGATTTTAAATTAGGTTGAATGTTAACTAAATGCAAAAATGTTTAGACCCGGAAACGGGCGTGAATAAGCCCTTTCAAAATGCTTCATGTCAGGGGCGTATTTAAAATTTTTTTCAGGGAGAGGGCACCAAATTTCGTCACTTTTTCAAGCTCAGTTTTTTCCTGGCGGAGTTAATTTCAAGCAACTTAAGTAACAAAAACGACTCTAGGGGGGTCCGGGGGCATGCTCCCTCGGAAAATTTTTGAAAATTTGCATACTGTAATGGTCATTTTAGCGCTTTTCGAACAATTTTCAGACACAGTTTGTTCATATTTTTTGCCCCTAACTTCGAGAGCTTCATCAAATATGATGCATTTTGTCAGCATAGTTTCGATTACCTGTACTTGCTTAGTAATTGTTGCTTAGAATATTGTGTCATGAAGCGGTTTTCAACTGCGCAACGAGTTGTTATTGCTCAAACATTTTACCAAAATGGAGAATGTGCCACGTAAGCCGTGCGAAAACTACGAACCACTTTTGGCAAAAATGAAGTTTCCTGCGAGTCCACTGTACGCAGACTAGTGACAAAGTTTGAAACAACTGGTTCAGTTTTAACGGTGAAATCGCCTGGGCAAAAACGTTCTCGTCGAACTGAGGTACAGATTGTTCTTGTGTAAGATAGTGTCGTTGCGAGTCCACAAAAATCAATTCGCCGACGTTCGCAGCAGTTGGATATGCAACCTCTTCGTTGCATCGAATTTTGCATAAAGATCTCCATATGCACGCGTACAAAATTCAGCTTCGCGCGATCTTAATCCAGCTAGCTGATCATGGAAGGCGGAGGTGATTTGCTGATCTTGCGCTCTTACCCCTTGTGATTTCTTCTTGTGGGGGTTCGTGAAGTCCAAGATATTCGCCAACAAACCACGCACGATTCTTCAACTCCAGGCTGAAATCGAGCGAGTGGTTGGAGACATCGGGTCACAGACGTGAGAAAAAGTTATCAGTAATTTCCAAGATCGCATAAATGCAAGCAGACTCAGTGCAAGTGGACATACGACGGACATTGTGTTTCATACTTAAATGGAAGAACTTACTGTTCATAAGTATGCCGTATGTAACCATTTGGGTTATTATTTGTTTTCCTAAATAAAATTTTTAATTTGGTGCACTTTATGGAACACCATGTACTTGGCCCTCGATAAACTTTCTGTATTCAATTGTGGTCCGCGCAACTTTTGAATCGTGCAGGCCTAGGCCTGATGTAAGCAAAATCAAATCAAGTCTTCGTTATACTTGTGGTATGTGTTTTCGCACCATGTTTTTTGAATGATTCTTTCGCTTAAAATAAAGTTTCAAATGCGCAGCTTTTGTCAAATATCGTAAGAAAAATTACAGCTCTTTAACCTTTGAAAATACAAAATTTTGTAAATTTGAAAATATACTGCAACAACATTATGACGTCATAATTGTATTGTGTAGTAGAAAAGGCGTATCGACTATAACCAAAGTCTCGTCAGCCTTGCTACGCACAGCCAATCCAGGCTAAACTCATTCCAGACTGTAAAGACTCTTTTTTGCATGGCTTTACCTGGACATCTCGACTTCACCTCTTTTCTAGGTTGTGCCCTATTTTGGGCAGGCGACTGGCCCCAAACAACGAAACCCAATGAAAGAACCTATAACCACTAACCCAGGCCCGCCGAGAGGGGGGGGGGCAGAAGGGGTCACTGTCCGGGGGCCCGGGGTTCAGAATTGTGAAGTTTAGAATGCAAAATTCATCAGCTCAAACTACGGCCTGCGGACGCGATGATGTTTTTTTTGATTTCGGGCCGAAATTCGAACATCTGCGGACGCTATCACCTTATTTTGCTCATCACTAGATGTTGAGCCAAAATTTGAACATCTGCGGAGACTATGACCCTTTTTTTGCTCATCACGTGATTTTGGAGCACCACTGACCAAAGGACCCAAACGAAATTTTTGCCCCGGGGCCCGAAATTTCTCTTGGCGCCCCTGCACTAACCCACAAGTAAGTTACCGGTAGCCGGTCCCGCCGAGAGAGGGGGGCAGAAAGGGTCACTGTCCGGGGGCCCGGGGACACAGGGGGGCCCGCGGTTCAGAATTGTCAGGTTAAGAATGCAAAGTTCATCAGCTCAAACTACGGCCTGCGGACGCGATGATGTTTTTTTTTTATTTCGGGCCAAAATTCGATCATCTGCGGACGCTATATCCTTATTTTGCTCCTCACTAAATGTTGAGCCAAAATTTGAACATCTGCGGAGACTATGACCCTTTTTTTGCTCATCACTTGATTTTGGGCCGCAATTCGAACATCTGCGGACGCTATCACCTTATTATTATTTTTTTTGCTCATCACGTGATTTTGGGGCACCACTGACCAAAGGGCCCAAACGAAATTTTTGCCCCGGGGCCCGAAATTTCTCTCGGCGCCCCTGCCGGTAGCCTAACTAGCCCACATCACTAGAAGCCCCCAGAAAACATTAATTTGATTGCCCCCAGAAATCACATCACTAGAAACATTAATTTGTCCCTTAGAAAAGGTGTAGTTTTTATTTCCAGTAATGATGATAAATGAGTGTCTAAAGTATAACATTGTGTTTGTCACCATGCCAGCAACAAGTGTTCCATTCGCCAACTCACTTCGTTAAACATTCCATAAGCTGGTGTTGAAATGTTTTGCTTTGTTGTATTGATGTTGACGTTTTTTTCATTAAATCATCAAGCATTGATGATTTGCTTTGATGATGATGCATTGATGATTGATGATTTGCTTGTCTGTTGGTTACAGTTTCAGAAAAGTATTTGCCTAGTTTTTTTTTTTTTAGTCAAACGGCAGCACGTTGACCTTATACGCAGTGGCGTAACAAGGGGGGCGAGTGGGGGCAGCCACCCCCGGGCGCAGGTTCGGGGGGGCGCACATGGCTACTTTTAAATTTTTTTGTGGTATTAATAAACTGGACTTACACAAACGAAGCACACAGGAATTTTTTTCGTCAGCTGTTTTCCTGTTACGGCATTGTCAAGTTCAGAACAGTAGGCCACTGAAATAAAGAATCAAACACGTGACCAGTTTGTTCACAATCACGCGTGTAGTTGTAGCTTCGCAAAAGCTTCATAAAAGGTGTTACGCTCGCTTGTTTATTGCTTCATTTTTGTATCAATCTCCTTTGTTGAGTCATTTTCATTCTGACGTGTAATCAGGACCGTTACCTGGTTAATATATCATCATAATGCTTAGCCCATTGTCGTGATTTTGTTACAATTTGCTTGGTAAACTTAGTTGAGAGCGGTGTTGCTAATTTAGTGGAAAATCCGCTAGATTTGGCGGATTTTGCCTCTACTTGGCGGAAAATTTTTGCATTTGGCGGACAGCGGATTTTTTAGCGGAATTTTATGCAAGTGTTGGTGGATTTTTTCAAAATCGCGGATTTCGAAAATCGCGAATTTTACGATGAAATATTAACCAAAGTCCGTGAGTCCTTGATACGGTCTTTGAAATAAAAGCGCTCAATCCGCTTCAAAGCCACTTAGCAATTAAAAAAGTTGCTCCTAGCAAAATATACTGAAACATACTGCTTATGATTTCACCAGCGGTAGCGTAGCCAGGATTTTGCAATGGAAGAGGTTGAGAATGACGTCACATTTATTCGTGCGCCGTTTTATCACCCCCTAAATCGAGTTCTTGGGATCCGTCTCTGGCTACGCGTCCAATTAACATAAAATAACCGATTTAGGCCAACAGTTGCGGGTACTTGCTTAAGAAAGAGTAGTAAAAGTATCTAACGCTTTAAAAAGAAAGTGACAAAGAGACGTAAGTATTACGTCACTAGAGACTCAATGGGGAGTTGTAAACCCCCACCCGTGGCTACGCCACTGGTTACCAGTATAGTTTACGAAATTAAGGGTTATGATTTCACTTAATGATAAAGTTGTGACTGATTGTAGCAGCTTCTATAGTGTTTCTATAGTATAAGGTGTTCCTATACTGAGTATGCGTGTGTGTTTTATTCATTTACTTATTTTTTTAATTTTTTTTAGTTTCTTTTGGGTGTTTTTAGTCAAATTATTTGTTTTGAGTTAAACCAAATTTCAAAGATGCTGCGAAAGTGGTGGTTGACTTAGATGACCTTATGGTCTTTTCGCTAACACCTTGTCAAGTTAATGACTTCATTTGTTTCATGCTTAAAATGTAATGGTGCTTGACAAATAAACTTGTTGCTCTTGTGGTTGAATTTGATACCGCTACGTAAACTGACTATGGTACTCGCAGGATGCCATAATTTTATCAACTGTTTTGTGTCATCAACGAAGCTGTGAGAATTTCATTGGCTCTCATTGCCAGTAGTGCTGTGTTGCCGTAACTATTTTTCAAAATTGCTTGTTCACCGCTTAGATTGCTGTTCTTTCATTTCTTTGTTTTCATTTCTTTTGACATTCTTTTTTTTCCACAGGTATGGGTCTGATACTATTAGTTTATGTTTTTAACATTTAAAATGTCTTGCGAATATTCTTGCTGATATGCTCCAAGTCTTGATTGGATGAAAGAATTTGTGACCAACAAATGAAATTTGGTGGTACAGTAAATATAAATTTTAGCGGATTTTTGGCGGATTTCAACCATGCATTGAGTTGATTTTAGCGGATTTTTAGGTATGATTTAGCGGATTTTTAGGTATGATTTAGCGGATTCTTGCCTTACACAGTTGGCAACACTGGTTGAGAGCGTCGGCAGAGTAGGCGAGCAATCAGTTAAACTACATTACTTGTTACACAATAGTTTTAAGGCCTCGTTCACACAAGTGTTTAATTCTTCTATAAGCTTTCTTGGGGCTTTGGTATTAACTGTCACGCCCAGTCAATAAGTTCAGTAGCCCTAATAGAAATGCTTCAGATTTTAGGATTTACAGCCGAGAAATTAGACAGTGTAGCCTAAGTTTTATACCGCAGCCGCTCTTCAAGGCTTACTGATGCTACCGCATTTTGATAAATTTAATTACCGGTAGAGCTTACCGACTACGTCAGTAAATCATTGTGTTTTGCCGTGGAGCCACTATCATCTTTAAAACCAAGGAACTGGTTCCAGCCACCAAGAAAGATGTGCTACCCGCCCATCAACAAAGCAATGTTATCTACGAATATTCATGCCACTGTGATAGTCGGTATGTGGGTCGTACATACCAAAGGTTGCTGGACAGAATCAACCAACATATTCCAAAGTCAATCAGAAACGCAAATTCCATTTTGAAACGTAGCCTTCCATCACGTGCTTGTAAGTCCTCCACCCCTAACCCCACCCAGACTTGTGATTCGGCAATTGGGCTCCATCTCCTTTTAAACGCTTCATGTGCTAAACATTATCATCAAGACAGATTCCGCATTCTCGCTCTTCCTTCCATCTCTCTGTTTTGGAATCCATTTTTATTTAAACATCAAATCCCGACCTTTGCAGGCAAAAAGAATTTGTTTACAGTCTTAAGGTCTATCGCTGATTGACGCTTCGAAACAGCTGATCAGACTGGCCAATCAGTGCTTTTCCGCCTCCTTTTTTCCTTTTTTCTTTTCTTTTTCTCTTTCTTTCTCTCTCTTGATACATAAGACTTGCATTTCAGTTTCCTGATTTCTGACGATCTTCTTCCGATGAGTGTCAGACGAAAAGCTTCGAGATGAAATCACTATACTTCGCTATACTAGAATTCTCTAAATGGAAGAACATTGAAAAATTGCATTCGCATGAAAAGAGCGAAAATCATCGTAAAGCATTTGCAGCTTGGAAGAAAGCTGAGCGTCATCTTGAGCATGATAGGGCTATAGACCAAGAATTGCAAGAACAGATTGAACAGGAAAAAAGCAAATGGAGAAATATTTTAAAAAAACTTTTAGATTATATTAAATATTTAGCTGCACAAAACCTTGCGTTTCGTGGTCATGCTGAAAGTTTGACAAAAAATGAAAATCTTGGTAATTTTTTGTCTTTAGTGGAGTTACTGGCCAAATGTGATCCTACGTTAAACGAATACTTGGAGTTGGTAAAAAAAGAAAAGATGCGTACTTCCTACTTTTCTCCGGCTATTCAGAACGAATTCATTTCATTGTTGGCTTTTCATGCCCGAAACGAATGCTTGTCCGAGATTTGTAGAAATAAATATTTTGGTATAATGCTCGACTCTGCGCCTGATGTAGCACACCGAGAGCAATTGTCTCAAGTCATACGGTATGTTGATGTTGACTACAAAAAAAGAAAGTCCAAGTTAAGGAGACTTTTGTCAACTTTTTGCGACTAAAAGAAAAAGATGCTGCTTCAATAGTAAATGCTATCAGCGAAAACTGGAAGAGGATCAGTTGCCCCTATACATGACTGCTGCTCTCAGTGCTACGATAATGCTGCAGTTGTGGCAGGCCACGTTTCCAGCGTTCAGCGAAGAATCTTAGATAAAAATCCAAACGCTCTTTTTATTAATTGCGACAATCATAGTGATTAAACTTGGCTTGTGTCCATCCAGCCAGCGAAGAAACCATTACCATTTCTTTTTTTGAAACCATCGAAGTTGTTTACAATTTTTCAGCGCTTTTACCAACCGATGGGCTAAATTTATACAAAAAATTGGCGTTTCCATGCAGCGCCAATCAGAAACAAGTTGGAATGCTAGAGATGAATCAGTAAGAACTGTGAATCGTCATTTAGATGAATTGCTTAAGCTCCTCGAAGATTTGACCGAAAATGGCATTACTGCGGACACAAGAAGTGGTGCTCATGCTCTTTTGCAAAGCATGCTTAAATTTGAATTTTTGACATTGTCAACGTTTTGAAACAATTTATTGTCATCAATTAATCGAGTTTAAAAACGTCTTCAGGATCCTCAAACGAGTTTTAAAGAAGCAGCAGCGGATTTAAACTGTTTGCAAGAACATTTACACGATTCTCATGAAAATATCTGTGACCATGCAATTGAAGAAGGAAAAAAGTTTTGTGACGCGTGGGGTTTGAGTATGACAAAAATGCAAATCCGCCGTAAAAAAACAAATTGATGAAGCAGCAAGTCACACTGAATTATCATACGAACAAGAAATCAGACGGGTTACGAAAGCAACTTTGGATAGATTGGTCACGTAAGTGAATGGTCAATTTTCTCGCTTAACGGACCTTGAATCTCGATTTGGATTCTTTTGCAAGTTCACAATATTGTTTTTGCCAGCATGGAAGACGATGAGTTAGGCCTACAAGAAAAATGAAATGACTTCGCTAAGTGCTGTGCAAATGACATCGATGGTATTGAGTTATATAAAGAAATTAAAGACAGCCAGATGTTGTTTCGTAGAAGATCAGAAACGAATATTGCTGAGCCAAAATCTCCTGTAGATTTGCTTCACCTGATCATTTCCTGTGGCGATAATGTGTTTCCTAATTTGAGAATTTCCCTTCAGATTTTGTCCACAATTGGTTCATCAATTGCAAGTTGTGAAAGGTCTTTCAGCAAGCTGAAACTGATTCTTACATACTTGAGAGCGACGATGTCACAAACGCGATTAAGCGATTTGGCTATTTTGAGTACAGAAAAAGAAAGACTTGAAAATATAGACTTTAATCCTATTATTGATGCATTTGCATCAGCAAAGGCTAGAAAAGTTTTTGTATAATTGTTTCTTTGTTTCATTATTTGCTATTAGTTACCGGTAGGCCACCCGCCACTGTATCGTTTGTTTGTTTATACTGATTTTGGAACTGTTGTGACATTTTATGGTTGACCACAGTACTAATATCATACTCGCATCGATTGCTATAGCGTCTCAACGACTAACTGCCGGCAAACTGCGACGTAAAAGCTTTTGAATTTGATTGGGTGTTTCGTATGTACTTCACAAAAGGATATTTAAACTTGATTAGGTCATGCTTTTAAATGTTTGTGGAATGCTGTTGGACGTGTTCAACGGAAATATAATTTATTGTTTTTTAAAATAACAACATCTCCACTCTTCTTCGTTTCTTGCTTCGTTCATTTTTCACCTTCGTTGTTCTTTTCCAAACCGCGAATCATTAGCAACTCGGAATGAAACACCAAATTTCATATTGTCATTTTTATGACTTGTGCAAATTTGTAGTGAAAGCAGGGGCGCAGAATACTTTTTTGCCCCCGGGCGCAGGGTACCCTAATTACGCCACTGCTTATACGATAGTTTTTTAGTCAAACTGCCGCTTGTTTACCATTTATAAATTGACACTCCAGACAGTTTTTTACGTTGCGATTACAGTTGTTTATTTACTGAGTTACCTTAGTCAGGAGACAGCGAAATGACTATACGGCCTTTAACCATAGTTTTTTGCCGGGAAATCAGATTTCTGCCGGGTCAGGGGTAGTGAATGCGGCCAGGGTAAAGGGGTAAAGAGGGTAAAATTGTAGAGCTGGCACAGCAAGGTACTTACCCTATAAAAGTAGTTTTAGTCGTTTATAGTCGCAGCAGAGCTCTCATTTTGGGCTTGAACGAAAGAAGAAAACATACAAAATATATTTAACAAAAAAATGTCAAGTTCATTTTGTTAGGATGTCATGATATTTGAGCTTGAACTTGATTTTGCTCAATTTTTTTGTAGTCGGGGTTCATAACTTTAGCTATAGCGCCTAAGTTTATTGAAGCAAATTAATAAAACTTGTTCCAGCAGGAAAGTAGTTTCTTACCTACAAAATGAAACTGTTTGGACGCTTTTATGATGAACACAGACAAAACAACGCGCTAATATACAAAAACGCATGGTTAATTTTAAACTATTTTTCATGCAATGCGGGTTCCGCATGACTGATTTCTTAATGAAACTGCATGGCGTTTGGGCTATGTTATGTTGGAATACGTTTCTTTCGCTGTATTTTTCAAGAAGATTGCAAATAATTAATGCGAGGCAGTAGGATATACAGGGTTTCAAATTTGGATATAGAGATATAACAGGCGTCAGTTACAAGCACCTCAAAGCTAACGATTTTTTGTGAATTGAATAACGCTTACAAAAAACCCACGGGTAAGTTTAATATTGGTTTTATTAATCACTTAGTTAATTCGCTTGCAATTTCGTATCTCGAAGTTGAGTTAATTCTGCTTTGATCAATGGAGGATCACCAGGTTTAACTGATAAATTCGATTACCAAGTTCGATTATTTCCATAAACCCTGAAAATAATGTTAAAATATTATCTAAATTTATTTTCACGGTAATCCATCAAGTTTTCGCTTATTTACTGTAAATTGCATAGTATAATATTGTTTTGTTTCGCTGTTTAGTGTTTAGTCCTAATTGCTAAATTTATCATGTTTTTGCATGATTTTGGCCAAAAGTTTAGCGGATCGCGAGTTATAAGCGGAACAAAATGTTAACGAAAGTTAATCTCCAAAATCTAAAATTTTGACCTTATTTTTACCTTATCACTAAATAATAAGTATAAGTTTCATCGCGATGCTGTGCCCATCTACATCAAAAACTTACCCATAATCATGGAGATCAGTATTTCAAAAAGAGCTCGTTAACTAGATGCAGTTAGAGCGAATATGCAACATCACCACAGTTAAAAGGTAAAATTTATTAAACCCAACAGTCTGTTTCAGATAAAGGGTCTATGGTTTTAGCCAGCACACAGTGTAAGTTACGGTTCATACGTAGATTTGTGAGGCGCAGTGTCTTAGTGAGCTAATTGATTTCAGTTTCAATTTTTAACCCTCTATTTGTTTTTTTGATAACCTTGATGACTCCTTTTGGGTTGATAAATTTTACTTTTTAACTGTGGACAAAAACTTATCCGGTGGAAATACGAAATTTACTTTTGTTTCAGTCAGTAGCGACATTGCTAAATATTTCATTTCGGTAACTTTTCATTTCTGTCTAAGAAATTGATCAAAAAATAGTTGCTGAGTTGTCACAAACATTCCTCGTTTTCATCTCCATAAGAATTGTTATGGATTAAGTTGCTCAAATCTTTCATAGCTGTGCAAAAAAAATTGCAAGATGCTGGAAAAATGGGATTTATTGACTGCAGAACCACATTGACTTCGGAATGTTTGCGTTGTTTTTGTCCCATATTTGCATTTTTTAAGATTGTGCTTTATCCCACAATCTTCTAGATTTTCAAATTTTGTTAGCGATTTTTGATCTGCTGTAGCTATGCTATTTAATATGTACCAGCTAAGGAAATGTCTCGGGTTCGCATTGGCCACAGAACTGAAAAATTATTTCAAGCCCTCCACTCCTTCTGCATAAAAGAACAGCAACATGGTATGCTTTTTCAAATTAATTAGTTACGAAGTGGCATAACACCAGGAAAAACATTTTAACAAAATGTAGTATCATATCGCAAATGCTCTTTCACCAAGAAATCACACGTTATCCCTAGTCAGGTTATTTATCCAACTGCATGTAGAGTTTTGTAGACTTGTAGAAAACTACTAACCAATTTAATTCTTTGAATGTCTAGTAGAGATGCAACTTCCCTGATATCTTTACATGCTGTGGTAAATGAACTTACCCATAGACACGTAAGAAAACAAATACGGTTGTACAGGAATCGACTACTTCAATTTCTGCTGCCTAAGACGTTTAGGCTATAGCGAACAATATGTCAGAAAACAACCGTGCGATTGATGAAAAATGAAAGAGGTCTAGCGCACTCTGTTTCTTCCTCATCAGAAAGCTATTGCTGAGTCGCAGTCGCAATTGCGTAAAAGCAAAACAATCATGTGCTGCAAAACACATTGCGACCATAGAGCTCCCTTAAAAAATTATGTCTGTTCCTTTAGGTAGGCGTGCCCCTCAGGTTAGGAACCACTACTTCGTACGTATTTTGCTACGTTTTTAAATATTAATTTAATTAACGTCTTTCAATAAAATTATTTAACCAGTTGATGTTAGTGTATTTATTCAGTAGGAAAGTTGAAGTGCGAACAACTAAATTTTTGTCCCAGATATATATTTTAGCACTGTGGCCAATACAGAAACTCTTGCTTGCCTTAAATATACGCCACGAAGTTCGGTCATAATTTGATAATGTGGAAAATGGTGGGATAAAGCACAATCTTAAAAAATGCAAATATGGGACAAAAACAAAACAAACATTCCGAAGTCAATGTGGTTTTGCAGTCTAATTACATTTTTTCTGCATCTTGCAATTTTTTTTTTGCACAGCTATGAAAGATTTGAGCAACTTAATCCATAACAATTCTTATGGTGATGAAGACATGGAACATTTGTGACAACTCAGCAACTATTATTTGAACAATTTCTAAGACAGAAATGAAAAGTTACCGAAATGAAATATTTAGCAATGTTGCTATTGACTGCAACAAAAGTAAATTTCGTATTTCCACCGGATAAGTTTTTGATGTAGATGGGCACAGCATCGCGATGAAACTTATACTTATTATTTAGTGATAAGGTAAAAATAAGGTCAAAATTTCAGGTTTTGGAGATTAACTTTCGTTAACATTTTGTTCCGCTTATAACTCGCGATCCGCTAAACTTTTGGCCAAAATCATGCAAAAACATGATAAATTTAGCAATTAGGACTAAACACTAAACAGCGAAACAAAACAATATTATACTATGCAATTTACAGTAAATAAGCGAAAACTTGATGGATTACCGTGAAAATAAATTTAGATAATATTTTAACATTATTTTCAGGGTTTATGGAAATAATCGAACTTGGTAATCGAATTTATCAGTTAAACCTGGTGATCCTCCATTGATCAAAGCAGAATTAACTCAACTTCGAGATACGAAATTGCAAGCGAATTAACTAAGTGATTAATGAAACCAATATTAAACTTACCCGTGGGTTTTTTGTAAGTGTTATTCAATTCACAAAAAATCGTTAGCTTTGGGGTGCTTGTAACTGACGCCTGTTATATCTCTATATCCAAATTTGAAACCCTGTATATCCTACTGCCTCGCATTAATTATTTGCAATCTTCTTGAAAAATACAGCGAAAGAAACGTATTCCAACATAACATAGCCCAAACGCCATGCAGTTTCATTAAGAAATCAGTCATGCGGAACCCGCATTGCATGAAAAATAGTTTAAAATTAACCATGCGTTTTTGTATATTAGCGCGTTGTTTTGTCTGTGTTCATCATAAAAGCGTCCAAACAGTTTCATTTTGTAGGTAAGAAACTACTTTCCTGCTGGAACAAGTTTTATTAATTTGCTTCAATAAACTTAGGCGCTATAGCTAAAGTTATGAACCCCGTCTACAAAAAAATTGAGCAAAATCAAGTTCAAGCTCAAATATCATGACATCCTAACAAATAAACTTGACATTTTTTTGTTAAATATATTTTGTATGTTTTCTTCTTTCGTTCAAGCCCAAAATGAGAGCTCTGCTGCGACTATAAACGACTAAAACTACTTTTATAGGGTAAGTACCTTGCTGTGCCAGCTCTACAATTTTACCCTCTTTACCCCTTTACCCTGGTCACACCCACCACCCCTGACCCGGCAGAAATCTAATTTCGTGCATGGTTTGAAGTACTTTAAACGATAATAGGGACAAAAATTGGTAAGCTTCCAGCTGAGCTCAGACCTCTGGGCTGCCGGACTACTTTACAGTTATTCAAAAATTAATTAAGTGAACGAAATAGCCCCAACAGCGCAATAACTTTAATCGCAAGCAATATCAGTGACGGATCAAAGTAGCCCCCAGCACGGGGCTACTTTGTTCAGTGTGTTAATGACATCATAGATTGGCATGTTGCTCGAGTACGAGTGCAGTACTGGAGTACTCCATCACTGCCTATAGTAGAAAAGATGAGTGCCGGTTGAAAATATATTCATAGTTATTTCAACATCGCACAATTAATAAAAAGATATCCAGTCAGCACTATTTAATGACCAGCGTGGTGACCACTGTGATGGTAATGGGTTTGCAGAGGAATTTATCTCGCAGCTAAAATTAAGCAATGATCGCTGTTTAAGAAACCATCTGTAACTTCTATAAAACATTTGTGGGCGATTGCGGGAGAACATAGCGTTAAGTCGATCAGCGAGCAGTTTAGGCCTGAATTTAAGTTGATATGAGTTGGTTGATCAGAGTTCATAATAGAATAATCATTTAGTTCAATGAAATCAAGCAGCCGGTAACCATTGCTGTTTGCACATTTTGTGGTGAGAGAGAGTGGATTTATTTGTGATTGGAAAGACGCAACACAAAGAAGAAAAAAAATATCAACATTTTAATTTTCACATAAGGCAGTATCGTCCATCCTGTGAGAGGCTGCGAAAAGACCTTACTCCAATCCCTGGTGAAATTGGCACGGTCGTCGAGTCTGCAGCCTCTCACAGTTTTTTACAGCACAAGAAAACTATCATTCACATAAACAGTAGTAATTATCGCAAGCAGAGGTAATACTAGCGCCAATATCACAGTGAAAGGGGAACATAGTGTCACTACAATTTTAAGTAACTGTGCGCATATAAGGACTTATTTCTGGTTTAAATGAAGAAATTTCTTCACATGTTTTGCGAAATTGTTCGGATTTATGCGTGCAAAATTTTTAATTTTAGGTGGTAGTTCATTCCAAAACACTGGTCCTAGATATGGGATGGAGCGTAGCAAATTTGATTTGTTAAATCGTGCTGTAGCACAATTTTCACCAGTAGCAAATCTGGTTGGATAGGAGTGCAGTTTGGAAGGCAGGTGAGCATTAAAGTCACCGCAAATAATGACGTAGCAGAAGTTTGTGATAAATTGTAAAATGCTATTGTCTACGAGATTTGAAGGAAGGTTATATACATTCAAAATAACGATACCACTTACTTTAATAGCCATCGACTCCATATCGTTTTGAGAATTTGGGATAATTACTTCCGAAAAAAGTATGCTTGGCTTAATGCATATACCGCCACCTCTCTTACCATTTGATCGATCTTTTCGAATAAATTCGTAACCTGGTAAAATCGGTGTAATATTTTTGGTCAAGTAGGTTTCCTTGCAAACATAAAACATCAGGTAAGTTCACTAAATTATCCAAGTAGGATTGCAGTTCCGGTAGTTTGTTTTGAATAGATCTGCAATTCCACTGCAAAATTTGAAGAGCCATTAAATCATAAATTTAAGTTGTTGTATGTCATTGGGGATCCCCATTCGCTTGCCTGCAGATTCAGATATTTTTTCGAAAATGTTAATATTTTTGTCTGCCTTAGTAGCTAGAATAGTACGGTTTATCACCTGGTTAGGTACGGATTGGTGATCGTTGAAAAAAGCCAAAGGTGTCCTGTGGGCGCTAAAGGAAGTAACAGCACAAAATTTGTTGGAGTGTGTTTAACTTACAAACTACACACTGCGATCAAAATTTAATATTTGCAACATATTTTACTGAAAATCCCTACGGACAAGCAGAAATCCAGAAGCGATTCCCTACTCCCTACAGATCAGAGGTGTCCGGAATTCAAAAATTTCAATGCGAATCCTAAAAAATTCAGGAAACAGAATCCGAATCCAAATCCTGTATTGGCATTTTGTACAAATCACATATATACCCAATAGGCCACTAGTAGCTTATTAAAATCATTGGTTATCATCCAAAATTGAATTCGGATCCTGATCCGGAAAAAGCAAAAAATCACAATCCGGATCCGGATCCAAAGCAACAGCCGGATTATCAGACTTTTAAAATCCGGATCCGGCTCCGTTGTGCAACTCTGCAACAGATGTCAAAAAATTCCTACTGTAAGAAAAAATCCCTACGAGTGGCAGCACTGGTATTTGCACTAACGTGACAAAATTCGCGATTTGATGCAGGAGACGATCCAAAACGGAGTTGGTTTCTTTAATTAAGCTTATGGAATAGTATGGCATAGTATGGAATAGTATGGCATAGTATGGAATAGTATGGCATAGTATGGAATAGTATGGCATAATAAGGAAATGGCATAGTATGCAATAGTATGACATAGTATGGCATAGTACGAAATAGTATGGCATAGTATGGAATAGTATGGCATAGTATGAAATAGTATGGCATGGAAGTGGCATATATCTTAATCTACGCAACATGGGCAGGATTGCTTCAAAACTTTCTCGTACCTTAAAAATTCAATTGATTCATTCATTGATCTTATCTCACATTGACTATTGCAATGCACTGTTTTAAAACTTACCGGAATATCTGCTTCATAAATTGACAAAAGTTTTATATGTTGCTGTTCGTTTTGTTTTTGGACTACGAGGCTCTGCAAGACGTTCACATATGTTACCTTACCTAAAAAATTTTCATATTCTTCCAGTGAAATTTCGTGTACATTGTAAGATTGCCTTATTGACCTATAAATGCATTCATGGTAGTTCCCCGGATTATTTACAGAATCTAATTAATTTCTTATTATCCTGCAAGCTCGTATGATCTTACAGTGAGTGATGATCCGCTACTTTTTAAAATAAAGTCTGGACTCAATTACAAAAAGTCTGAATCAATCTTTTCATGTGCTTCTTCTCATGTATGGAATTCTTTACCGCTTTCTTTGCGTGAAACTGAAAGCATGCCCCGCTTTAAAAAGCAATTGAAGTGTCATTATTTCAGCATTGTCTTTGAAGATGTTAATGACATTTAGTAGCCTACTGTAGGCCTATTGGGTTCTGCTTTGCTTATTCCTGGTACAGTATATGTTGTCTTCTCACTCTATGTTTCTATGCTTTCATTATTATTGATACTGTGTAGGTTTCCGGTGCTTTTATGGGTTTTGAAGGTGTTGATGACATTTGGTACAGTACTAGGTTCTGCTTTATGTCTGCTATATGTTGTGTCTTCTCACTTTTTATGTTTGTATGCTTTTATATTGCCTTATAGGTTACTTTTATAAGCTGTCCTTTTTTATGGACCTTCTCCTGTACATAATTTTGTAGTAAGACCCCTTAGATAGATAAACTGATTTTTTCTCGGTGAATCTGAAGGGGTATACAAGTTTTTCGTTATTATTATTATAGTATAAAATAGTATGGCATAGTATGGAATAGTATCAGGAGTATGGCATGGCATGGAATAGTAAGTAAGACACTGTGGTATAGTGTGGTAGAACTGGACGATAGGACGTTTGGAGCACTAACGTAAAGGGGCCCATATAAAGAGTTAAATTTGGGGTGAATGGCCCCAGTGGTGTTCGCACAAGGGAGGTTTCGGAGGTCAAAACCCCCCCATTGACGATTGGAAAAAATTAAAAAACCGCTCTTTTTGGACCGATTAGCCTTTTTTCATACAGAGATTGTGTTTTTCTGTGCTGTATCAAATTGCCTGTATAATCTCGAGAAACTTTCATTGTGATGCAATAATACCAATAGTCAAACTTTTATGGTGCGTAGCGCTCGAACCAATGGCTGGCTCAAAATGCAAACCTGGACAAGGTAAATGGACACTAAAGCTGGAGTCGCGTTGTGATGTCATAAAGATATTGTTCTCAACTGCTACGGCTGGACAAGACAACGTTTCACCGCAGAAGGCATTCTTGGAAGAGAACGGTTGCAACGCATGCAGATATTCCGCTTGCGATGTCACAATTTTGAGCCAAACCGGCCAGTTGGTGTAGTGGTTAAACACATCGCTACCGGTGCGGGAAGTTTTGGGTTCGATTTTTGGGCCGCACCGGCCGTTAGCTCAGTTGTTAAGCGCACAGGTTATCGGTGCGGAAGGTCTGGGGTTCGATTCCCGGGATGGTCAAATCGGCACAGAGTCGCCAACGGCTCGCCACCGCTGCGACGTTTCTGTGTTATCCAAGCGCTAAGGGATGGGCCCCAGTGACGTTCGCAGGGGTCGGGAGTAAGCACTCCCATTCCCCCTTGACGATTGCAGAAAAAATGAAACGTTTCTTTTTTAAAACGAACCGACTTTTCTTCATGCGGAGCTTACCGAAATGGCTATCATGTTTTCATCCCAAACAACACCATCACCCACAAAACATTTTAGCGTAAACCATTCCCTTACAAGTACAATGATCATCCCTCCTTACGTTTGCGTGAAAAGTTGTACCATCCCCCCGTAAGTGTTTTTACAACTCGAGCACTGGTTACAATGCAATACTACAATACCGGTACCCGGCAGTCCAACTTTTCTGTTGTGTTTTGCTTGAAGTGCATTTTTGTCATTGATGTAGCTGTGAAACAATTATGAAGTAGGAGTTTCCTGAAATGCGGTGTATCTGCAGTAACTATGGCTGCACACAAATTTTTTTTAGATTAAATCAAATCTTGATTATACTCGTTTCATTAAATTCGTTGTTGTGCCGAAACGTGGTAGCGAGTGGCAGGGCCCGACCCCGCGGCTTAGCGCCTGGGCAACGCAGCTCCAAAGAAACGTCGCAGCGGTGGCGAGCCGTTGGCTACACTGTGTCCGATTTGACCGGCCTGGGAATTGAGTCCCAAACCTTCCGCATCGATAGCGAAATCTTTTAACACTACGCTATGATCGTCTGGTTTTTTGAAAAATTTTATTAAAATATAAAAAAACTAAATTGACACTGCTCTAAGTGCTAAAAGTGAGATAAAAACACTGCCAAAGACGAAGATAGACCAACGAAAGATTTGAAGAGGCCTAGAGACGGAACGAGGGGAGAGACAACATTGTTTTTTCGTACCGTAAGCTGACTATCTCAGGAGCTAGAGTTCTTCGTTTCCCATAGACACCCCGATTATGTGTTTGAAAGCGTCTGATATCGACGCTGTGATTTGGCAGAAAAATGCTTAGATAATATCGACGCTGTTTTTGACTTTCATCGGATGATTAGGGATTCCTCTCGCACATGATTTATTTTAGTTTAAAAACGTTTTGGTAGGGAGGGCAGTTTTTTTTTATGCTCCAATATCTTCACTTTTCAAATTTCAAGCGAAAAACTGCCCTCTTCATGATGAGTGTACCGTATATTGATTGTTTATAACAAGGTTTAGCCTATATGCGTTGTTTATATAAATGTTGTTTCCTGAAAAAAGTTTTTTTGGAGAGAAGGAATTGCTTGTTTTACCCCCTGGGTGCACCCTGCTTGTGACGTTGCGACAGCTAGCCAGTCTACTTTAGTCGATTAACCTTCCTATTGCCCAAAAATGATTTCAACTAAAATTTTTTTCAGAAAATTTTTAACAACGGCCTGAGAGCTTGAGTTTCTGTGAAACCTTTTCTCTCCATAAATGAAACGCAAAGCATTAAGCAAAAGTGTGAATGAAATATCTTTGTTGTTTCCTTAGTTATGGCATTATATAGCTTAATCATGGTTAACTGCAATTTAGGCTGGAACCATTACAATACGATGCACGTTAGTACCTCTAAACTAATGTAATTGTAATGTAGTATCTTTACGTCATTACAATGTGACGTCACTGAAACCCCCCATTGAAAAATCCTGCGTACGCCACTGAATGGCCCTTAGGGTAAATGTGCCTCAGGCCTATTTGAGGGCAAAAGGACCTCAGGACAGGACGGTTGAAGCAATAAATGAGCCCTAGGAATAGGATGTTAATTTAGGGCACTGCGGCATATCCTATGCATAAATGGGGCTCTAGGACCAATGGGCCTCAGGGCATTTGGGACAATATGAGATATGGGTCTCAGCATGTTTTGATCCCTGGTACAAACGGGTGTTAGGACGGTTGGAACAAAAGGGCCGTTTGAAGCTCTGGGGCATATGGCCTATATGGGGTTCAGCACATTTGGAGTACTATGCACATTTACTATTCCATACTATGCCATACTGTTCCATACTATGCCATGCTATTCCATACTATGCCATAGGGCTGCGAACTCAAACTTGAACCCGAACTCGCTTGAACTCGATTGTTTTTGCCGAACTCGAACTTGAACTCGTAAAATAAAATTTTTCGAACTCGAACTTGAACTCGAACTCGAGAAAAAACAATCGAGTTCACTAACTGAGTGCTTTCATTTTATTGATTCAAATCTCTCAAAACGAAGTTTAGCTTACTTTGGATTTTTTGTTTTACTGTAGATTGAATGATTGCAAATTTGCAATTTTGGTACCGATACTGCACTGGCATTTCATTTTGCGTTGTCTCATTGAAACTTATTCATTGCATCATAAACGATATTCCGAGAGATTTAAATGAAAAACGCAGCAGTTACCTGTTGTTTGTGCGGTGCTGCAATCTCTGTTCCAACTGTTACTATAAGTGCGTCAGGGGCGGATCCAGGGGTGGGGTACCTTTTTCAACAATGCTTTTGATGAATACAATTTTTCAATAATTTCGAACTTCTTCGACAACAGTAATTCCTACGCATTATACCGGTACACAGAAATCGAAAACGTGCCAAAAAATTGCATCAGACCGATATTTGGTGAAGACCTCAAAAATATTTAAACAATTGGTTTGTGGTACAGAATTTTATTATAGCAAAGTATAGTGATTTCATAGTGATTTTATAGTGATTCTTTTTCTCTTTCTCTCTCTTGATACATAAGCCTTGCATTTTAGTTTACTGATTTCTGACGATCTTCTCCCGATGAGTGTCAGACGAAAAGCTTCGAGATGAAATCACTATACTTTGCTATATCAAAAATAAGGGCAAAAAACTCAAATACAATTTGCCTTAAAACTTGTTCAAGAAGCACTAAAATAGCCATCATAGAATGCAAATTTTCAAAAAATTTCCGGTAGAGCATGCCCCCGGAGCCCCTACAACCGTTACTGTCCTCATTTTGCTTTAAACTAACTCAGCCGGAAAATCTACGCTCAAAAATGTCTAACTTTGGTGCCCTACCCCCAAAAAATTCTGGTTACGTTCCTGGCATGAAAACATTAATTTTAAATAGTTTAAACGTCTTTTCTCGAATCCAAACGTCTTTGTAATTAGCTAACATTCAAACTAAATCAAAACTGCATCCCCCCACTAAAATTTTCCGGATCCGCTCCTGGTTAGGGTATGTTTGTTTAAGGGATATTTTGAACAGGGCTGTGAACTCGAACTTGAACTCGATCATTTTTGCCGAACTCGAAAAATAAAAATTTTTGTACTCGAACTTGAACTCGATTAAAAACCGATCGAGTTCGCAGTCCTGCCATGCCATTCTATTCCATACTATTCCACACTATTCTATACTATGCCATACTATTCCACACTATTCTATACTATGCCATACTATTCCATACCGGTACTATGCCATACTATTCCATAAATAGAGACACCCAAACGGAGTGAATGGTTCCGACCTGGCAAGTCAAAACACGCAAACTGTGCAAAATTCAACCTAAATTTTTCTATATTGTATTCAGCCATAAAATCTTCGCGGTTCTTTCGTCTATAAAGCAGGTTAGGCTTGTAGGGATCACCAAATGACAGGGGTCACCCAATGTAACGGCGCGATCTGACCCCGGTTGATCTCAGAACTTCATTTATTTAGATGTAGGTAGCACGACGCAGCAACATCGTTATTCAGAATTCAGTATGTGTTCCGAATGAATGAAAGAATAAGAGGTCTATAGAGGTGCCGTATCCTGCTTGTTCGTGGGAACAGGAGTATTGTGTTATATTATTAAAATGATTTAAGCTATATAATAATAAACAATAATTTAAGCGAATAATAATAATTTAGGCAATATCCGTTCTCAATAATCCGTATTATGTAATCCTTTGTTAACGGACATTGATATCACTACATTCTCCTTTGGGTGACGAAAAAAAGTGCATGACTAATCGCAACAAATAGAGGCTGGTAATTAATAGATGACATAGATTGTACGAAAAAATAGCCGGAGCATAGAAATTGTAAGTTTAAGTTTTGTGTACTGCAATTCAATTATTCAAAAGCATGGTTATTTTAATTATATATCACTCTTCCGCTTAGGTGTCGTAGAAATAGACGTCTATGTAAAACTATTGCGGGAGAAAAAATAAACAATTCATAACAACATCGTCAAATCAGCGCTCAAATTAGGTGAAGCCTTAAACCAGAACGGAAAAGATTTTACTTTCGTAAAGGTTATCCATCTTTGATTGTATGTGGGGTATTTGATAAGATTCAAGTACACTTGTGGCATGAAGGTTTCGATAATCAACGCAAACTCTTGACTTTCCCAATGTAGGTTGTACAACGAGTAAGCAACTAGAGTAGGGGGAGTCACTTCGAGAAATTATTCCGTCTGTTAACCATTCATTGATTTGTTAATCAATAATTTTTTGTGTTTCGGGAGAAACTCGTTGTAGTTTACATGTAACAATTTTGCCGTTAGTTGGAGTTGCGTGTTCAATGCCATGATTGGTTCGTTCAAATCTGTGGAGAGGATAAAGAATATTGAGGTATTTTGCCAGTATTTGATGAAATTTGCTTAGCTTGGGAACGATGTAACATAGTTTCGGGGGGTGCACTGAAGCTGGCCTTAGGAGGATAATTAAGTTATTTTCTTTGTCAACTAAGCAACAGTTGTAGGTGTCCACAGTTAGTTTTGGCACCTCACAAGGTCTGCAAGCAATCACAGAAACGTTACGCTTTTGGACCCAAGGAAAAGCTAGATCTATGCGGTTCGGGGTTTCTATGATATGACGGGAACCTAAAAACCATCATAAAGACTTACTTTTGCAAGGTGGATATGACCTGATGGAATCAGCAAAAGGAGAAAGATTGGTGCTACCCTGATATAGAGTCTGCACGACGACCAATACCACTCTGCCCTGAAGTTCTACTTCCTGTTTTCACTTCTTAATCCTTACCCCATCTTACTGCAGATGCAACACTGCTGGAAGCAATAGAAGATACTGATAGGAGCTGTAGTAACTATAGTTCTACCAGCGTGGCTACTGAAGCATCTTCACTCAGCACAGAACCAAAACTTTTTAGTCAAAGCCAGCTAAATGACCTCGTGCGTGATCTTGATCTTTCCAAAGAATCGACCGAAATTGTGGCATCTCGTCTTGGTGAACATGGCATACTGGATCCAGAAAGTTTTGATGGGGGGGGATGTAATTTTGGATTAGATTGAATGTCAGCTAAATACAAAGACGTTCAGACGTCTAGTCCCGGAAACGGGCGTAAATAAGCCTTTTTAAAATGTTTTATATCAGGGGCGTATTTACAAAATTTTCAAGGAAGGGTTATCAAATTTCGTCACTTTTTCAAGCATAGTTTTTTTCCAGCAGAGTTGAGTTCAAGTAACTTAAGTGACGAAAACGACTCTAGGGGGGGGTCCGGGGGCATGCTCCCCTGGAAGTTTTTGAAAATTTGCGTACTGTAATGGCCGTTTTAGTGCTTTTTGAGAAATTTTCAGGCAAATTTTGTTCATAGTTTTGACCCCTGATTTTGAGTACTTTACCAAATATGATGCATTTTCGCCCAGTTTCGATCATGCTTGCTTAAGGCGACTCAGGCATATTTTTATGAAGAGGTTCAGAATTATGGCAAATTTTTATTTATCCAAAGCATTGTGGAAAATGGCTGGTGGGAGGGAATGCATCCCCCTGGATCCGCCCCTGTTTATCCCTTCAACTTGCAAATTCCAACTTAGGAAGCCAAGTGGCTTGCTTTGAAAACCACACTGTAGTTGTAGCCGCTTAAAATCTAAGTCCATACATGACGCGATAGACGGCATTGATTGCATCACGCCACCAACACAACGAGAAATAAATTCTATTACGACAATCACCTAGATTAGTTTCACAATCTTTCCACGAAACTATACACTATTAATTGAAAAATTGGAATGAAAATTATCTCTCTGTAGCAAAAAAACAGCTGTGTCATTCATTGTTACTACCGTCAAAACTACTAAACAAACTCAAAAGTGTAAACTTAACCATAGTGACACAAATGAAACAGAATTTTTCAATAAATCTAGCAATTTTTTAAAAAGTTCTGTGGCCCACCTCAAAATGTTTCCTTGGCATTCCATGGTTGAGAACCACTGGTCTAGAACCTTTTCGTAGACAAAGCATTTACAACAATACCATAAAAAAACAGTTATATCGTTACGGTGATAAAAATTTTATAACTGAACCGCTAGTTAATCGGGACCGCTTTGTGTTATCTCCACTTCATACAAAGTTGGGTCTGATGAAATAGTTTGTGAAGGCTCTTGATAAGCATGGCAATTGTTTTAATTTTATTGTCAAAAAGTTTCCTAACCTCAGCATGGAAAAACTCAAAGCAGGAATTTTTGATGGACCACAAATTCGCAAATTGATCCAAAACCAAGCCTTCACTTCTCACATGACAGCACTTGAAAGTGCTGCCTGGTGCTCATATGTTTCAGTGGTACGAGAGTTTTTAGGTAACACTAAAGCAAGCAACTACCAACATCTTGTGGATCTGATGCTCAGGAACTTTTAAGCTCTTAGTGCAAGAATGAGCATCAAACTTCACTACTTGTTTAGTCATCTAGACTACTTCCCAGCAAATCTTGGTGATGTTGGCGAAGAACAAGGGAAGAGGTTCCACCGAGATATTTAGGTAATGGTAGAAAGATACCAAGGCAGATGGGACACTTACATGATGTCAGACTATTGTTGGACATTGATTCGTGATTGTGCTGGTCAAAGCTATAGACGAAAATCATACAAGCAAACTTTTCTTCAATTACAATAAACCTGGGACTTAATACGTTATGCTTTTTCGCGTCATTTGTCAACAAACAGATGTTCCAATTTACCCAATAACTGCTTTAATGTTGGCTGGTCTTAAATATTCAACAAATTGATAGCATAAACGAATTTCCACCCTTGAATACATGAAAATGGAAAAAAATTTTTTGTTAAATTCGTCAAGTATTTCTTGAGATATTGCAGGTTATATTTTCACCGCTTGGTGGCAGTAGTTCGCCCACAAAAAATAAAAATACTAATTACTCACGCCCCAATCACTCTAATTCGTCAAAAATTTTTTTAACTGAGGTAGAATGAAGAGTAGCATCTTTTAAAAGCGTGTAGGCTATACAGTGCCCTTTTGTGGGGAAAACACACTTTTTAGAAAAAAAGAGCCTAAAATTATAAAATATCTCAAAAACTAGGGCCAATTTGGCAAAACTGATGTCATTTTTGGGTTCAGTGCCCCCAAATTATCCCTAATCCACTTTTGCCTTACATGCCTAAATTTTTTTGCTGACCAGTGTAATGCTTCATGTTAGGGGCGTATTCAAGATAGCCTACTTTGTCAGGGAGAGGGGCACCAAATTTTGACATTTTTTAGGCCTATTTTTACCGGCAGAATTATAGTTTGAAGTAAAGCGTGAGCAATAAAAGCTCTAGAGGGCCTGGTGGCACGCTCCTCCGGAAAATTTTTTAAAATTTACATATACCGTAAGGGCCATTTTAGTGCTTTTTGAACAATTTTCACGCAAATTCTGTTTAAATCTTTTGTCCCTAATTCTGTTGTCCCTAATTCTTTTGTCTTTTGTTCTTTAATCTTTAATCTTTTGTCCCTAAATCTTTTTTCTTTAATCTTTTTTCTTTATTCTTTTGTCCCTAATTCTTTTGTCCCTAACGCTCCTCCGGAAAATTTTTTAAAATTTACATATACCGTAAGGGCCATTTTAGTGCTTTTTGAACAATTTTCACGCAAATTCTGTTTAAATCTTTTGTCTCTAATTCTGTTATTTTTTTTAGCTTAAGTTCTAGTGATAGCATGACGAAATGTAAAAACCTGGTAATCTCTGTGGCTAGCGCCTTTACGCATTGTGCCCAAGTCCATTATTTAAGCAAAATGTAACAAAATCCTGATATTCTGGTAAAAACTCAGATGGCCGTGTGGTAAGAACGTTCGTCTCGGGAGCTGTAGACACGGATTTGATTCCGAGTCTGGTCAAACCAATGACTTTAAAATTGGTAGGCCTATTCACAGCTTCCCAGCTTGACGCTCAGCATTAAAGGGACAATGCGGAAAACAAGCCGGCAAGTTTACTTGTAGTGCCGTTGGGAAAGACACTTGGCGGGATTCCTCCATCTTGGTGATAGTATTCAGCACTCCCAGGTTTCCAACCGCATCCTGCCGCACGCGACTTACATCGACATGCGCCATAGACCGCTCAGCCACCCGGGAGGCCCATTAATTGTCACTTGTGGTTACAGTTGACAAGGTGAGCGTTCGCTCTTTCGCTGTTGTCCCAGTGTGCCTTTTATTCGTGCGCTGACATAATAAACTACTTCTATTGCTACTCCATCTTGGTGTGGTAGACAGATGGGTGGCAACTCCTAAGCGAGCTTGTATAGAGCAAGGATCGCTTTCTCATGGTAGGAGGATAGGCCTAAATATGCAAGTAAATACATCATACAAATACAAGAAGTGTCCAAGTCCGGAATGGTATTTTAATTTTTGCAAGCAAACGAAAAACAGCAGAATCCCAGGAACATAGTAAAAACAATCCACCCACAATCATTACAAATTGGAAGAAGCTATTTCGTGTCATCTGATTTCACGGAACGTTTGAAAGCTTTAAGCGCTAATATTTAAAAACTGACATTTTAAGACTCTGGTACTTCTTGCCCTAGGCCCTTTAATTACACAGTGAACAAACACACAGTATACGCTTCAGATTTTGATATTTGTATATTTTTATGTTGCGCTACATAATGTACCAAAGTACTCCTTGCTTTCCAAGTTAATTCCTCAAGCGGAAAACTTCGAAAGTGATTAGGCTCATGATTTTCCACAGTGCTTTAACACCACATTTGTGCACATTGGTAAATACCAAGCTGGGCGCTTTGAGGAAGCCATGATTTTATTTGGGCTTGAGTGTAGCTTGAATGCAAGAAATTATGGGTATCTTCATGACAAGGCTGCAAAATCAAATTTGCAGAACTCGGTCTTTTTTTCCAAACCCTAACTTGGACTTGATCTTGAAAAAATTGATTGAGATTTCCACTTGACCAATAAAGTCGATAAAAACTACTTGAACTTTGGTGATCTCGGTAGAAATTACTGAACTCGAAAAATTGAAAATGAAGAAATCGAACTTGATTGCAAATGCACGGGATCACCGCTCCATTACGTTATCACAGTAATTTCTATCTTGTGTTAGAATCTCGCCTTGATAAAAGTAAACGTTATCCGAGTTCGATGATTTGATTTCATGGACTGTCAGAACCAAAAGTAGAAGAAAAAAAAAAAAAAAAACAAATACCAAAAATAAATTGTGATTCAGAATTGTGATTCAAAATCTTCCTCCAGGCCACAACGTTTGTGCACATGCGAAACTACTTTTTTCCATTTTGCTGACGAATTTGTTGCTGCTTAGTGCAAGCAAATTACCAAAAAACTTGCCCCGATCAACTGCAGATGGAAACGCGATATTCAATCCATCACGGTCGACATTATACGAGATTCTAAAAACAGTTTAAGGCAGACTCCTACTCTGATGACTCTAGCAGAGACGATGAAAAAAAATATTTTGCAGCCAGATCTTCCTTTTCTACAAAGAAAAAGAAGAAAAAGCGTAAACATTCGAGAACAAAAACAGATGCTTTAAGCTCAAGCGACTGTAAAGCTCTCGGAAGCATCGATTGGCAAACAGATTTAACCAAAACTGGAGAACTTGATGATTTACCGATCCATCCACTGCGCAATGCGCATTAAAAAGTATGAAAATTTGTCTAAAATAGCACAACTAGAAATGATTAACAAAGAGATAGCCGAAGAATCGAAAAAAAAAAAAAAAAAAGAGACGATGGTATGAAGCAAGTTCTTCAATCCATCACGGTCGACGCTGCATCACGAAGCGCAAATTTAAGCGTAAATGCTCGTACTATGAAACAGGACGATGAGATTGCGTCACAAGCCGATGACAAACAGACGCACAACGATATGTGGATAATCTTTGAGATAAGGTGGAGAAAGCAATTAAGAACTGGCAACACCACTCTGAAAAAAATGAAAGGTTCTAAGCGACGAACAGACGACCTCAAAAAATCCTCAAAGATTTTGCCTAATGCCAATAGCAAAATGCCAAAAATCATACCCAGTAAGAAGGAAAGAGCTGCTGCTCAGCCTGAACAGCTGATAGACGATGATAAGCAGTGCTGTTCCGGCTTAATTGCCCATCCAATAAACGGTGAAAGCAAATCTGTGGATCCCATTATAATTTTTTGGGCTTATTTAATGGAAACAGAAAATGATGCTGGGTTAGGTGCCAGTTTTTCAGCAGATGCCCAAGGCAATGAGAAGCAAGCTGAAGAAAGTGTTGAGAAAACAACTGTGGCAGAGGTGATCGGAAAAGGACAAACAATGTCTGATATGAGAATCTGCCCCCAAGAACCTGGCGAAACTTGCCACATAGCTCGGAACTGGATTTCGAGAAAAGCTCGGAATCAGTACGAAAAGAGGAGAGATATTTGATCGGTTCCTTTCTCACCGTGCAGGAACAAAATGACTACATGCTGTTTTCCGTGCAAGCTTTTTTCATGTTGTTTGTAGCATTTTTCAATATAATAATATAATAACTGAGGGTTATTTTCAAATTATATTGAACTGAAAATTCAACAATCTTTACATCCGTGGAGTTTTTTGCGAGCAAATGAAAATTTTGTACTCCTTGCCGATCCAGAGGTATTAATGTCGGTAATACTGATCAACTTCTTTTCATAGAAAAAATTGAAATTTCTGAAAAACTGAAAAGTAAACCCATCAACTATTCATTGTAAGTGTTGACCTGTTATTGCGCCAGATAATTCCTCACATGATCACAGATTTTTCCTCTAAGCAAAGTAAGGCAGCTTGAAGGCTGTTTTTATGCCATAACACAGTAAATACGGGAAGAAAATCACTTCGGAAAGTAAAAATGGCAGAGTATTTTTTTCCAGGATGTTTCGACCAGTGGCGAAGCGGGAAAAGGTTATGGAGAGACTGTAAAACCAAAAAGCAACATAATATCACCTTGAAATTGAAGTGACAAATCTTCTTAAGCAAGGAGTAATTGCAATTTGGTTTGCCAATTTCTAACAAGTTTAGACCCGAAACTAAAAATTAAAAACGAACTGAAAAAAGTCGCGTCTTCTGAAATAATATGTGCTGGTGACGTCAAAGGCGAATTTGCAGAACTCGGTCTTTTTTTCCAAACCCTAACTTGGACTTGATCTTGAAAAAATTGATTGAGATTTCCACTTGACCTAAAGTCGATAAAAACTATCTGAACTTTGGTGATCTCGGTAGAAATTACTGAACTCGAAAAATTGAAAATGAAGAAATCGAACTTGATTGCAAATGCACGGGATCACCGCTCCATTACGTTATCACCGCAATTTCTATCTTGTGTTAGAATCTCGCCTTGATAAAAGTAAACGTTATCCGAGTTCGATGATTTGATTTCATGGACTGTCAGAACCAAAAGTAGAAGAAAAAAAAAAAAAAACAAATACCAAAAATAAATTGTGATTCAGAATTGTGATTCAAAATCTTCCTCCAGGCCACAACGTTTGTGCACATGCGAAACTACTTTTTTCCATTTTGCTGACGAATTTGTTTCTGCAACAAATTACCTAAACGCTTGATCCGATCAACTGCAGATGGAAACGCGATATCAAATATACGAGATTCTAAAAACAGTTTAAGGCAGACTCCGACTCTGATGACTCTAGCAGAGACGATGAAAAAAAATATTTTGCAGCCAGATCTTCCTTTTCTACAAAGAAAAAGAAGAAAAAGCGTAAACATTCGAGAACAAAAACAGATGCTTTAGGCTCATGTGACTGTAAAGCTCTCGGAAGCATCGATGGGCAAACAGATTTAACCAAAACTGGAGAACTTGATGATTTACCGATCCATCCACTGCGCAATGCGCATTAAAAAGTATGAAAATTTGTCTAAAAAAGCAAAGCTGGAAATGATTAACAAAGAGATTGCCGAAGAATCGAAAAAAAAAAAAAAAAGAGACGATGGTATGAAGCAAGTTCTTCAATCCATCACGGTCGACGCTGCATCCCGAAACACAGATTTAAGCGTAAATACTCGTACTATGAAACAGGACGATGAGATTGCGTTACAAAAATAATAATATATGTGCAGTTTGTCCGACGTTATTTTTGTTGCCAGTTGATGCAATTTTGAAAGACGCTCAACAAGCCGTGGATAATCTTTGGGATAAGGAGTAGACTCGCATTAAAAACTGGCAATATCACTTTGAAAAAAATGAAAGGTTCTAAGCGACGAACAGACGACCTCAAAAAATCCTCAAAGATTTTGCCTGATGCCAATAGCAAAATGCCAAAAATCATACTCAGCAAGAAGGAAAGAGCTGCTGCTCTGCCTGAACAGCTGATAGACGATGATAAGCAGTGCTGTTCCGGCTTAATTGCCCATCCAATAAACGGTGAAAGCAAATCTGTGGATCCCATTATAATTTTTTGGGCTTATTTAATGGAAACAGAAAATGATGCTGGGTTAGGTGCCAGTTTTTCAGCAGATGCCCAAGGCAATGAGAAGCAAGCTGAAGAAAGTGTTGAGAAAACAACTGTGGCAGAGGTGATCGGAAAAGGACAAACAATGTCTGCTCATGGTATAAACTTTTTTAAAAATGCATCTAAACGCTCCATAATAGAGGCTGAAAATGATGTTCAAATTTAATTTTGGAAAGATGTAAAAATGAGGAGCTATGTGAATTTGTCTCCAGAAACCTGGCGAAACTTGCCACATAGCTCGGAACTGGATTTTGAGGAAAGCTTGGAATCAGTACCGTACGACAAGAGAAGTGATATTTGATCATGATCGGGTCTTGGATTGATATTTCATTTCATATCACTACCATTTTTGTAGTAATTTTCATCTTTTTTAATTTTTACTTTATTTAGCATTTTTTCAAATTTTGTTTTTTCTCACTTGTTTGTTTCCTTTATTCCTTATGGTTACGTTTCATTGGAAGATTCTCTTAAAATCTCTAAACTCATAAACTAGAATCCAATTGTTTTTCATTTATGATTTTGTTGATGAGTATAGAAGATCCAAGAAAATATTGGAGATTCCTTACTGATTCAACACATCCATTTCTTGATACTTGATCAGTTCCTTTTTCACAGTGCAGGAACAAAATGACTACATGCTGCTTTCCGTGCAAGCTTTTTGATGTTGTTTTTAAAATTTTTTAGTCTTTACATCCATGTAGCTTCTTTCGAGCAAATGAAAATTTTGTACTTCTTGCCGATCCAAAGATATTAGTGTAGGTAATACTGATCAACTTCGCTTCATACAAAAAGTTGTCAAAATTTCTGTAAAATTGAAGAGTAAACCCATCAATTACTCATTGTAATTGTTAACCTGTTATTGCGTCAGATAATTCCTCACATGACTATGAAGTTTTCCTCTAAGGAAAGTAAGGCAATGAGCAAACGGGCCGCAAAACTTTTTAGACATCGACCTATTATGAAACCTGTCAAAAACAAAAAAATTGTTCATCAGCAGTTACGAACAACTTAAAGTAATACCATAAAAATCCATCTACAATCTTTCGTTTCCGGGCTGAAGACATCGAAATAAACGGTTAACGGTTAATTACCGGTTGTCACAGTCATAATAACTGTATAATGGGCTGGCTTTCTATAGTGGGTTAATTAGGTATTGATTGAAAAACAGAATGACAATTACCTTAAAAAAGCTGTAAAATTTGCATATATGGTACTACAATCTCACCGATTCATTTCTGCAATCTTTTATATTCCCTACTCAGGGCCGGTAAGAGGGGGTGGACAGGGGAGTACAAAGTAGCCGGGGCCTGTCATGTTTTGAGGGGCCCCGCTCTTATAAAACTTCTTTCTTTAGAGCGAGAAACACGCAAAGAAATGTTGGAGAAATTACGTCTTCGCTATATTCAGACCATTTTTTTTTTGAGACACACGAAAAAATTTTGGAGAAATCACGTCTGCGCGATGTCAAGAGCCTTTTTTTTGCAGAATTAAATTTTGATACCGGGTGGGGGCGAATCATATCTCTGCCTCGGGGCCCAGATTTTCTCTCGACCGCCCTGCCCCTAATACTGCAAGGGAAGCTAAGCTTTCACTCAAATGGTTACGCATATGCTGCACTTTACTGAAGCTGCAACGGACCTAGAGTTATGCTATTATTATTACATAACAATGGATGAAATGCTGAACCCTGAAATAGATCAAAGGCTTGTCCTGCACGTTTGTATGATTTCTGTGTGATACTCGCGTGGTTCCACTGGGGACTCAGTTTCTGGTATCGCATCGCAAAGATTAGACCGTTAGACGGTGAAAAAAAGTTCAAGAATACTGGTCTCGCCAAAATGTTGGCGGGCCGCATGTTCGTCACTTCTGTTCCAGGTAAACCAGTGATTTGTCAGAAAAAGTAAGATTATAATCGTCCGCAAACAACCTTACACGCAAACTACAGGAAGTAGGTAAATCGCTTATATAAATCAAAAATAACAGAGGGCCAAGAGTAGAGCCTTTTAGTATCCCACCATGAATAATTTTTTGCAGAGTTGATTTAGTTTGATGTGTCAACACATATCGATGTCTATTTGACAGATAGCTTTTTAATAAATTTAAAGGCAGACCTCTAATTCCATATCTATGTAATTTCCTTAGCAGAATTTCATGATTCACTGTATAGCACAGTAAATATGGGAAGCATACATGAAAGCACAGTAAGTATTAGGGTGATGACTAAAAAAGTTTTCTAGGAATTTCAAAATTCCTGATGTGGGATGGGATGAACTTTTTTATATATAAAACGAAAATGGGGTTGATTTTTAATTTTGTTAAAAAAAAGTTCCCCACCAAATGACTTTTTTGCATCTCATATTTCATTTTTTGGCCATCTTTTGTCAGCTGTAAGTTATTGCAGCAAAGTATGTACTGATAAGTTTATGAGGACGATGCTCCTAGCCATTTTACGGCTTTAAAAAAAATTGTTCTAAATGAACAATTAGGGCCGGAGATATGAGCAATTTGGTGTTCAAATATCAAACATCACCCTCTAGTGCAGGAATTGAATATTGACTGTTTTAGAGAGTACTAGAGCGATTTAGATAATTCTTAATGGCTGTTACCCATTTTCAGCAATGAGGAGGTTGTTTATGTACTCAGATAAGAGGTAATTTCTGCCACTAGATGGCAGCAGCATTATTTTTTAGTTTTTAATGAATATGCTTTCTACTGTACATGCGTGACTTTTCAAATGTTTTTATTTCGCCCGCATTAATAGAAACGTACATCATGATAGCGACTACCAAATCTATTGAAAGAAAATAGACAACTTTTGCGTTCAAAATTTCAGATACAAAAACTTGCCCAAATCAGAAACTAAAAACAATCTCAGTTTACTTTAAAAACACTAAAAACCTGCTATCAAGATAGCTTGCAGCACGATAGAAGTTTAAGTGTAGGGAATTTTTCATTAGTGCACTTTTTATGAAGCTTTTCCATTAATTTCATTGCTCTTTCAGCGATCCATTTTTTTCATCAAACTTACAAAAGATGTTACGAATTGGATGGTTCGATTCTCAGTTTTTCACCTGAATGGGGGGTACTATTTTTCATTCCATTAAAAGACGGCACTCCAATATCACATTGAAAATTGAATTCATAGTAGCAGATCCTTCATGCCATCAGAGCTTCTTAACGATGGCTGTCTTAGCAAGTGACCGTAAGAAAACGAAAGTTGGTTCTTCTTTATTATCGATTGTTGATTGTTGTACCTATTTTAACCCTGGCACACTGATGGGCTTTGTTGTTGGCTGGCTATGCAACTGCAAATCAAAGATGTGCAGGATACAAGAATTTCCATTGAACTACACCTTCATCATGATGACATTGGAGTTTTGTTTTGCAAGTTCTGAAGATTGTGTCCTCTTGCTGGATACTGTAAACAGAAATTTGGATAGAGTTTTGGGATGTTTTCACTGTTTTTAAAATACTGGGAGAATAATGTTGGGACTAAACGATCCTTTCTAGCTTTTCCGATTTTTCGAGGGACCCTTTTGACATCTTAACCCATAAGCTACCTGTATGATTCCCTTGATTTTTTCATTTTAAATGTTTTACCTTGAGAAGAATCAGTAGAGGCTGGAATTAGGGTTTGTAGTTCTTTTGAAAGTGAGGAATTTTTTTTAAAGGTATGGGAAGTTGCTATGCTGCACTGATAAGACCATAGCTGGGTCGAAGCGCGTATGCAGCTGCAAATGATTCGATTACCCTATGGGCCTGTACTGAATAGTAAGGCTACCGGTAACTTAGTTGTGGGTTAGACCTTAGAGGCTTTTTCATTGGAAGTTTTTGTTTCTGACTGGTCGCCTACTAATAGGAGGGAAACCTCTAGAAAAGAAATGAAGTTAAAAAGTTTAGGTTAGCAATGTAACAAAGAGTTTTTACAGTGTGGAATGACTTTAGCTTGGATTGGCTATGCAAAATAAGGCTAACGAGATTTTTCAGCTTTTGCTTTTCATCTTCCAACAACACTCGCTATTGACATAAAATTTGATTTTTTATGGTAGCCGAACACATTTGCATAAAACTCTTATTGCAGGCAGTGGATGGCATTTGTTGAACCTAGATTTCGGCAAACTTTTGGATCTCTCCGCAGATGTTTCAAATTTATGTAGACATCTCTAATCATAAAATACCGTGGCGATTTAAACGAATATATAAGCCAAAAGAAATCGGGTATTTTTAGATTAGTTTCTATTTGAGTAAGATACCCCTGACGAACCCAACTGGGTGAAACAGGCTGTGGGGTTTTTAATTTTTACTGATGTGCTGAAGCAAATATAATGCGCTCTAACTTTGTTATTTAGCACTTTTATGATCAGCTGTCCGCTTCGCAGTTATTAGATTAGTTTCATAAACTGCTAAAGAAAAGAAACGGTGCTGCTGCCATCTAGTGGCAGAAATTACCTCTTATCTGAGTACATAAACAACCTCCTCATTGCTGAAAATGGGTAACAGCCATTAAGAATTATCTAAATCGCTCTAGTACTCTCTGAAACAGTTAATAATCAATTCCTGCACTAGAGGGTGATGTTTGATATTTGAACACCAAATTGCTCATATCTCCGGCCCTAATTGTTCGTTCTGAACAATTTTTTTTAAAGCCGTAAAATGGCTAGGAGCATCATCCTCATAAACTTATCAGTACATACTTTGCTGCAATAACTTACAGCTGACAAAAGATGGCCAAAAAATGAAATATGAGAAGCAAAAAAGTCATTTGGTGGGGAACTTTTTTTTAAACAAAATTAAAAATCAAGAAGTGACTGATTACCTTCTTCGCAATTTATTGTCTATGCGACACAGCAGCGAAAATAAGAACTCTACACTGTGCTTGCATTTTCACTCTTCATCGGAGTTGCCGGAACGCATCCACCACTCCTTTGTGGTGGTTCTCGCTAAGTGCCTTTTTTAAAAGTTAGGTTACCGTGTAGTTTGCACAACTATAACTTGTCGGCTTTTTCTTCGCACTCTTATTTTGACTTTAATGTTTAATGTTAAGCATGGAAGCCGGGAATATCCTTTTTTCAGCTTTCGGATTGATTTTTCTTTCTCCATAATCATCAAACTCTGAAGAGCTTGGTCAATACTTGTAATGTTTTGTCGAGTTGCATGTTATCGACATATTCTAGCATTCCTAACCGCTTTTTGAAAGCAAGTTGCAAGCCTATACGCTGTATCGCGAACTAGTTTGCACTTACCCACGACGTGGAGCCTTGCAAGAAAAATATCTTGAATGAGTAAGCAAAAAGAGTTTGAAAGATAGCACTATAAACGCACTAATTTTTACCAAGTATTGTTGTAAGTAACTAATATTTTGTAAATACTAGCGTGTGAAAATATTCGGCTTTATTGGCAAATAATAATATTAAGTTGTGCTTAGGGCGTCTTGCGTGCTGATTATTGCAAGCAATTATTCCGGAATAATTTTGTTAAATATACCAATGAATTAACGTCGAAAGCAACCTACTAAACCTAATCTAAACGTAGTCAAAGAATCTCATTACCAGTTGGATTAGAAGGGTCGAACCCACGTTCGCATTGACTGATGGCATGTAGCCAGCTCAATTATAAACAGGTTGCAATATTTCTGAGTTATAAAGCATATCCTCCAATTTAAAGGTTTAATGAACAAAATACTAGTTGGTCTAAACAGAAAAGTAAATGTGAAATAAAAGCTGAAACTAAGTAAAATCTTATACAGACTGTACAATCAACTTTACTCTGCGTTGTAACAACACAACTGTAACTCTAATCTTGTCAACAAGTAGAGATCACGTGAGCGTGCACTAAAGGCAGTAAATAATAATAATCAACGCGCTTGCTTCGTGTAGCAGTGTTTGCAATAAATAATACTACATTCACCCCTACTACAGAATTTGGCAAAAGAAAAGAAAAATATTTTAGCGAATGTGATCTTGATCGTAAGTAAAACGATCAGGTGGGCGACTAACACGAGAGGAACGCCTAGGTTCCGAAGATATCGGTGTTACGTCATCAGCAACAGTTCGTTCATGTAATGTTCGTTCATGTACAAATGGGGTCTCGCTCCTTTTATCTCCAACTGGAGCTACATCGCGAAGAGACACGGTAACTTCACGGCCATTTGCCAATCTAACACGAGCATAAGAAAGCGTAGCATGGATGAGTTCAACTTGATCAACGAATGGCTCATATTTACTTAGGCGAACATGCCGTTTCAACAGTACAGGACCTGGCTTGTGTAACCATGTAGGCATTGAACTTCCAAGCATAGAACGACGATTAAATTTCAAAAAACGCTCATGGGGAGTTTCATTAGTGGCTGTACATAGCAGAGAACGAATAGAATGTAAAGCTTCAGGTAAAACAGTATGCCAGTTCGAAATAGGTAAATCAGAATTTTTCACAGCAAGTTTAACAGCACACCAAATAGTATGATTAAATTTTTCACATTGGCCATTTCCTTGCGGATTATAAACTGATGTTCTGCTTATGCCAATACCTTTACCAAGTAAAAATGATTTCAACTTATCAGACATAAATGCTGGACCTCTGTTTGAATGAATAAAAGCACAAAACCCGAACATAGAAAACAACTGCGATAAACAATTAATAACAGTGTCGGTATCTATACTAGAGCAAGGGAACGCAAAAGGGAACCTAGAAAACTCATCCGCCACTGTAAGCATGTAACGATATCGAGTGCAACCAGCAATAGGACCTTTGAAATCTAAGCTTAAGCGCTCCATCGGCTGAGTTGCCTTAATGAGATGAGTTTCGGGAGTTTTAATAAATCTAGGTTTCACCTCAGCGCATACATTACAGTTTGCAGTCATTTTGCGAATCTCATCAAGAGAGTAGGGCAAATTTTTAGCTCTAACATAGTGATACATTCTTGTTACCCCCGGATGGCACAAAACACAATGAATATGATGCAAATAATTCAAGGTAACACTTGCGCAATACACTCTAGATAAAGTATCAGGAGCCATATTAAATTTTCCAGCGCGATACACTATTTCATAGTCGAATTGCGAAAGCTCTATTCGCCATCTCAATATTTTAGCGTTTTTCAGTTTTCCGTGATTTTTATTATCGTACATAAATGCAATTGATCGTTGGTCTGTAATCAACTTGAAACGACGACCGGTCAGTAGATGGTTCCACTTGCGGATAGCTTCAACAATTGCAGCTGCTTCTTTCTCTACGCTGGAATAATTCAATTCGGTTTTATGCAAAGTTCTGGAGAAAAACGCAACCGGTCGATTATTTTGGTTAAGTGTGGCTGATAAGGCAAAATTCGAAGCATCGGTTTCAACCACAAATGGTGCTGTTTCGTCAATGACTCCGAGTGAGACTTCCGCTAGTTCAGCTTTTAACTCATCAAAAGCTTTCAAAGCGTGGTTAGATAAAGGAAAAGTACAATTTTTCAAAAGAGGTTTGACTTTGTCCGAATATTGCGAAATCCATTGAGCGTAGTAAGCAAATAATCCCACCACACGCTGCTGCTCTTTTGAATTCGTTGGAGGTGGAAGCTCTAAAAGAGTTTTTACTCTGTCGGGGTCTGGCTTTAGAGTGCCTTTTGAAATTTGATAGCCCAACAACTTTACACAGTCAGTGGAATAGACACATTTTGACTCATTGAATGTCAAGTTACAATCTTTGGCTACTTTAAGAAACTTCGACAAGTTCTCATCATGTTCTTTCTGGGTTTTTCCTCCAACAGTGATATTATCCAGGTAAGCTACTGTCCCTTTGCAGCCATTAGTTTTGATGATATCATCAATGATGCGTTGAAAGACAGGAACCGCATTTGATAATCCAAAAGAAATTCTTTTCCATTGCCATAGCGACCCATCTGCTTGAAAGGCAGTGTATAGTCTGTCGCTAGGTGGTAATTCAACTTGGTGGTACGCACTGGACATATCCAGTGTGGAGTATACAGAGTACTGAGCAACACTATTTACAACATCTTGCATTCGAGGTAAGGGATATGCGTTTAGCTGAGTGAATTTATTGATGGTTTGACTGTAGTCAATTACCATTCGTTTTCGGTGGTTTTCGGGAGTAACTACAAACGGTTGTGCGCACCATGGAGAACTACTTGCTTCAATGAGATCATTCTTTAACAATCTCTCAATTTCAGCGGATATGAACTTTTTGTCATGCATAGAATAACGACGTTCTTTGGTTGCAACAGGGACACAATTATTTTGTAAATGTTCAAATAGTTTCACAGGTGCAGAAGTTTTGATTGGTTGCAAAATTCCTAGCGTTAAAGTAGGCTCTGCACCACCGAAATGAATTTTAACACTTTGATGAAGTTGCATAAAATCCTGTCCTAAAATGACGTCGGTCAGCAAATCTTTTAGAACTGTTAGGGTCACTTCTTCGTATTTCTTGTCATTAAGTTCAATACATGTTTTACACATGCCCAAGCTAGGAGAAGCACAACCTTTTACAGCCAAGCCTATAAATTGCTTCGATTCCTGAAGTTGCAAATTCAATCGCTTGTGAAAGTTATCACTTATGTGCGATAAAGTAGATCCAGTATCAATAAGTGCCTTTGCAGAAACACCATTTACTTTTATGACAACATTTACCTTATCGTTACTATTTTGCAAGAAACAGCTGGAATAATTTCCATTTGGCGTTAGATGGAGCAACGTGGCGCAGGTGTCTTGTTGAGTTGAGCCATTTGACCGGCAAACCTTCGCGAAGTGGCCTTTTTTACCACAGCGGTAACACTCTATTTCGCGGGCAGGGCAAATTCTACGTGGATGTCTTTTATTTCCACAAAACGAGCATTTTTGACTTATCGCAGCGGATACAATATCTTCCTTCGCGCTGGTTTCTACTGCCTTTACAGGCAATGAAGCAACTGCTTGGGTATGCGAAGAATTTAAATCATACTGGATAGCGTTTCTGTGAGCGATTTCAAGGGATCGCGCTTTGTCGAAAGAATTTTGCATTGTCAAATTTCTCTCTTCCAGTAAACGCTGCCGTATTTCCGATGATGCAAGTCCACTTATAAAAGCATCACGAATTGCTTCTTGCTTATGCTCTTGCGCAGCGACTGCTTCAAAATTACAGTCTGCGCTCAACTGTTTCAATCTTTGTTGGTACTCGTCAACGGATTGACTAGTACTCTGGTTGCAAGTACGAAGTAAATATCGGGCAAAAATTTGATTAGGAGCAGGGGAAAAAATTCTTTCTAGCTGAGCAATGGCATCATTGTAGTTCTCAGCATCAGCTATTAACTCATAGACTGAAGCTTTAACATGATTTATAAGAAGATTCAACTTGTCTTCATTTGAAATGTTTTCATACTTTTCAATGTAGCAGCTAAACGACTTGTACCAATGCCTCCATAACTTTCTGGCTTCACTATTTTGAGGATCGGCGGCAAAGACATGTGGCCGCAAATCTTTAATATTTAGAGGCATAACCGAGGTTAATTTTGTTCATTAAAATGCAGTATTTCTGAGTTATAAAGCATATCCTCCAATTTAAAGGTTTAATGAACAAAATACTAGTTAGTCTAAACAGAAAAGTAAATGTGAAATAAAAGCTGAAACTAAGTAAAATCTTATTGTACGTATAAGTAATTATTATACTAAGTAAAAACTAAGTAAAATCTTATTGTTATTGTAAGTATATTGTACAATCAACTTTACTCTGCGTTGTAACAACACAACTGTAACTCTAATCTTGTCAACAAGTAGAGATCACGTGAGCGTGCACTAAAGGCAGTAAATAATAATAATCAACGCGCTTGCTTCGTGTAGCAGTGTTTGCAATAAATAATACTACACAGGTTAAACTAAAATCGTCCTTATACTCACGATTTTAGCGGAAGCGTGTAACAAGTGACGGGGCCCATGTCCTCGGCAACACACCTCCAAAAAAATGTCGCTGCGGTGCCTAGTCTTTGGCGACACTAACCGCAGGACCGGATTAAGGCGGGGGCTGATGAGGCTGCAGCCCCAGGCCCCGCGATTACAAGGTTCAGTAGGTTTAAAAACAACTAAGTAATTTTTCATGAATCAGCTATTTTATTTTAAGGTTGAATACGAATTACCAACCTTTATTAAGTAGGCCTAATCTATCCAGCTTACAGTAGGTTAAAACTAAGAGAGTGATTCAAGGTTGTGCCAATGCCAAAAATTTCAAGGAATTTACTCTTGAATTAAAACCACAAGATCTGCGGCAATTACAACAAAATCAAAAAAGATTGATTGCCAATATGAGTTTAAGAGATCCGCTCCTACTTCGAGTTGCCAGATTCGAACCACTGCGCAGAGACATCAGCCCAATGGCTGAGGCATTCGTAGGAGCAGGAAGCAGGGTCCAGAAGCTACCGAAAGCTTTAAAATTATTCCAGCCCCTCTTAACAAATCGCATCTCCCTATGTTTTGACTTGAGTCAAAATTGCAGAAAGCAAAAAAATGCCTATCAATAACCTAGCATCGGTTACAGCGTGTCATGTAACGTTTCATCCTGCAACTTAACAACTCAGATGGCCAAGTGGTAAAAGCGTCCGCCTTGGAAGCTGTACACTCGGGTTTGATTCCGAGTCGGGTCAACCAATGACTTTAAAATTGGTATTCACAGCTTCCCTGCTTAACGTTCAGCATTAAAGATACAGTGTAGAGAACAAGCCGGCAAGCTTACTTGTTGTGCTGCTGGGAAAAGCATTTAGCAGGATTCCCCCATCGTGGTGTGGTAGACAGATGGCCGGCAACTCCTAAGCGAGCTCGTTATAGCGCTTTAATCGCTTTCTTGCGATAGGAGGATAAATATGCAACTAATACAATGCGATACAAACCAAAAGAAATCAATCCAAATCTTCATTACGCTGAAGCGTGATACATGTGGCGGGGGTCCATCTCCGTGGCATAGCGCCTGCTGGGCAACACAGCTCCGAAGAAACTGCGCCGTTTTGCGGGTCATTGAGATTTATGATTATTTTGTAATACCGTTAATTCATTGACAGCAGCGTAAATTACTATAGATAGTTTCACACGAAGTGCTTTAATGCCGTACGATTTTTCGTACAGGTACGCAAAAAGACGTTAGGATACGAAATAGAGGCTATGAATGGGTTAAGGTAAACTTTGCATCGCTAGGGGGTAACTAATCGTAGAATCATTTACAAAACAACAAACAGAAAGCATATTCTTAGGAATTGGGGCTCTGTGGCATGATTTCTTCTAAAGCTTTGTACGTGCAAAATAAAGCGTTCTGCCTAAATTCAGGAAATAACGTTTTTAATTACTACAAAATTATTAATAGGCCTAACAAAATTTTGCTCAAAAACCGTTTCATTTTACTTCTCCAGATGGAATTATACAACCCACTGTCTCACTATACAAGGTCAACGACGATTTGTTGACACCTCATAGCTCCGGATGGCAGATGCTTTCCCGTAGCCCGGAGCGTTACTCTGTCTACGCTATTTAATCTGGCTGACAGAAACCGAATCTGCCTAAACGGCGAGACACCTAATGATGTTCAAGCTGGGCAGTGGCAAACGTCCTTTTCAGGACGGGGCGATGCGCATCTTCGGCGCACCGTCAACAAGTTCCAAAGGTCCAGCATTCTCCTACTGAACATCGAAGGCCTCACTGCAAGCAAGATGAGCGTGTTGCATCATCTTGCGTTACAGTGTGAGGCACTCGTCATCCTCTTACAGGAAACCCATTGCACCTCGGTAGAAAGGCTAGATCTTCCGAGCTACCATCTAGCTGGGTTTTCCTTGAGCAGGAAGCATGGTCTTGCTACGTTTGTCCATGAGCGTCTGAAGTGGATCCTAATCGTCCAGTCCCCACCAACATCGGAGATCGAGTGGGTGTGCGTGGATGTTGATAACTATAAAATAGTCAACGTCTACAAACCCCCTCCAACACGGATGCAAGCATCTGATCTTCCAGCATTCCCCCATCCCTGCCTCTATGCTGGCGACTTCAACTGCCACCATGTTGACTGGGGCTATAATAATAACAATCCAGATGGTGAATGCCTGGCTGGCTGGGCCAGTGCCAACAACTTCACCCTGCTATATAGTCCCAAGGAGGCCGCCAGTTTCCACTCTGGCCGCTGGAAAACAGACACCAACCCAGATCTTGCATTTGCCAGTGTCGATTTGGACAGTCGCTTACGTGACAGATGTATTTTAGGAAAGTTGCCAAGATCACAACACCGACCCTCGCTTATAAGTCCACCCAAACTTGCTCATCCAAAACCGAGCAAGCCTGTAAAGCGATGGAACTTCCGCAAGGCCAACTGGGACCACTATTCTAACCTAACCAACAAACTGGCCAAGAGTATACCGCCACCTGAATCTCAAAACATCGATCAGGTTTACCAGTGCTTTTGCAAGGTAATAAGCACTGCGGCGAAGAAATGCATCCCTTGTGATCGACGATCAAACCACATACCTTGCTGGGATGCGGAGTGTGAAGACATCTATCAGCATTTCCTGCAGTCACCTGGGGGCCCTGATTCGGATAGGGATGCCACAGCCCTACTCACAAGGCTCGACGGGAAGCGGAGAAATCGCTGGTCAGAGACGGTCTGCAACATTGACTTTTCGCACTCCAGCCGGCTGGCATGGAATACTATAAACAACTTGACTGGTAGGTCACGACAATCCCCTCGTCAATGTCCCGTTTCAGCTGATGCTATTGCTTCTCAGCTGGTTAAAAACGGGAAATACGAAGGTGTGAATCGACGCTCATCTCGGCTCGTTTTACAGGAAGTGTCTGACCTTTGGAGGGCTGATTCATTACATCCTGCGAATGTCTCCGGGAGTTTCTCCCACCGGGAGTTCGCTGCTGGCCTACAACATTTAAAACCAGGCAAAGCTCCTGGACCTGATTCCATTTGCCCGGAGCTGATAATCCATGCTGGAGCCGGCTTAAAATCTTGGCTACGTGGCTTCCTATCTTCCTGCCTGCACCACCTCAAAATTCCTAAGATCTGGAGAAGAGCGCTAGTAGTAGCGGTCCCAAAGCCTTCGAAACCTGTAGAGGACCCAAGGAGCTATCGTCCGATCTTCTTGCTCTGTGTTCCCTACAAGATTCTCGAGCGACTTATCTACGCCCGCGTCGAACCTCTTATTGACCCTCTGCTCCCACGGGAGCAGGAGGGTTTTCGACGCGGAAGATCCACTGTGGATCAAGTTACTTTGCTCACGCAAAGCATTGAGAATGCATTCGAAGCGAAAAAAAAAAAGGCCGGTGCAGTCTTTATCGACCTGACAGCTGCCTATGACACTGTCTGGCACCGTGGCCTTACCTGCAAGCTGTTGCGGCTTCTGCCAGACAAGCACATGGTTCGTATGATTATGGAGCTGATCCGCAACAGAAGCTTCACCCTTACAACTGGCGACAGCAAGCCTAGCAGGTTACGACGCCTGAGAAATGGCGTCCCCAGGGTCGGTCCTGGCCCCCCTCCTTTTCAACATCTATACATATGATATCCCCTCCATAACCTCCAAGAAGTTCGCCTATGCCGACGACCTGGCGATACTTCATACATCTGGAGAATGGAAGGAGTTGGAAAGGACTCTAAGCCAGGATATGACTACACTCTCGGAATATCTCCAGACCTGGCTACTGAAGCTTAGCCACACTAAAACGGTGACGGCGGCCTTTCACCTCCACAATCGAGAGGCTAAGCGTGAGCTTAAGGTCTGTAACATCGGTAAGACCTTACCTTTCAGCCCAGTTCCCACTTATCTTGGGGTCAAACTGGACAGATCGCTCACATATCGTCCTCATCTGGAAGCATTGCGCAAGAAGTTATGTGCTCGCGTCTCACTGTTGAGGCGACTTGTTGGAACAGGTTGGGGTGCTAGCGCCAAAGCATTACGCACAGCTGCCCTGTCTCTGGTCTACTCGACTACCGAGTACTGCGCACTAGTCTAGTGCCGCAGCGTGCACATACGGCTTATCGACAGTGTATTAAATGACGCCTTGCGCATTGTCACTGGGTGCCCGCGTCCCACTCCATCGGTCTACCTTCCGGTTCTTTCAAGCATCCAGCCAGCTGAGCTTCGCCGCCAAGGAGCGACACTCTCCCTAGCCAACCGCAGCTCCCTGGACCCTGACCACATTTTACATGGCCAGTTTCATGAGTCACAGGACGTATGTAGGGAGAGATTGAAATCTAGACACTCATTTGTACCTGCTGCTCGGAAATTACTAGACAGTCTTTCTGAGATGGACGTCCGTGCAGCCCAGTGGACGAACACGAAATGGGACATGGAGTACTCTGCCAACGCATTGTCACTCCACGCTTTCATTCCCAAGGCTAGCTCCAGACCCTTGGGTATGGGTCTGCCCAGGGCAGCCTGGGTCAAGCTTAACCGTCTGCGTTCTGGTGTCTGACGTTTCTGTTCGTTCATGTACAAATGGGGTCTCGCTCCTCTAGCGAATTGTGAGTGTGGTGCCAGTGAACAAACCGCAGATCACATCATCTCACAGTGTACCATACATCGGGCACTCCGAGGTATGTTTGGTCTAATGGTTTTGGATGACGAAACAAGATGCTGGCTGAAGTCCCTTACAGTCAGCATCTGACCCAAGCAGTTTGGTGGCCAGGGGGTAAAAGAATAAACCTTCGGCCTTGGTCCTTCCATCTGTCTTGGAAGAGATGCCCCGCCAAACGAAGACGACGACGAGCAATGACGACACGGCGTTGTATAGGAAACGAATCATTTCATAGTGTTCGAGTCCAAGTCCAGTGTTACTTATTCGTTACGAATTCGACTCCGAGTCAAGTAATTTTGAAAATATGCCTTGATCAGTGGCGCCGCCAGGAAAAAACATTTAGGGGGCAAAATGACGTCATAACTTGTGATTTTTGCAGAACTACACGAAAACATGAATAAGACGATAGACGCATTATCTTTCCGTAGGTGCAATTTAATCGGCATTCTTAAAGTAGGCAATTGCACTTCTTACTGTGATTTTTTTATTCCTAAATTTTCATCAAACCAATGTTCTAACTTTTGCAACTTTGTGACAAAAGTGAACAAAATCGCAAAAACTCCTAGATTTACTAATACCTTAAGTATACAAAGCTATTAGAGCCCTGTTATGATGTCACACTTAAATTTTCTCCAATTTTAACAGAAACTTTAGGGCAAGTAACAACGATCAAACATCAAAATATCAAATTAGAATTACAGTAGCTAGCTTACCCTAAGATCAGTAAAAATTTTTAAAAAAGGGGGGAGCATAATTTTCACATTTTTTTCAGGCGTCTTTTGTTTTCGGCACAACAAATTTGAAGCTGATTGAGAAACAAGAAAAGCTTTAGGGGGGTCCGGAGGCATGCTCCCCCGGAAAAATTTCGAAAATTTGCATGCTGCGAATGGCTGTGTTAGTGCTTTTCGAATAAATTTCAGGCAAATTTTATTCAAATTTTTGACCCTAACTCTGAGTGTTTCGCAAAATTATTAATATTATCCTAAGCGAGCTCGTACTTTCCTAAGCGAGCTCATACAGCGCATTGATCGCTTTCTCGTGATAGGAGAATAAACAATATATGCTACTAAATACAATTACATTCGATACGACTCCTGGAAAAAATACACGGTGTCCATAAAGTCTTGTTGCAATTTAAAGAAATCTCTCTTTGTTTTGAATGTCACAGCAAAGTCCGCGGACTGTTCTCTTTTTTTTTTGAAAAATGCAGCGAAACATTTTTGCAATTTGACTCACAAAAAACATCGTCTAACACATTGAAAATTTACCGCAAGATTTATTGAAAAAATTATTGGCAATAATTATTCAATTACCGATATCGCTTAAAAATTGAGATTTATCGATTATTGGTATCGCTTAGGGTTTTTAGAAATTATCGATTATCGTTATCGCTTTGCTACAGAAAGGCTTATCGTGCCCATCATGAATAGTGGTTATGAGTCTGCAATCTCCATGCTTCAACGGTTAAACATTTTGTTGCACCTTCCTTTTTCTATACCATCTTTTCATCCTTTGTTTACGTCTGAGTGTGTTTTGCGTAGAAATAAACAACAACAAAAATATTGCTGAAGCGCAGTAAATTACATTCTGGTTTGCATTGCCTATCAATCTATGTATAGTAGATATCTATTGTATTATGCTTCCTTCACGCCATGGTACAGTGTGTTTAGTTCTTCTGACACTGCTTCGTAACTTCGCACTATTAATTTGTGTAGTGTACAGAGGCGATTCTAAAGGGGGGCCAGAAGGGGCCAAGCCCCCCCTCAGATTTTTGCCTGGCCCCCAGGTTGCCCCCTCCCCCCCCCCCCCAGTTTTAACAAGCTCATGTAGCTTATGACAGAGTATGAAGATCGGTTGCCCAACCTCAGACCACAGTTAGACATTCGTTGTCTTTGCTTCTTAGTTTGCTAGACTATGTGAAACTTGCATAATTTGCTTCGGTCTTTGTGTTCACTTTTCAATAAAATAGTGCTTTTATTGCATCACACAGTTGGGTCTAAATCATAAAATCGCTATCACAAGCGGTTAAGCCATAAAGCAGCCAGTGCAGATTGAAGAAGCAGATACAGTAGTAATGGGTGAAGAGGAGTAAGGAACTAAATGGATCAAAATCTTACTACGTATCGTGTCTTTGGTAGTGACTAATCGAAATAAAAGTGACATTTCAAAATTTTTGTAGCCTAGTTGGTCATGTACCGGTATTTTTTATATTTTTTGTTGAAGCCGAATCAGCAAGCATTAAAAAGGAAAGACCACGATGTGCATTGTGGCAGCATTGGCAAGCGTAATAATGGTATTATTAGTAGCAACAACAGCCACTGCTTAGTAAACTTGGCTTTAATGCGTCATTCGTTGATGGTTGTGGAGTTTGGAGCGGGAGACCTTGGTTGAGTGTGGACTGGTTCTAATTCTATAGGCAACACAGTGCTGCCTTCTTTTATCATTGCTTTTGAAATTACAAAATCATTAAGATGTAAAGAAGTCGACCTTCTTTGCCTGAGCATTATTCAGCCTGCGGTTGTTGGGCGACTGACATAAAGAGCAAAAATTGCTATATGTTTGTCATGAAGCCTGATGGCCGAGTGAGCCATGACGCGCCTGAAATCTTAACCAGTGCCAATGCTAGCCCATCGTAGCCCCTCACCCTCCTTCTGGAACTCAACGCGAGGTCCCACAGGCAAAAGTTTTTGTACCCAAAAGAATACTTTTCATCTCCACGCAGAATCGAAGACCAAAAAAAGAACTTCAGGTAACGAAAGTGGGACCTCAGAAACACGTGCCCCCGGTCGGAAGGCACGGGGGACGGTTGCACCGGCCCTGGTTTCAACACTGCCACCAGCGAGTGGGGTTCAATCTTTTTACGGAGAACATATTTTCACTGGCTATCCCACAAATATCGAAGTCGAACGTATATAGCAGGAAAACTGTTAATACTAATTTTTAGGCTAGGCGATCAGTTTGACTCGTCTCGGAGTCAGACCTTGAGTCTACCGCTCCGGAAACAGACGCTATGATCATTATGCCATCTGTTGTAGTGAATGTCAATAATTAATGTAGGCTATATAGCTGGGGTGGGCAAGTTTTTTACACGAAGGGCCAGATTTGGAAAAACTGTTGAAGCCGCGGGCCGCACGCTGATTGGAAATCAAGACCTTTTTATTTTATTTTTTTCGGAGATCACAGTCCACGTACGAATATGATCTCAAAAAAAAAAAAAAGGATTTCACCTCGTGTTTCGGGCCAGAATGAAAGAACCGGCGGGCCGGATCAGGCCCGCGGGCCGTAGTTTGCTCATGTCTGCTATATAGTGTGTCATATTGCAATATGCTTACTTTTCAAGTTTGGTTCCAAATCTCTTTGAACTTACTTTTTTCCTATAACTAAAAAAAACAATGTCCTTCCTGGCCTACTGGACGGGAAGTCATGACGTACCACAAAAATTAAATTCTTTGTACGATACGTACCACAAAGGTTAATACGCACTAAGGTTATCCGAAGGGATGAGTGATTCTGGCAAGATCATTCGTTCTGGAAGATGAATGCATCTTATCTAAGGGCGGCTGATGAGGGGTAATTGCCCGAAACAGCGCTGTCCCGCTCTACTCTTCGTTTGACTGGAGTGCTTTGCACTGTTGGTGATGGAGAGCTGATGTAGCCTCCGACCCAAAAAGAAGAAGTTGTCATGACTTCCCGTCCAATAGACCAGGAAGGACATTGCTTTTTTGGTTATTGATCTTCACCCTGGCCGCGTAAAGGATTTGACTAGCGTGGTGAGGTAAACACACGAGTGGATACGTACCACAAAGGTTAATTTTTTTAAGATATATTTATCCGAAGGGATGAGTGATCCTGGCAAGGTCATTTGTTCTGGAAGATAATTGTACCTCACCTGAGGGCGGCTAATGAAGGCTAATAGCCCGAAACAGCGCTGTACCGTTCAACGGTTACTCTTTTCCTTTCAAACACAGTTTTTAGTAGCCCCACCTCAATCAATCTTGGCCCCAAAATGCCCCCCCCCCCCACTTTTTGGATGCTAGAATCGCCACTGGTAATGTATTGCATTTCCCATTCTGGGGACTCAGTTTGTGTTTTGTTTTTTTCTTATAGCTGTTGTTGAATTTTCATTTTAAGTCGCGGACACATCCCGATTCTGTCGGACTACTGATTTATCAGTATATGCATAAATATAAATAAATAATGAATGCTTGCTAAAACCTTAGAGATTTCTGATTCTGAAAAGCCCTCACTTGCCCGCTGCTACTTCAAATTTCTCAAAACGTTACACTACCTTCGTGAAATTACAGTACGTCAAGCTAGGTAAGATTTCACAAAGTATTGAGATATCGTAGGCGGCTTTTATGATGCAACAGCTGGTCGTCGTCGTTTGGCGGGGCATCTCTTCCAAGACAGATGGAAGGACCAAGGCCGAGGGTTTATCCTTTTACCACCCTGGCCAACAAACTGCTTGGGTCAGATGCTGACTGTAAGGGACTTCAGCCAGCATCTTGTTTCGTCATCCAAAACCATTAGACCAAACATACCTCGGGGTGCTCGATGTATGGTACACTGTGAGATGATGTGATCTGCGGTTTGTTCACTGGCACCACACTCACAATTCGCTAGAGGAGCGAGACCCCATTTGTACATGGACGAACAGAAACGTCCAACACCAGAACGCAGACGGTTGAGCTTGACCCAGACTGCCCTGGGCAGACCCATACCCTTGGGTCTGGAGCTAGCCTTGGGAATGAAAGCGTGGAGTGACAATGCGTTGGCAGAGTACTCCATGTCCCATTTCGTGTTCGTCCACTGGGCTGCACGGACGTCCATCTCAGAAAGACTGTCTAGTAATTTCCGAGCAGCAGGTACAAATGAGTGTCTAGATTTCAATCTCTCCCTACATACGTCCTGTGACTCATGAAACTGGCCATGTAAAATGTGGTCAGGGTCCAGGGAGCTGCGGTTGGCTAGGGAGAGTGTCGCTCCTTGGCGGCGAAGCTCAGCTGGCTGGATGCTTGAAAGAACCGGAAGGTAGACCGATGGAGTGGGACGCGGGCACCCAGTGACAATGCGCAAGGCGTCATTTAATACACTGTCGATAAGCCGTATGTGCACGCTGCGGCACCAGACTGGTGCGCAGTACTCGGTAGTCGAGTAGACCAGAGACAGGGCAGCTGTGCGTAATGCTTTGGCGCTAGCACCCCAACCTGTTCCGGCAAGTCGCCTCAACAGTGAGACGCGAGCACATAACTTCTTGCGCAATGCTTCCAGATGAGGACGATATGTGAGCGATCTGTCCAGTTTGACCCCAAGATAAGTGGGAACTGGGCTGAAAGGTAAGGTCTTACCGATGTTACAGACCTTAAGCTCACGCTTAGCCTCTCGATTGTGGAGGTGAAAGGCCGCCGTCACCGTTTTAGTGTGGCTAAGCTTCAGTAGCCAGGTCTGGAGATATTCCGAGAGTGTAGTCATGTCCTGGCTTAGAGTCCTTTCCAACTCCTTCCATTCTCCAGATGTATGAAGTATCGCCAGGTCGTCGGCATAGGCGAACTTCTTGGAGGTTATGGAGGGGATATCATATGTATAGATGTTGAAAAGGAGGGGGGCCAGGACCGACCCTGGGGACGCCATTTCTCAGGCGTCGTAACCTGCTAGGCTTGCTGTCGCCAGTTGTAAGGGTGAAGCTTCTGTTGCGGATCAGCTCCATAATCATACGAAACATGTGCTTGTCCGGCAGAAGCCACAACAGCTTGCAGGTGAGGCCACGGTGCCAGACAGTGTCATAGGCAGCTGTCAGGTCGATAAAGACTGCACCGGCCTTCTTTTTCGCTTCGAATGCATTCTCAATGCTTTGCGTGAGCAAAGTGACTTGATCCACGGTGGATCTTCCGCGTCAAAAACCCGCCTGTTCCCGTGGAAGCAGAGGGTCAATAAGAGGTTCGACGCGTGCGTAGATAAGTCGCTCGAGAATCTTGTAGGGAACACAGAGCAAGAAGATCGGACGATAGCTCCTTGGGTCCTCTACAGGTTTCGAAGGCTTTGGGACCGCTACTACTAGCGCTCTTCTCCAGATCTTAGGAATTTTGAGGTGGTGCAGGCAGGAAGATAGGAAGCCACGTAGCCAAGATTTTAAGCCGGCTCCAGCATGGATTATCAGCTCCGGGCAAATGGAATCAGGTCCAGGAGCTTTGCCTGGTTTTAAATGTTGTAGGCCAGCAGCGAACTCCCGGTGGGAGAAACTCCCGGAGACATTCGCAGGATGTAATGAATCAGCCCTCCAAAGGTCAGACACTTCCTGTAAAACGAGCCGAGATGAGCGTCGATTCACACCTTCGTATTTCCCGTTTTTAACCAGCTGAGAAGCAATAGCATCAGCTGAAATGGGACATTGACGAGGGGATTGTCGTGACCTACCAGTCAAGTTGTTTATAGTATTCCATGCCAGCCGGCTGGAGTGCGAAAAGTCAATGTTGCAGACCGTCTCTGACCAGCGATTTCTCCGCTTCCCGTCGAGCCTTGTGAGTAGGGCTGTGGCATCCCTATCCGAATCAGGGCCCCCAGGTGACTGCAGGAAATGCTGATAGATGTCTTCACACTCCGCATCCCAGCAAGGTATGTGGTTTGATCGTCGACCACGAGGGATGCATTTCTTCGCCGCAGTGCTTATTACCTTGCAAAAGCACTGGTAAACCTGATCGATGTTTTGAGATTCAGGTGGCGGTATACTCTTGGCCAGTTTGTTGGTTAGGTTAGAATAGTGGTCCCAGTTGGCCTTGCGGAAGTTCCATCGCTTTACAGGCTTGCTCGGTTTTGGATGAGCAAGTTTGGGTGGACTTATAAGCGAGGGTCGGTGTTGTGACCTTGGGAACTTTCCTAAGATACGTCTGTCAGGTAAGCGACTGTCCAAATCGACACTGGCAAATGCAAGATCTGGGTTGGTGTCTGTTTTCCAGCGGCCAGAGTGGAAACTGGCGGCCTCCTTGGGACTATATAGCAGGGTGAAGTTGTTGGCACTGGCCCAGCCAGCCAGGCATTCACCATCTGGATTGTTATTATTATAGCCCCAGTCAACATGGTGGCAGTTGAAGTCGCCAGCATAGAGGCAGGGATGGGGGAATGCTGGAAGATCAGATGCTTGCATCCGTGTTGGAGGGGGTTTGTAGACGTTGACTATTTTATAGTTATCAACATCCACGCACACCCACTCGATCTCCGATGTTGGTGGGGACTGGACGATTAGGATCCACTTCAGACGCTCATGGACAAACGTAGCAAGACCATGCTTCCTGCTCAAGGAAAACCCAGCTAGATGGTAGCTCGGAAGATCTAGCCTTTCTACCGAGGTGCAATGGGTTTCCTGTAAGAGGATGACGAGTGCCTCACACTGTAACGCAAGATGATGCAACACGCTCATCTTGCTTGCAGTGAGGCCTTCGATGTTCAGTTGGAGAATGCTGGACCTTTGGAACTTGTTGACGGTGCGCCGAAGATGCGCATCGCCCCGTCCTGAAAAGGACGTTTGCCACTGCCCAGCTTGAACATCGTTAGGTGTCTCGCCGTTTAGGCAGATTCGGTTTCTGTCAGCCAGATTAAATAGCGTAGACAGAGTAACGCTCCGGGCTACGGGAAAGCATCTGCCATCCGGAGCTGGATATTAATATGAATCAACAGCTGGTCATTAATATGAATTGTAATCACTGTCTTTTACAGTACGCAGTGGTTGCTTCTGTTACATGCGTTTGCAAATTGCGAAATTAGGAATGCCGAAGAATATTATAGAACACGAGATGGAGCTAAACATTTCGTTACAAAAATTACATTGCGGAAAGCATCTGACGTGCACATGGAGTTGGCCGAGTGGTTGGTGCATTGCGCTCCGAAGTTGGCTTCGCGGGTTCGATGCTCATCTAGGTCATCTCCATGATGCATGTACTTCACTACCACAAAAATCCTAAGCTGCGATTAAGTGGCTTGAAATAACAAAAAAAAAAAAGAAGAAAGCATCGGACGTGATTTTTTCAAAAGTGATCAACAACAGATTAATTCCTTTTCTGCCGAAATTAATCCACTATGACCAACGTGGATTTATAAAAGGTCGAAGTATTGGTGATAATATTCGCTTAATTTTTGACATCATTGACTATGCAAATAGAAAAAATGTACCGGGAGCAGTATTATCAATCGATCTAAATAAAGCTTTCGATTCTCTACATTGGCCTTTTATTTTTGCGGCATTAAAATGTTATGGTTTTGGACAGAGTATAATTGAATGGATCAGAATGTTGTACAAGAAACCCCAGTGCTGTATAATAAATAACGATTTTCTCTCTGTTTTTTTTTAATGTAAAAAAAGGTGTACGATAAGGAGATCCTTTATCTCCCACAATTTTTGTTTTATGCATTGAGTGTTTGGCATTGATGCTACGTCAGAGTTAATTGTACAAAGATTTTGTTATAGAAAAACATTGTTTTAAAATTTTTTTATTTGCAGATGATACTGTAATTTATTTAAATGGAAATCAGTAGCAATTCAAGTACGTATTTGACATACTAGAAACTTTTGATAGCAAATCTGGCTGTAAAGTCAATCTAAACAAATCCAGTGCATTTTACATTGACTCTAGTGGAGGATGTAAAATCACACCTTTTTTTAAGGATGGATTAACATGGCCTGCAAGTGTAATTAAATATTTAGGCGTTTACATACCTACAAACAATTTTGACGAAAATGTGCTCTATAAAGAATTTTTTCTACAATGATTCATGAAGTGATAACAATTCTAAGTATATGGTCATCGAGAGGTTTAACATTATTAGGAAAAATTACAATACTCAAAGAGTTAATTATATCAAAACTTGTGCACAAGGCGTTTAATCTACCTTCATGTTCACTCGATTCATTTATAAAAGATTTAATCAGGTAATGTTTCGATTATATGGGGTTCAAAATGGGAATTAATTGGAAGATCGAAATTATGTTATGAAGTAGAACAAGGGGGGGCCAAAATAATAGACATTAAGCAATACATTTTAGCTTTAAAATTTAAATGGGTAAATCGTTTGATTGATGAAAGTTACACTGCTAATTGGAAGTTGGTTGAAAATCTAAGTGTCGGGGAAGATTACTTTTTCGCTATTTTACGCTCTAATCTTAGAGCTAATAATATTATAATTAAGAACTTGGCTTTAACACGTTTTACACGAAAAACTATAAACGTATTAAAACTATTTGTTGATGATGTTCAAAATCCACTTGCTAATAGATTTTTGTGGTTTAATGAATTAGTCAGATATCAGAACAAACCATTGCTAATCGAAGAATTTTTAAATGCTGGAATATTTGATTAAGACCAGTTGTCAAATTCAGAGAATGAAATGTATTCATATGATGAAACCGCCGCAAAATTTGAACTAAATCCAAATAACTTCAGTTTCATCAAATATATTATGTTATGATTTTTAACAGCTCAGATGGCCGAGTGGTATAGAGCGTTTGTCTCTTGAGCTGTAGACTCGGGTTTGATTCCGAGTCGGGTCAAACCAATGGCTTTAAAATTGGTATTCACAGCTTCCCTGCTTGACGCTCAGCATTGAAGGGACAGTATGGAGAACAAGCCGGCGAGTTTACTTGTTGTGCCGTTTGGAAAAGCACTAAGCGGGATTCCCCCATCTTGGTGTGGTAGACAGATGGCTGGCAACTCCTAAGCGAGCTAGCTCGTATAGCGCATTGATCGCTTTCTCGTGATAGGAGGATAAATATGCAACTAACTAACTAACTATATTAAACTCGTCGCAGCTATACCGCTATCATGGCTGAAAAAAAATTCTGATCGCAACCAAAACCTGTTGCACAATTTCTCGTCTTTCAAAGAAAAACTTAAAAATCAAATTAGCATCCTTGGTAAATCAAGTAAAACAGCATACAATTTTCTAAAAAATAGATCAACGACACAACCAGCTGCAATTAAGCAACAACTAAAATGGTGTCATGATTTACAACTTGACAATGAGGACATTAACCGGTCACAAATTTATGAAAATAACTATTATTCAACGAACGAAACTAAATTAAGGTTATGGTTGTGTATGGGCCCACAAAACTGAGAAACAGTTTTTTTTTCTGGGCTTTTCAGCCAAATTTGGGCTTTCGTTGACTTGGCCCATAAAACAGCATTTTGAGATGTGCTTTTGCTGAATTTTTTTTGGGCTCTCGGTGAATTTTTTTTTTGAAATGGGCTTTTGGTGAATTAATACTTACTAATGCACTTTCGCTGAATTTCGGATTTTAACCATGAGTTTTCGCAGACTTTGGTTTGATTCTTAGTCTGGCGCTGACTGAACTTAAAATGTGTTTTTACTGACTATGAGTGTGCTTTCGGTAACTGGAGGTAAAACTTAAATGATGTGTTGAAATATCTAAATCAAAATTTATAAAAACATGTTTAACTATGTATATTATATTTTAAAATAAGCCCTTTCCAAAAATATATTCCGTTTCTTTTCCAAGTTTAATAGTTTTAATGTATAAGACTTCAAATGTTAGTGCTAGTGCATAAATTTTAAATTATTATTATTACTCTTAGTCGTATATTAACTCTCCTTTGCAAGAAAGCGATGAAAGCTCTATACGAGCTCGCTTAGGAATTGCCAGCCACCTGTCCACCACCTAAAGATGGAGGAATCCTGCTAAAGTGTCCTTTCTAACCGCACAACAAGAAACATCGGCGTTTGTTAACCTTGCTACCGGGTAAAACTTGATAAATCCCCGATGCAGGGCCGACGCCATGGAGGCCTGCCCCTCAATTGACATGCTTGCCCCCCCCCCAAATAACAAGCTTACTCTTTTGAAGACAGCGGCTTTTGTGCTTAATTTCAACTTTTGGCCCCCCCTGATAAACGCTTGGCCCCCCTTAGTCGACTGCTCTGGCGCCGGTTCTGCCCCGATGTTCGAAACTGTGGCGAAGTCACCATGTGGCAAAGTTAGGGGCAACGCGTTCTGCAAGCTTAGGCTAATTGGGATCAACAATTCACAAATTGATGGTTCAATGATATTTCTATTAAATAATTCATTAGATTTCCAGTACAAACACAAGAATAAAGTTATACTGTACATTGTTGAAATGACACAAAAGCAGCATCATAGGTGTCAATTTTAAAAAGAAACAGAAAGAAAAAAAAAAACAGCAGTATAGGTGTCAAAATTAAGGTGGAACACTGTAAAAAAAACAGCAATATTAATGTCAAAATTAGGAAGGAAAATAAAAGTTAATAATGACAGCAATATATGTGTTAATGTGTTAATATCATGGAGGAACACAATAAAAAATTACCACATTATAAGTATCAATAATAAGAAGGAACATAATAGGAAATAACAGCAATATAGGTGTCAATAATGCGGAAGAACACAATAGAAAATCTCAGTAAGTTTTTTTACTATAAGTTTTTTCAAGTTTTATACTGTAAAAAAACTTAAAAATAACAGCAAAATATCACTAAGTTTTTTAAAAAAACAGCAAAATATCAATCCATATTAAGGAAGAACAGAGTAGAAAACAACAGCGATAAGGGTGTCAATATTAAGGAGGAACAGAGCAGAAAATAACAACAATACAGGTGTCAATATTAAGGAGGAACATAGTAGAAAAGAACAGGAACATGAATGTTCATATTAAGGAAGAACAGAACAGAAAATAACTGCAATGCAGGTGTCAATATCAAAGAAGAACATAGTAGAGAATAGAAGAGATATAGGTGTCAATATTAAGATGGAACATAGTAGAAAATAACAGCAACATGGGTGTCAATTATAAAAAGGAACATAGCAGAAAAAAAAAAAACGAAAAATATGTCTCAACACTAGGAAGGAAAATAGTAGAAAAAAAAAACACACACACCAATATGGGTGTCAATATTAAAGAGGAACATAGTAGAAAATAAGCGCAAAATGTGTGACAGAAATAAGAAGGAAGATTACAGAACATAACATCTATGTATGTGTCAATATTACGGAGGAACATAGTAGAAAATAACAGCAATTCAGGTGTCAATATCAAAATGGAACAAAGTAAAAAACAACAACAATATAGGTGTTAATATTACGGAGAAACACAGCAGAAAATAACTCATGTATAAATTCAGAAGAAGAACATAGAAGAAATAAGAAGCAATACCGGTGACAATATTGAGGAGAAACATTGTAGAAAATAACAGAAACATGGTTGTTGAGAAAGAACAAAGTAGAAAATAACAGCAATATAGGTGTAAATATTAAGGAGGAACAAACAAAGTAGAAAACAACAGCAACATGGTAGTCAATATTAAGGTAGAACAGGGATGGCGAACCACTGACCCGCGGGTCACTGAGTGACCCACTTGCAAATTTCAGCTACCCACTTGAAGGTTGGAAAATTTTAAACTATTACCTGCGGACGCGATGATCTTTTTTGTTTTTTTTGGTCTTCACTTGTTTTGGGGAAAATGGACATCTGTGCACGTGGTGACTTTTTTTTGGTCTTCACTTGTTTTTTGGAAGAAAAATCGACATCTGCGGACGTTGCGATCTTCTTTATTTTTTTTTTGGTCTTCACTTGTTTTTGGAAGAAAAATGGAGATCTGCGGACGTGGTGACCTGTTTTTTGATTTTCCCTTGTTTTGGGGCTGAAAATGGTGACCCTATCGTTAACCGTGGCCCACGATTTTTCTTTTTTCTGCCTAAGACCCTAAATTTGACCCACCACTTAAAAAAGTTCGCCATACCCGAGGTAGAACATAGTAAAAAAAAGCAAAATACGTGTCAGTATTACGAAGGAAGATAGTAGAAAATAACAGCAATATGGGTGTCAATATTAAAGAGGAACGTAGTAGAAAATATCCGCAAAATATGAGTCAGTAATAAAAAGGAAGATAGTAAAAGATAACAGCAATATATGTGTCAATTCAACAGAGAAATACAGCAGAAATTAATAGCATAATAGGTATCAATATTAAAAACGAACATAGTTGAAAATAGCAGCAATCTAGGTATCAATATTAAGGAAGAACGTAGCGGAAAATAACAGCAACATAGGTGTCCATATTAAAGTGGAACACAGTACATAATAATAGCAAAATATGTGTCAATAATGAGGTGGAACATAGCAGAAATGAACAGCACCATAGGTGTCAATATAAGGGAGGAACATAGTAGAAAATAACAGCAATGTAAGTATCAGTATTAAGAAGGAACACAATACAAAATTAGTATTGGACGGATTAAGTATTAGTATTAAGAAGGAACATAATACAAAATAAAAACCGGCCGTTAGCTCAGTTGTCAAGCGCACGCTATCGGTGCAGGAGGTCCGGGGTTCGATTTCCGGACCGGTCAAATCAACACAGAGCCGTTGCTGCGACGTTTCTTCGAAGCTGTGTAGCCCAGGCGATAAGCCGCGGAGATGGGCCCCGCCACTCGTCACACGCTTCGGCGTATACCGCGAGCATAATCAAGGTTTGATATTTTTTGTTAATACAAAATATATACTTTTTGATAAAACTGGGAAATTGCCCTCTTTACACCCCCCTCCCCACTGGCTACGCCCCTGTTCATGGATATTAAGTTCTATATTAACCAGGAAACATAATTACAAATCATGGTATGGCAACACTCATTTTTTTGAGATATGCGCATTTAAAACTAGATGAAATGTTTTTGGGAAGTGTCCTTAAACTTTTGTCACAGACTGTAAAAGCAATATAGGTGCAAATTCAAAAGAGAAACATGGTAGAAAAAAAAAAAACACTAAATATGTGTCAATATTAAGGTGGAACATAGTAGAAAATAACACCAGTACAGGTGTTAATGCTAAGGTGGAGCATAGCAATAAGAAAAGCAATGTATGGGTCAAGGAACATAGTAGAAAATAGCAGCACTATATATGTCAATATTAAGGTGGAACATAGTAGAAAATAACAGCGATATATGGGTCAATATTAAGGTGGAACATAATAGAAAATAACAGCAATATATGGGTCAATATTAAGGTGGAACATAGTAGAAAATAACACCAGCACAGGTGTCAATACTAAGGTGGAGCATAGCAATAACAACAGCAATATATGGGTCAATATTAAGAACGAACATAGTAGAAAATAACAGCAATATAGATGTCAATATTAAGGTGGAACATAGTAGAAAATAACAGCAATATATGAATCAATATGAAGGTGCAACATAACAGAAAACAACAAAAATATAGGGCAGGGGTGGCCAACCAGTCAGATGCTAAAAGCCACATTTTTTTTCTGCTTTTCAGCAAAGAGCCATATCATACTCAAGGGGTATAATGATCGCTTTAACATCACCATACCTTTTACTACACATACTCTTGCTCAGCTGGATTAGTAGTATACCGGCCGGTTAGCTCAGTTAGTAACGACATCGCTATCGGTGCGAGCGGTCAGGGATTCGTTGCCTGAGCCGGTCTAAGCGAATACAGTGTCGCCACCGCTGAGATGTTTCTTCGCATTCGAAGCTGTGTTGCTTAAAGTGCGTAAGTTATACGGACTTTAATGTTGCCCTGGCGCAAAGCCGCGAAGATAACAACTCAGATGGCGGAGTGGTATAAGCGTCCCCCTTTGGAGATGTAGACTCGGGTTTGATTACGAGTCGGATCAAACCAATGACTTTAAAATTGGTATTCACAGCTTCCCTGCTTGACGCTCAGCATTAAAGGGACAATGTGGAGAACAAGCCCGCAAGTTTACTTGTTTTGCCGGTGGGAAAAGCACTTGGTGGGATTTCCCTTCTAAGTGTAGTAGACAGATGACCGGCAACTCCTAAGCGAATTTGTTGTAGCGCTTTGATCGCTTTCTCGCGAAAGGAGGATAAATATGCCACTAGATACCATAAAAATAGTCAGGGGAAGTTGGGGTCGGGAGAATTGGGGTTAGCTGGAGAAGTTGGGATCAGGGGAGTTGGAGTCAGGGGGTTGGGTTCGGGGGAATTGGGGTAGGGAAGTTGGAATCGGGGGAGTTGGGGTCGGGGGGGTTGGGGTCAAAGAAGTTGGAAACATCATCAACCCCCCTGACCCCAACTCTTTCGATCCCAACTCCCCTGATCCCAACTTCCCTAATCCCGACCCCCCCCAACCTCCAACCTCTCGAACCCAACCCCTGACCCCAACCCCCCCGACCCAAACTCCTCCGACTCCAACTCCTTCGACCCCAACCCCCCAAATCCTCTGACCTCCCCGACCCCAACCCCCTGACTTGAACCCCTCCGAACCCAACTCCATCCCCTCCGACCCCAGCCCGAACCCCCAACCAAACCCTTCCGACCCCACTCCAAGTCTTTCGACTTCAACTCCCCCCCGACCCCAACTTCCATGATCCCAACTTCCCTAACCCCAATCCCCCCGACCCCAACCTCCCTGACCCTCCCCCCCCGACCCCAACCCCCCGATTTTCTAAATATTCGAAAAATTTTCTAAACTTTCTAAGTATTCGAAAATCTACAGAAGCGACGCAAATTTTCCTTTTGTTCAACATCGACAAAAGCCTTTACGAAATTGTGCAAAGTTAATCGGCGAAAATAAGACAGTGGGAAAATGCGATATGCCTGTATAAAGACGCTGGCATTTTAATTATTTTGTTCCCGGACAAAGGTTTAACAGCTCAGATGGCCGAGTGGTATGGAGCGTCTGTCTCTTGAGCTGTAGACTCGGGTTTGTTTCCGAGTCGGGTCAAACCAATGACTTTAAAATTGGTATTTACAGCTTCCCTGCTTGACGCTCGGCATTAAAGGGACAGTGTGGAGAGCAAGCCGGCAAGTTTACTTGTTGTGCCATTGGGAAAAGCACTTAGCGGGATTCCCCCATCTTGGTGTGGTAGACAGATGGCCGGCAACTCCTAAGCGAGCTCGTATAGCGCATTGATCGCTTTCTCGTGATAGGAGGATAAATATGCAACTAAATAAATAAAATAACGTTCCCAGAATGCTCTTATCGAACAATAGAAAATAGCACTGCAAATAACTAGTGTGATCCAGACCAAACTTCATGCAACATAAATTGTTTATGCAATACTAGCGATTTGTAAACGCAAACAACTTAAAAAGTCTCGATCCAATGCAACTAAGTTCTAATGAATTTTACAGTTCCTCTGCAAAACTTCCCAATTATGTAAAATTTATATGGCCTTACAGATCTCGGACAGGGACTGATTTACTTTCTTCTTCAACTTCTTTAAAAAGCAATTACAACGTTTTACAAAGCTTCAGCTGAAGCGACAAGAATTAAAAACGATCTGTGGTACGAACAGCAGAGAGCTCGATGATTAAAGCCAGAGCCAGCAATCAATATTGTTCAGATCAACTTTTAATTTAAAATTTCAATATTGTTCAGTAATCAATATTGTTCAGCCAATCAATCAATCAATCAAGTCTTTTATTCTTGAAAAAAATGAAGATAGCGTAAGGCGACAGTTATGGAAAGAGAAATTCAAGAAAAGGAAGACACGACACAACGACAAGCGTTAAAACATGCGATATGAAGGTAGAAATACATACGAAGAACGAGAAAAACAACTCGCATGGACGTGACACCTAAAAAAAAAAAAAAGAAAAATAAAAAGAAAGAAAAGACCTAAGCACTAACGAAACCGTTACAGTAGAGGTAACTTGCAAATGATCAGGAATATAATATGCACAACAACAAAAGCGACACAAAGCAAAAACGAGACGAAAACTATTTACACAAAATGAGCAGCGAGGTTTGCTGTTCCCTGCAACATCGGTACAGTAGAAGTAAGAGAATACGAGGGAATTTTGGCACACATCGATTTTTTTTTATATGTAAAAAACACTGAAAAACAAAAAGCAAGATCGCAGCAAAAAAGCGACACACTTATTCTACTTGTTACTGAAATGACATATTAAGTATTTGGTAACATTTTTGGCAAATGTTTTCACGCTTTGATTTTTACCTTTAATGCAAAGGGGCAATGAATTCCAACTAGATGGGCCACGAAAAGAAATGGATTGTGGTTTAATTTAGTGGTATATGACCGGGGAATGATTTGTGTTTTACTTCTCGTGATGTACTTACTTGAGTTGGTAAGAAATAGGTTATTAAAAGCCGGAGGGTTTAAACCAGCGTTCTGCTTAAACAGCTTAAACAGCCAGCAATCAATATTGCTCAATCAACTTTTAATTAAGATTGTTGGTCGACTAATTGTAGATATTTTTGTTAATGTGTTGTAGCTAGTGCTCGAGTAGTGGGGGGATGCCATCTACCCGGAAACCAACACCATCCCCCAATAAATAATGACCATCCATCCTTTACGTCTGAGTGAACAGCTTTTTTTGCCCCGAAAGTCGGACAACAGCGGAGGCGATGACCTTTCTGATCTTCACTTGAATTTGTGCCGAAAATCGGACCTCAGCGGAGGCGATGACCTTTTTTTTGGTCTTTACTCGAACTTGCGGCCGAAAATTATGGTATTCCTAGCTTCATCCCCCATAAGTGTTTTTACAACTCGAGCACTGGTTGTAGCTGTGGTATCAACGCTTTATTTCTCCAGAGTAATTGTAGCGTGCATGCAAGCCTATCGTTGAATAAGCTTTAATTACGAGTTTTCGAAACTAACATTTCGTTATCTAATAACTGCAATAATTGAAAGACTGCAAATGGGTCGTGATCTCTAAGAAGGACCAACTCTGGTGGAGTGGTAGACACTCTAAATTATGAAAATAATGATAAAAATTGTAGGCCTAATAGTAAGACTGGTTTATCCTTTTCAAAATTGTCCAATCTACATCTGCATTGTGCTTCACAGATTTGTAAACGTTGAGTAATCAGCAACCATGTTGGTCACGACACGATCTCGAATAGAAAGCCAGGGACTTGTAACGTGCGGACTCGGACTCGTAACTTTGAAATGTTATGGACTCGGACTCGCACACGGACTCGTAGCGTGCGGACTCGCACTCGGACTCGTTACTTTAAAATTTTGTGAACTCGGACTCGCGACCAAGAAACTCGCACTCGGACTCTTAAAAATGGCAGAGTTCACAACACTGGTAATTACTGTAATTTAAAGTCCTGTGTCGTTCTTTGTTATGTTCAAGATCATGATTCCAAGTCCTTCGTCGTTCTTTGCGGTGTTTAGTAATTAATTTAAAGTCAGCTGTCGTTCCTTGTTATGTTCGAGATCATGACTTCAAATGCTTTGTCGTTCTTTACGGTGTTTAGTAAATAGTTTAAAGTTCTTCGTCGTTCCTTGTTATGTTCACAAGTCCTTTGTCGTTCGTTGCGGTGTTTAGTAATTAATTTAAAGCCCTTTGTCGTTCCTTGTTATGTTCACAAGTCCTTCGTCGTTCTTTGCGGTGTTTAGTAATTAATTTAAAGTCAGCTGTCGTTCCTTGTTATGTTCGAGATCATGATTCCAAGTCCTTTGTCGTTCTTTGCGGTGTTTAGTAATTAATTTAAAGTCCTATTGTTGTTCCTCGTTATGTTCACAAGTCCTTTGTCGTTCTTTGCGGTGTTTAGTAATTAATTTAAAGTCAGCTGTCGTTCCTTGTTATGTTCGAGATCATGATTCCAAGTCCTTTGTCGTTCTTTGCGGTGTTTAGTAAATAATTTAAAGTCCTATTTTTGCTCCTTGTTATGTTCACAAGTCCTTTGTCGTTCTTTGCGGTGTTTAGTAATTAATTTAAAGTCCTATTGTCGTTCCTTGTTATGTTCGAAATTAAGATTCCAAGTCCTTTAATTGTTGTTCTTTGCGGTGTTTAGTAAATAATTTAAAGTCAACTGTCGTTCTTTGTCGTCCTTTGCAGTGTTATCAGTTTTTTGTCGTTCTTTGCGGTGTTTAGTAGGACCGACCAAAAACTTCCAGAAACTTACGGTTACCGAAGTTTGAAAATCGTGGTTACATAATTGCAAATTTCCCCTACTGTCAAAATGGCATTACAGGAGAGGTAAAACCGTTACGCAACTACGATTTTCCAAGTTCGGTTACTGGAATTTCCAGTGAAATAGAGACTTCCTTTATTTAAGTGATTGACACATTTTTGATGGAACCCTGCACTACAGGCACAGCAAGACTGGTACTTCTGTTGCTTTGAAATAGGTGCTTCGCACATTTACAGACTTTACAGAAAGTAATTGAGGATTTTGCTGCTCTGGACATATCGGTAAATTAAGTAAAAACCAGTAACTAAAAAATAATGAAAGAAACACACAAACAAATAAATGAAAGAGATTATATAAATGTAGCAAAGCAGTAAACAAGCCTTTTTGCTGAAGCCAATAAGCAAGTCGATGCTGGTATGGTACATGAGTTTTGCCAAAAAAGCTTAATATGAATTAGCAACGATTTGATTTCTGATGTGAAGACAAACCATTTTACCAAAAATTCTACCAGGATCAAAATAGTCTACAAAATCATACCGGTAAGTGAAAGTAAGACTATCCTAAAATTTATGTTTTAGACCAGTTACATTTTACCCCGAAACAGCTCTAGCATGAGTACCGGTAGGTTTAGACTTAATTTTACTAATATCAAAATCATGTATGTCTTTTGTTGTTGTGAAAAACATACCGGTATAATTTTATTAATATCATCAAGCTATCAAAACCATGTATCACCTGTATTCTGTTGTTGTGAAAGACATATATATCCCCCTCAATGGTCCACATAGATCTTTATCGAAAGACACTCTTCGCAGCTTCAGGCAGCACTTCGTCAAGGATTCCATGATAACCAATCCAGAACTCTTCAGTCTTCAAGATCTTCTCTTCACATAGGTGGAATTGCGTTAAGTTTTCCGGAGGAACATATCCGATCAGATGGCCGAGTGGCATAGAGCGTCTGCTTCTGGATCGGTAGACTTGGGGTTCGATTCCGAGTCGGGTCAAACCAATGACTTAAAAATTGGTATTAAAACCAATGACTTTAAAACTAAAAATTGGTGCCGTTGGGAAAGGCACTTAACAGAATTCCCCCATCTTAGTGTGGTAGACAGATGGCCGGCAACTCCTTAGCGAGCACATACAGCCCTTCGTCGCTTTCTCGTAGTAGGAGGATAAATACATCAATAATAATAATAAAAATAAATAAAAAGGAAGTTGATGATTACCGGAGATCCCTTACGAGCATGCAAGGGATAGGCAATATCAAGATCATGGACCTGCAATGGTGTTTCCGGTTTAATCTCCTCATTAATTAGGTCACACCATAGAAAACTATGGTCACACACAAAAATTTTCGCGATCAAGGTACCTACCCTCTTTCGGAAACCCTTGGCACCATGGATGATGAGGCAGTTCGATGGTCCATACTGCTCAAGATCATCAATAGATTTCTCAACACTCTCAATCTTATCTTGGGTAGAATAAACTAAAGCCTTTGAAATTTGAATCATCGACCACACCGTACAGATCTTGAAGCCGCTTCCATTGCTCTTCCAAGTTGGCAGGCCTACCGGTACCTGAAAAAGAAGAAAAAGCAGGCCTTATTGATGAGTTGCATAGAGGTCACGGAATTTTCCCGCCAAAAGCACTGGACGGCAAAAAGAGCCTTTCTGTTACTCTTTTATAGTGTACGCTGCATGCGCTTAATGTGAAAAAGTGTGGGGTGTGTGGAGGAAGAGATGAGAGAGTGTGGGGGTTGAGTGAGGAGAAGTGTGAGGGAGATAAAGGGAAGTGTGTGGGGGAGACGGGATGTGTGGAAAAATGTGGAGTAGTTGCGGGAAAGTGTGTTGGGTTGTGGGGGGAAGTGAAAAGGATTCCACGACAATTAACCGGGCGCAATTGACCGCGAACATGTTAACCGGGTCCAACTGACCGTGACGTAAATTGACCGGGAGGTAAATTAGCCTTGCTAAATTGACCGTTTATTATGAAAAACAACACCGTTTATTTAAATGAAGAACAAAAAGACTTAAAAAACAACACATATAGCACTACATACTTAAGGGCACTAAAATTTACATTAGCTGTCATTTGACAAATAAGGAAGTTTATTGCACAAATTGTAGGTTGTGGGCGATGCCTCTGAGAAAATCTAATATGTCACGGTTTGCAAAATCTTTAACAATGGTTTTAAGTCGCGCATCTAGATCCTTATATTTTCTCCTTTTGGCAGGCGGCCCTTGGGCACAGAGTGCCTCAATCTTGTTTTACCGAATTGCACTTGAAAATTCGAGACTTAATACCAGAGAGAGATAGGCTACTGACCAAATTGCAGGCTGCATTGACAGATGAGCTGGTTCAGTTGTTAATCAATTACATCGAAAAACAATCAAACCAGAAAGATTACTAGCATTCATGAACGCAAACTTGCCAAGTTACGAACTCAACGTCCTTCCAAAAAATTCAAATCAAATTCGATTCCCCCCAATGTCAACCCAAATTTAAAAAAGAAATGGATAGTCAATTTGAGCAACACCGAACTCAACAATACACAAACAGCTGTACTAGAAAAAGGCTTTAATTTTGCCATCACTCCTAAATCAATACCTAAATTAGATATTGTCACCGGTGTTGAGACTGGACTACGAAAAATCCGAAATGCAGCTTCAATTACCATTGCCCACTCTAAAGTTGCTGAAATTTTGAAAACCGCAAGCCCTCCGCCTAATCGAAATGTCACCCGTGAAGAAGAAGAGGCATTGAAAGAGTTAAAAAACAACGAAAAAATTGTTATTTTGAAAGCTGACAAAGGCAAGGCAACAGTTGTAATGAACAATGAGGACTACGAAGAAAAAGTGAATTCTCTATTATTAGATGAGTGCACTTATAAAAAATTACCAACTAGGCCTAATCCTGTCAATCAAATTACTACTAGAATTAATCAATATGTGTGGAATTTGTATCGAAATGAAAAAATTAATAAAAAATGTTATTACTATTTACGTTGTTCTAATGCTATCACTCCGCGGTTTTATGGTCTACCGAAAATTCACAAATCTTCTGTGCCTCTTCGCCCTATCGTTTCGTTTGTCAACTCCCCCACTTACAATTTGTCTAAATTTTTATCTCGTGTTTTATCAAGTCTTTTAAAAAATAATTACAGTGTTCGCAACTCTCGAGAATTTGTTGAATGTATTAAGAATTATTCTGTTGAAGAAAATGAATGTTTGATGTTGTTAGCTTGTTTACATCTGTGCCAGTTGACAAGGCTCTTGCCCTCGTGTTGGAACTTCTCGCATGTGATGATTCTTTGTCTTCTCGTAAACGTCTCAGTATCTCTGACATCAAACAAGGTCTCCAAATATGTTTGAATTATACTGTTTTTTCATACAAAAAATCTTTTTTCAAGCAAACCTTTGGTACTCCCATGGGTTCTTGCATTTCTCCCATCATTGCTAATCTTTACATGGAACACATTGAACACACAGCTATTACTACGTTTCATACTCCTTCCAACCTTTGGTTGAGGTATGTTGATGACACGTTTTGTATTCTCGACAAGAAACACATTTCTGGATTCCACTCTCATCTTAATTCTATTTGCTCTCACATTCAGTTTACTATGGAAAACGAACACGATTTTTCTCTTCCTTTTCTTGACGTTCTGGTATCCCGTAATGTCTGCAAAGAGAACCACACCACAAACACATCACTCACTACAGCCATATACAAAAAACCCACCCACACGGACAGATACCTCCACTACACATCACATCATCCCAAACACCAGAAACTCACTGTGACAAAGACACCACTCAACCGCGTTGAAACACACATCTCTCATACTGATAAAAACCAAAAAAGCGGTGAGTTACGAAACATACGTTCTACTCTGCAACTTAACGGATTTCCTACCAGAGCTACTTTTCTCTCTCGCAAAAACAAACGCTCTCAAACTCAAAACTCTCAATTCACTTCTATTCCGTATGTGCAAGGTACATCAGAAAGAATTAGACGAGTTCTGAACGAGGCAGGAGTCGGTGTTGCCATGAGACCTGTAAAAACCATTCGCCATATTTTGCCCTCCCCTAAAGATCCGTACACTGCAGAAGATAAGAGTTGTGTTGTTTATCAGATCCCTTGTTCTGACTGTGACTATGTTTATATTGGTCAAACCAAACGTGGCCTTAAGTCACGACTGGCCGATCATAGGCGAGCCACAAGCCAGCTGAGACCGGAACTTTCTGCACTTTGCGAACATGCGATGGACTTTAACCATACAATTGATTGGGAGAAATCGGAAATCTTGAAAGTGGAGAACAATTATTCTAAACGACTCATCTCGGAAGCTTGGTTCATCAATGCCAATCCTAAGGTTATAAACAGGTCTGATGGCGACAGTCTCCCAAATGTTTATCGTTCATTGGCTAAATGATTTTATTGCAATTTAATCACTGTGGTTCACATACTGATTTTTACGTATTACACATAACAATTTGATGATTATTCACGCATTTCGCCTTTTTGTGACGCAATAGTTAATCGGGTTGATCCAATTTACAATTCGTAACTTTTTAATCAGTTCAGTTAAATCAGTGCTACTATGTTTTACTGTTCTCGACCTGGGTTGATTTCCTTCCCAGGTTACTGTATTTTCTGATGAAGCTTGGCGTTCATTGCCAAGCGAAACGTCAAAAATAAAATTGGAGAGTAGATTTTTTCTGTCTCCGTTTTTTACCGTACCGGAAGAACAAGCAGCGCAGAACTTGAGTTAGCCTAGCTAGCCTAGACTACGATGCCCGGTATACAAGTCCAACAAAATCTTCCCCACTATGCTGTGTTTATCATAGACCAAAACACATTTTGCAAACTGACGAAACAATAAAGACGATAGCTGACCTATAAAAGTTTAAAGACTACTTTCATTGCGTTTTAAAACTGAACTCGAATGCACGTTCGTTTTATAAGCCACAACTGTTATAGGCCACGTTTTAAAACTGTGAAAACAAGAAACCAAAGACACTAGCAATAAAGAAATTGTAGGGATAGAAAAATTTCTGAACAATTATTATTTGCGTTTCAAAACCGAAGGGATATGGCCTATAAACAGTACAACTGCTACTTTTTTTACGATCTTGTTTGCGTTAATCTTAGCCAAGTGTATGTGAAAGCACAATATTAAGCGGCAATGTTAATTAGAGCACACCTTAGTTAAACCTCACCAGGCCCTTATACACTGAACTAAAATCAGAATTTAGAAATTAACAGAATTCAGCTATATCGACACTTTTTCTTTGTTCCCTTGAGGTGTCAATATAGGCAAATTCTACTGCATTAGGATTTGTAAACTTTATGAGTTTTTTCTCCTTTGACACCAAGTCACGTGACCTGACAAGCACAGTGAGACCACAATATAACAAACCCATACTGAAGATTTCAAGCTTCTATCTATCCATCGTTTGGATTTTATGAGATTTGATAAATTTAATGAGGTTTTCGACTTTTAAATCTGAGTCACATGACATAGAGCGCTTATAGTAGGTACAGTGCAAGTACCTGGCAAGGCACACCACCCTGAAAATTCCAAGTTTCTATCTGTTTCTAATCCATAATTATAACCCAAACAACATATTTTCTTATTTGACCTTTGACCCCAAGTCACGTCACATGAAGATAATCACTGTGAATATTTTTTTTTACCCTCATTGAGATGCATATATATTTTGTAATTTTAAAGGCCCTACCTATTGCCATTCACAAGTTATTAGCGTTAAAAAAATTTTCAATTTCTTCATTTGGCTTTTGACCTTTAACCTCTTTGACCGCCAGCCCCCCAAAAAAATTTACATTGAGGTCTATCATCCCTCAAAATTTCAAGTTTCTAGCATCAGCGGTTCAAAAGCCTTGGGCTGCACAAAAAACTCTTCGAGATTTGTTTATTCGATCTTTGACCCAAAGTTTCGTGATGTGAAGATAATAGACCCTTTGCACTGTAGTTTACTGTCGTTTTTTCCTGAACGATGTCTGCGTGAGTTGCCATAAAACGATCAAGTTGCTGTAGAAACGAATGGCAAATAACAAGAAAAGCTTCGTTTTTTCGTATAACAACGGCAAAACTTTTACATGAGTGAATATGCTGCTAAGTGAATGTGTGATGGAACAAAAAAACATCTTAACCAAAAGTAGGCCTATTAGCTGCGTAAGGTAAATTTTTGTAGAGTTTACTGTTTATCCTAATATCTATGTAGGCATTTTACAACTCATAAACTGCGACATCATTCATATAATTATATATATGAGTTTCAATTTATTTGCAGAGCTCACTATTTAAGCTTCATGATTCGTTTAGGTTCAAGACAAAGTACGAACTAAATAATTAAGCACTCTGCAATCTGCATTGTCAGTAATGTACTGTAATTTGTAGACAATTTCACCACACAAAATACAAAAGCGATTAGTAAAATAACTTTGTCTGTGTTGCTAACAGCAACACTGATTGAATTAAGTAAGCCCGGGAGAGTCACACCGGGTCTTCACCTCAACTGCTAAGAACAAACCAGACTGTAAAATCCAAATTCTTGTATTTGATCTTCAATTCGGGTCTGACAGGCGATTAAAGCAGATGTTGAAAGATGTCAGTTATAGCAGCCAAAGCAGTTGGAGCAGCAGTACAGGCAGTTACAGCAGCAGTCGAAGCAAATTTAAAATCAAGTGGTTGAGGGCCGTATTCACTCAACTTCCAAACTTCTAAGTTAAAAACCAACAGCCACAAATAAAATTGTTAAAATTAAGCGCCTTCCTTGCTGTGCAAGTTGCAACACAAAATTCAAAAACTGAAGGGTGTTCCAGCGTTACGTCTGTGAAGTCAACAAAAAAGTGCAGGAAAAAAGGCAATGACGTAACGCGGCTGTTTACTTAAAATTTGCAAGAAGTTTCGTGTCTAAAAAATAAAGTGTCGAGGCATAATGCGATTCTGTAACATATCGGCCCCTTTGAAACATGAACAACAGTGGGTTTCAAACAAAAAAAAAACATACATAAGTGAAAGTAATCGCATAACCCATAAGGAGTTCCATGTATAACAAGTGAAGTGACGTAATAAATATTTCCTGAAACGACAAAAACTATATGCCTATATACAGTGACAAGTAACTTCATAATAGGAAAGCGATGCAGGAGTGCAAGTGAGGAGTTCACGACTTATTCAAGCATAGACCCAGAATTGAACGTATGCTACTCAAATCTAAAAAAAAAGCTTTTAGTTTCACAATTCAAACACATCATAATTTAATGCACAAGACTTACATTAAAAGAAAAACACTTACAATGACTTTATTCATTCTAAGAGCACAAAGATGTAAGGAAGAAAACATAATAAAAAGAAACGCATAAGATTACACTGGGGCAATTTTCGAAATATCTCTGAGCACGTATTCAATGCGCCCTGACCCCCCTGCCGAGGTTTTTGCCAACACCGCAACGGTGGCACGTCTAACAATTTCTCGCCCCTTTCGAATTTGAGGGTGCACACGATGTATACGCCCGATTCGGTATGCTCCTCGTTTGGCAATATCCTCAGTGTCCCCCACAAGCGACGCCTTTGCTTTTACCAATCACGAAATCTTTAAATGCTATTAAGTATGAAAGTCGCTTTTTTAAAGTATAAAGGTCAGGTGCGGCCTCAATCAATTCATTAATTGGATCATTAAATCCATCAACAGTAAGCTGTTTAAACACGGAGACTTGACGCGCGGTATTAGCCATGGAAACAGGCTGCGGATCTTCTACATCCTGCAAAAGAAACTCTGGTCCTTTCAGCCACATGTTCAAAGAGTCCACGTTTTTAAAGTTTTTCTCTCACGTAGCTACGTCGGCTGGGTTTAACGCCGTGCTGACATATCCCCAAGCGTCAGGAGAAGACGCCAAAAGAATCTTGTCAACACGACGCTTCACGAAGCCTGCAACCCGCAACTCTGGATTAGTGATCCACTTATGCACAACCTGGGAATCAGTCCAAAATTTAACACAACACGAAAGATTTCGAAGTGCTTTTCGCGCAACCAACATCAACTCACTGCAAAGTTTTGCAGCCTCTAGTTCTTTCCGCGATATAACCCAATTAGACTGATGTTGCAAAACGACTCTAGATTTCCCAAGAATGAAGCTTAAGCTTACATGTCCATTAACAATGCGACGCAGATATTCAACACCGGAGAACGCCTTATTCGACGCATCGCAAAAACCATGTAGTTGGTAATTTTCATTATCGTCCTTACTAGGAACGTCATGGTTAACAAAACAATAACGGTCAATTGAGACAGACGACAATGTTTTTAAAGAAACTATCCAAGCATTCCAATTCGAAATAATATTATCTGGCAGTTTGTCGTCCCAGTCATACTTCGCTGTGGCGACTCGCTGCAATATTAACTTTCCACCCAAAAGACAAGGCGAAACCACGCCTAGAGGATCAAAATTACTCGCCAGTTGACTTGCCATTTGGCGTCTAGTCGTAATATCAACAAACTCTTTATCAAATGAAACTTTAAGTTTATCATTTTCCACGTCCCAAATCACACCCAGCGCTTTGGAGTCTGGCATGGGCTCTAAACCAATAGCAATTTCGCTAATGTTAGAGCCGCAAGATCACATTTAGGAACCTCTGCGAGTATTGAACTAGCACACGCATTAGTGACCCATTTACGAAGTTTAAAACCACGACTCTGAAAGATAAGATCAGACTCACGTGACACAATTCCAAGCTCTGACAAAGAATCGCAAGAAAATAGAACGTCGTCCATATACCGATTTTCATCAATAGCGGCTAAAGTTTTTTCACCAGCTTGAGTAGGGTTTTCTAAATTCAATTGTTTAATAGCACACAGTATCACATATGGGCTAGAGTTCATTCCCCACACATGTCTCGTAAACTGAAACATCTGAGGTTCCCCTCCTTCGAAATCACTGTTCTTACACCAGATAATGCGGAATAAGTCCCGCTGTTCCACAGGCATCGCCACTTGAAAGAAACATTTGCTAAGATCCGCCATGCAGGCGTATTTACCCAGGCGAAACCTAATCAGGACCTCAACCAAATCATTCAACAAGTTCGCCCCACTCAGCACGGCATCATTAAGTGATGCGCCTGACACCGTAGCCGACCCATCGTATACCACACGAGCTTTTTCTTGCCTAGTAACAAAATATGGGAGATACCACAACGGTTTATTGGAAGCATGCTCATCCGTAGGCACCGGCACAATCCAACCTTCATCAATAAGCTCTCTAAACGTATTGAGTAAAGTGAGTTTTATCTTGGGATAGCGAGCGGCACTAGTTTTCATCGAGTTAAATCGTTTAAGGGCGTAGCCATAATTACTGGGCAAGTTTTGAACGACATCTTGTCTTAGAGGAACTGGGATTTCGTATCGACCGTTCACCACCTTTATGTTTGACTCTACCAGTTCCTTTGCAAGCTCGTCATTGATTGACGGCTGAATTATTTCATCGTAGGTTTCAAATTCTTTTAGACTGTTTTTCAAAAACGCATTTTCTTGCTTAAGCTCGTCCCACGTGCGGGGATCGCAAGGGCACCGCTCGATCTCCACCCTTCTGTTTTGTAGTAGATCCTGACAAGTGCCTAGGCGCCCCCCACTAACAACCGGGCCTAGTCGGGTTAGCACATAGTTAGGCTCGTCAGGGTCGAAGCCTTCCCTTTCTGCAAGCACAGTAAGCAGTACCTTATCAGATTGCCCCACAAGAATATCAATCGATTTACGATCCGGTAGAGTGGGTATTTTAACACCGGCGAAATGTTGCAGACGAGATATATCAACTCGATGAGGTAAAGTATTTTCATCGTCCACGAAGTTTTTCACGACCAGGGCATTTTTTATCTCGAATTTCTCGCCAGAAGAAAGCGATTCTAACTTAAAGTCACTGTGCTTATTACAGCGTAAAGTGTCTTCTGCAAGAGTGCGAATTAAAGTAGATGAATTAACATTTCTTTTCAAATCAAGTTCTTCGCACAAGCTCTCAGAGATTAAAGTAGCTTGCGAAGCGGTGTCGAGCTGTGCATATGCCAGGGTGGACTTACCAGTATCTGGGTTTAAGACCCGAACAGCACAAGTGCGCAGTAGTACAACACGCCTATCGACGGAATCCACTTTACGCACCACAGTAGATTCAGCCTGTTCAGCGTCACCTTGTTGCGCTACAAACGGAGGAGTCACCTCTTCGGCCCCAGAGCCTTCTGCAGGTGCCAATCGAAGACAATTATGTAAAGCTGTGGCATGTTTAGTGCGATGGTTAGGATTGCACTTGCGACATTTACACCGGGAACCCACAATTACGCACATTATGACCCAAAGATAAACAATTGAAGCATCTGCCAGAGTCAAGAACGGTTTGACGCTTAAGATGATCAGACAAGGCGTTAAATTTGTCGCAGTCTAACAGATAGTGTCTATCTGAACATACAAAGCACTTTGGCAACGATTGGTTAGAGGAGCGCTTATTAGTAGGCGCTTTAGTCGAAGCAACGGAAACATGCCTCTCCGTAGCCACGTGATTTTCATTCGAGGCCGTGAACGCGGTCTGGCGAACACGCACTGCACCACGCCCATTTCCCAAGTCTTTGGGTTTGTCTTTTCCATCAGATTTAAATAGCGCTTGGGCATAATCAGAGGTCATAAGCTCAATCTCGTGTACAATAAATTTCCGCAAAGAATTAAATCCTTCAACATTAGGTTGGTTAAGGTCGATGCAAGTACGGTCAAGAAAGTCAAGATAACGTCGTTTTAAGTTACCAGGCAATCGGTTAGCTGTATCGAGCAATAATTGTCCAGAGAGCTTGTCAATTTGATCATGCGCATATGCAAAGACTTCTAAGGTGTCCAAATCTTCGTTAAACGCTTTTAAAGACATAGCGGTGTGCACAACTTTTGGACCAAAACGGATCTCAACGACTTTTGGCTCGGATGCGAAGCCTCCAGAGACGCCATATCTCTGGCGCAGCCGTTCCAAAGCCTTTTCAATCCTTTGCCCTGTAGTCATGCCTCTTAACGGAGCGAAAAACAAATTTATCATTTCGCAAGGTTGCCCGACACAAGAAGCTCGCAAAACTTCTAAGCGGCGTTCCTCGAGTGGCGATTCGTGCATCAACTTGCGAATTTGATTCTCATAAAAAATGAAGGCGATGTTATTTCCGTTATACGCAATCTGCGACGCCAGGTTAATAAACTCATTACGTCCTTGTCGCTCGAGGTATTGATGTACAGCTGAATGAGCTTGAACTGACGGCAATGAATTAGAAGGGGCAATTACAGTTTTAGGAACAGTGTCCTCAATTTCATTATAATTCACGTTGCGCTCGTCACAAGTAGTTAAACTGTTTACCCACTGTTGTGTACGTATGGTACTTGCGTCTTTTTTGTGCTGATCGACGTTTGATCGCGGAATGGATATACCGTGCAATTTACTTGAGCGAGCATTTAAGTTGAGCTCAGCTTTACTCGACTGTTTTTTCTCGCTTCCATCTTTTCGACGCGAACTAACGCGTGATCTGCTTGAAGCGGTTACAGACGAGCCCCGTTGTGAACAGGCAATTCGCCTTTGCTCGGCATTAATTTTCGCCTCTTCTAGACGCAATTTAGCTAAAGTCTCAGCAATTTCCGCGTCAGCGAGTGCTTTAACTTCTCGAGCTTTGGCCAGTTCGAAGGCAGCGTTTAATTCCGCTCGCTTTTCATCGAGATCGATTTGTTGTTCTTTTAGTTTGCTAGCCGACGAACTAGTACGTTTCGTAGTTTGAGACACACTATCCGACGGTTCAATAGTGTTCTCACAATCATACCAGCGCATTTCGTCTAAAAAATGACGTTCACATTGCTTATGTAACATGTGACATTCTTTATACAAGTCCGGTACACGATCATTCAATTGTATTAAATCGCTTGGATCCTTGACAATTTTAAGATCGCATTGAAAATCATTATACGCGCTTTGTAAAGCGTCAAACTTAACGGAGTAAGCATTAAACTGCTCAAGCGTCGAGCAGGAATCGAGTTCTCGCGATAACTTTGTTAATTCTATGATAAGTTTACGATGCGTGGTAAGCATTTTACGACCAACGTTACCACGATCAGGACCACGGTTGGGCGACAGAGGTGTTATTGAACTAGTCCCTACAGCCAAGTCATTAGGTTCTTCCACCCGCTCTTGGATATCCCCTTTTGGAGGAGCATCCGAACCACCCCCCAAAGCTAAGTTAAATAATTCGCCCACACGCTCACTGCTGTCAGCGCCCTTGGCAGGGAGTGGGTCAGAACTCTTAACAGGTTTACTAGAGGTGTCCTTCGTTGCATTTACGCTTTCAGAATTACCCGAAGAACTCATAATAAATTAAAGTAATAATAAAAGTAGTATTTAACACAAGCAAATAATAAAAAAACTCTCTTTCCTGATTCAGAAGTTGACTGTTGTTGCTTCCTCTAGAAGACGTGGTTCTTTTGAGATGTTTCGTCGACGAACAATTGCAAGATGGAGCGAGATGTCACCAGAACTGACCAGAAACCAAGAAAAGATGGACCAATTAGGTCATCAAAGGATGCTGCCACCTCTGTGGATAGGCAGGTCAAGACAAGATAATTCAGGACTGACGACCAGGCTCAAACACCAGTAATGTTGCCGATGAACCAACGAATCTTCTTTGTTGCGATGGAATTGCAAGAACAATTGATTTTAAATTCTTTATGTTGCTAACAGCAACACTGATTGAATTAAGTAAGCCCGGGAGAGTCACACCGGGTCTTCACCTCAACTGCTAAGAACAAACCAGACTGTAAAATCCAAATTCTTGTATTTGATCTTCAATTCGGGTCTGACAGGCGATTAAAGCAGATGTTGAACGATGTCAGTTATAGCAGCCAAAGCAGTTGGAGCAGCAGTACAGGCAGTTACAGCAGCAGTCGAAGCAAATTTAAAATCAAGTGGTTGAGGGCCGTATTCACTCAACTTCCAAACTTCTAAGTTAAAAACCAACAGCCACTAATAAAATTGTTAAAATTAAGCGCCTTCCTTGCTGTGCAAGTTGCAACTCAAAATTCAAAAACTGAAGGGTGTTCCAGCGTTACGTCTGTGAAGTCAACAAAAAAGTGCAGGAAAAAAGGCAATGACGTAACGCGGCTGTTTACTTAAAATTTGCAAGAAGTTTCGTGTCTAAAAAATAAAGTGTCGAGGCATAATGCGATTCTGTAACAGTCTGCAGTAAGATTTTGCACGGGTTCCTCACTAAAGCAATCTTGAACGCAAAATTAGGAAAAATTTCAAGTCTTAGCCAGAGAGAGCCAAGTTACGCGCTCCTTATGGTTAAGATAACCTAACGTAACTCCAGTTAGCAAATACCAGAACCATTGGCATCAAAAGCAAATTTTTAAAAATATTTCTGACTATAACTGTTTTATAAAATATTAATAAATCAACATCTTTTGTTTTACAGAAAATAGCTTTTATTTCAACAAAAAAGACCACACAAAACAGCGATTTCATTGTAGTTTATCATACGCGAACTGGATTTGATGGCAACTTTTCGCTAAAACCACTTTGTTACGCTTGATTTAGCGATAGTGTGAAAAGGGTCTGTTTTTATCCATATTTTTGTTCCCCGCATTGATATGCATATACTCTCAAAATTTGAAGGTCCTACCTGTTGTCATTCAAAAGTCATTAGGTTATGATAAATTTCGTTTTTTGACCTTTATCGTCTTGACCATCACCCCCAAAAGTTGTTAGACACAAGTTTACATTGACGTCTATCATCGCTAAAAATTTCTAGTCTCTAGCATCAGCGGTTCAAAAGCCTCAGACTGAATAAAGACATTCTTTACTCTTTTTAAGGTACTGAATATTGTTCTATATACTTTTTACATCATTGATTTCCAACCACCGTTCCCTGCAAGATTTTAATTAGTGCGAATTTGCCCAAATATGAAAACACTCAAAATTTGCCCAACATTTAAAGGGTGTAATTTAAGGTCTGGAACAATTTTTGTTAGAAATACGTGTTTCTGTGGTAAAGCAGTTTCATTTGACACAATAAAACTTAAACTCTTTCAACTAATTTGCTTTGAAATCATTATAGCAATGCTCAAAAATTAAAAAATTTTGCCCTGAGTTTCTCATTTTTATCAAATTTCGCACCTTAGAGGAAATTCCAACCCTAATCGCATGGTATAGTTACATAGTGCTACTGCTAGTCAGTAGTGTAGAGTGATGGGCTTGGGTTACCGGTACCAACATTAGGCTAATGCTACAACTGTACAGGTACCGGAACAATATTGCACCAACAATGCTGCTACAGTTTTCAAGTGCGGTGTGTATTTTGCAGTGACACTACTGCAAGGGAATAAAGCCATGAGCAGTTGAAGATAATTGTACTGTTTGAGCTTTACCGAGAACCAATATGGCAATTATATACTGATACTGACTACCGGTATTTACGTACTGGTACAGATTAGCTGAGTGGTTGTATTATAATTTGTAACTGAAAAAACATGCAATGCACCTTAGTCATGCAGCCATGCGTAGTTGGTTTCAACTGGCATGTGTTCACGATTCCTCGTTTTGCTGCATGTTTCTTTTTTCATGCCAATTTTGCTTAACTTAAGAATGTACCGGTACATATTGTCTTGAACATTATTGGCTGTACAAACACAAAATAAAAACTGATTGATTGGTACCTACTGTAGATAATAATACTGAATATAGTGTACAGGTTACGGTTACTGAATTCATAGGTGGCGGAACCGAGGGGGCCCTGGCCCCCACACTTTTTTTCAGGGGGGGCCCTGGGGGGGCCCTAATTTACGCGTTTATTTCTACAATGTTGCTTCTGCATGAATGTATTTGAAACTTAATAGGCCTACCATAGAAAGTAAAACCCAAGAAAGAGCTTAAATCTAGGCTTACCATACGTCCTCCTTTTGGAGGACATGTCCTCCTTTTTAACAAAAAATAATTTGTCCTCCGAGGACGCGAAAAAATGCCCAAATGTCCTCCTTTTCGGCATTACGAACAGTGAAAACATGTCAAATCATTCTTACTCAAAAAATTTTGGGAAGTTTTAGTTCAAACTACGGCCTGCGGCAGTGGCGGATTAAGGGGGGGGAGGGGGGGCGGAGCGGGCTGAAGCCCGGGGCACCGCAACATTGAGGGGCCCCACAAATTTACATCTTCCTAAAAGTTTTTTTTGACGAAAAATATTTTCGATTTTAAATAAAGGTCTTCACTTGCAGAAACTACCAAAGTTTTTAAAAGTTTGGCACTGAGGGGTTGGGGCTTTGGGGGTAAATGTTGTTAGTTAACTCAATATTAATATTTATAAGCAAAAATCTTCTCAAAGTAAGAATCGCAGTTGTTATCAGCTAACATTATTGCTTTGTAGGTCGCGGACAGCAATTTTTTTCTAAGAAAAGTTTTCTGCTTTTTGCCGATTCAAACGTCGCAATAAAGAATAAGATAAATGTTAATTCAGATAGTAATGAACAAACGATGACACTTAATTGCCACTTGCCAGCTAGAGTGCCAGACTGCAGTTGAGGTTATACTAGCAGAAAATGTTTAATGTCACTGAACAATCTAGCGTTAAAAATTATTGCACCATCGTACAATGGTAGGCTAGCTACAACATCTAGGCTTCATAACTTTACACTCTACAACAGACATGGGCAAACTTCGGCCCGCGCACCAAATTCGGCCCGCCGGTCCTTTTATTCTAGCCCGCCGGCTCTTACACAAACTTAATCTCCCACCATGAATTGAGCGGAAGACCTTTTTTTCATTAGAGATCATGGATGGCAGTGATTTTCAACATAACAAGCCTCAACGGTGCAAAACTGGAATAAAAAACGAGGTGAAAACCTTTCAGAGGTGAAAACCGTGATCTTTAAAAAAAAAAGGTCTTCACCTTGTTTTCCAATCAGCGTGCGGCCCGCGGCTTCAACAGTTTTTCCAAATCTGGCCTTCGTGCGAAAAGCTTGCCCGCCTCCGCTCCAGGTTAAGTGGTAGTTCCAGCTTTAATGTGAAAGAACAAAATCTATTGCAGAGAACAGTAGCATAGTAGGCCCATAGTTTGGTTTTTATAAATAAGACATAGCTATATTTCAAAACAGAATAAAAACAGCGGCGGCGCTACCTTCACGCTAGTGATAGGAAAAAACAGCGGCACTGTCGCTAGCGAATTACTTGCATAACGGGTTGTGACGCTAGTGCCCAGCTCTGCCTATAGCCTACATTGATAATATGATTTATGACTGTTATTGGTTGATCAGTCGCTTTATTTCTTGATTGTTTTGAGTAAAAGATAAAGCCATCTAGGCTTCTGCATTTCCATTGAATCGATTTACCAAATCTTTGTTTATTATGCTGCTTGTTCAAGCCACCAAGCAGCAACAAATATCGTGAAGTACCTTATCCAAGAACACAACAACATGTCAAGGGTAGGAGTTGAACCGCCACCTTTCGATTCATTATGGTCGCCATAAAAACGGCGCTCCAGACCGTTCTGCCACGCTGCCGACGTGACTAAAGCGCTGTTTATGGTGAAAATTGGCGAGACGCAACGAAGCGAGATAAGTTGTATTATATGGAGAAAAAATGCATCGTCAGCTCTAATTTTATTGCCGCACTATTTCACGAATAATTTTTGTTGACCAAAAGTTTTATTTCACGTTTGAAAAGCGATGATATCTCATTAAAATAACAAATAAACCAAGTATAAAAAATATTTAACATGCTCTTTTTTGTTCATTGTTTCGCCAAACTGTCATACGTTTTTTTACCCAAAGCTCAAAACGACTAGCTAGCAAACAGTGAAACATTGCGTCATTATACGCTTTGATGAACGCGCTGAATCGCAACCGCGCGTTTAAATTTTTTTCGTCAATTATAAGTGACGGGGCGTTAATCGTAACGGCGCTTTTCAATAAAAGAGAGAAAGGAAACGCTCACTTAATTTTCACTATAAACAGCGCTTAAGAACGATTTTAAAATTATTCAATTTTTTTGGTTCGTTCATTATCATTACATACGTACCGTACGCGTAAAAACTATTGTAAAATTATACAAAGGAAAATATAAACCCATTAAACCGATTGGGTAAATCGATGTAATGGAAATGCACTACAGTGGAATTCGTTTAATGAATCCATGGTTAATAAATCCAGCCGCTTATTACATCCAATTTGCCTTGGAACGGAATCGTCCCAATCCTTTCTCGTTATAAAAACTTCGGTTAATAAATCCAAGCGCCGCTTACTATATCCAGTTTACGTGCTTTATGCAGTCAAATTTTTCTTCATTATGTGTTAATAAGTACGTACAATATTGGATTATCAGTTTCGTATGGACAAGTACGGGGGAAAGTGAGGACCCTTGAGCCACTTTTTGTACAATCGTTTCTACATTGCGTTTTGAACGAGCTATAAAGTTGGAATTTTAAAGGAATATGCTCTTTTGCACTCCGATGATACCATGTGTTGGTTGAAGTGATAACTTTAACACGTTGGCTGATATTGATCCTCAAATGGATGTGGCTCAAGGGTCCACACAGAAAAAAAAGTAAGAACCCTTGAGCCACTACACTTGTTCCCATAAACCACAATAAAGATGAAGCATAAAACGTCGTTTACTCGCTGTTTGCACGAATTTAGTCAAAAATACTGTAAAAGAATAAAAACACATTAGTGATTCTACGATCAAATTTGGACTAAAAAAAAAAATTAAAAAATATCCAGCTTGATCTTTTAGTGATGAACATTAGCCAAGATGTAGACCTATTTGGCTGCAAAAAAGTGATGTCTGGTGTCACACGATTCACTGAACTTGTTGAAGGCCTAGGTGTAACAGGTGCTGAAGACGCAGACGAAAATATTTATCTTGCAAGGACTCATGAGCCATGGCTCAAAGGTCGACACTTTTGGTGGCTCATGGCTTCACACTGCAACCTGTCTGTATGAAATTTCATTCTCTTTAATATGGTTACAGAAAAATTTGATCTCAGTGCTTAGATATTTACCCTAATATGACTAATTACTACTGCTAAATGCACAAGAATTTACCAATGTTACTTTATGCTCAAAGATCGACAAATTTATACCCCTAAAAGTTACTTTTTTGTTGCAAAAACAAACCAACCAACGCAACTCCTCCAAACGTGTTTACTTCTCACTTATCGTTTCTGATCATGCGTAACCAACCTAGTGTTGCCAAAAGAAGTTGATAAAAAATCTAAAACACTTTTCTCCGGAAAGCTGGAGGGGGTGGTTCATGGGACCAACATGATCATGGGTCCGCACTTTCCCCTACATGTCCTAGTGTACTGGTAGGCCTAATCAAGCAGACACCAGTCGTAGGAGTTGTGCAGCTATTGTTGCAACTGAAGCGGTTTTATGAAATGTGTCGAATAAATATTGAAAAAATACTACATTTTGTGCATTTTTACCGCTGCAGGGGGATATCCACAATGGTGAGATGCATTTTTAGGAAACGCCGTTTATTAAAGCCGCCGCGTATTAAACCCAAAACCGGCTGTTCCGAGGTGAATTTATTAACCGAATTCCACTGTAATTGTTTTTAACAAAGAATGATATATTTGATCTGACTCAGTAGGAATCAAAGGCAGTAATTGAGCGTGCTGAACAAAGCACAAGAAGTCCATTCTGGTCTTTTTACGCTACTGATCAATATTGGTATTGTTTCGTTTTTTGAGGCTGTTTTTTCGGTTTATTGTTCTTTTCATTTTATATCGTATAAGCTTTCACTGAACTTGGGAAAGAGGGCCCCATTATTAAATTAGCCCAGGGCCCCACGCACTGTTAATCCGCCCCTGGCCTGCGGACGTGATGACCTTTTTTTGCTCTTCACTCTATTTTGAGCGGAAAATTGGTCATCTGCGGACGTGATTACCTTTTTTTAGCTCTTCACTTGATTTTGGGTGGAATGTTGGACATCTGCGGAAAGAGGCGTTGGCAAGAATTTTCAATTGGGGGGGTTGAAACACTAAGCCGCATTTTCACTACTTGAGACGCGGTTGCGCAAGGCAGAAATTCATATTTTCGTAAGTGAAGAGGGTAAGCTATATTACATTTATAGTATGTCGCTTATACCACAAACTCATCGCTAACTATGCAAAATATGCAGCCTATCCCTGCATCCCACAAAAACTCATCGCTAACAATAGTATACGTGTCCTAGCGGTACCGCACGCAGGTGACAAATCATACGTGATGGGTTCGATTTGCTGCTGGAGCCGATCACATTTGACATAGATATACCGGGTGGCTACTGACTCAAAGAGTGCAAGCTCCCTTCGCAGTCTCTCTCAGTTCAACTGTTGACTTTTTTGTTCACAATAATCTGAAAAGAACCTCAGTTATTCATTTATTTTATCTACTACTACAGTAGCTGTTGTTCTCACCTTACCAACAGCTATAAGCACCTGCCAAGGGCCAACGCTTTTCTTGATTGCGATTGCGTAAGAGCGGTAAACAACATTGTGACGCAACAATTATACTTCGTAATTGAGCAATGTTAGGACAGTGGTTACTGTGCTGTGCTGTTAGGTTACTTACAACAATCGCAGATGAAGCAAGGACCAAGATTATCGTTCTTTACGACAGATCAACGAATACCGGCTATAAAGCACAAACGTTGCAAAACCAATGGGGGGAGGTTGAACCCCCGAATCCCCCTTGCCTACGCCCTTGTCTTCGGACGTGATGACCTTCAAAAAACCTGTCCTCCTTTTGCGCAGTGAAAATATGGTAGCCCTACTTAAATCCAGAGATGCCTTCTTTAAAATTTTGTTTGTGCGGTGGGGTAACAGAAACTAGAAGCAAGAACCGTGGGTCTGAAGCCCACACAAATTGGACATGTCACATGTGGACAGGCTCAATATCGATTGTAGGCATAGGGCCGGATTTATTTATAGGCTAAGCAGGCTGAAACCTAGGGCCTCGTAGGAAATGGGGGGCCTCATCACGAACAATCAAGACCTTTTTTCTCTTCACCCGTTTCACCGATACTTTCACGGGAAAACAGAACATCTGAGTACGTGCATACCTTTTTTTTGTTCTTCACTATACCGATATTTTCAGTGAATACAGGACATCTGAGGACGTGAAGACCTTTTTTTGCTCTTCCAATCAGTGTGATCAAATAGCCTAGGGCCTCTCATTGTCCAAATCCGGTCCACAGGAGCGTATTTAGGGGCGGGGCCATTGTGCCATGCCCCCTCCCTTTTTGACTCTGCCTTTTAGTAAACAAGAACAATACTAATGGTGCCAAGTGACTAAAATATGCCAGATTCTTTTGGTGGTTTTTGTAGCTTATGGCCGGGGGCGAATCCAGAGAGGTAGGATAAGGGATATGCATCCTCCCACCAGCCATTTTCAAAAATGTTTTTGATGCATACAATTTTTCTGTAATTTCGAACCCCTTCGATAGCTATAAGCCTTACGCCTTTAACCAGTTAAGCACGCATAATTAAAAACGTGTGAACAAAATGCATCATATTTGGCGAAGCACCCAGAATTAGGGTCAAAAAATTTAAACACAATTTGCGTGAAAATTATTCAAAATGCACTAAAATAGCCATTACAGCATGTAAATTTTCAAAAATTTCCCGGGGGAGCATACCCTCGGACTTCCCTAGAATTTTCCTGGTTTCTTAATCAGCTTCAAATTAGTTCTGCCGAAAAGAATACGCAGGAAAATATGAGGAAATTATGCCCTCCCCCTTTTAAAATTTCTCGCTACGCCATTGCCGTCCTTGGTTGTAGATGAAGAAAATCTAGTCATTGGTTTTAGCCCCCCCCCACCCCCCACTTTAGAAATGCTTCCGCCATCGCTGACTGAATTACCGGTACATTGTTCAGCTGTTCCCTCCAAGGTGCAAAATTTGAGAAAAGTGAGGAATTTCTGGCAAAAATTTTTAAGTGTTTTTAAGCTAAACTGAATTGGTTGATTTTTGGCCAATTTGCATCGAAGTGCTCAATAATTTGGTGCAAAACTTACCATAAGTTTTATAGGCTACTTTAGAATCTCACCTTCAAGGCAAAAACTGCATACAACTTCAAAGGCCCGATGGCGGATGCCGCTTATTTTTTTTTGCAATTTAGCCAAAGTCGTCGTCGTCAACAATTCGGGGGCGCGACGTAGGAGAACTAGCAGTAACACCTACTCAAATTTTGGCAAAAACTGGTCAGAGGTTAACGAGCGGCCCGATGGCGGAAGCCGCTACATAAACATTAATGTTTTTTTAAATTTTAAATAAAGTTGTCGTCGGCAACAGATCGGTGGCACGACGTCAGATAGCTAGCGGTTAGGCTATATAAATGTTCCCATTATTTGGCAAAAACTGGTCAAAGGCTCACTGGCGGCCTGATTGCGGAAGCCGCTATTGAAATATTTCAAGTTTTCAGTAAAGTTATCTTCGGCAGCGGATTGGCGGATCGATATCAGCAAGCTGTTGGAAAAACTCTATTGCATTGTTTGGAAAACACGCCAGAGGTTAGAGAGCGGCCCGATGGCAGTATCCGCTTCCGCCCATAGCTGCTTTGAATACGACGGCGGGCCACCAGACCCTGCTACCTGGAATGGGAAACCCCACACACCTCTCACAAAACTTCTCCACAGCCCCCACACCTCTTCCAACACTTCTCCACAACCCTCATACCTCCCACAACACTTCCCCACACCTCCCCCCACACCCCAACACACTTCCCCACATTTCACCTTACCTTTCCCATACCCCAACTCACTTTCCCACACCTTTCACAACACTTCTCCACAGCCCCCATACCTCCCCCAACACTTTTCTACAGCCCCCACACCTCCCCCAACACTTATACCCACATCTCACCTTACGTTTGCCATACCCCAACACACTTTTTCACATCTTTCCCAACACTTCCCCACACCTCCCCCCACACTTTCCCACACCTTCCCCCATACCCCTACACTTTTCTCCAGATCTCCCCTTACCTTACCCACACCTCAACACACTTTTCCAGACTTCACCCAACACTTCCCAACATCTCCCCTCACCTACCCCTACACCTCAACATACTTTTCCACACCCCCACACCTCTCCCTTACCTTCCCCACTCGCCAACAGACTTTCCCACACCTCCTCCAACAGTTTTTCACAACTCCCCCACACCCCAACACCCTTGCCCGACCCCCACACTTCTCCCAACATTTCCCTGCACTTCCTCCCACACCCCAACACACTTCTCCGCACCCCAACACAGCACTCTTCCATACCCCCTCCACTTCCCACATCTCTCCTTCCTTCCCCACACCCCAACACACTTTTCCACACCTCCCCCAACACTTTCCCACACCCCAACACTCTTTCCCACACCTCCCCCACATTTTTTGGCGGGAAAATTTCATGAGTCAATGCAACTCATCAATAAGTACTCATGCGTCAAAACGAAATCATGTGATAGAGTCGGACAACTCTAATAATAAAGAAAACTTTGGTCGTAGTCTTGTCACAAATGTCTTGAACCATGTCGCTTCCTTAAAAAAGCTTGAAATATAAAACTTGCTCATGCATGAACGCTTGATCAGAGCACTTTTGAACATTGGAATTTGGACTTTGAACCGTGACGTATGTAAACTCTGGGGGTGTGTGCGTTCTTGCGTTGGTCGACAAAAGTACGTTCGAAGGGTAAATTGTGAGTAATGTGAAATCAAGTAATATACACAGCGAGGCTACTTAAAGTAGTAGACATATACCATGCCCACATGTCCTATTTTAGTGGGCTTTAGGTCTGCGGTTCCTGTTTCTGCATCATTAACTACGGGTACCGGTATTTCTTGATGTCATAGCCTAGTCTAGTTGAAAAAGTGATGAAGCTGTGACGTCAAAAAGTTAGTTATGATGCAGAAATTAGAACCAAGAACTGCGGGCTTAAAGCCCACTAAAATTGGACATGTGGACAGGGTGCCTAGTCTTTGAATGGTAAAGACAGACATTGACATGTGGACAGAATACCAATAATATGGCAAAAGATTCAAGCTCAGAGCTAAGCTACACTACTCAGTACTAGATCCTAATCAAGGTTACATTGAACAGTGTTGGACTGGTGAAGTCCTACTGGCACTGGCCTGCTGGCAGGGGGTGAATGTGAATAATCTGCCGTTATTAGAGTGAGTATGGTATATACCGGTACCAGTACAGTAGTACTGGTGCAGTGCTTGTACAGTGTAAGGTTAAATTTTAAGAATATGGAGCTTTTTAAAGTTTTGTGCAGGACTATCATCATCATCTGGTACTCTGTCCAGTTGAAGCTGTGAAAGTTATGGTATTGGTAACATAGTTTATGGCAAGCTTCTATTTCACCGGAAGTTTTTAGAAATTTCCGGTTATCGAAGTTTGAAAATGGTGGTTGCAAATTGGAAACTTCCCCTACAGTTTCCCCATGAGAATGGCATTATGGAAACCGAAAACAGTTACGCAACTATGATTTTCAAAGTTGGCAGGTTTGGTAACTGGAATTTTCGGTGAAATAGACACTTCCCAGTCTATGCCTCTTCAATTTCTAACTAAGACTAAAGATTAAACTCAATCTGTCAATGAACTGTTTTGGAATTGAGTTTGGTTACCGGTACCGTACTCTGTATTGTCTGTGCAGTGTATATGACCTGTGACCTTTCCAATGTTACCAATTCTGCTTTCAGTTGTACCGTATTCAGGGGTCAAAATTAAACTTTTTAAGCAGCCAGTCCAACTGTTAGTAGTATAAGCTTGCCCGAAAAATAAACTGTGGTCGGACTGGCTGCAGCTAGTACTGGTACCAGTATCAACTTGTGCAAAAAAAATGAGTGCGTGAAATCACAATCTTAATTAAAAAAGTAAAACTCACTTAAAACAAAAAGAACTTTTATTTTCGCTTTTATCAGGTTCAACACTAAATTTTAGTGCTTTTGGAGTAACAAAAATGCGTGTGTTTGATGAACAAATAGACTCAATTATTGCAACTTACGGTAGACGAAATTTTCATACTTGCAAAATTTTTCTTTAACAGTAATTGCGCTGGTTCGACGAGCAAGCAATGAACGTAAACAACGTGCCCAAGGCGATTTCAGTCAGTATTGGACCGATGGGCCAAGACTGACAGGCAGGCATTAATTTCAAACCCTGATACTGGATATTACAGTATTAGATGTTAAAGATGTATTAATATCAATGTTCAACATCGGAAAAACTGATGTATCAGCAGTAGGGTTTCCCTTTCAAGATTTTGGGACGGGAAATTTCCTGGGAAATTTATAACTTTACAATCTTTTACTTATTCTTTTTCTCTGCTTTTATAAGTACCTAAACTCCTATTAACTAAACAGGAGTTTGATATTTTATAACTGTGAGATTTCATCTAGCGGCTTTTAAGTGAGCACGTTATTAGGCACGTATTTTGAATTTATATATATATATATATATATATATATATATATATAGGGATGTGCTGAGCTGAGTCTGAGTTCTCGGCCGAGTATTAAGGCATTACTGGGACTCGGGCAAGTGCGAGTATTAATTGATACTTTTCAAACTGCATAATGAAATTTAGGGGTTGCGAAACACTGCTACAATAAAGTTGTTACATGGCAAAGATGTTGGAGATATCGGATGACAAAAAATAATCAAGTGATGAATTTTTGTAAAGATTTGTGTACTTTCTGGCTTAAAGAATGTCAGAACGGCATTTATAGGAAGAGTTGCAAGAACAGCAGCCACTTCCATCAGCATACCAATGAAGCTAACCTAATAATCATAATCACTCTCATTATAACATCTAATCGCTGATCATTGTTATAACGCAACAAGTGATGCATTGTTACGCCATCATTGTTGTGACGAGCAGCTGACCAAAAGTGCCTTTATTGCTTGCATTCCGATTTCAGAGGAATTACTGAAAGAACCTTTTTAATTGTGTCTTTAGAAGTCTAGGTTTGAGCTAACTCGTCTGAAGGCATAGAGCAGTTTTGAACTAGAGTTCAAAGCAGTTAAACCATTGATTTTTTTATGGACTAATGGCTAGGTTTAGATTCATGCGGTTGCATTAAAAGCATGCAGAAAAAAGACGATAAGTCAAAAAGAAAATATGATAAAGCACTTTTGCAATATGGATTTACTGGTGGTTATAATAATGGAGTAAAAAAATCTCTTAGTTTAATTTGTAATGAAACTTTGTCTGCGCAAAGCATGAAACCCTCCAAATTAAAAAGACATTTTGAAAGTCCCGGTACTCATAATGGTGTTGGGTAGAAATATTTTTTTCAAAACGGGGTTGCAGAACAAAAAGTTTAAGAAGCCCTGGTCTAAAGATACAACCTGGTTTCCATTATCAAGACGCCGCTGCACCGGACTACCTGTTACCTGATGTTGGTGTCATGCTGGTATGATGGCATGAGCAATATCTAAAACATTGAATTAGGGTATTATAGAACAGTTAGGGGGGATAGGGTTGGAGTCCTAAAGTTAATGTAACTTAGGGGTTGGTGCGTACAAAGAGCAATTTTAAAAGAAAAAAGCTGCTGGTCCTGTGGACACTGCTGTAATTTTAAGGGGATGCACTGTGCATCAATCAAATCTTTCTAGAAGTGAATATTTGCCAAAGAAACATGTGATTACACCAGTCATAAAAAAAAGCAAGAACTGAGAAGATCCACCCAGTGCTTTTCAACAAATAATACAGAATAGTGTAAGACTAATGACAAAAGTATTGGTATAATACGTCTTTATATGCACAGTGCATTGCACATAAAAAGAGTGCTTGTGTTTTTTTAAGTAAAATTAAAGCTACTATGATAAGATCAATGTCTGCGGGAATCAAAGTGACAGACCTAGCACTGAACAGAAGTTTAAAGTTTTTCATTAAAACAAAATCAGTTGGACCTATGTGGACCTATGCTTCTTTGCATAGGAAAATCTTTTTCCTATGCTATACCAATATTTGCACCTGTAATCGACTTTAATCAAGGCGTTAAAGCAGGCTTTGAAGATCAAGGTTGTGTGTATTGCTGTAATTGATCTGCATTTCAGCCAAGTGTAATCAACGCTGATCAAAACAGTGTCTAAAGTAAAATTGCAATTGGGTGAATGTTACTAGCACGATAAAACAGGTGTAGCGGACTTTTAAATATTAACTTTGCATTGAGTAAACTGGGTGTTCTAAAGCTAGAACATACACAAGCCTAGTCATTTGTTATCATGCGAATAAAATGTATTATAAATAGGAAGCTTCTTATGAAATCTTTATAGCCACATCTATGCGAAGTCATATATATTTTAGATTAGTGTGTCTTTATTTGCTTAATCTGTAAAACATAAATTACTGATTTTGTAAAAGGTCAGTAACAGCAACCGAAGCCGATGTTGAGAAAAGCAGATACATTGGCATTGGTAACATTAGTAAAAACCAGCATCGGTTACATCACTAACTTATGTAAACAAAATTTTGTTGCAGTAGTAATTGGCCTATTGGTCTGTTGGTGCTGTTGTTTTCTGGACTGGTAGTCTGCTCTAGCTGCCTGGTTACAATACTGGTCTGCAAGTGCTTAGTGATTAATGGTAATATTTTTATAATGCCCTGCAGATAATTTGTTGCATAATTTGATTGTTGGCATTATATTTGTTATGGCAGAAGCTCATGCTGCTGTGGGCTTTTCCTTTTCGGTCTCTCACGAAGGTGTGCAAGTTCATGTGAGTATGATATCTTAAAGTAGCTATTGCTGACCTATTTTGCGCATAATTTGAAGAGATGCACTGTAACTGGCATTTGGAGTTCCAGTGAATACCAGAGTTGTGATGCTAGAGTTTTGTGTTCAGTGTTTTCATCAGTACAAATAATGTGACTGAGTTCTGTTCATACAGGCTATGAGTCCAACGATGTTTTCTTTTCATCACAATTTCACTTGTTTTTCATTATTTTGTTTTTCTTCACGTTCTTTATTGGTGTTTGACATTTTGACATTATTTCTCTCACTATTGCAATGCAGTTGCATGTTACTAGAACAACTTCCCAATAAATTCTTGTGCAATAATATTTTTATGGTTTGCTACCCAAGATTTCAGCTAGAGGTAAAATAACTATGGAACAGAGTAGAAAATTAAGAAATACTACTACAAACAAGACAATTGATTGCTGAGGTGGTATACTGCTCAATTTTTGTGCACTTAATGCAATGCGTTAACTTAGTGAACGAACAAAAGTTAATGCATTATGGTTAGTGCAACAAAAGTTGAGCAGTATCATATACCACCCTTGATAACCTGGCTGAAATTTTGCCATTTGCGAACAGATTTTACATTAATTTGCGAGTTTTGGCCGTAATTCTGATACATCTCTAAAAATTTGTATCATTGTATTCGATGGTTGAATTTATAGCAAGCAATAAGATACATCATCTCAAAAGTTTTTTGGGCATAAAGGTTAATGATTACGTTTGCCATTGAAAAGTAAAAATGCTAAAAGAAGAAAACTACTTTAATGTTTCTATTGCCTGATAGTGTGAAATATGCTTTTTGCCCTTGATACTAGTACTCACACTGTCGTACTATTTACTGTCACTACTGCCCACAAAGTGCCACTGCCCAGTGACATAAGTTTTGCAGTATTAGAGCTTTAGATCTAATGCCTTCTGCGCTAAGTGGCTTCTGCTAGCTTCCTAACAAGGCTTTACAAAATTTTAGATTTCTCATGAAGCACTGAAAGCTGTATATCATTCTGGTATACGATCATGGAGAAAACGCCTTGTTCGATTCATGGTTTGTTGCATTTTTTCTTTAAACCAACTGTTTTTAAACTGTGAAGCCAGAATGTGGTTTGTTAATGGAATGTGACAGTCTTCTATGCAGTGTAGAAGTGATTTGCTTGAGTAAGACAATTAAATTACTACCTGATTGCGCAGTTTAACGTCTTTCTAGTTGTGTATGATGCTTATGTGTGGTATATACTGTATGTAAGCACTGTTAGTGTACAAATGCAGTGGAATTGTACAGAACAATAATGCAAATTTGCATTTAAAGTTTTAATATGTAGTTGTGGAATATAGCAATGCGAATGCTCAAGGATTATATGTGATTTGGTTTAGGTAATGGTTATTGCATTCTATGGCAGTGTCAGCATTTTCTTTTTGCAGAATCGATTCCACAGTGGAGTTTATCCAGCCAAGTTTTCCAGTTTAGCGATATTTATGCTCGTTGTTTTGTTACTATCCTTTTTCAACTTTGACCTGACGTTTGGTTTAGCTTCTCATTTGGAACATTTTTTCTTTTCTCAGAGGTGAAGAAATGTTTTATGTGTGCACTGTACAGGGAAGTTTTTTAACATTTTTTTCAAACTTATGATTTGAAGTGAGTTTTATCAGGGGCATTTCTTTTACATAATTGCAGCTTTATTAAGCAATACAGGATATTTTTCTTGCATAGCGGTTTAGAATGCATAGTGGTTTAGAATACATCAGCATTGTTATCTTATCCAGTTTTGAATCATCACCTTATTTTGCTGCATTGAATTAGTCATTTCTATATGCATCGTGTATGTTGATTTGGGCAGTGTATTTTCCCAGTTATAATATATAATATTATACATCAAACATTGGGCCAAAAGTAGTTGGTGAAATACCGAACTGCAAATGTCTATGTCGAATTGCAATTGTATCATAAACGAGTTGTTTTTACATGCAAGGTTCTTAGATTATGCTGCATGGTTACCAACATGTATTGTATATTCTTACAGCCCTTCAACTTATGCATCTGTATTTTGCAAATTGCTCTCATGCACGATTATTTGGACTGCAATAGCTTTGTTCATTCGCTACTTGCTCAAGTTATTGCTCTCGTATCATGGCTTTATGTTTGAACCTCATGGTAAAGTATCACTGACAACGAAATTATGGAGGGTAAGTCGCATTTTGTATGATTTTGCGGTATGATTTTTGAAAGAAATATAGGTGTTGCTATGACGCAACTTGAGTGAATTTATGGAACTGATGATTGACGATTTATTCATTTTTATCCTCCAGTTACGAGAAAGCGACGGAGGCGCTTTGCATAGGACAAAATCAGACTCGCTTAGGAGTTGCCCTTGTTTTCAAATTTTCCGCCAGAATTTTGCCTCTGACTTCTTCCAATTTGCTGCTTGTTAGATTCCACCAAACCGAGATAATTGTCGGGAAGCATCTTATCCAAGGACGCAAACGACGAGTTTTGGGTGGGAGTTTACAAAATTTTAAATTTTGTACCATCAACCTTGAACCATCCACCATCAACCTTGCGATCATGGCCGTCGTAGAAACGACGCTCCAAACAACTCGGCCATGCCGCCAAACTGATGTTTTATGTTGTACCGTATAGTGGCGCGATAACAATGATTTGAAAATTATGTTTATTTTTCATGCTCTATGTCGTATACGTGACTGGCTCCGAATTATGGTTAATAAAGTTTTTCAAGAATTTTTATCAAAACATTTGCATTTGCTTAAGGTAGTCAGACCAGCAACCGACTGTGTTACATATTACTTCTTAACAGCTCAGATGGCCGAGTGGTAAGAGCGTCTGCCTCTGGAACTGTAGACTCGGTTCGATTTCAAGTTGGGTCAAACCAGTGACTTTAAAATTGGTATTCACAGCTTCCCTGCTTGACATTGAACACTAAAGGGATAGTGTGGAGAACAAACCGGCAAGTTTACTTGCTGTGCCGTTGGGAAAGGCACTTAGCGCGATTGCCCCATCTTGGTTTGGTAGACAGATGGCCGTCAACTCCTAAGCAAGCTCTTTATGGTACCTTAATCGCTTTCTCGTGATAGGAGGATAAATATGCTACTAAATAAAGAATATGTTCGTGCTCGCAGTAGGCATGCACTGCTTCAATGGTGGTTGTCCAGTGGTAGTAATTGATTTGCATATACCGTAGTCTGTGTTTGCTCGTTTTAATTTTGACGGCGTATGGCCCCATGAGATGCTTAGATATGAAGCACAGAAATAGTGCTTATATCTAGTTAGCTGCAGTTTGAATCTGAATCGGGAACACGTTGAATTGAAGCGAGGTATTGGCGACACTGTGATCACAAGGTTTGAAGTTTAAACCTGTCCCAAGCATCGTTGGCGTTTTTTTTTCGATTAATTTTTCACAAGCAGCAAATTCTAAAAGACAGTAGCATAGAGATCTATACAAATGGTAGAAAATATTGAGTCTAGATTGTAGATAGTGGATTTGTGAAGTATTTTGTCTTTACTTTTTTATTTTATATAATGCACCGCTAATAAATTTGCTTGATTGATTGATTGAAGGACTTTCTCTAGCTGGAGGTTCGTAGAAAAGCAGTTTCTATTTTCTGAAGTTTGTCAGTCTTAAATTTTATTTTATTCAATTTGTAACAACATATTCAGGGAATCACTGGAATATTGGCCGGAAGCAAACCCAAGCTATACAGCTATCAAGCCAGCTTGCCGCGTTTGCCTGTGCCTGCATTGAGGGACACTGTGAAGCGTTATCTGCTCAGTGCTAGACCACTGCTTGATGATCAAAGTTACGAAGACATGCAAAAGTTATCTGAAGAATTTCTTAGCACGATTGCAAATCGGCTGCAAAGATACCTTATTTTGAAATCTTGGTGGTCAACAAATTATGTGTCTGACTGGTAAGTAGCCAATTACAGTGCTTTCTTTTATCATATGATATATTAACAAAAATACATGACATGTACTTAGATGCAAAATCACTGGCACAGATAGTGTGCATTGTTTTGACTTGCCAAATCTCATCAGTGCAGTTGATTTTGAGTTTTGAGTCGTAATCGTAGATTGCGTTTCGGTCATTAGGTAAGTATTGGATTTTTAGTGAGGGGTATAATTATGCACGCGTTTATAGTGAAAACTTTTGACGGTTGTGGATGTATATAGGACTAATCCATTAATTTTTTTGTCGAAATCACTAATGCTTCTTGAGCTATTTTATCGCAGCTACGAGTCGGTAAATCAATGAGCAAACACGCGTCGGTTTGTGCTATAAATTCACAAAACTTACTTGTTAATCTTGATGTTGAAGCATCTATAGTTTCGATCTCCTTCTACGCTTTTCCATATTTGCAGGTGGGAACAGTATGTTTACTTAGCTGGTAGGGGTCCTATCATGGTCAACTCCAATTATTACGGCATGGACCTAATCTATTATAAACCGACCCACAGACAAGCTTCTAGAGCTGCAAACATCATCTACTCTTTGTTTCAATTCCGAAGCACATTGGATAAAGAAGATGTGAAACCGGTTTGTAAGACCAGTGCAGTTGTTTTGTATTATTTCATAACGTACGGCCTTTATTTTTGAAACTCGTGTAGTGTATATTGCTTCAAAACTTGCCAAGGTGTGCACTTTGTGCAGTCCTTACGTGTAACACCTGGATAGAAGACTAAAAGTATTGTAGGTTAAGTGGTTGCTACAATTGCTAACCTTTTGTGTAGTACTTGTTTTCCTTCGCTTTAAAAGTTATGGTGATTACCGTGATATTTTTCCAGAAGCAACGTTTTTCGTAATAGTTTTGCAAAAATCGTTCACCATAAGCTTCTACAGCAGGGGTTCCCAACCTTTTGCTTTCTGCGTACCACTTCTGGACCTTTTCTGTAGCTGCGTACCACCTACCTTTGGTGAATACTTTTTGACCATAACAACATATAAGAACTGTGCTGAAAAGTTCATTTTACATGCAGAAACGAATAGCCTACGTAATTAAATCTAATTCTCATTATACTCGCGGTTTACCCTGAAGCACGTAGCACGTAACACTGCGGCATAGCATCTGGGCAACACAGCTTCGAACTTCGAAAAAAAGTCACCATGTGGAGTCATTGTTGCGAATCGAGCTTTTGGATGAACTGAACTTGAACTGAACTTTGTTTATTGACGCCCAATTAAATATTATGACACGATGTAAAATTTGGTAACCTATACAACTGAGGCGAGGAGGAGACTGCGAAGCGACCAGTCTAGTGGTCTTCGAGTCAGCAGCCACCTTGAAAAATGAAGGTAGCCTAAGGCAAAATTTTCATTGAAAGAGCCACTTGCGGAAAAGTAGAACAATCGAAGATTTGCCATAGGTGAGTCAAAGAGCAACAAAAAAGTCTTCGACTAGATGACCACACAAGAACTGGAAATGGGGAGTGTAAGTGCAATTGCAAAAAAAGTATTTGGTGTTCCTCACAAAGAGCTGAAGAGCCACATCTCGAGGGTTAAAAAGCCACACTTTGCCCACCCTTGTAGTCAATTCGATTGCAAAATCAACGATGTTGCTCCCGGCCCCCTGAAGATGACAGTTAATGTGATTCATTACTCCCAACATATCTGGCAAATAGGAAAGCTGAAGAATGAAGTTTGTGTCTTCTAAAATCTTCTGAATTTTGTAATCTTTTGTTTGGAAGAACTGAAGCAGCTTCTTTTGCTACACAAAATGATGTATCCATGAGGGTGTTTCCTCGAGACCTCACTTCCGTAAAAAGCAGCAATGACGTGTATTCTGATCTGTATGGTGCAGCTTCGTATGAAGCTCTGCGAAGTCGTTGCTTCTGAGATATCCAAGGAAAGTTTAAGAAAGTAGGGTGGCAACTGGCAACGCACAATTTTAAAGCGAAAACCTCCCCAAAATGGGCACTTTTGGCGGCAAAATTTTGGGCAGGTTTTGGCTTTAACCTAAATGATAATTCAATAAAGGCATAAGTGCACAAGTTTACGAAAAATTTTCACACCCAGTCTACGTTTATTGCTACTTTTGTTGGAAATACAGAACGTTTTGCAAAACCAGTGAGAAACGTAGTTTGTATGCGTTCATACTGCACTACACCCAGGGATATGTTAGCTAGAACCGTGAAACTCGAGTAAGGAGTAATTTTGAACCCTGAGTTCACCATTTAGATGAAGACGAAATGAGCACAGAATCGTGTCTGATAAAACATTTTTTACCGGTTTGGTTGATCCATAGATTCACCTCACCATATCAATTTCGCCTGCTACAATATTCGATGGTGTTGCATCTTGCTGCTGCAGAAAGAACAAAAAAAAAAGGCCGCAAGCAAGCGAGCTATTAGCAATGCCCATATAAGGGTATGCTACATCATACCATAGTCTCCGCACACGATTATACACATATCTCTAGCTAACCTATTTTCATGCAACTAATTTCAGTCGTAAAGCAAAGCAGTTTTTGTGAGAATTCCGCGAAAACATTTTTTTTGCATTTTCGTAAAGTATCTCGCGTACCACCATTGGTACGCGTACCACAGGTTGGGAACCTCTGTTCTACAGAGATGAAAATAGTGAGCTATAATAAGAGTTTGGTGATGGGATGTTTTAACTTTCTGCTATGAAATCTCACAACATGTTAGCGGAAATTCCCTGACTTTTACGTAGAGTTAAGAAAATTCTACATGCAACGTATTTCCGCCAAACTTTGCTGAAGGTAACACGGCGGAGCTGGCCTTGTTCAAATAAACCGTTGCCTTCGACTTGTTTTTTGATTGTACTGTATATCTCAGCTCAGCTGAGTGAAATTTTTCGTATGCAACAGTTCCTGATAAAGTCAGTTCGGCTGATGGATTAATAATTGTCTTGCTCATCATAGGTTAAGCCGTGTAAATTCAAAGCTATCATATAATTTTGTCAAAGCAATTTGCTTCACCGCTGTAAGCTTTGGGGATTCTGCGTGACTTCTTGTTGTTGCATGCTCAAAATATCTGAGGTATGTTGAATTCACTGGACCACCAACAATGATTGAGGAAGACTACGAGATTAGTGGGCTCTTCGTGTCAACAACCACCCGGAATATGCGTGAGATGCTGTCAGCTTCATGCGTCGATCGAACCTGTCGCAAGGCAGTGTTTGCACATACGCGGTCTTGGCCATATCGTTTAACTGTTGATGTGTATTTGCAGATTCAAGTGATGGGGGTTGTTCCTTTGTGTAGCGCGCAATATGAAAGATTATTTAACACTTGTCGCATACCAGGAGTTGAAGTTGGTGAGTAACTGCGTGAGTGTGCATCTTGCGCTAGTCTCGTTTCTTTGTGGTTGCTAAAAATGCAAGATCATTTTCAAATCATTTAAGCTAGCATAATAGTCAGTAAATAGTCAGCAATAGTCAGTAATCGTATTGCATACGTCCGTGTAATAAGCTAGCGCACTTTTATTCGGTTTCGTTATGCGTGGGCTTTGCAGCCAATTTCCTGGTGATCATCCGCCACTATATGCGTACAGTACTCCAAACAAAGAAATCACCTGGCGATATTCTGCTTGGTCTCTTTCATACGACGAGAGTTAAGCAACGTAGTAGAACGAACTTATTGACTTTTTTGCGACTACCTGTACCGGGACAAGTCGCTCGTTATTGATGGAAATCTATAACTTTTCTATAGGAACACTTTGTTTTTTCAAACTAAGCCGGAGAAATGGATTTTGTAGTTGCGCATTTTTTGACCAAACAACCGTTTATTCCACACTGTCATCACGCTTGGCTCTGATAATGCGTTTTTTTAAGATTATCTTTCTTCTTCATCTACGGAAGTTTTTGCATTTAAGCACGAAACTTAACTTTGTTTTGGACACAATTGTTTAAAACTTAAAACCTGTTTCAACGATTTGATAACCAAATTGATTCTCCTCATTTTTGAATCTTTGCAGCAAGTTCGAAAATCGTAGAATTTTTTTTCACGATAATAAGAAGTATGTTTTGGGCGTGGTTGCAAAAACCGCATGGCATGAACACGCTACGCTTTTATAAAAAGGGCTTTTCAAGAAATCAGAACGGTTTTGGCCGGAACAGTAACGCATACATCAGTTTTCGTGCCGGAGAAACTTAACGTTGGAACGATACCTGCATTCGGGGCGGTTCAGGATAGTTAAAATGTTATTGTGTTGTTGTAATTGTTTTATCAGACGTTGTGAGTGATGGGAACGGAAGCAAGTGACAAATGGCGTGTGTAATAGCTCACATTTCTCTTACGTTGTCAGCTTTCCCAATAATGACGTCGCGCATTCAAAACAGGACTTTTAATTGTAGCGTTCAAGGTGACCTTTCCGCCGCATTGTTCAAAAGCGCCAACATATTGTCACGCTCTGTACCATTTCGCTCCTAATTTCCAATTCCGTGTGTTTTTTATTGGTAAAAATTTATTACTATGCAATAAAAAATGCATCGTAAGTTTTTTTGAATTAAGTTCTTAGTACAATTACTATGAGAGGGATAGTTGCAAGTTTTTGGATAATATGAATGTTAGCCTACTAGTGCGATTAGAATGGACCAATGTGTCATTTCATTGGCATTTAGGATGATAGTCGCTTTTGATCTGTTCTTCTAACTTTCAAATGGATAAGTTGCATTGAATTTTATTGATTTTTGCGATGGCGGTGGAAGTATTTTTAGACATGCTTTGTATCAATGTCAATGACTAGTAACTATTAAAAAGTGCGGCTTGAGATTAGCACAAGTAACTATTAAAACGTCGTAATTGCCGGATAGTTTTAATTTCATAGGCCAGGATACTAGCAATCACTACGTACTACTGCACAGTTCACGCTGACCTTTGATGTCGCTGCTCAGTGCAAAAAAGGATATGTACTAATCACTTCTCTACGAAAGTTTCATGTTTTTCACAAACCATTTTCTTTATCATTGTTTCTAAACTGATTTCCAGGAAAGTATCTCTTCTAAATAATTTTCCGTGATCGGCACATCAATCGATCAGCTTATCAGAAATTTGGCGGCTATAAAGTTATGTGTTAAGTTAGTTATGATTCGAACGCAACGGCTTGGTAAATTTGCTGTTTTTTTTTACCTGAATTGGTATATGGTGAAGTGAATTACAAACTAAATTACTACATCCTGTTTTATCGTTATAACTCTTGAAATTGATATAATTTCTTTAAACAGAGTCGTCATGTTACCTAGATATTTTAAATACAGCTCAGTTAGAATATTGCCGCCTAGATGAAATGAACTCGCTTAAAGTAAACCTGTATATTCGCTTAAAGTAAACCTTTATATTCGAAGAAATATTAAGTGGGTGATTGAAGCCTGTTATCCAGTACTGTTTAATGCTCAGATAGTCTAAGCGCAAAATTTCAGTTTATTCCAGTTATAAAACTGATTACAGAACAAACCTACTAAAAATGCAAAAACTTAATAGAAGTGCTCCAACCAAATTCATCTTGAAAATTTTAACGCTTTTGCAAAAGAAAAATTCAAAATTGGTTTGTTAAAAAATTCGGTATCGATTAATCGTCTCGTATTATTTTGACCGATTCCTTATTATTTGTACGGTTAATCGACGGCCCTTGCATAATACTTCAGTGCGCAGTGGGCTTTACTAAAGCATGTGTGTGATGAGAAAACGGTAAGTGCGCTGTGAAGCAAATCTATTTTCTATGATTTTCTGTTACATCCTAGCTGTCGCATAGTCATTTTGCTAACTATGATTGCGGAACTGTTGTTTCTTTAGCGATGTGAAATCGATTTTACCGCATATGCTTTGGAATAGTTGCTTCTCAGTGTTTCATTAGTTCGCTGCATTGACAATGAGCTCGAATTTAAATATGCATTTAAATTTAAAAATGGGCTCGAATCGCGATTATGATCTGTGATTATCTAGTTATGATGAGTGTTTTCTTTGGGTACCAAAAAACGTTTTTGAATGCGGCGTAGCTAATTATATATTGTGTGATTTTAGATTCGATTTGCCACTGGAATGACAGTAGATATGTGGCTGTATTCCATCAGGGAAGGTGGTTTAAGCTGTATTGCTATGCTAAAGGCAAACAGGTTAAACCCAAGCTACTTGAAAAAGCCTTAGAAGCGATATTAAACGACGAGAGTATTCCAAGCAAAGGAGAGGAACACCTAGGAGCGCTCACAGCCGGTGACCGAGTACCTTGGGCTGAGGTTAGTTGTAAATGTGAATTTTTAATGCTAGAATTTTCATGCACGTATCTTTGTATGACTTACGAAGCAAAGAGATTTCTACTTGTGTTTATATCTTGCCTTCAGATTTTGACTGAGTTGTACTAAGTCGGTTTATCCACGATTTAGTATTCTCGTTTGAACAGACAGTGATACGAATTTCGAGTTCTCATTGTCACTTAAGCTGTCCGTGTATGACGAATTAACCATTGCCAGTAGTTATATGTGCAGTTATTGTTGTAGCGGTTGCGTTTTTTATCCTCCTGTGGCGAGAAAGCGACAAAGGCATCATTAACTATCTCCCTCAGGAATTGCCGGCCATTTGTCTGCTACTCGAAAGGACAAAATCCTGCAATGTGTGTTTCCCAACAAGCAATTAGGTAACTTACCGGATTATTCTCCGCTCTGCCCCCAATAGATGTAGAACGCAAGCAGGAATGAATTGATGCCAATTTACAAATCTTTGTTTGACCCTACGTGAAATCGAAGTTAAAGTCAACTGCCCTAGGTACACACTCTCTATTCGATCTGTTATCTGATTGAGTTTCTGTAGACACGCGAGGAGTATTTCTCCGCTGGAATGAACAAGCGATCTCTGGATGCAATTGAACAGTCAGCGTTTGTTTTGATTTTGGATGATGAGCAGCATGATGTTCAAGGTGATGATCATGTTGGCATCACTTCTTATGGAAGATCACTGCTGCATGGAAAGTGCTATGATAGGTAGATGATGCGTTATTGCGCATTAGTTTATTTTTGTATGAGATCTTGACGACTGTGTTCAATAATTGGAGTGGGTCATTATTGTGCAATACTGTATTAGCAGTCAGTATAGTGTAACAATACTTTCTCTTACCTCTTTTGCACTACTATTTTTCTACCTGCATGTTATAACATTTATCTTTTGTTGCCTTTCTCCTTTTTTATACCGGAAACGTTATAACATTTCCGGAAAAGTCAACATATTTTATGTTATTCAATATTCGTCCTATTGTATTTGTTACGTCTAAAACTGCAGTCTGCCTCGCTTGACGTAATACAGGCGAGATCTTAAGAACTCAAATTTTATTGTTAATGGAGAAAACAATTCAGAAAAACTTCAAGACAGTGTTCTCAATTTTCAGTTCGCAGTCACTGTCTCTCACTTCGCAGGTCATAGGCACAGTACGTAATCACGGCCACAGTTGATAGGTGACAGAGTAACAGCCACAGATCACATGTTTCCGAAATTCATAACTTATTAAATGTCAAACCTAAACATTCGCATAACTGAAACTTACCAACTTGTTGTGAGAGACAGACTCATTGAAATAGATAGAAAAGGTGATACTCTTGCAATTACTTGCTGAACACTATAAATATTACTCATACGAGCTGAAACGAAATATGTAAGAACTAAGTATGTATATAATATTATTAGCAAGCTAACATCTGAAACGCGCTGGCGATTCGCAAGAACTGACTAGACAACATAATTTTCGAGCAATGAGTTGGCAATTGAATTCTTGAGGTACAACATTATGGTAGTGATTAACCGTCTTACAGTGCGATGTAATTAAGTACCGGTAGCAGTAACGCTGTTAGTGCGACAAGGCAATTGCTTTAAACAAAACAAAGTAACTATTGTAATCATTCAAAGTGCACGTGGCTAACTTAGATTGCCTGATATATGATAAATACAATCAATCAGGTTCGAGACCCAACAATACAAAACAGTTAACAGTTTGAACGTAAATAAATGTCTCTTCTTAAAGGCAATTCAAATTGGTAAGTGATTATAACGTAACAGTATTCTTTACTGCATTGATTATGCGACAATAAAAGGTTGCTTTCTAGGCAGTACGTTTGTAAACTTTACCAGTACGTTATGATGACTCAGTAAAAGTTTTACTCTCTTTCAGGTGGTTTGATAAGTCATTTACTGTAGTAGTTTACAAAGATGGACGGTTTGGATTAAATGCTGAGCATTCCTGGGCTGACGCTCCTATTGTCAGTTACTTAGCAGAGGAAACGCTGGGTTACGAATACATCTACCTGGGATATAATGATGATGGTACAGTGAAAGGGGAGGCAGAGGGCTTGCCACCTGTCCCCGAGAGATTGCGTTGGACAATTCCTGATGGTGTAAGTTCTCCTGCTATGAAGATTTAAATTATGATCATTGGATGTATTCTTGTTTTGAGAGCACCTCGTACCGAAAAAGGGTGAACTAAGCATTCCTTTTTCTTGTTTGGCCACTTTATTATCACCGAAACGCAGCAGTACTCATTCAATTCTTGAATATAAAATTAGAGATGGTGGTTAAACCAGTAATCAAACCCGATGGCATTGTAGAATTGACATTTCGTTTTTGTTTTTTATGAACTATGTTTTATGTACGTAATGTTAAAAAATGTGTTCCGCGCCTCGTCCACGTGCTCGTTTTTGTGGGTTTAAAATCGTGGATTTTTTGTTTCATGATAAAATTTTTAATCTTGTATCATGATTGAAAAGAAGTAACTACCATGCTCTTCATCTTAGAAAATGGACTTGTGCATTATAAATATGCAATTATACTTGACCCTTGAAAGGTTTTTAATCGTATCCAGTATCCACTATTCGGTATGGCGAAGTGGGGTTTATAGTGGCAGTTATTTAGTCGTTGTTTGGCCGAACACGCACACTGGATTAGATGCCAGTAACTTTGAGTTCAAGGAGTTATCTTTTTACCACTCAAGGTGGTTGTATAATTCGGTTCAGATGCTGGTTGTAGTTTACGTAGCAAGCTTCTGGTATCGTCATCCAGTAGCAACAGACCTTGTATTTCTTTAGTGTACGATGTGTTTAACACTTGGAGATAGCTTGTTGTGCTGTTACCTAGTTATTACGGTTGACAAGCCTATGTTGTGATTGTTTAATTGTTGCAGTGTTGTGATTTGATCGAGAGCAGTTTATCAGTGGCACGTGATCTCGCGAAGGACGTCCATCTTCACGTCATGCCTTTCAATGATTTTGGAAAAGGATTGGTGAAAACTTTCAAAGTTTCACCAGACGCCTTCATTCAGTCTGCTCTACAACTTGCAAATTACAGGGTATGCATATGTGTTTAGTTTTATATTTTCTTTTGAAAATACGAAGTCAAAAATTGTATCTCGAAAGGATTGAAGACTTTTTTCTTATAAAAACAGTAGGCAGTGGGCACTTCCTGCGAGCTTGTAGAACTTGTGCAGTGATGACGACTCACTGGCAGAACTGTGATTGGTAGTTTTTGAGTGTTCGAGCAACTCGACGGAGGACCGCGCCCGTTTCAATCGCAATAAGCACGTTTTTAACCATTTAAATGCTCTCAATCAAAATTCAAACCTGTATTGGTTTATTTTTTAATATAAATGCGAACAGTGGTAAGAACTTAGTAGGAGTTTTCGAGAACTTTTTCAAACTCGAATTTCGTTGTAATGAGTGCAAAACTAACAATCATTATCACGGCACATAGTTCTCTTTACTTCATTCCCGTGCGTATGAGATTATGGTGAAATTTTAGTTGCTCTCAGAATAGTTTTCAACACTTCCACCACGAGGGATTTTTTCATAAAATTTTAAATCTAATGTATATACTATATCATGCATGCGGAAGTTTGAGTTGCGCAATTTTTGCTTTTTCTATTAAGGAGAAGGAGACCCTCATAAACACTTGGGTGGCAAAAACAGTTGCCCGCATTGCAAAGCATGAGAAAACGATGTTGCATGGAATCTTGGAACATAAGACTTACTTTATTGCCAAATTAATTCATTTTTCAACTCCACAGTTATCATCATGATATTTTGACACCGTTCATACCTTTGTAGCCGAAAACCGTTCAATAGAACTCCTAAGCAAGGTTTACTTTGCATTAATATCGTCCATCAAAGTATATCGTATGTAATAACTAGGGAGATTTTTTATTGACTTAAAAATCTCAAAAAATTGACCTTATTTTATCAAAAAATTGACTTTGTTGACCTTACGAAACAATGAAATGAAAGAACCAGTCCATAAGAAAAAAAAAACACCAAAGTCACTTTAGTTAGTGCTTAGATTATAATTTACGCACATATAATTCAAGTGTTTTGCTATTTGCTGTATTGCAATCTTTCTAACATCAAAGTATGTTCGAATAACTAATGCTATGGTTTTTTCAATTCTAATGTTTTTGACTACCGGCACGTAGCGACAAAAGTATGTAACAAATGAAAACACTTAGTTCATCATAAACCAATTTTGCTAAGATTGCAATCTTACAAAGCTGTCTAAAAGGATCTTTACAATCGAAATCAATCAAATCACATCAAACATTACATTGATCAATTAAGCATGTGTAAAACTGTGATACCGGTAACAGTCTTGCGACAGCATAGGGAAGACTGGGACAATACGAACCAGAAAAATTTGCACTGCCCTCAAACGTTCCCTAATCAATGTAAAGCTTTGAAAATTTCAGGTTACATAGTCACCAACATTAGCCTTGACATGTCACAAATGCGATTGCTTAACTTTTCTATTCATTTATTTACTGCATTTTTTTTTAAATTACCTGGGGCATTATAAACTTTATTGGGGCATTGTGAACCAGTTTCGAAATTTACTTCACATTACTTAATTAATCATATGTAGAGACAAACTACTGGCATGCAATGCTATAAAATAAATGTATTAGCATTTTTAAAAGTATATTGTCACTTGCTGTGTACAAAAATATATAAGCATTCACACTTATAAAAAGAACTGTTCAGGTTCTCAGCTGTCCACTATGCTCCTTCATGCTCAGTGTCAAAAGCACATTCAAATTTAACTGAGCCAAACGCTCTGGCTGTTTCTCCAGTGAATACCGGTACTGAATTAGGGAGCATCCGCACAATTTGGCTTTTTTCAATATATTTGACATCTTCAGTAACCAATTGGTTCATGATGTACCGACTGAAATGATCTTATATAAATTATTTTGCAGCAAAATTTTAAGCACACACTATTAAAAATCGATCTGCAGTTGTTTGTCCTGACCATGTCTTATCCATAAACGAAAATGTGGACTTTTAGAATATCTCTAAAAAAAATGCCAGTCATTCTAAAACGAAAACCTAAATTTACTTTTAACCTCCAAAATCACATTTTGACTGATTTCTGAAAAAGAAGAACAGCCGACCTTAACTTTTAGCATCAAAGAAAAGCTGATGGTCATGTGACCTAACTGTGCACATCTGGTCTCAAGGTTGCCTATAAGTTTTTAAAAATATTGCCCTGGTTCATAATGCCCCGGTTTCCCCTACACCTCCCTGGTACCAACAACAGTTACGAACCTCCATCTCTAAATTACCTGAGTCGTCTTTTTTTGAGTATAAAGTAGAAACGCGCAAAATAAGCGAGAAAGCAGAAATTGACCTAACAAAAAAAAAATTGATTTAAAAACAAAAAATTGACATTTATTGACTTTATAACTTCATCAGTACTGGCCCTACGACCGTGAAATTTTGTTTCCACATTTTTAGAGTTATTTTCTACATCCAAAAAAAAATTGACTTTATTGACCGTGAATCGCCCTAGTAATGACTCAACCTTACTCAACATCTTGAATGTTGATTTGCCTGAAAACTTCGTTCTTTCGGTACGTCGTTGAAAATACCTCTACTAAGATATAGTCAGGTTTGTTATTGATATTTCGTTAGTTCTGGCGGCCAGATTAATCCGCATGACAAAGCACTATGAGTTTTAAACTTAACGCAACAGTTCATGATTAATAACAAAATTTAGAAACATCTTAAATGTTACTTCAACGTTTGAGTTTCGATAGGATAAAGGACATTTTGCTTTGACTTACGAAGCGTCCATGACTCGGTTGTTCCGTGAAGGAAGGACAGAGACGGTACGATCATGCACAAACGAAATGGTTGCGTTCGTCAAGTCAATGAATGATGAGAGTTTCTCGGTACGTTGCTGTGACTCATATTTTAACCACTAACTGTGTGTTTGATCTTGTTGCTGAAATTGTTGGCGTGATTGCTGCCTCGACAGGCCCAAGTCGCTGCTTTGTTGCTTTTTTTTTTTAATATCTTTTTTTTGGCAATTTTAATGCGCAGGGTAAGTAATCTTGCAGGCAACAGTTCGTCGGTTTTGTTTTGCTTCTGTGTCAGGTACTTGCGGTAGGGACTGTCGCAATGATAGCAAACTTCTACCTACTTCGTAACATTTTCGATGGTCTAGCCCTGTTATTTGTTGTTAACACCAATGGTATATTTTTTATGAAAACGATTTCATTTTAGTTCAAGCAGTTTTAGTTGTTTTGCTTGAAAAACTATGATTTAACCGAGATATCATTTCACGTAGGATAAAGAACGCCATGCTCTCTTCCTCAAAACTGCCGAAAACCATGTGAATTTGTACAAGGAGGCCATGGTAGGGAAAGGAGTGGACCGGCACCTTTTCTGTCTCTACGTCGTATCGAAATTTCTTGATATTGAATCACCTTTCCTTCAGAAGGTGAGTCTGGTTTATCACAAATAGCTTTGTGCTTTGATAGTTTGTGAAAGGGGTGGGGACTGGGGAACCTACGACCCGCAGGCCCCATGTGTTCCTCTTAAATTTTGAATGTGGCCCGCGTCCGAACTTTGTTAAGTGTGCAACACACACCGGTAGAATAACAAACGTTGATCTTTCTTGAAAACTGCCTCTCATTCAACTACTATATTTGTGACATAAAAGCCGTGCAAAAGTCTCTGATTTTACGGTAAAAACATAATCACCATGATTGTTTGGTAAATTTGCGATGTACAATTGTGTGTTTTTGAAGTAAATGTGGCCCGCTGAAAATATGGTGCAATCGATGTGGCCCGTTGTGCTTTGCGGGTTCTCCACCCCTGGTTCTTGACGATAAGAATTTACTAGAACATGCTTAGCGAAGTAAATCCTTTTCTTGTGCTACGTGAATGGCATTACTTTATTTTTATTAGGATTATTTACTTGGTTTAGTTTGGTAAATTAATGGTGCTTTCTGGTAAACTACGGAGCTATTGGGTGTTTCGTTGTAGGTCATGCGTTTCAGGAATCGTAGCGTGAGCTAACTTTTGAAGCATAATAATATCCTGTTTTTGAAAAACTTTTAATGTCAGTTGCGATTGTGAACAGACTATTGGTAGTCTAACAAGGATTTTTTTCTTAAGCTTGTCTGACCGTTCGTTGTGTAATGGTATGTTCATAAGATTAGTCAGCATTAATTTGTATTGAGGCAAAATTGAGTTTACGGTTTTTGGAAACTGCAACTTGATAAATTAGTGGAGTTTGAAATTCAATCCCTCCATAATCTCATAAATAGCATTCAACTAAACGTAAAAATTCTGCCATTTATTTGGTAGTTCTTGTCACTTTTATTCTCGATTGATATTTTGTTATGCGATCGATCAGTGTTTGTGGCGTTTGGAGGCTGCGGACTGTAAGATAGTCCAACAAAAATTATAGACTCCTTTTTACGCACAGTGTGTGAGCCAATATTAAGCTTTCGCACAAGCGTAGTTGATACGGTATTTGGGTTTTCGGAATCCTTCAAACAAGTTTGCGGATGCCACATTAAAAACTCTTTTGCTGAACCAAACTTCTTTTTTATAGCAGTTATTTTAACCACATTTTAAGTCAGGTTTTGAGTGAAGAATGGAGACTGTCTACTTCACAGACGCCTATGGATCAAACTAAACTACTTCCACGTATTAAAGAGCTTACCCCATGTGGTGGTGGTTTTGGTCCGGTAAGTGACGTCACGGTGACGTCATCAATTGCCACGTAGCTGCATTTTAATCATGATTTCTAGTTGGTTGCGGTGGTGTGTTGCTCATTCTGCATGCATGGCAATTAATTTCTCATCTATTTTGATTTTCTTGCTTTGGGTTGGCCAGGTTCACGCTGAGCCATGGCGTCTGTCCACTTCTCAGACTCCCCATGGACAGGGGACGCTCGCCAAGTACAAAGATGCCTCGAGATTTGTTTCTGGCGGTGGTGGATTCGGTCCGGTAGGTTTAGTTTCAAAGATTTAAGGTGCTTTGCACTCAAAAACAGTTAGCATATTTGCATGTTTCGAAAAAAATTGCCTGGGTATTATTTTTATTATTATTACCGACCTTCAGTCATAAGCCGTCGTTTTTAAAGCCTCGTATGTTTTTCCATTAAAAAAGACTAAAGCCTTCCTCCTATTTGGATAGCAGCATACCAACTTTGTCTGACTTGAGAAAAGGATAGTTAAGTATTTTGACTCTTTTAACCAAAAACATGTTTGTGCTGATTTGTGATTATTATTTTTGCTGCAAAAATCAGTAGTTTGGTTTCAAATGGTAAATCAATGCATGTTTAGTATTTTAATAAATATACAGCATTTCAGTTTTACGTTAGGGTCGACCGGCGATTCTTCATTCAAATACTATGATCGTTGAGTATCCTGTTTGAATAGGAGTTACCTGGTTTGCAATTACGTGAAATTGTAATGTATTTATTAATATCATTTGTTTGCTTTGCACCTTGGCCGCTAATCAGTATAGATTTATGCATATTGCTCTGGAAAAATTCATTTTGGTTTTCTCTAATCTTCATTATATTCACGGTTTTACACCGAAATGTGTAACGAGTGACGGAGCTCATCTCCGCGGCTTATCACCTGGCTACACAGCTCTGAAGAAACGTCGCATCGGTAGCGAGCCGTTGGCGGTATTGTGTCCAATTTAACAGGCCCGGGAATCGAAGTCCTGACCTTACGCACCGATAGCGTTATACTGAGCAACTGAGCTGACCGGTCAGAGATCAAATTCATTTTCAATATAAATTTATTGAACATGACATTAGGATTTTGACTATAACAAAAGTCTCGTCAGCCTTGCTACGCACAGCCAATCCAGGCTAAACTCATTCCAGACTGTAAAGACTCTTTTTTGCATTGCTTTACCTGGACATCTCGACTTCATCTCTTTTCTAGGTTGTGCCCTATTTTTAGCAGGCGACTGGCCCCAAACAACGATACCCAATGAAAGAGCTTATAACTACCAACCCCAAATTAAGGGCTAGTTAGGCTACCGGTAACTTAGTTTGGGGTTAGTAGTTATAAGCTCTTTCATATCGTTGTTTGGGGCCAGTCGCCTGCCAAAAATAGGGCACAACCTAGAAAAGAGATGAAGTCGAGATGTCCAGGTAAAGCAATGCAAAAAAGAGTCTTTACAGTCTGGAATGAGTTTAGCCTGGATTGGCTGTGCGTAGCAAGGCTGACGAGACTTTTGTTATAGTCGAAACATTAATTTGTCCCTTGCAAATTTCACATTAGAATTTGTTTTTTCTTTTGTAATGGTAGTGTGTGCTTGACTGTAGTTATAATTGCATGCTAGTTTATCTTACCTCGTTGTTTTACTTATTCGCATGGTAAGAATCGTAAAATCTTGTTTTAGTTAATAAGCTATTACAAATGTGATTGGAAAAGTTGTTTGGTTTAATGATTTGTCTTTTTCTCTTGGGTCGCTCATCATATATAGCGATTCGGTCGCTCATCATATTAAAGATTTATGAAAAAGTTATGAAATTAACAATAGTAAAAAGAAGAAACAACGGCAACCGCTATGGTCCTTTTTAATGTTTTGTAATTAATGAGTTTCGAATGTTTTTTTATGAAAGTGGTGTAAGGTTCTTCAATATATTCAAAACTATGTGGCAGAAAATTACACTTTGCAAAACAACTACTGGTATTCTTCCCAGTTTGTTCTGATGTGAACATGTCATATGCTACAGGTCGCTGACGATGGGTATGGTGTGTCGTATATTATCTGCAACGAGGACCTTATTATGTTCCATATTTCTAGCAAATATTCTTCACCAGAAACAGTGAGTATTTGTCAGTTATTTGCCACCAATTTCTTTGTATTGAAATGTCATTTTGACATCGTATTTTTTTAAATTTTTGCACAAGCAGGCAGTGTTGTGAACTCTGCCATTTTTAAGAGTCCGAGTGCGAGTTCCTTGGTCGCGAGTCCGAGTCCACAAAATTTTAAAGTAACGAGTGCGAGTCCGCACGCTACGAGTCCCTGGCTTTTCTACTCGAGATCGTGTCGTGGCCAATATGGTTGCTGATTACTCAACGTTTACAAATCTGTGAAGCACAATGCAGATGTAGATTGGACAACTTTATAAAGGATAAACCGGTCTTATTATCAGGTCTACAATTTTTATCATTATTTTCATAATTTAGATTGTCTACCACTCCACCAGAGTTGGTCCTTCTTAGAGATCACGACCCATTTGCAGTCTTTCAATTATTGCAGTTATTAGATAACGAAATGTTAGTTTCAAAAACTCGTAATTAAAGCTTATTCAACGATAAGCTTGCATGCACGCTACAACAATTACTCTGGAGAAATAAAGCGTTGATACCACAGCTACAACCAGTGCTCGAGTTGTAAAAACACTTATGGGGGATGATGCTAGGAATACCATAATTTTCGGCCGCAAGTTCGAGTGAAGACCAAAAAAAAAGGTCATCGCCTCCGCTGAGGTCCGATTTTCGGGGCAAAAAAGCTGTTCACTCAGACGTAAAGGATGGATGGACATTATTTATAGGGGGATGGTGTTGGTTTCCGGGTAGATGGCATCCCCCCACAACTCGAGCACTGGCTACAATACATTAACAAAAATATCTACCATTAGTCGACAATATTTTAATTTATTTGCAAACACCGTCAATTTTCAGCAAAATTCAGTTTTTAGTGTTTATCGCTTCAGCTGAAGCTTTTTAAAACGTTGTAATTGCTTTTTAAAGAAGTTGAAGAAGAGAGTAAATCAGTTCTTGTCTGAGATCTGCAAGGGCATGTAAATTTTACATTTTACATAATAAAGCGTTGTGGTATCAACGCTTTATTTCTCCAGAGTAATTGTTGTAGCGTGCATGCAAGCCTGTCGTTGAATAAGCTTTAATTACGAGTTTTTGAAACTAACATTTCGTTATCTAATAACTGCAATAATTGAAAGACTGCAAATGGGTCGTGATCTCTAAGAAGGACCAACTCTGGTGGAGTGGTAGACAATCTAAATTATGAAAATAATGATAAAAATTGTAGGCCTGATAATAAGACCGGTTTATCCTTTATAAAGTTGACTTAATCAATAACAAGTTTTGGGAAGTTTTGCAAAGAAACTCTACAATTCAATAGAACTTAGTTGCATTGGATCGAGACTTTTTAAGTTGTTTGCGTTCACAAATCGCCAGTATTGTATAAACAATTTATGTTGCATAAAGTTTGGTCTGGATCACACTAGTTACTTGCAGTGCTGTTTTCTATTGTTCGATAAGAGCATTCTGGGAACCTTTGTCCGGGAACAAAATAATTAAAATGCCAGTGTCTTTATATAGGCATATCGCATTTTCCCACTGTGTTATTTTTGCCGAATAACTTTGCACAAAAGTTAAGTAATTATTTAATTAGCTCTGGCAATTTCGTAAAGGCTTTTGTCGATGTTAAACAAAGGGAAAATTTGTGTCGCTTCTGTAGGTTTTCGAATATTTGGAAAATTTAAAACAAACACAACAAACTGCTAAGGTATTCACGAGCCGAGTCCTAACAGTTTTTACGAGTCCGAGTCCCAGAGGCACGAGTCCAAGTCCGAGTCCTCAAAAGTGGACTCGAGTCCGGACTCGAGTTTTCCCAACTCTGCAAGCAGGTCAGACGATGTTCTTCCTTAAGAGCCTGAGTAGCCATTCACCTTTATAAGACTTTTCTTCCCATCCACCCTATAACTTCGGTATTTGAAGCTGCGTTTTGTTCGTAGTTGTTATCAATTTATTATTGTTGTCTTAAACAAGTCTAAAGTTTAAAGTAAATACAAACATTCCCAGTCTAGTTTACCGCCAGTGTCGTATGGAGGTAGGTCGCGTAGAGCAATTTTGCTTGTTATTGATCCAGTCAATCATAAGCCTATGTTCCTTTCGGGTTTAGTAGTTGCCCAGGTACGCGACGAATGTCCAATAACCGAAAAAAGAGTTGCTCGCGTTGTATTTCACCATAAAGCTGTCGCTGATCCCAGTTGCCTACCAATTGTATACTTGTCTTGTCAAAGAGTTTCCGAGGCTGCCAATGATGGGTGTCGTTAGACCAATTTAAGGGTTTTTAAGTATCGACATTAGCAATGGTGGGCACGTTACTTTCGAAAAGTAACTTAGTTACAGTTAGTTGGGAAAAAAAGTAACCAAGTTACAGTTATTGCTTTGAAAAAGTAACTAGTTACCGTTACAGGTACTTTCGATAAACAAAAATTTGACCCCAAGAAATTAAGTTTTTTATCTCTTGTAATTACATCCATCATCAATGCTAATCTTTTCATGCAAACAACAACATTTCGTCAACTTATTTATCAAAATTTAACTTTTTAAAAAAGCTAGCATCTCGAAATGCTCGTCGGTCAAACCAGCTTTTTTTGGTTTACAATGTTTTTTCTTTAGCTGAACAGCCTTTCCACAGCTGCGTTTGAGGGCAGAGGAGTATTGAAGTTAGTGCGTGTGCCGAAACGTAGTCCAGCATGCGTGTGCCGTCACTAAAAAAAGTAACTGTGACTAGTAACTTGTACAGGTCTAGTTTTGAAACTAGTCACCGATTTCGTTGCAGTTTCAAAAAAGTAACTAAGTTGCCGTTACTGCCCACCTGTGGACATAAGGTATCTGGCCGTCAACGGTGCTTGCGGTTGTTCCTGTGTCGATTGTTGCCAACGTATATCTGTTTACTCTTTGCTTTAATAGGTTTTAAGCAATTTAAAACCATACCACAGTGGAAACCTAGCGTTTGCAAATTTTCGACTACCTCAATTTTTTTAGGATTCTGATCGCTTCGCCAGGAACATCAGGCGCGCGATGATTGATATAAAGGATTTGTGTAAGAAAATGCAGACTAGCAAGAAGTGAATTGTAAGCTGGATGCTTCGTTTGGCTTCCCACTATTATTTGTGTCTGTCGTTAAACATTTGTAAGACCCTGTTGCATGTTTAGCAGCATATCACACGCCTAACTTCGCCGTTTTTAACACAATTCTTGTAGTCAAAATTTTATGCTCTCAATTTACGTTGCTGGTACTGTGACGTGGTCGTGACGAAATACTTCCGAGCTTTTAACGTGTAAGTTAGTGTCGTTTTTTATAATCTCTGCCTACTTGGTCTGTGGTCACTTATTATTGGCTTATTGGCACCATTTATGTATTACTAACGTTCTTGTCGCTAATTTCTTCTCGTAAATTCTCTTAAAATCCTCTGCCGTTTGTATTGAAAGCGTTAAAAGCACAAGATCTTGTTAGATGTGCTTGGTACAAAGTGTTAAAATTATTTGTTTTTTACTAGTCGTCAGGTGGCGCTGAATCACTTGTGCTATTCATCTTATTTATTAGTCATGCTTGTTGTGCTTGTTTTATTGCTGTTAGCTTAGCCGTATTGCCGTATCCTTGCGTGTGATTTGCCCAACTAACATTCAAAATGCATGCCAGCGCGAAGCTATACGCTTACTAATAAAAATTTTTCTCGTTAAAGGGCTGAAAAACTACGATTTCATTGACGTGCCAAATAATTATTTCGCAGCTGCCGTGACGTAATTGTCAAGGTTCCGTTGTGAAGCAAGTTTTTAGCACCCAAAGGCATTATTGCTTCAACATGCCTATTCAAAGCAAGGGTTCAATTGGCAGACGTTTAATAAACTAACAACATTTAGTTCTTGCATAAGCTAGTGCGTTTCTCTGTTCCGGAAAAGTCGACATGTTTTGAACGAAAAAAGTTTGAGCCCAAAAAGTTGTGTAGAAGAATTTGATATATTATTTGCTGCACACGACTTTTTTTAATGATATTGATGCTTTTTACTGAGGATGATTGACTGATTGTACTGTAAAAATGAGATAGAGTGAAGTCTGAAAAAAAAAAAAACACTTCTCGGGGTTAATTAAAAACAACAACGAAATCGCTCTAACGTCATTTTGCATGCTTTTTCACGTTTGTGGAAATTCTATTAATTTTAACCGTGTCTGTTTAATCGTAGCGCCCTGTAGTGTGATGTATTTCGTGTCTGTAATGCTTTTACTAAATTCAGCGTTTGTAGTTTTGTGATGACACTGTCTATGCGACGATGATAGAGCTAGTAGGCCTATCACCGAGTGCAGTGTAACGATTGGATCCTGATACGTTTTAATAGGAAATAACCAGTTTTTGTTTTCTCGTGTTTTATTGTAATAAACAACGTAATTATATGAAGTTTTCGAATGCTATGTCTGTGCGTAGATGCCTCGAAGAAACATAGATGTTCCCTCTTGTGTGAGCTAGGCCCGATTCTCGCAAGACCGTCCAGCGCGGATATTCCAGTCCACATTTTTTTGAATTTGGAAAATTTGAAGCTAGTCTTTATGATAGGCTAATGTTCAGTTGTTCACTGCTAACGCTATAAATGCGAGAGATGGCGTGCAAAATGACGTTAGGTTATGTGGATTTGTAAATTCATTCAGCTTTGAGAATTCTCACCCTTTTGACTGTTTTACAAAGTTTTTTCTGTAATTCGGCAAAGTGGTTAATTTGCAAAGAAATTCATTATCATTACCTCTCATATTTACTGGCAACGCCGTAACTGATAGATATCCTTACAGCATAAGAAATTGAAGCAGCTGCAACATGAAACAGTAGGCCTATGAGGATTAAAATGCTCGACGAACTTATATGTCGTGGATGTACCGGTGACGAAAGAGCCAGTGGCGTACGCAGGATTTTTCAATGGGGGGTGTCAATGACGTCACATCGTGATGACGTAAGGATGCTACAAATACAGTAGTTCAGAGGTATTAAGGTGCATCGGATTTTCTAGTCTAAATTATTGTGCAATTGCAGCTAACCACGATCAAGCTTTATAATGCCATAACGAAGAAAAGAATTAAGATATTTCATTCACACTTTGGCTTGATTCTTTGCGCTTGATTTAAGGAAAGAAAATTTCACAGAAACTCAAGCTGTCAAGGCGTGGTTAAAAATTTTACTTGACCTCATTTTTTGCCATAGGAAAGTTAACTAACTAAAGTAGCAGGGTAAATGGTAGGCCTTGAAGACTTACTAAATAAACGCTGTAAAAACCAATTCTACGACTAGTTTCGCGGTTTGACCGCTCATCAGGTAGACTCAGGTTTAACCGCGAAACTAGTCGTAGAATTGGTTTTTACAGCGTTTATTTAGTAAGTCTTCAAGGCCTACCATTTACCCTGCTATATTTCATATATATAGACTTACATCGGCTCCTCTTCATTCATAACTAAAGTAGGTTAGCTTTCGCGGCGTCACAAACAGGATGTAGCCAGGGGGGTGAAACTGGCAATCCAAAAAAATCTTTTTTCAAGAACCAAGAATGATATAAACAACGCATATAAACCTTGATATCAACAATTCAAATGTACTCATTATGAAGGGGGCAGTTTCTCCCATAACTGTCCTGAAAAGTAAAGATAGAGGAGCATGAGAAAAAAATTGCCCTCGCTTCCGAAACATTTTTAAACTAAACTAAATTACGCGCGAGAGGATGCGATTAAGGTCAAATACAGCGTCGATATTATCTAAGCATTTTTTACCCAAATCACAGCGTCGATATATTCAGATACTCTCAAACAAATGAACGGGGTGTCTGGGAAAGTGAGCACTCCAGCTCCTGAGACAGTTACGGTATGAAAAACACTTTTGCCAACTCCCGTTCCGCCCCTGGGCCTCTTTAAATCTTTCATTGGTCTGGTCTTCCTTGGCAGTTTTTTTATTTTATTCTTAACACTTAGGGTAGTGTCAATTTAGATTTTTATATTTTAATAATTTTTCAACAATCCGGCCGGATCCAGCGCAGTGGTGTTAAAGTTGTCGCTATCGATGCGGAAGGTTTGAGGTTCAATTCTCAGGTCGGTCAAATCGGACACAGTGTAGCCAACGACTTGCCCCCGCTACGACGTTTTTTTGGAGCTGTGTTGCTCAGGCGCTAAGCCGTGGGGTCGGGCCCCGTCACTTGCCACCACGTTCATTCATTCAATTTATTTTTGTTTGGGAAAAAAAGTTACGCAATAACACAAACAAGAATATTCGCTCACAGTTAATTAATTTCCCGATGAGAGGCTGCGAAAAGACCATGAAGCCCAGCCCAAAGAGCTGAGCGGTCGTCGAGTCTGCAGCCTCTCACCTGTTAGTGTAATTGTTAAGCAAAGTTGATAAAGTTGTCGAAGAAGAAAAAAAATAACACGAACAGATAAAATATAGGTTCATTACGCAGGTAGCCTACACACATATTCCAATACGAATAAAAGTTAAGTTAACAAAAACTTTCATGAATTATTTGCATCAGCGTCTTAATAGAAAATGTAGGAAGATAACAAGAAGCAAATCTTAAATACATTTGGTGTTTATTAAGTGCATCATATATACGCATAACAGTGAAATTCAAGTAAATTGAAACAACAATGTTAAAATGGAATAGCTTTTCATTTTTGGTTATTGTGAAGATGCATTTTTAAATGTTTAAGAAAAGTTCTGTAGTGAATTTGATTTTTGCTTTTAATTTCAGCTGGTAGTTCATTCCATATTTTGCAACCTTGATCAGGGGCGGCGCCAGCCCAAAACGAGTGGGGGGAACTAATGAATCTTTTGTTGGGAGGCTTAATCAAGGTATAGGTCAGGCCTAGCGTGTGTAGCGACTGTCACTCGCTACATTCCTTTTATCACTTGTTGCGGATGACTCTGGAAGCTCTCGCCGTCTGTTCAAGCCCCAGCACCCGACACGGAGACACAGATGCAGACTGTCAAGGAAGCTTCAGACTTCACCTTGCTTTTATTTGTATGGAATCTATGGCAGAAATGTGAGCAACTATATACACTACATCATAGAAGCGGATGAATTATTTGCGCAAACTCTACAAGCTACCTATCTCCATATGGACTTTGGGACTGTTTTGAACACGATAGGTCTACTTGTGCATATTTATCTATGTATTTATTTGTTATTCACCCGATGGGGCTAGTTAGTAATATTACTTTGTTTTAGTCTTTATGTGATTACATCCGGGTGTGTGTCGGGCTCCGTGACGTATTCGCACGTGCGAGCCCTAGTATATAAAGTCGTAAGTCATTGTTTCTCTCTCTTCAATGGTGCCACGCCTTGTGATTTTCCACAAGATCTTGTGATTTTGATCTTGTGAATTTTGGGCAAAATCTTGTGATTTTTCGTTGAAACAATGTTTGATCGGTATTTCAAGAAAAAATGCTTAAATCGGATGTTTTAATACATAAAAAGTTTTCCAACTCCGCAGGAAAATAGTTTTCTGTTTAACATGGCAACATCTTTTCATCATGGATCTCGGGCCATCTGCACTCGGCAGTTTCAGCACATCGAATTCGGAATGCGTATTGCGGAACCATAAAAGCAAAATAGTGCTCGGTTACGCACATGAGGTTTGTGCACTTGTCACAATGTCACTTTTTAGGTTGGTGTCAGGTGTCATGACTCATGATTCTTATCCGTGCAAATATACCGATTAACTTCACCGATAAAATTACTACATAGCCCACCATTAGCATGGTTATAGATGCCTGCACTGTTCCCTAGATAAGTTGTTAGCAAGTGCGAATTTGCCCAAACATGAATTTTAGCAAAAAATTTGCCCAAAAATTTAGGGGTGTCAAAGAAAGTTGAGTCAATTTTGGCCTCAAATTGTATGAGACTTTTGTTTCACATCAAAGTATTGAACACCTTGATTCTAATTCCAACAAAAAATCACCATTCCATTGTCCAGTGAGCAAGCTTAGAAAAATACAGCAAAATTTTGCCCGAAATTTCTTATTTTTCTCAAGTTTCGCACCTTAGAGGAAACAAACAGTGGATGACTAGCACTCAGTGCTGGTAGATCTGCTAATTATAGTCCAGCTTAGTATCTACAATAGATCGACTTAAGAATGTGTGGTGCGGATACTGGTACAGGGTAACCTGTTAGAGTACTGGAAGGTTTTTTGTCAGTAAAGTGAACTGGATAGTGAAGAAAATTGTTAGTGTTGTTAGCCAGTAGCTGTGGGCATTGGCGTAGCCCAGAGCCATGGGAGGGGTTTTGGGGGTTACAACCCCCCATTGAGTCTCAAATGACGTCATACATAATCGAAGCTGTGCGAACAAAGTGCATTATTGGTGAAGTGCTCAAAGTTAGGGCCAAAAATATGACAAATTTTCCTTATAAATTGTTCAGAAAGCACTAAAATGGCCATTGCAGTATGCTAATTTTTAAAATTTTTTCCTGGGGAGCATGCTCCCGGACCCCCCTAGAGTCGTTTTTGGCACTTAAATTTTTTAAAATTAACTCTGCTGGAAAAATACGTTTGAAAAAAATGACAAAAATCGATGTCCCCTCCCTGAAAAAAATTCTGAATACGCCCTTGACACGAAACATTTTCAAAAGGCTTATTTACGCCCGTTTCCGAGTTTAAACGTCTTTGTATTTAGTTAACATTCTACCTAATTCAAAATTATATGTACCCTACCAAAACTTTCGGGATCCGCTCCTGTATATAACGCATGGTCAAAAATGGTGTCATTTTTAACCCCCTCCGCCATTGCAAAATCCTGGCTCTGGGCTGCGGTAGTGGCTGTGGGCTTAGTGTGAGTGAAGTTAGTGTTCAATCTGAATTTTGAGGTGGAGTTTTGGTAAAAAGTCACTGTTGTTTCGACTGGAGCATAGGCCTAATTGTAGTTTTACCTACAGCTAACACCACCACTATTTTGAAAATGTTTTTTTTTTGTTGGAGTTGTGTATGCGGTACAGTAATTTTATCCAAGTGGCATTACTTTTTGCTATGCCATTAAAGTTGTTTTCAATCTGAATTTTGAGTTGTGTTTTTTACAAGTTTGTGTTGATTTTCACTATTGTTAAGCGTGATGGCAATTTTATCTGAAATTATCGTATAGTATGCTTGTTTTTTCTTTGATATTGTGGTTTGTGTTTTTTTAAGCTTTTGAAATTGTTTTATCTGTTAATTTCAATGTCTCACGTTTTTATCAACCTGAAATTACTAAGCTTACATGAAGTTAGTAGTTTAAGTTCTGGATAGCATTCGCTCTTGAGGCTAATCACATCTCATAAACGAAAATTTTGTGACTTTGAATAATCATTTGATTTTTTTCGGAGTTTAGAATTAGAAACAAACACATTATAGTTTCTTTTACGAAAGTCTATGTAGTTCAAAAGTCATGACAGTTGATTCAGATGTGATAACTGACTTCAATTAGGCATAAAAAGTCATCAACAGTTTGATTTTGTAAACTTGTGATTTTGAGTCCAAATCTTGTGATTTTTTTTCAAAAATCTTGTGATTTTTGAAAATTTTCTGTGGCAGCATTGTCTCTCTTTCTAGATGTGGATTTCGATTTGTTAACGTGCTTAATTCGAGGATCGTGATTGTGGACAACGTGGTTAGATTTATCTGCTTAAATCCGAATATACATTGGTGCTACAAGGACGAGTGGAGTGAAATTTAGTGGAGGAAGCGTAGGCGGACTGTATACGCTATTAACTGTGTGGTTTCACCTGAACCAGATTTCATTACAACTAGCCGACCCGCTTCACGTGCAAAGCTTCTAGCTTCCGGAGGCAAGGTAGAGCCCAAGAGCGAAGCGTCTGAAGGCTGGAATTTGTGGTAAACCCCCTGACAGTGGGCGATTTTTGAAACTTTAGCTCAAAATAATTGAATTTTATCCATCATAGATGTAGAGGTTTTAGAATCACAGCACAAACGCTTAAATTTTTAAGGTAATGGTGCAATTGAGTACAGCAGTTAGAAGTACGAAAAAAAAACGTTATAGGCGAAGTCTACTAACCATGAATATGGAATTAAATAATGAGGTTTCTGCATACATTTGCGAAGGTTATATAGGTATGGTAAGCCATTGTGAGACTGGGGAGGAGGAGGATAGACTATAGCTTTCCGCCCCCTGGCTGCACTCTTGGAGGAACACATGTGCATAGATGATGGTGTTGCAAGAAAATCGCTTTATAGTTCGAATCAGCCAATTCAAAATAAAAACATACAAAAGTTATAAATACAACGTTGGAAAATGCTCTATTGCTTGATTAGAATTCACAAAGGACCACGCACTTGGAATATGAGGCAAAGCTCTCTGCTACTGAAAGGTTTACGTAATATTTAAGCATAAAAAGCTAAACTTCTAATGTCACTAAATATACTGGAAACATTTGGACAAAGATTAGTTCAAAATTTTTAAAACTTTAAGCAGCTATACTGTCAACTTTTAATATTTTTGGCTAACATTGTAACTAACCGGAATATGGCCCTTGGTCTCTCATCATATATCATGGTGTAAATCGGAAGTCGGAACGTTTACATATTAAGAGATCAATCAGCAGTGAAACTTGCGTTGTTGTTTGACCTACGCGAACCTTGCGCCGAATACATTAGCTCATTTAACTGAATTAAACATAAAACTTTGTAAATATCTCAGTTAGAAAAATAAGAGCCAATGCCACTTGAAGCATCTTTATTCGAGACCTTTCGACTCATTTTCAATCCTGAAGTAAAATATACGGCAACGTTAGATAATAGCCACAAGCCAGCACAGCAATCGTCCAACATTAGGCTTAATCTTATAACAATTTGTTGTGCTGACTCTTAACTATGAGGTGGCGTATAACACTGCGCCACACAAAAATTGACCTGAAAGTTACTTTGACCAAACCATCCATTCTAGATGGAATTTCGGCTGCCGATTCCGAATCTGAACTCCGTTTTGCTCTATCACGTCAGGATTTTTGAAGTTTATTTGCATTTTTTGATTTTACCGAATTGTATAATTTTGTTACAGAAATGCCAAAACTAAGCTTATGCAGTATGTTTTAAAGACGTTTCAACAACGCAAAATCAGTAAAAGATATGGTTTATTTAAATGAAAAGTAAACCACAAATAAAGCTTAGACACATCAAAAGTGTTGGGGGCATCTTCGTTTTCTGCGGTGGTCTTCATCCGTGTCTCTTTGAAGAGACCAACAAAAATCGGCCATCATGGCAGGACTGTCATTTCTCTGATATCTTTTTTCGATGATTTTTATTTCTGGGTGTAATCTTTCTCCATGCTCATCTCTAACATCACCATTGTTTTCGGGGAAAAAATGTAGATGAGCTTGCAAAAAATGCTTTGGAGTTTCCCAGAAAGTTTTGAACAACCGACTCAAATGCATTCCAGGCAGCAAGTTCATTTGGATTTAATTTTTCTTTTAAGTTTTCATCTTTTGATAGTTTTCTTATTTCAGGTCCAATAAAAACTCTTTGTTTCAGCGTTGCTTTTGTTTTGTTGGGAAAAAGTTCACATATGTGCTTGAAGCCTTCACCTAGGTGATCCATAGCTTTCACGAAGTTTTTTATCAAGCCAAGCTTGATATGAAGAGGTGGAAAAATATTTTTAGGGTTGACAAGTGGCACATGCATCGCATTGAAACTGCCTGGAGTTAAATTGGTACGAGCAGGCCATTCAAGAGTACTGTAATGTGCCTCATCTGCCCTACTGTTCCACAAACATAAGAAGCACATGTACTTAGTATATCCTATCTGCAACCCTAGCAACAGTCCAATCACTTTCAGATCTCCAAAGACACGCCATTGATGAGTGTCATAACGGATACATGCTAACAATTGCTTCATTTTCTCATATGTTTCTTCGGTCTTGGTGCTATAAGCAATTGGTATTGAAGGTTTTTGTTTCCGTTGTGCAGCAGGACAGCTTTCATGCTGGTTTTATTTGAATCTATGAAAAGTCTCCATTCGCTTGCTTCATATTGCTGATCCAAAGACTGCATGAGACCATAGATATCATTGGAGTAAGAAACATCATCATGTTGGCTGATGAAGGAAGCCAAATCAATATGTCTTTTTCGAAAAAATGAAATGCTGACACCTTTTTGCAATAAGTTCCATTGCTTCAGTCAAGATTTAAGTAGTTCAGACTTTTCTTTTGATAAATTTAAATCTCTCGACAAATCTTGCAAATCTCCTTGCGAAAAAAAATGGCAATTTGTATCGGGATTTATTGATACTCTTTCGTCGGCACAATCTTCAAATTCAGAAGCACTACTTTTTCCTTCATCAGTGCTTGCTTCTGATTCGGAATGAAATGGTATGATTTCAGCTGGAGGGTCTGGAACTGGATGTTCAGTGTTGTGAGGCATGGGCTTTATAGCAGAAGTGCAGTCAGGGTACATGGTTTTTGATTTTGTTTTCTTCGAAAACCCAGAAATTTTAGTCATACAAGAGTAACAATCTGTAAAATGATACTTTTGTTCACGCCAAACCATTGGAGACCAAAATGCCATCTTCTTTTTTTTCCCATTTAGCCATTGGGTTAGGAGAGAGTAACAAGACGAATAGCTTACATTAAGGGGCCCAGGACTTATCTAGATCGCCCAATTTAACCTTGAAATACAATTTGTAAGCAAGTTTCAGTCTGTCTGCAATAGATTTGCGAAGATTTCGAAGGGTAACTTTCCACAAATATAGCAAAAGTTGTCAGGATCATTAACACAGCAGCGTTTAGGTCCAGGGTCTACTCTTTTTTTTTTTTATTATTTCAAGCTACTTAATTGCAGCTTAGGGTTTTTGTGATAGTGAAATACATGCATCATGGAGATGACCTAGTTGAGCATCGAACCCGCGAAGCCAGCTTCGGAGCCCAATGCACCAACCACTCGGCCAACTCCATGTGCTACTCATTGTAGTGTATACTGTATCTTATAAAATATAAAGAAAAGATTATGACCCAGCATTTCTTATTAAATTGATCAACCAATGTTTTGCGTTTGTGGTACCTTAGAATAGTCATTTTTGGTAAAGGCTGTCTTGCTACCCTTTTAAATAAAATGTATATACAAATATTGCTCTGGTTGCAACAGCCGTTGTATGAGCCATGCAGCACAGTACGGTAATTATGATGCATGCACCACATGTAGCAAGTTATTTCGGAATAATCTGCATTTAAGATTCATTGTATTGGTTAGAAACTATAACTTAACGTAAAGATATGTACACTATAAAGTTGATAAGACAAGGACATTCGCAGAAATAAGTGTCCTCTCGAAAACTTGATTAGGGCCAATTCTCCTTATTTTGCTTATTTTAAAAAATAGAAAAATGCAAAGAACTTAAAATCCTGACGTGATAGAGCAAAACGGGGTTCAGATTCGAAATCAGGAGCCCAACATCCATCTAGAGTAGATAGTTTGGTCAAAACAGGCGTAGCGTCGGGGGGGGGGGGGGGCAGTGGGGTACATATGTCTCCGGGCGCCAAGGTACAGGGGTGCCAAAATGGGGCGTGCAAAAATTTCACAACAAGGGTAAAAAGCCGGTCACAAGCAAGATTGCACCGGCGGCAGACATCGTCTGATAGTAGTAGACTGGTACGCGCCGTAGGGGAAGGTGGGGCAAAACGGGACACGGGGCAAAACGACAGTGGCGTAGCGAGGGGGCAAGAGGGAGCACGCGCCCGGGGGCGCACCACCTAGGGGCGTACCAAAAAGTTCTTTTTATACTCTCTTTTTGACGTATTCACACAGATTTTAAAAACTACTTCGTGGATCACTGTATTGCAATGTATGCTGTTCGCAAAGGATTCAAATCACGCCTTACTTCCGCCCACAAATCACGCACCAAAGGGGTGCACAAAACAATGATTTTATACACTTCAGTTTCGACGTAATCTTTTAAACTTTAAAGCAATCAATTTATTGCAATGCATCTGACACCTGTATGCTTTTGGCAGAGGAGTGAAATCACTATTTACACCCCATCACAAATCGCCCGTTTACTCTATTATGACATCACAAAGAGGTTTGAAACTGCGCGTACATAGTTCTTCGACTTCGCAGCAATTAAACAGAAGGAAATAGAACTCTACTAGAAGAAAAGTAAAGAAGCGATAGGTATCTACAGTATTAGATTTTGATTATTTTAGCGTTAGATGGATGCTAAAGATTGTTGGTAAGTCGATTAAGATACGCGTATAGTCGCTCGCTGTAATACTGTGCTAAACCTACACTACAGTGATCCTAAACTTTTTTAACCAATAGGCTGTTTCTGATAATACAGCGGACAAGTGCCGATCGAAACTTTAACGAAACTGAACCTTAGCCTCAATGGCCTTTTCTGGGTGTTTTCTTTTGTAGTTTGTATTGTTTTGGTACCGTGATTGGTGTGTCAAAAACGTGCAACTTCGCCACAGAATTGTCTGACAAGCGTGAATCTATATTGCCTTGTAAGCATGCCTTGTAAGCCAGCATCAAAAACTAGTTTTACAGAAACAGACCGCAGCACGTTAAATGATATTTTAAAAAAAGTAAATAGCCTGAAAGAGGAAATCAACGATCTGAAAGCTGAGCTGAAACAAAGTAAAGAAGAAATAAAACTGCTAAAATTAGGAAATGGCGACCTTAAACAAGCCCTGAATTTCAATACAGCCCAAATCGACGACATGCAGCAATACTCCAGGAGAGAAAACCTTCGAATCTATGGAATCGAAGAAACAAATTCTAACAAAGATGATGGCGAAACAGTTATCCTAAATGTTGCTAAAACTTTGGGCATTCAACTTGAGGCAAAAGACGTGCAAAGAGCCCACCGACTAGGTAAGAAGAAAAGAAGTGGCAAACCTCGTCCAATCATTGCACGTTTTGTTTCATACAAAAAACGAACTCAGTTTCTCAAAAAGAAAGCAACACTAAAAGAAAATGATGAGTTCAAAGCGGCATTCATAGTAGAAGATCTCACTCCATTGCGTCAAAAGCTATTGAACTACGTAAAAAATGAATGCGAGGAAAATTTTGTGCTCTGTCACACGTTTAATGGAAGAATTCGCATGAAGAGGTCCGCGAAACTTTACGGTGATATCGGAGATGACGAGAAAGATGAGGGTATTGGTGAATGGATTTACATAACTTCTCCAGAAGACCTGTTTCAACTCAACATCGATGTTGACCTGGAAAAATTGGACTACAAACCTTTGTTCGTAAATGTTGATCGATCTGATGATGATGAATCAGCAGAAGCGTAATTAATCCAGCTAAAGTTAGTACCAAAATGTTTTTTTTTGTGCTTAATCTTTAATGGCTTCAAACGATCTTTGCATTGATTGCTTAAAACCACACGCAGGTCTATACCATGCGTGTCCCGAGTGTGAGCGTACCACGTGCTATTCATGCAAACCCACAGCTAATCAACGCGAGGAAGTTTATTGTTTACTTTGCTGCTCTAGAACAATGCAAACTAATGAAACAAAGAATAATGGTCAACTCGCTGATGACGTAGCGACCTACTTTGATTTCTTTGACAAAAGCAGTTATTATGACGTAACATCCTTAAACCACGTAGCTTTCAATGAGCGAGATCTTTATATAATGCATTTCAACATTAGAAGCATACAAAAAAACGTAGATAAATTATCAACTTTTTTGACAACTCTAAAAGTGCTGCCAGACGTGATAGCAATATCTGAAACTAAACTTAAACCCAATCATATCTATGTGAATTTAGATATCCAAGGCTACAACTTTATTCACAGCGACAGTACTGGAAATTCTGGGGGGGGTTGGTTTTTACATTAAAGAAACACTTGACTACAAAATCATTAAAAGCATCAACATTAATTTACAATTTGCTGAAGATATGTGGATAGAACTAGGCACGAAATCTGGCCCGATAGTTGTTGGTGTCACATATCGATATCCTACTACCTTAGCTGAAGATTATGAAAACTTTTCTACCAACTTAGGACAAATATTTCAACAACTCATCGACAAAAAGTATCCCTTCTTCTCTTTAGGAGATTATAACATTGACCTAATGAAAATTAAAACTAACAATAGCGTTAGAAAATATGTTAACAGCATGCTAAGCTTACCCTGCAAATGTGCAATTGATTTGCCTACACGCGTAACTGATCACTCAAAAACGCTGATTGATCACATTTACTTTAACGATGTTAGTAACCCCCGCATAAGTGGTGTAATTATCTCGGACTTGAGTGACCACTTTGGTACTTTTATTGCTACTTCCTCCAAGAAAATAATAACAAAAACATCGAAAAATGCTTACATTCGAGACATGCGCAATTTCGATCTCGAGGTTTTTCTAAATGAACTAAGCGCAAACTTAAATGAAGTCAATCCAATTAACAACGCAACAGTAAATAAACAGTTCGACAATCTGTATGACATATTTAGCAAAACTGTGTGAAAGCACGCACCTTTAAGGAAAGCTTCCAGAAAAGAAAAGCGCCTCCAAACCAAACCTTGGCTTACCACAGGGCTACTTAATTCCATCAAATATAAAAACAATCTATATGTTAAGCTCCATACCAGATTTAGTGAGCAAGCACACCATGATTACAAACTTTATCGCAACACTCTCAACAGAACAATTAAAAGTGCCAAAGAAACCTATTATCGACGAACTTTTCAAGCCAACAAAAATAACTCAGCTAAGGTGTGGAATCTAATTAATGACATTGTAAATCAAAAACCCAAAAAAAAAATTTTTCCAACAGGATTAGAAACTCATGATGGCATCACTCAAGACCCACAACAAATTTGTAACAAACTTAATGACTTCTTTGTTAATGTAGGAAAAAATTTAGCTGATACCTTCCAGACTGACGATTACAACTATAACATGCACCGATCTAAAGTCAAAAACTTATGCTTCTTTGCACCAGCAACATCTGAAGAAGTTACTTCAATTATACGGAATCTTCAAGGCAAAAAAGCTACGAGAGAACAAGATGTTGACACAAAATTCCTAAAATTTAGTAATCTTATCATTTCTCCTATTCTCAGTAACTTGTTTAATTCCTGCATAATCCAAGGAAAGTATCCGGACGCTTTAAAAATTGCTGAGGTCGTACCCGTATTTAAGAAAAATAATCCACAACAAGCAACCAATTACAGACCAATTTCTCTCCTGTCCCCATTCAACAAAATATTAGAAAAGTTAATCTATAATCGTATTTACTCTTACCTCGACAAGGCGGATCTGCTATCACGCCACCAATACGGTTTCAGACAAAATTCCTCAACTGTTCACACTTTATGTACAATTTATGATCAGTTAATCAAAAATGCAGGTGATGGCCTTTATTCTTGTTGCATATTTCTTGATTTGACCGAAGCCTTTGATACTGTAGATCATGCGATATTGCTAAATAAACTCGATCACTTCTTTGGTATTCGAGGCCTACCACTTCAACTACTGGAAAATTATTTGACTAATAGAAAACAATACACTAAATTATCCCACTATAAATCAAAACTAGCCAAATTGACTTACGGAGTGCCGCAAGGATCATCGCTAGGCCCGCTACTCTTCCTACTCTACGTAAATGATCTTCCCTCGGCTAGCAACTTTGAAACAACTTTATTTGCTGACGACACGTACTTAATGCTGGCGGACAAAAATTTAGCAAATCTGGAGCGCAGGGTTAACGAAGAGCTTCAAAACATTGACCATTGGTTAAAAAAAAAAAATTGTCCTTAAACCGTCAAAAAAGTCATTATATGCTCATCAATAAACGGCCCAGTGTATCATGTACTGCTGACCTACAATTGTCCTTAAACTCCCACGTCCTAAAACGGCAGCAAACAGTGAAATATCTGGGAATTTTTGTTGATGAAAATTTGAATTGGTCTACCCACATTCATCAATTGTCACTTCAGCTTGCACGATACTCTGGTCTGTTTTATCGACTTAGAAAAGTGGTTCCACCTGACGTAATCAGAATGCTTTACCACAGTCTAGTCCAGTCTAAAGTTCAATACGGCATTGCTGTCTGGGGAAATGCTGCCAAAACCCGGCTACAAGAACTGAATCTCAGATTAAACAATATTATTCGAACAATTACTTTTAGCAGCAAGTTTTGCTCGGTAACACCCCTATACAAAAAACTAAAACTTCTAAAATTGACTGATGTTTACAAATTGGAACTCGCAAAAATCATGTATCAACTCCACGGTGGAAAACTTCCAAAATCCTTCTATGATCGCTTTGCAAAAATTAATGCTGTTCATAATTACTCGACTAGACAAACAAAAAATCTTGTGTACTTTAAGCCTCGTGTTAAGAAAACGATAGGAAAAGAATTAATATTACATAGGGGATCTAGCTTATGGAAGGAAATTGATAATTCAATTAAAAACTGCAGCTGGTTTTCTTTCAAAAAGTATTACAAAAATTTTTTAATTGACAAATATTAGCTTCCACAACCGAATTGATTTAAGTCAATAGAAAATTTCAGACTCAAACTATTTAAAAAAAAAGCACGATAACGAACCTTGGAAATCAAATTTTCTGCGCTCAGCACCTTCGGCGCGATGCTCGCAAGCTCACCTTGGTATTTGCCTGTGACCTTCAGTGCTTATGTTATTGTGAATAATTTGTTTGTCTTTTTTGTTTCTCATGCAACTTTTTTTGACGTGAATTATTATTTTAAAGTATTGTACTTTCGCTTGACCGTTGTAAGGAACTAAACAACATATTTGTTTTGTATTTTCTTCATTTTGTACGTAGCTTTTCCAACTTTTTTGCTGCTTTTCGTCTTTTTTTTTGTTTTTTTTTTTTTTGTTCTGTGTTTGTTTCTAGTTTGACTCTTTTACAAATTACTCAAAACGAAGAGGAAGCACCTGACTAGATAACTTTCGGGTTCTTCGGTGTTTCCTAGACTGGTAGTGTGTGTGCTGAAATACTTTCATTCGTATTAGCCTGCATTGTTTTACCAGCCTTGAAATAAATCTTGTATCTTGTAAATCTTGTATCTTGTGTAGACTGTGATTTCCAATGCGGATATTTTGAATATGTGACAGCAATCACAGAATGAGAAAATAGGGAAAAATCTGGCAATTTAGGGGTTGCGAAGCGCAGCCCCGTTGCTGCTGCAGAGATAATTTAGATACAAATGTGAAAGAATTGCAGTATCGTAGAATAAAATTGCAACTGAGCGCTTGATTGCCCTATATGAAATGCAATTCCGTTTTCTGGATAGCCTTTTTTTCAGATCGACGGTCAAACTTCTTGTTGAGATTTTGAGCAAAAAAGCTTTGCAGTTTGATGTGGGCAGCTTTCTCCAGTGTGGGCCCCTAGCCGACCGTAGGGATGTTGTCGTCTCCAAAAAAAAAAAAAAGAAAGGTCTTCACCCACAATTCTCGGCCCTTAAATGGAATCTTGGTCCCCTTGACGGCTTAGTGGTCTCCGAAAAAAAGTCTTTACCCGAAATTCGGTGACCTCAAAAGGAAACCGGGGACCCTTGACGGCTATGTGGCCTCTCCAAAAATAACAAAAAGGTCTTCAACCTTAATTCGGGGCCTCCAAATGAAATCCGGGGCTCTTCGACAGCTAAGGGAATCTCTCACCACACTACTTTGGGACCTCTATGATGGGCCCCTAAAATGCTCTTTCATGGACTCCTACACACCCATGGGCTCGGGGCAGATTACCCCCTGTAATCCCCAGCCCCCCTCTTTTAAGCCCTGGATGGGGGCGGTCTTGTAGTGTGTCTTTTGTATCCTTGACATTCAGTTGGGACGATCTATTCTACAGTATTAGAGCAAAAAATGTAATTTTGGCGAAAACTGCCAATTTCGTTCTGCATCTTTCTCCACAATGTCTTCTGATTGTACTCAAGGGATTGCATGTGATAAGTTTTCACCGGCCCGCCTCTGGCTCAGAAAAATTGCCGCACCGTTAAATAAAATGTCTCTAATTTCTAAAAACAGATAAGGGTTTTTAGAGTTTACATTGTTAGCGATTTAACTGGTAGGAAGATTATGCCAAAAAAAGAGAGTGGAGCTCAGGGTCGAAAACGGCGAGCCCAATTTGAAGCGTTTTTGAATGAATCTAGAAAATTTATGAAAAAAAATTTTAAAAGTAGTGGCTATGCAAAAGGACAATCGGCCGATATACGAAGACAAGACAAATCTGCTGGTACAGATAATCATAGAATTGTAAAGCACAGGGGGCGCAAAATTTTTGTTTGCCCCGGGGCGCAGGATACCCTTGCTACGCCACTGGTCACCATATTATCAGAAACGGCTCATTGGTTGAAAAAGTTCAGGATCACTGTGGTGTAGGTTTAGCACAGTATTACAGCGAGCGACTACACGCGTATCTTATCGACTTATCAGCAGTCTTTAGCATCCATCTAACGCTAAAACAATCAAAATCTGATACATACCTATAAGTGCTTCTTTACTTTTCTTCCAGCACAGTTCTATTTCCTTGTATTAAATTGCTGCATAGTCGAATAACGATGTACGCGCAGTTTCAAACCTCTTTGTTATGTCATAATTGAGAAAACGGTCGATTTGTGATCGGGTGTAAATAGTGATTTCACTCCTCTGCCAAAAACATACAGGTGTCAGATGCATTGCAATAAATTGATTGCTTTAAAGTTTAAAAGATTACATCGAAACTGAAGTGTATAAAATCACTGATTCGTGCGCCCCTTTGGTGCGTGATTTGTGGGCGGAAATAAGGCGTGATTTGAATCCTTTGCGAACAGCACATATTACAACTTCAACTTCAGCATTTGTTCGCATACATGCACAGCACATACTGTACACCGGAGAAAGTGAAAGACCCTATGCTCGTCAAATCACTTACACCCACGCAATAAAATGCCATTAAACATTATCAAATGAAGTAGTCAAGTTAGTTCCATAAAAACAAGAAATAAACAGCAAACAAATGAAACAGGGCACATAAAACAAAACCTTAGTCTTTTTAGTTTACAGCTCGCTGGCCAAATGTCTTCTGAAATGATACGGTAATATAAGTAAGCTCAGGGCCGAAACTAGGCAATGCGGCCCCCCCCCGAAATTATCATTAGGGGCCACCTTAAAAATTTTTTTCTTGGATGGTGATGCAAAAGAGCGAGCCCCAAAGGGGCGATGCCAATCTAGGGGGGTCTGGGGGCATGCCCCCCAGAAAATATTGCGGAATTTGACCTTATTTAAGAGGCTTTTTTTGCGTTTTGAGCCTTTAAAAGTCCTCAGTTTTAACAAGGTTTAGTGGTCTGTTTAACTAGGTCCCTTCCAAACCCACTAAAATAATTCTGCAAGCAAACCCTACTAAAATAATTCTGCAAGCAATTCAATAGTAATGAGTGCTCGCTTGTCTTGTTCCTCGAGTTTACAAAATGTGTTGTTACTGTTACCAGAGCTGAACAAAGCTTCAGAAAACTGAAACTTATTAAAACGTTTATTACATCTAATATGGCAAACAGCAGACTATCTTTTTACTTTTTATTTGTTGGCATTTTTATCCACCTATCACAGAAAGCAATGGGGCGCTACACGAGCTCCCTTAGGAGTTGCCGGCCATCAGTCTATCTACCGCACTTAGATGGGGGAATCTCGTTAAGTGTTTTTCCCAACGGTACAAGCAAACTTGACGGCTTTCTTAACACTATCCCTTTTATGCTGAATGTCTAGTAGGAAAGCTGTGAATACCAATTTTTAAGTCATTGGTTTGACTTGACTTGTAATCAAACCCTCAGTCTATTCACTCCTTCTGGATCAGCAGCAGACGCTCTATCCACTCGGCCATCCGATTGGTTCTTCAGCGGCCATGTGGTCAATCAAAAGTTAATGCACCAATCTCCAGATTATGATGCTGTCATAAGAGCATCTGCGTACAAAAAAGTGCGCTCTAGCTAGACCGGAGGTTTTCAACCTATTGGCCATGGCCCAACAGTGGGCCACAGCATGGTTTTCAGTGGGCCACAGAGCTTGACTAGAAAGCTACATCAGTATTCCCTAATCATTTCATGAACTTGACTTTGTACCTTTTAACAAAAGTTATTGGGCCACCATCATATTTTATCATTTTAGTGGGTCATGACTTATGAGCAAAAAAAAGCAGAAAAACCCTGAGCTAGACGATTTTAACGGAAAACGGATTGGGTGTAACAAACTTGTCTTAAAATTACACCTACAGAGTAGTAACGCGTATGTTTTCATTTTACTTTTAGTATTCGCACTGGGTGAGAAACTGAGCTGTTACCCCTGGAAAAACCTAAAACAATTCTAATCGAAAGCTTAGTATAGGGGCTCTTGAAAGAGTTTTTGGGGGGCCCAAAGTTGAGCTGTTACGGCACTGGGCACCTTAATTTACTATGCATTACAGTCACTGCTATACTTGTATGCTTGATTGCTACTTGTTATTGTATTAGGGCTGTAAACTTGAGCAAAATCTTAAGCCCGGATCCGAAAACAAAATTTTGCGATTTTCCAAACCTTGAAGCGCAAATTTTGCCAAAATTACGTAAATTTCTTATAAAACTATTTTCCTGTGGCCAAAACTTCTCGAGTACAATGCAAATACAACTGCATACAGTGTATTGATGCTGACAGAAAGCGAATATATAGCTTCTGTGCAAAGCATAATTAGAGGTACTGCGCAGGAAGTGACAGACATGTACTAAGTTGACGATTAAATTTTCATATACTGGTGGACTAAAATCAAATTGGAACAGACCCTCAGCTTGTTACATTCATGAATGCTGAAGGGCAGAAACCCTTGGTTGAAGATCACCGTGTTTTGTATTTAAACTACAGTAATTCTCATTGCAAAGGATTCGCTGCAGCTGTGAGCACAAAATGAGAAAAAATTAACGAGTTTCGAAAAAGAGTAAGGAGGAAATTATATCACTTTTTTATTTGCATTTATGTAAACTCATATTCTGTTCTGTAAGCAAGCATTGATTTTATGTGATTCGATAACTTCCTTAGAAAATAGAAAAGCAAATTATTTTGTAACGTTTGCATCTTTAATACGTTTCTATTTGCTCTAGCCCACTGAAATAATTCTAAAAAACAAGCTTCGTTCAGCAAAATATGCAGAATGTGATTTCTTTTTCAAGCAAGCAGTATCATCCGACAATAATCAAAACTATTTATGAGTGGAACATGACGTTATTGTAAAATTTGCAGTAAACTGGTTGAACATATACAGCGACAATTTTAGCACAAGCTGCTCCTTTTACGCCAATGACGGGCGACCACTAATAATAGCAATCAATTTAACAAACAACAGTTAATCTTTAAATCAGTCTCCACGCTTTACGTAATTGTTTGCATGAGTGGTACACAAAGGCTTCAGCTTTTTCATGGGTTCCTGTCTTATATACTTCAATACGGTTAAGGCTGGATTGATTATGCCGCAAATGTACGAAATGTTGGGGCACCCTGAGCTTGGAGCGATGACTTATATGATTTATCAAGAAACGCATACCGCAACAATGACGTGCGGGTCAAAATGTTACATCCTGCTACTGCGTACTATGGTATGTTTTGACGATTGCAGGGCTTGGACTGTCTTAGTTCAAACTTATAAAAATTTTTTAGTGGGGGGGGGGTTTAACCCCCTCATCCCCAACCTAAATACGGCCTTGATTGAAACAATTGCACGTTAGACATATTTCCTCGACGCAACGGATAACGTGGGAACTAGCGGTGCGAGACGCAGTGAGTTTTTTATTAACAACTAAGCATGAATCTAGGCCATCAAATCGGAAAAGCGTTTGAAATGCCGCAAAAATTTGAGATACCTGTCAAAAATGCAGTGTTCTACAGTCAACCGTTTTCTTGGTGTCTAAATTTGAAAACACCCTGAGTCGAACAGACACCTTCCCACCCCCAGTTAAAATACGGTTAAGTTGCGTTCTCTGCGACAGTTTCAGCCATACAGTCCGACCACATGACCGTCTCCAAGGTGGATTACACACAGGGCTGCAACCAGGGGGGGCGTACGGGGGGCATTTGCTTCTAGTTGCGGGTCTGATTGCACAACTCACAATGCGACAAAAAAGCGGAAAGTAGGCACCACCTGCAAAACGCGTGGTCCTGAAACATCGGCAATACACAACAGAGTACGATAGACATGGCAAATCAAACCAAATTTTTGATAATGCGCCATTATATTATTTTTTTTTTTATTCAAGTTAGTGTATGTTAGTTTTTTTTTGCGGTTGAGAAGTGATTGATAAGGTAGTAGTTTGACATCTACAGAGGCGCAAGATTTCAAGATAAGTATTTTCCAATTGTAAGTCCGCTTCTAGTAAAGTTTCTAGATCCACCACTGACGGACCATTAGCGTACCGTAAAGAGTCAATCATGGTCCATGCAGTTTTATCAGCATTAAATTAGTGCTGTCGAACATGAATGTAATGATCAGCCATGCGCTTTGTCCAAAAATTTTTGCACCCATCGTAGGATACTCGTATAATGCTTATCCGTAGCAATAGGCGATAGCAAGGCTACGTTGAAGTTCTGAGGTTGAGGCAATAGAAACAGTTTCACTCCGTTTACAGTAAAATCTTTGTGATGAGGTTATTTAACGATAGAGAAATTTCCGTAAAACAAACCAAGTTGAAGCAACAAACACAGATTGGCTTTTTACGCAAACATGCCATAGGTTAATAATTTACTAATGTGGAACAATTGGTGCTGGGCGCGTGAAGCCTTCATTCGCTGATTATTCAGTTCAAAATTGAAAGCATAATGATTTCTACTGTACTCATTATCATTTTTTTGAGTTTTCAAAGAGTTTCAGGTATGTCTAGTTACTATTTAGGCCGGCCTCAATTCCTTTTAGGCAGCGTAGTATTGGATTATTGTGATTTGTGAGGTAGTTTTGATACCGCTGCTTTTGAGCTTGATAAGTTATTGCAAGTTTAACCTAAAGCAAAAGCATGCATAGGCCTACTGGTGGTTTAGTTTTGCTTTTGATTGATAGAAACTATTATACGGTCGTATTTGTCTCTGTCATAAGGCCCGCCTGATTGGCCTGAACAGTGAACATAACCACTAACCAGCTGTAGTCAAAGAGCAAGTTCAATTTTCAAGCTTAGAAAATACCGTGGCACGTTTTCCAAAAAAGTAAGGTACAAAGTAAAAAAGTGCGAAGTAGCATTACACCAGTTGCTTAGGCTTAACTTTCGAAACGTTAAACATGCAGAATTCCAAAATGTAAACCGAGTAAAACTTACCAAAGACCTCGAAGAGAAAGCACACAATAAACCGATAGTCTTGTTCACTTTTAGTCAATGTTATCTTCTTCATAAGAGTTCCTGATGTTGGCAAAGATAAGAAACCGATGATTAATCGATTCTACACTCCTACAGCATAATTAAACGCAGCCTATGTTTTACAAAACCAGTCGAAAAATTTCCGAAATTTTTTCCGACTTAGCAGTGAGCCATAAAAATGTTAAAGTTGTAATATACAATAGCGTCTACATTTAATATACGGGAGCGGGTCCAAGGAAGGGGGTGGGGATGCATCTCCCTCCCCACCAGTCATTTTTTAAAATGCTTTTGATGAACACCATTTCTCCATAATTTCGAACGTCTGTGATAACAATAAACCTTACACCTTATCTCGCGCATAATCAAAAATGTGCGAACAAATGCATCACATTTGGTGAAGCACTCAGAATCATATGGAGGCAAAAAATTTAAACAAAATCAGCCTGAAAACTGTTTAAAAAGCGCTAGAATGGCTATTACATGATTGCAGTATGTAAATTTTTAAACACTTTCCGGGGAAGCATGCCCCCTGACCCCCTAGAGCCATGTTTTTATTCCTCAGAGTGCTTCAAATTAACTCCGTCGAAAAAAATACGTTAAATATGTCAAAATTTGGTGCCTCCTTCCTGAAAGAATTTCTGAATACACCCCTGACATGAAACATTTTGAAAAGGCCTTATTTAGGCTGCGCCATTTTCCGGGTCTAAATGTTTAACGTTGTTGTATTTACTTAACATCCAATCTAATTCAAAATTGTATCCTCTTCACCAAAATTTTCTGGATTCGCTCTTGGTAGCATAATTCTATTTGGCTCTACAGAAAATTTTTTGTTTATTCTATTACCACCACTTAACCCCATTTCGAAATAGACATAATAACGAGCATAAAATCAAAACCTTGAGCAGCATCGAACCCCAGCATACTGACAAATTCACCACGCCGTGTTACCGAAAAAGTGCAATTTATTTATGCTCATTTGGATCGAGCCCAATCTTTTTCTGCAGAACCATTTTGAAATATGCCTCTTGGTAACATAAATTAATCCTCATTGTTAACTTACAAACTTATAACTCAACTATCGTTGTGATGAAAGCCACAATGCAACTAACCTCTTAATATCGACGAAAAAAAAGCGGGGAACGCTGCCTCCAACTCACTTTTGATTTTGTCATGTCAACTTTGTAGCTGAACAAGGGTTGAGTTACAACACCCCAAACCCAGTGGTAGAATTCAAAATTTTTATCAAGCGGTTCTGTTACAAGAATTAAGCTGTATTTCAGCCGGTTCTCATTCAACTAATACACAGTATCAAGCGCGGCCGTAGCCAGCCTTCACATTTTGGAGGGGCTGAAAAATCAACCTAATTTTTTCTGATTTTTTATTTTTGTTGCTTTTCAAGCCTTAACAGATCAATTTCGGTCAAGTATAAAGTTATGCAGATGAAAGAAAGAACTTGCACGTGGAACCGAAAAATTCAAGTAAAAAAATTGCGCCGACGTAGCCTACTGGTAATAGGCCTGCTCTCAAAACTTACGACAATACGTAGCGGAAATAAAATAATAGGGAGAAGTAAAATGTGCCAATCAGACGAGAGCAGAACATAACAACTACAAAAAACATAACATGTCCTGCAGCAAAATTAAACAGCGTAGTACAGTGGCGTACGCATGGGGGGGATTTCGGGTTCAACCCCCCTCATTGACGATTTGAAAAGAAATGAAAACCTCTTTTCTTGGAACGATCCTCCTTTTTTCATCAAGAGATTGCCAAAATTATTATCATGTTTTTCTGTGCTATCAAACTTGCGTATACAATCTCGAAAAACTTTCATTGTAATGCAGTGATACCGGTAGCCAAACTTTTCTGGTGCGTTGACCTTGAACCAATGACTGACTCAAAATGCAAGATTGTACTAAGTGTATGGGCACTATTAAAACAGGAGTCGTGATATCATAAACCGATTGTTCTTAATGGCTAACAATAGCTCGACAAAACAATGTTTCAGCGTTCTTGGAAGAGAATGGTTGCAAAGTAGGCAGATATTACGCTTGCGATGTCATCATTTTGAGTTGACCAAACCGGCCGGTTGGCGTAGTGGTTAAACACATCTCTATCATACGGGCGAAAGGTTTTGGGTTCGATTTCTGGGCCGGTACCGGCCGTTAGCTCAGTTGTTAAGCGCACAGGCTATCGGTGCGGAAAGTCTGGGGTTCGATTCCCGGGCCGGTCAAATCGGCACAGTGTCGCCAACGGCTCGCCACCGCTGCGACGTTTTTGTGTTCCCCAGGCGTTAAGTCGCGGAGATGGGCCCCAGTGGCGTACGCAAGGGAGAGGGTCGGGAGTCAACACCCCCCCACTTGACGATTGCAAAAAAAATGAAACCTTTCTTTTATGAAACGAACCGGGTTTTCTTCGTCCGTAGCTTGCCGACATTGCTACCGGTAGCCTATCATGTTTTTTTTGGTTCTGTCCAACTTTCTAATTTAATCTCGAGAAACTTTCATTATATTGCGATGCAAGTCATGCAACAATACCGGTTAGTCCAACTTTTCTAATTATTTTGCTTAAACTGCATTTTTGTCATTGATGCTGCTGTGAAGCAATTGGTAAGTACAAGTTTCCTTAAATGAGGTGATCTGCACTGTGCAGTAACTACAGCTGCACACACAAGTTTTTTTTTAAATCAAATCTTCATTATACTCGTTTCATTAAATTGGCTTTGGTACCGAAGCGTGGTAGCGAGTGGTGGGGCCCCACCCCGCAGATTAGCGCCTGGGCGACGCAGCTCCGAAGAAACGTCGCAGCGGTGGCGAGACGTTGGCTACACTGTGTACGATTTTTGACCGGCCTGGGAATTGAATCTCAGACCTTCCGCATCGATAGCGACATCTTTAACCCTACGCTATAACCGGCCGGCTTGTTGAAAAATTATCAAAATATAAAAAACTAAATTGACACTGTCCTCAGTGTTAAAATATAGTGTAAAAAAAACTGCCAAGAAATACCAGACCAACGAAAGATTTGTAGAGGCCCAGGGGCGGAACGAAGGGAAGAGGCAAAATTGTTCATACGTACCGTAAGTGTCTCAGGAGCTGAAGTGTTCGGTTTCCCAGACGCCCCGATTATATGTTTGAGAGTATCTGATGATATCGACGCTGTTTTTGATCTTAATCGCATAATTAGGAATTCCTCTCGCGCGTAATTTATTTTAGTGTAAGAATGTTTCGGTAGGGAAGGCAGTTTTTTTTCATGCTATCTTCACTTTTCAAGACAATTATGGGAGAAACTGCCCCCTTCACAGTGGCGTATAGCCAGCCAGAATTTTCAGGGGGGGAGGGCAAAACTTTATAGGCTTGTCCCAGGGCTGAAGGTAGGGATGCATAGGCGAACGCAGGAGGGGCTACGGTGCCATGCCCTACTTGGCCCTGTAATTAGGTGCTAAACCTACATTCAGTTTATAATTTCTCAAACTAATGATGGTTGCAGCCTCTTTTCACTTATTTTATCCAGGCTTCTGCTTGTACACATAAGCTGCGAAACAGTGCCGTAGCGAGAAATTTTAAAGGGGGGGTAGCGGCGGGCCATGATTTCCTCATTTTTTTCAAGCGTATTTTTTCGGCAGAACTAATTTGAAGCTGATTGAGAAACAAAAAAGGCTCTAAGGGGGTCCGGGGGCATGTGCCCCCGGAAGAATTTTTAAAATTTACATGCTGTAATGGCTATTTAAGTGCTTTTTGTATACTTTTGTTGCAAATTTTGTTTTAATATTTTGACCCTAATTCTGTGTGCTTCGCCAAATATGATGCATTTTGTTCGCACAATTTCGATTAATCGTGCGTAAGACGTAAGGCTTACCGCTGTTGAAGAGGTTTCAAATTATAGAAAAAATTGTATAGGCCTTACATCAAAAACATTTTTGAAAATATCTAGTGGGAAGATGCATACCCCTCATCCTAACCTCCTGGATCCGTCCCTGGCCATAATCGACGTAAACCATCAACAGAGTCTGGCATATTTAGTCACTTGGCACCGTTAATTTTGTTCTTTTATTCTAAACGGCAGAATCAAAAAGGGGGAGGGGCATGGTACTATGCCCCCCCCCTAAATACGCTCCTGCTGCGAAAAAATTTTTGAATTGTTTATGGCGACTGCACTCACTACATGCCCTTTTCGATAAAAAAGTGTGCTGAAATGAGTGTTTTATGATGTGAAAACTGTAACAATTCGTCGGCGGCAAGATGCAAAGCCCCCAGCTGCTGACGAATATTTGCGGTTTTTCAACAAGAAAACATGTAATTTTTCGTACTTTTTATGAAAAATATATCTTTGTTTATCGCAAAAATACCTTCGACATGTAATAGAAACTTGGATCTTGGTTATCTGGTTAATGCACCCGGCTTGTTCTACGATGGTAAATACTCTAGCTACGACAAGTACAACGGACCATCGTCAGTCGGACACAATCAAGACTGCACTTTATGCAAAAAGCTTTAATTTTGTTGATCACACTATGGTCAAAGGGTGGTAGGGGCGTAGGGCCATGGCACAGTGCCCCCTAGATGATCCCTTACCTTCCTATACCGAGACGAGAGAATGATATAACCTAAGTAGGCTAGAGATAAGTGAAATTATTTTGGGAGGAGCAATTGTCCCCTCTGGCTACGCCCCTGCCCCTTCATAACGTGCTCATATTAAATGTTTATATCAAGGTTTGTATACGTTGTTTATATCAATGTTGGTTCTTGAAAAAAGATTTTTTTGGAAGGAAGCAATTGCCTGTTTTACCCCCTTGCTGGCTACATTCTGTTTGTGACGTTGCGAAAGCTAACCTACTTTAGTCAGTTAACCTTCCTATGACCCCAAAATGAGGGCAACTAAAATTTTTTCAGTAAATTTTTAACCACGGCTTGACAGTTTGAGTTTCTGTGAAACCTTTTCTACTTTTAAACAAAGCGCGAAGAATAAAGCAAGAGTGTGAATGAAATATCTTGATTGTTTCCTTAGTTATGGCATTATATAGGCTAGCTTACCATGGTTAACCGCAATTGCGCAGTAATTTAGACTAGAAACATTGCAATCCGATGCCCTTTAATACCTCTGAACTCCTGTAATTGTTGTATCTTTACGTCATCACGATTTGACGTCACTGAACCCCCCCATTGAAAAATCCTGCGTACGCCACTGGCGTAGCACCCAATTGCGGTTGCTTATAACCAGCGGTTGTGTTTTCATATAGCAATTTGCGTTAACTGCGCTTATGTGCGATTGCACAACACCCACAAGGGAGTACCCAGGGGGCCGCTAGATCTGCGCCCCCCTCGCCAACAAATGCACAAAGCTTTCGTGGTGTAAAGCTGATATACGTAATTGTTAAATGTCCAGCCAGCATTACTACGACATTAAAAGTTCCGTATGTCAAGGGTAGTTCTGGGGAAGGGGGGTCATATAAAAGATATTAGACGCTTATCCAGACCGGTAGAAAAGAAATCATAATATATATAACAATATTTTGGAGTTAAGTTTAACACGTTCGATTGCAAGGAAACCACAGTCGTTTGGAGCTTTTAAAAGGATAAGTTCGGCAGAAGTTGAAGCATGCACAAAAGTTCATCTTTCAGAGAAAGTTAACTGGCATGCAGGGCCGGATTTACGTATAGGTTAAGCAAGCTGAAGCCTAGGGCCTCGGAAAAAATGAGGAGCCTCATCACGAACAAGGAAGACCCCTTTTCTTTTTTTGGTAATCGACCGCCAAGACCAGGCATAGGCAGCATGATTTTTAGTGGAAAGCAGGACAGGTGAGGACGAGCGGACCTTTTTTTTGCTCTTCCCCAAATTTCAGCGGAAAAATAGGTCATCTGTGGACGTGATGACTTTTTTTGCTCATCCAACCAGTGTCATCAAATAGCCTAGGGCCTCTCATAGTCTAAATCCGGCCCTGCAGACATGGCTTTAAATTGCAGCCCTACCCCCTCTTAAATTCCTAGGCACGTCCCTGACTCAGACATCAGTTTGCTCTACGGTGAAAATTGGAACCCCTTCTGCTTTTAGTATTAGGATGCGAATCAAAAATTAGTCTCGAGATTTAAACTTAACATCGATTGAAGCAGCTGCCGGTATGTTAAAAAAAATGAACCAGTGGGTTTATAAACAGTCACCATTTCGACATAAATATTTCTGGGGGGGGGAAAGGGACTAAAATAAATTCCGAGGGGGACTTAGCCCCCAATAGCCCCCCCATGGCTAAGGCCCCGGTATCAAGAGTCATACTGGCCGGTTCGCTTATCTAATAATATTCCGTGAGACGGTTTTATAGTACCGATGCGAACCGGCTGAATCCCACCACTGTCCAAACCTCAATTGTTTTACCATAGTCTGCATATTAGGCTAGCCGCTACTATATATATCATGGCGTACTAGAAACGAACTAGTTACACTAGATTAAATGTCTGAATTAGGTTTTTACAGCAGTAGTTTTTATTGTTGATTCGTTTTGTCGATATTGTTGTATATTCTGATTATGCCAATTACTTGCAGGTGTGAAATGGCACTCCAACGAATTGGCGAAAACTTTTGAACGAAGTACTGACGATGGTAAGTAGGCTACAAGCTTCTACGTTTGAATTTGTTTACTTGTAGGTCTAAAAAGAGCGACCATGTTTTAGAACGGCTGATCTTCTATGTCAGGCAGGCCAGTAGCCAGCCAGCTGCGACTGGGGCGGGAGGGGGGGCAAAATCATTAGTAGGGGGGGGGCTAGCTTGCCTGACTCTACTAAAATTATTGTGGCTATTAGCGCAAGGTGCCTATGTGTGGCGACAAAAAAAATTCAAAAGCAACCAACGAACTTTTAAATAACGTAGCAAGTTTTTAATAAGCATTGTGACTTCAAGCAAGCATGCTACATTATTTTATCGCACAACAAAACCAGCGTCAAATGACCAACTGAAATTACAAACTTCATCAAACACCAGAAAATTCATAAACCAATCGCAATCTCGTGTGATGCGTACTGAACCGTACATTCACAAACTGTTGTGCTCGAACCAAATGTAGCAACAACAGCTGCAGGATTATCAATTTCGGGAAAGGTAGTTTTCACTTCGTTAGGCGTATACTAGCACTACTAGGCAATCTCACAAGTCACACTCAATAACGCGGTACACAAACGAAAGATGTCGAAACAGTTGGTATTAAGATGGGGTGCATACTGCAGATACCATTATAAAATTTGTAGAAAATTTCAAAAACTATGAGGTTTTATGGGAATCAAGTGATAAAAATTACTTCCAAAAAAATGCAAGGGAACGAAGTTATGGGCCACTCTGAAAAACAACACCAAAGAGTGCAAGCTATCACCAGTTCACCACCGGTTAGGTATTGAAGTGCTGTATCCAGCTTTTTTCGGCACGAAATAGCCATTCTCATGGTAGTGTCTTGCTTCGTGATTTTTGTCGTTATCATAGCAAGCAATGCGTTACACTGTAGTTCGCTGAACCCGTCCGCAACACGTTCCTGTATTCCTTGGAATCTTCCGCAGCTAGATCGGAAAGAATATGATGTCATAAGGGCCCTACTAATATCTAAAAAGGTCGGTTAAGTCACTGTGGTAGCCTTAAATGCTCATTATCTTGCAGTTATATTTTGCCAATCCACCGCAAGCCATTTTTCAGCATACTTTAAGCAAAAATAATTAAGAAAAATTGGTTAGCCATCTAATTTTCTCTTGCTGTGAAATCCAAAATCCTTAAAAAAGTCCAATTTTTTCAGGGGGGCGGGGCAAGATTTTCATTAGGGGGCTACGGCCCTCCCTTGGCTACGGGCCTGATGTCACGTGATAAAGTTTGACAGTTTGTGACCTGTTTTTTGTGTCATTGGTGTGGCATGTACCGGTATTCATTATTTTGCAGGTCCCTCATTAGTACGAACGGAACGTAGTACTAGCGCCACCTCCTGTCCGGATTTCTCGGATTCACGAATTGAAAATTTGGATGAGAATCACCGAGCCCTAAAATGTGTTTGCTCCGGTAGAACGAATAACTCAATTGTAAGTATATGAAAAAATGATTCTCAACCTAGTAAAAACGTTAATGTTTGTGTGTTTCACGAAGTTTGAAAATAACAGAAGTGAAAAGCGCAAATTCAACCTGTTTTCCTCCTAATTGAAAATTCGTGGCCAAGGATTGGCCCAACACTTGTCGAACTAATAATACAAGATACAACAATTTTTGGGACTGGATTCGGCGTTAGACACTTACTTTTGCTTAGCTGGATTTGGTTTCTGGAAAACCAAAGAAAATGAGAGTCCTTTCAAAACTGCTTTGTTGACCACATTTTTGTGAAGACATTTTGCTGCCTCGCTAGCCTGCAATTTGCCAGGTCAATCTCTCAAACGAAACAATTTTGCATTTAATCGAGCTAGACTGTAGAGAATACATTTTCAATTTCGATTTATGATGTGATATTATTTTATTACTAAGCTATCAATTCAGAGAAAGGGGGTAACATTCAAATAGTTTTTTAAAGGTCCTGTTGTTTATTGTTACTTTTAAAGCCCATTTAACGATCGCACTAGCAAATAAAAGCATGTAAAGATATTTATAGCATTAACAAATACAGTAGCTCGCATTAAAATTCGATAAACCACATTTAGGTATTTGTGTAACGTTTTCAACAGATGGTGAGTGGCCAAGCATCTATTGTTGTCAGTGCATTGCAGTCATTTCTTAAACCGACAAATTTCTTGAATTTGACGCAAGAATGCTACATATACGTCTAATGGTCTACAGTATCAATAAACTCTTAAAAACATGTTCCTAACTTAGCACAGTATTTTAAGTTGTAGAAGCCCGTATTTTTTTAATAATTTTTCTCCTGGTTTCGGTTTGTCATTAAGCGTTCGTAGGTTCGTTTCAAAGTTAGGGGCGCAGAATCGCACATGTTTTTATTTGGACGAACGGACGAAATACAGATGGACATAAAAAACAGCTTAAAAGCGTTTGGTGCGACTCGACCGGGTGTCAAACGCAAGCTGGTAGCTACAAAGCGCATTGAATAGTTTAGTTGCAGTAGAGGTAACTTTTTTAGCCGCGTAATAATGAATAGCATGAACACATTAAGTAGCAGCCTAGCAGGGCTGAATATAAGAAAACAACGAAAAAGCGATATGCGTTAAGACGTGCAATACGATAATAGCAACACATATGTTTAAAAATTGGCAGAGGCTAAGGTTACGTGACCGTAACATTTGTCTCTTTGGTTTATTTTATTATCCCTTCACGCTTCCCTGATTGTACGAGAGCGTGACGAAGTAATAAAATAAACTAAAGAGGCAAATGTTACGGTCACGTAACTTTAGCCACTTCCTTAAAAATTACCATGTTCGCTGCTAGTGTTGTAAGTCAAAAAAACGAGTGGTTTTTGAGCAAAAAAAAACACGTTTTTTGTTTTTTTTTATAAACGTCTTTTTTTACTCTTTGGCTTTTTGTTAAAGGCCTACTCGTATGTTTAACAGATATATTTTAATAAAGTGCTACGTAATTTTGCTGCGTATTGCTATTGCGAACATTTGGGGTTGAAGAAAATGCTGAAAAACACGTTTATGGGGAGAGTATTTCGGTTACACACTTTTTGAAATTGTAAGTTGATGCGAATCAAAGCTAGATTTTAATACTCTTTTTATATACTGAGCCAACAACATGGGTACTCTTGGTACTATCGGAAAATAGGTAATCTTCCAATAAAAGGACCCATAATCTTTGCTGTTTTGTTATCAAATCGGGAAAAACAGTTTGCTTTTTAACAGATATTTTAACCAAGAGCTACAACTTTACCAGTTATCGCAATAAAAGAGGAACAACGAAGATGATTAATTCATTGTGTCAGCAGTTTGCAGCGATACACAAAAAAGATCTTTAATTTTTTACTACGAAATGTCAAAATGATAGCGAGCCACAGAAACCTTGCACAAATTGATACGTTCAAGGATCAAACCCAAATCTACATAGAGCCAGTCAAACGACTTGCATTTGCTGCACCTAACCTCGAGTTGCAGAGCAAAAATTAAACACAAGTTACACAACAAAGAAAGCTTTCGTTTGCAAAATTAAATCGCTTGAGCGTATCATTAAAAAGTAAATAAAAAATTTGAAGGGTTCTCAATAATGGTCTTGCGGCTCGTTAGAAGCCCAATGCTAGAAAGAAGCAACAGAACTGGACCGTTAGCGGACCGATAAAAAGTCCTGCTAACGGTTAGGCTTTGGGTTTCCTTTTTTCTCGGATTTTCAACTACCCGGAAAACGAGAAATTTTCAAAAAATTTCTCGGGAATTTCGGAAAATTTCTGCAATCCCGAAAATCTTCTGGATTCCCGGGATTCGAGAAACTACCGGGAAATTTTCGTAGGAAACTTTTTCGAACTTAATTATTTCGACATTTTTTCTGATTTTTAGCATTTCAGATTTAATTTTTAGCATTTTATTATGTTGTTTTGACAAACTTAGCTTAAGTTTTTCCATTTTTTAGACGAATTGAAGAAAAAAATTTGATCTCACAGGCATTCAGTGTTAAAAAATTGTGCGAATTTTGGAAAATAATTTTTAGTAAGCAAAAAAATTTATAATTTGCAGTAACGCAAAACTAACACGTTTTTTATGTTGGAATATTAGATATCAGTACCACTAAAATCCTTACTAATGTAAAAACATTTCCTGCTGGGATCCCAACATAAACTTCCCGGAAAACGGGAAATTTCAAAACTTCAAATTTTTGTCCCGACTTCCCGGGAGGAAACGCTAGCTAGGCTAGTCAAACTGGCGCTTAAGGCACCCAAAATGGCTCATGGTCATGCCATAAATGCCATCTTTAGCGCCTAGCAATGAGTGCAGGTTATATTTCTGTTATTAATGGTTACTTAACATGACAAATAACTAAGACCATTTTTTGTTGACTGAAAAAAAACATATTTTTGACTTTATTTTAGCAAAATTTTGACTTTATTTTGACCTAACCGCTTTTGCCTAATTACTTATATCTTGTTGTTCTTTTTTGATTAAAAATGGTTTATAATCCGCAATTTACAAACATTTCATGCATAATAAGTGCTATTTCCTTCTCAATTACCGCACGCATTTTTACTATTTCAACTTACTATTTCGGAATAATCAAATAAAACTGCGCATAAAATTTTAATAGCAACTCAAAAATTCAAAAAAATACAAAAAAATCTACGTTTTTTCATTTTTGTAAGGGTTAGGGTTAGGAAATTTTTGATGAATAGAATTTTGACCAGTTTTAACTTTATACAAAATTTTGACTTTATTTTGACTTATAAAATCTACCAAAACAGACTCCTGAAGGCCTGAAACGAACGTTAGTACATGTTTGATCATGTAATAAGGTCCTAAAAAATTTTGACTTTATTGACTTTGGCGGGCCCTAATTATGATTGATCAGCGCTTTCAATTTCGCCTTTCAAAAATTAATTTTTACTACGGCTTTGGAAATCTGAAGACAAAAAATTCCTACTCGTACAGTAACTTTCAACATGCTTCACTAAAAAGTTGCTTGGCTACGTCGATGCACAGGCTTGTTCAGAAAAACAACGCCACACATTTCAAACGCACAAGATCATTTACAGTTATCGACATTAAAATAAAACGCATGTTGAAACGGTCTTTCTGCAGTCGGACAAACGTCACAAAATAATGCGGAGGTCGGTGTAAAATGATGATTGATTAATTGTTTTACAGAAGTGGTTGGACATCGAATGCAAAGAAATTAAGGACAACGCACAATTTCAAATCAGCAACGGATCGTTGACAATTTTGCATTTGAGTTCGAACGGATCCAATTGGCTCGTGTACTGCACAGATAATGTGAACTGCACCAGCAAAATAACTGTGTCAGAAGGAAGTAAGTTGAGCAGCTTAAAAAGGTTTGTTTATTTAATTTATTTTCTAGTCACGGAAATTTACTAGCGCTTATACCACCAACCCAGCTTCACTTATACTGTAAAAGTAGAAGTTAAAAAAAAACTTGAATTCTCCAAGTTTTATAGTTTGTTTGTTGCTTCTTTTGGCGCGTAACGTACAAGCTAGAACAGTAAATTAGAGGTGATCAAAAATCAAATCTTAATACACTCGCGCTATTGCGCCGAGTCGTGTAACGAGAGGCGGAACCCATCTCTGCGGCTTACTGCGTCAAAGCAGCACAGCCCTGAAAGCACGTAGCAAATGTGGTTTGTCGTTGACGACATTGTGTTCGATTTTACCGGCCCGGGAATTGAATTCTAGATCTCCCGCACCGGCTGCGATGTCGTTGCCTCTGCGCTGATCGGCCGACTTTAGGAACATTACTGCACGTAATTGCAGTGGAGGACAGCAGAAACACCGCGTTGCAATTTTTGAGCCAAATCGTGTTGTTAATTATTTACCCCACCATCTTTTCTTTTAACGCTGACGATTAATCATTGACAACGCTTGGAAAAATTTATATCGAGTTACTACAACAAATAGGGTATTTACGGCAGTTGAAACAATTTATGTAGTATGAATTGCAAAAGGCTGCAAAAGAGTTTGGAGTCGGGTTTTCCTAATTTTGAGTTCAATGGAATTTCAAAGAAAATTAAAGCATGAAAAATGAAGTTTTGTGATTTTGCTTGTAAGCGGGGCTGAGCAGTATGCTCATTTATATGTCGTTCTACAAAATTTATTTTACTGCTAGTTTCAGACAAAATTAGATTTACTCCAAGCTATAGACGATAAGTTTTTAATTGGGCAAAATGTTGTCTCCAACCCAAAACTAAAAAACCGCTTACATCTTAGATGCTAATGGTCTAATGACCTAGATTTTCATTTTAGTTCCGGCAAATGGAATACCACGGGCTCTGCAAGGATTCATCATTTTCGTGGTGGCTCTTACTCTTATCGGTCTTATTTGTTTCATCTTCAAGAAATATCGCTACGAAATTTATCTTGGATGTAGAGATTCATGCGGGTCATCAAGTTCTAAAGGTAAACATATAATATCAGGAGTTGATCGAGGATTTTTTAAGAAAGGGGGGGAGGTCAGAATAAAAAATGCTTACCTTGCTGTTGTGTTACAAAAATTAAGGGAGCTTGAGCCCCCTGGAATCGCTTATGAGCATCAAACTACTAAGCTGCATAATTACTCTTACACTTTTCGCTCTTCTAGAACAAAAAATACTGAGCAACTTGCTCTCTGTGTAAGCCCAGACGTTCTCTTTGCAAACCGTTGGTTTGACTTGGCCACCACGATGAGTAGACTGCATGACCTCACGTGGTAACTGTCTGAGCACTGTTGTGTTCCTTGTAAATTACCTCTCATGCACCTGGCAGACTGCTTTGCTCGATGTTTTTATTATAACTGTGTTTAGGGGCAGAACAACTTGAGGAGTGTTGATTTACCAAATTATTTGAAAACTTGCATCCAGTTAATAACAAGTATTACAGCTTAAGACCCTCTTTTTAGTGAAGTCTGATAAATTGTACAATAGTTAATACTCTATATGGCAGAGTTTTTGGTAGGCCTATTTGATTCGCAATTTGGGGCCCTAAAATGAAAAAGTGGGCCTGCAATGTAAAAAAATTATATTTATGTCGGGCACACGGGACTTCTCGTGACAAAAACGCTGCTGCAGATCTGTTAGTTTGCAGCGACAAACTGAAGGAAAAAATGTTGTGTTTTAACTTTCAAGCAAATGGGACATACCGTAAGTGGGAGAATTGAATATCAGCGTTTTGTGTAACGTTCACGCACACGTTGCTACAGGCTATTGAACTGATGTTATTGGGCAATACAGGGTGGCCACAAAGTCACGCACCAATGTTAACATTTATTTTTTATTAATATAATTTTATATTGTATTGCCTCGTGCATAGCTGCAAACGGCGAACATATCGAGCATTTATAATCCTTGTAAAGAACTTTGAATTTGAATAAATGTTACTACTATAACTTGTTTAATTAACATTGGTGCGTGACTTTGTGACCACCCTGTACTGTATAGTGTCAACAGAAGCTGTGGCTATGATGTTGCATGGCTGACGTCATACTCGATTGCATGTAGATTATGACGTTATAAAAATGATTGCACAATCACAATCACTGATGCATTTCTAAAAATGGTTGAATTTTAAAGTTGTCATTAGTAAAAACTCAAGCTCACCAAAACTCTATTTTCCTAACGTTTTATAGCACCATGTATCTTCGTTTTAATCATCAAAGCATATTATGTCGCTCCCTTGCTATTTTCTTGCGTCCGCTGTTGTTGCAGCGCTTGCTTTCGCGAATATGATTAATGCGGTGCAACACGATGTAGCTATTGTGATCATAATTGTGCTTGGTGATTAAAACAAATACAGTAATTATGATTGTAACTTGAGCAATTTAATAGCTAAAAAACAATGTCCTTCCTGGCATACTGGACGGGAAGTCAGGACGACCTTCCCTTGTCGGGTTGGAGGCTATACCAGCTCTCCATCATTAACAGTTGCAACGCAACTTCAGTAATAACGTACCCGTAGAGCGCGACAGCGCTGTTTCGGGCTATTAGCCCTCATCAACCTCACTCAGGTTAGATGCATTCATCTTCCAGAACGAATGATCTTGCCAGGATCACTTATCCCTTCGCCAGAATCACTCAATGCCAGAATCACTCACTTATCACTCATCGTAAAGAATTTGACTCGAGTGGTGACGTAGACACACAAGTGGCTACGTACCACAAAGGTTAACTTCTTATATATATATTTATCCGAAGGGATGAGTGATCCAGCTCGTTCTGGAAATGAATGCATCTAACCTGAGTGCGGCTGATGAGGGCTAATAACCCGAAACAGCGCTGTCCCGCTCTACGATTGAACTTTATAGTTCAAAGTAACTGTAATGTCATTGAAAGATTATTTGATGTGATTGTAAATAAGACTGTCATTGATCGGTCGTGCTGTAGGGCTGTAATTGATCCAACTCTAGAGCCATGTAGGCCTATGAAAAAGATGTTATATTTATGTTTTAGATGGGCAAGAATTTGATGCTTACATTTCGGTGGGAAAAAGTATCAGTGACATAAAGTTTGTCGAAAAGAACATTGCTGATGTGTTGCAGTTAAAACACAATTATAAACTGTTTGTGGACAATGATAATCTCCTGCCTCGATTGGGTAAGTTGGGCCTATAATGATTTCATTGTTATTTCCATTAGTATTCACGAGATATCTCATTTAGTATCATTAATATTATATTATGTATTATTTCAATCTCTGAAGTAAGGTACATGTGCCTAATAAGGCCCGCTAACACAATTTTTACTCTAATTCAACCACTGTTCGAAACATTTGCTTGAAAGTTGGTATTTTATTAGAGGGGGTTCATGGTCATCACACAATGAAAGCATGATTATGGCAAAATGATCATTTACTTGATTTTTATACGCAAAACAAAAATTACAAAAGTGGGCCTTATTAGGAACATGTGTTCCTAGTAAGGCCCACCGTTCTTCTCTTAAATTTCACCATTAAAACACTGCAATTATGCAACAATTTTCAAGGTACGCTCATAAAGCCTCAAGAATTTAAGATGGCAAGCTATATACAGAAAATATTGAACCAGAGGCTTGAGTTTTCAATCTCGCTTCGGGTCAAACCAAACACTTTAAAACTCACAAAATGCTACTGTAGAAAACAAAGCAAACTTGTTTGCTATGTCGTTCCGAAAGACACTAAATGGTGTTTTTTTCATCTTTGGTCAGTCAACCAGTCAACAACTTCTAAGAGGACAAAAATTAGTCCAAAAGATATAGCAGAAACGGTACTGGTACTATAGTAGGCCTACCGAAACATAAACTTAGCTTTAAATACGGGGCAGGCGCCAAGGTGACCTGGGAATTCCTGCCCCCCAATCGACATGCTTGCCCCCCAATCAACAAGCTTACTCTTTTGAAGAAAGCGGCAATTGTGCTTAATTTCGAATTTTAGCCCCCCCTGATAAACGCTTGGTCCCCCTTAGTCGACTGCTCTGCCGTCGGCTCTGTTTAAGTATGTTTAGCTAATCACAAATCAGCTTTAAATTCAATAATCTATAGTTATACCTAATCACAAGTCTTGACAATATTTAACTGAATTGCTGTAGTAACTTGACAACCTGACTGCACCTGCACCTTGATACTCTAGCAAGACTATTCAAGCACGTGGGCCATGTTAGAAACATCTTCTTTCCCTATCAAACTGCTTAACTTTTCATTACGTCTAAAATTTTTTTTGCAATAAACCGCATTTTTTATTCATTAGTATGTGTACTTTTATGCAAAACTTTCAAATCGAAAAAAACTCGCCTTCAACTGCTTAAAATTAAAATTTACAAATTTTGCTTCCAACGCTAACCCCATTTCTCAAAAAATTCTTTTAGCTCTAGAGAAATAGTGGGTAGATAGAAAAAGTTGAAATGTGGTAAACCCCAGTGAATTTATGTTAGCTTTTAGTAAAAGCCAAAACGAAATTTTTATTTGCTCCTGGAAAGAAGATCCCAGCGGTGGGTTTTATTAGGAGCCGGGCCTTATTAGGCGCAGGGACCTTATGTGGAATCGATGTAAGTCTATGTATATGAAATATAATTTATATTTCAATCTTGTAATGAAACGAGTGGGCAATGAGAAGAGTGATATTTCCATTGCGATGTTTTCACTTACGAGATGAAGTCAAGAAAATTATTAATTTACAGTTTTATGAAATAATCTTGTGCATTGTCATATTCTAACCGGCCGGTCAACTCTGTTGTTAAGCACATCACTATCGGTGCTTGAGGTCTGGGGTTTGATTCCTGGGCTGGTCAAATCGGAAAGAGTTTTCCTGTCTACATGTCCAATTAAAGTAGGCAAAAAGCCCGCGGGCTTTCTATATCATAATTAATATTTGATGTCACAATTGAAAAAAGTGGTGATGACGTCAAACATTTGATTATGACGCAGAATGGGTATTTGGCCCACTTTTATGGGACATGTGGACGGGGTAAATATCGCCAACATCTCGCCACCGCTGCAACGCTTCTTCGGAGCTGTGTTGCCAAGACGCTTAGCCGCGAGGTTGCCCCCCGACACTCGCTACACGCTTCGGCGTAATACCGCGAATATAATGAAGACTTGATTATTTTTTTACTAGTCATATTCTCTAGATTACTCGGACAATGTTCAAACGAAGATGCATTTATCTCGTCGTCTAATCATTGTCTTCACCCCAGCATACATGACCAATGAGTGGTGCATGTATTGCTTTGCTGAAGGTAAACCTTTGCAGTTCTTCAAAGCCGATGTAGTAGACCTAGGTTAAGGCTTAAAACTACAATAACTGATTACTGTTTCGTATTTATTATTTTATCTTAAGAAGCGATACATCAATATTTTATAAGCAAATAAGATTATATAAAATTTATATACAAGTAAGCTTGCACATACAAAAAGATTTAGAATAAAATTTGCGCTTGATTAGACGCGTGAGCGCGCGAGTCTGCACAAGGATCAATTTCTACTGCTCTACAATCGCTTTCCATAAAAGAACTGGTTGTGTTTCCCAATGCACCTTGAAAATACCATCTCTGTTGTATGTGAAGTGGTCAATGAGGTTGATGGTTTTTGATGCAGAGTGACTGATATATTTTGAGTAATGATTTGCCTCCTTTGAACGAAAGTATAGCAGTTGCACACATGCTCATCTCCAGTTAAGCTACATACTCTGAAAACAATGATCAAAAACTCATATTAGAGATTATTGTTTATGACTCTCAATATTGTATTAGGACTGCGCAAGTTACTCGAGATGAATATCCAAATGATCTTCATCGTGACCGACGTCAGCATTCAACGAGAATTAAATGCCCTTTCTTCCATCATTGGGAAAGTACCGAAGGTAAAGCATCAACCGTTTCTTAAATTACGTATAGGTTTGATTCGTAAGAGATTAAAAATCCGTAACGGGAAATAAATTCATACACCAAAATCGACTCTCGCCTCTAGGGAAAGTACCTAAAGCAATGCGTTGCAGTGGTTGCACTTTCTCAGAGTGTCTCCTTAGTTCAACCGCATCCGAAGTCTTAATTTTAACAATTAAACCTGGCTCAGGAATTTTGAACTTTCAAACCAAAAGCAACCACCTCGGTAATCGTTCGTGACGGGTTCGATTCAAGGCTAGAGTCGACTGCATTTGACATATAGTCTGTTCCCAGTAGCTGATTCAAAGCGTGCAATCTCACTTTGCAGTTTCCATCAATGTATTGTTGAATTTTCTGTAATATTCTTTGAAAGTAAACTCAGAAGAGTCGGAATATTTATTCATTAAAACGGTGTAGGCCATTGTGACATTTTGTTAAAACAAATTGACATCTTGATTTGCTGGAGAAATAAGATCATTGAAAAGTCAATAACATTACTAGGGGTGCACCGGTAACCTTAACTCTCTATTTCCACATCAGATACTAGTATGATACAAGTTTACGTTCTTTCTATGGCAAATATTACGCGCCTTTGTTTGATTTTTGGTATTTTCTTATTGCAAAATCTAGAAAGGAAAGAGATTTGTAGTTTGGTTTAAGGATAAACATATTTCTATTCAGTTATTTCTTTCAACCTTGCCCACGATGCAAACAAAAGCAGATAAAGAGCAAACTTTGCAAAAACTTCGACTTCTCATGCCACCCTCTCCTCATGGACCTTCTTCAGGGAAAGGAATGAAAGCTCCCATGCTCGGCAATGCTGAGGACATGGATCAGCGCTCTGGTAAAAATAAACACTTCGATTTGGTGTGTGCATTTTCAACCCTTACCTTTTTAGTGCTGTAATCGTTATTTTTTCAAGGAGAGAAGGAGCCATTTGTGCGGTAGTCTTTCTGGAAAGGCTTTCACGAGCCTTATAGCACTTGTCATGGTTTTAAGAAAGTAATGCGTTGTGATAGAAACTTTATTTTAATTTTCGCGCAGTACGTGTTTGTTGGTGATACTACCTACAGTATTTTTCGTTATCAGTCCATACCACAAGCATTTTTGCATTTTTTTATTAGTTTATTCAACTAATTCGTGCATACTTCAACGTATATCGTTTTGTCGCTGTTATCCATTTTCCATCCAGTGCTTATATTTCTTTTTTCGTGTTATTTTGGTCGATAAAGGAAATAAGCGGCTATTACATAAGCCAGCATTGCAAATTCGCAACGCAGCTAGGTGAGCCGACACCACCTTTTCCACTGCGACAGCATACACGTATAATGCAAGTTATAATTATTTCACAAGCTCACAATTTTGAATAAGCTACACAGTATATAAACATTGATGATTGTGTTGACAGCGCGTGAAAACGATTCCTATGGAGGGACAAAATATACATTTGGCAACGCTCCAGCTGACCACAAAGATGAAGTGGACATGGAAGAACTGGATGCAAATCAACAGGTACAATTCTACTAATGTTTTTAAAGTGGGGCAATTTTACAATTTGACGATGTTTGACAAATAGCTGGTACCGGTAAGTCTCGTAGCAGAAAAAACGTTTTCGTAAATTATTATAATCATCAAAGAAAATAGAACGCTTTTGGCGCCAAACCCAAATAAGCGTCAAACACTATCCATGATCAACTCACTTAACACTTAACTGCAAGAATCCTTTGATCTTGCTCAGAGCCTGACCCCAAATGATTTGAATTATTCTTCGTCCTTCGATGCAATGACAGACTCTCTTGGAGTCTTTGCTGACATGCGAACACAATACAACTCCAATTTCTGGTTAGCTTCATTTTGACGTTTGTCGCCTCGCGAAAAGTGGCTACCGCAAACGGCAAAAATTACATCGATACCGTTCTATTGTGGATTTAACCCAGAGAAGTCTTGCTTATCTTGACCACATGAATAAAGCAGGTTATTCAATTTACAGTATATCGAAGGGTTTACACGATTTTCTGATTAGCAAAATTTTTAATCATGGTGGCGTGTTGATAAAACTTGAAGTTCCGTTTGAAGGCCGCTGATGCTAGTGACGGGTCTGTAAGACGCTCAGCGCACAGGTTATAAATCTTTCGTGTTGGTTTCGATTCACAGCCGGAACTAGTCGCACTTAGCTTAGCCTATATTCTGGATGATTGCTAGCACGAAAAGCACAAGCTCTCGTCACAGTGTTGGTTTGTCCGCTCAATGTTTGACCACGTCGTTTATCAGGAGCTGGAATACGATGATGAGGATCCCAACAGTATTCGAGTTCATCAGTATAAACCAAGATTAGACTTTCTGCGGATCACAAGAGAAGAAGATTACAAATAATAATTCAATCATTGATCGGCTGCCAACATTTATACAGAAAGACAGTCTTGAGACACTTGATGCAAGTTCCGAGTTTTCATACTCGTCGATTTTTTCGCTATTTTACACTGTCATTGTAGCCTATTACGCAGCGAAAAAAAGGCGGCCTTGTGTGGAATAAAATATGCAAATTTGTAATATAGAATGATTGTTTGAAAATCAGATTTCGGTTATCAAAAATGTCCCTTTAACTTACCATATTTTGCTCCACGTATTTTGAATATCAGTGTTTTAAAAACGGTTTTACCTGTGGTAGTGTTAACTGCTGACACGCAGTAAACGTGAGGTTTCAAACGTAGGATTTAAGGAAAAAGATTATTACTTGAAACACGAAAATATATCACAGCTCATGCTTACGTTCATCGTTGCGAATTCTATCATTTGCCCAAAATGCCTTAATGAAAAATTTTACTGTAGTTTTTGATTTATGACGACATTACTTTTGTTTTTGTGTTTTGTATTCTTTTTGGTGTAATAATTAATTTTGTAAAAATAACAAGTCATATTGTATTGTCAAGCTCGTACATATTTCATTCATTGCAACGGTTTTGCAAACGCGTTTTTATTGACATTATTTGGTTCCGAGTTGGTACTAGAACTACACATTCACCTTAGTTTGATTTGACCATCGAAATCTTTAAGTTGGCCAAGCCTTCTAAATTAGTCTGTATACAACTACTCTGTTGGTTAATATTCCAGCATGTTCTTAGTTTTATGCAACGGGTTATATTTAGAAATTAACCGTTATTTTCTGAGCTCTAAAATTTTTATGTGTTTAATAATTCAACTTCCTGGATATACTACTACTGTAGTACGCAAAATCAGTCAATAATTTAACACTTTATTCTAATATCTGAAATTGATTTTGACCCAGGTGGGTCATTCTCAGTTAGTCTGCAAAATAATAAATGCTCGATCTAAGGCTCGAAAATTGTAGCTAAACTTTAGCTACAGTTTTGGAGCCTAAACTTTACTTTAGCTAACTTTTGATGCAACGAACAACTAAACTTTAGCTAACTTTAGCTACAGTTTTCGAGCCGTAGATTAAGCGTTTATTGTTTTGCAGACTAACTGAGAATGACCCATCTGGGTCGAAATCGATTTTAGAATAAAGTTTTAAACTATTGACTGATTTTGCGTACTACAGTAGTAGTATATCCAAGAAGCCTAAGGATTCGCACATGCAAAATCGTCTGACGATCAACCTCTGCTTTGTGGACAAGATATTTCTTTTGTTAATCATGGTTTTGATAATTCAATGAGGTTTTGTAATGTTTCATGAAGAAAACAGTCACGATTTTATTGAGATGATGTTTATTTTGACAAGCATGAACAGTTTAAAAAACGGAAGACAGTGAAGGCCGTAATATGACTTTGAGGTCAAAGGGCTATTTCTGGGGGGTGGGCCTTTTGCTTTTTGCCGGAGACGTTTTTAAAAATTACTTCCACGAGAGAGGGTGGGACTCAAATTTTGAGATTAAACTTTAAAAGAGGTTTCAATATGCAGAGGCGAAAGCTGGGATTAAATTGGTGTAAAATAAGAAACAAAAACGGTTAGTCAATAGGGAGGAGTGAAAAAAAATTTTTTTGGAAATCGAAAAAAGCGTAGTTCTCAAATCCTGAAAAATGGTCTAAAACTTCTTTAAAATTTGTGTTTGGGGTTGCCACCATTTCCAGCCGGCCACCCCCCAAAATGTTATCGCGACTGATGATGCAGGGGGTAATTCACATATCTCGGTAACCATTGGTCGGAGAGTATTGGCATATGACTCAAAATCTGCGGAAATACCATGTTTCTATTTGTGCTAAGAAGAAACTTTTCTCTATTTTCAACAAAAAATGAAGTTACAGCCGAAAAACGAAAATTGCGATCATATTTGGTAATTTTTTTGGAAAGTTCACCTACGAGTAGTTGTGTAAGAAGCACAGTCGTTTAATTTTTACTGTAAAACTGATTCCTTTCATATAACTAACACTGTTTGTGATTTAATGCATCAATAAATGGACGGATGGTGACTTCCATTTTTGCTGAAACAAGATAAGTGGTAACAATTGCCTCCAATCAGCCAGGACATATGCACCAAAAGAAAGTCACTGAAATAGGCGTTTTAAAGCAAATTCAGTGATTTCAGTAAATTGATATTAATTTGATGCGAAATTGTTTTTAACTTAAACACGAAAAAAGTAGCACATATGAAGGCTGATGGGTGGTGTCAAGAATGACTTTACGACAAAATAGTATAATACAAGATGAAACAAATGGCTGTTTTTAATAGTCAAAAAATGCTGTCAACCTCGTAAGGCAGAGTTGGGACAAATTCAAGAAGTTTGGTGCGGTGATGCACCAATGTGGTATAGTAAGAGCAAAAACATCTGCTTTCAGATCAATTTTGACCCATCCGGCTAAAAAAAAGGTCACACGATCTACTAAAGTACTTTATTTGAACTGTTGGTTGGTGTCACACGTTTTCGTAAGTTTGAGAGATTTAGTTTTTGTCGAATGACTCATCTCGTTGTTGATCAAATCTTTCAACTTGTGCTGACGCTTCCGCAACAAATTTGACGAGCCGCTCCACAGAATGGCTATGGCATATAGGTAGTGCAATACCAGAAGTTTCTTTAGACACTCTTCAATTTCTGTATCTGCAAGGCTTGAAATTGTTCGAGGCTTTTGCTGGTAAGAATCAAAGCTGGTAAATTCTTGGTAAGCATTTGCTTCCACATTGAGCGTTGGTACATCGAACAAGCGAATCAAACTGCTGTTCAGTGCAAGGGGGCAGTCATCGTTATTTTCACTTTCTTCAACCACTTGTTTCTAATGTTCCAGCATTTTCACCACTCCTGCATTTCTTACATTTTCATTATCATCCCCTGCAACGATATAACTGTTGTATATGCTTTGTATACTGTAGTAGGTTCTGGACCGATGCGTTGTTTTCCGAAGTTGTTTTCGTGGGATTGTTTCGTAAGGTTGCATTATGAAGTCATAATTGTGTACTGACATAATTGTTTGTGAATATTCTGGATAGATCTTTCCGTTACGTAATTTCACGGAATTAAAATTTGTGCTTGTGACGTCACAATTGTGTTTACTGCGGTTTGGTGTGAATTTTTGCAAGTCATATGATTTCTCTTGACGTCACAATAGTGTTTACCGGTCATGTGATTTCTCTTCTTGTTTTTTTTTGAAAATGCCGTAGAACTTTCTTGAAACTGAGTTTTTAGAGTATAAATAGGCGTGAATTTGTGAGCGTAATTATTCGAGTGTAAATTTAGTGTGCGTAGAGTAAGCAATTTTGTTGTATGCTGAAGGCCATAGCCCTTGTTGTATTGTGCTACTGAAGTGAGCAGTGGTGCTTGTGTTTATTGAAAAGTAGTACGGGGAGTACCGTAGCTAAGTGAGTTAAGTTGGGTCGATTATTATATTCGTTTGGTGAAGAAAGTCTTGTTTTTTTTGTGAAGTTAAATCTGAAAACGAATTAATTCCTACGGTTGTCGTACAATTCTTATCAATTGTCCTGTCAGCGAAGTAATACCATTCCTATTTCCCGACATTTTGAGGGCTTGTCCGGGATATTGTTTTTCTTTGTTCGGTTGATAGTTAGCGGATCGTCATGGCAACTGAAAGCGGGTTTATCACGTTGGAAGATCTGAAACGGCAGGGAGAAGAAATCGGTCTTGAAGGGGAGGAGAAAACGAAGTTCTTGACCCAAAGATGGAAAATGATACAAGAGAATGAAATACGGAAATTGAAATTGGCAGCAGAAGCCGAGGAAAGGAAATTGGCTGCCGAGGAAAGAAAATTGGCTGCCGAGAAACGGAAATTGGCTGTCGAGGCCGAGGAACGGAAATTGGCTGCCGAAGCCGAGGAAAGGAAATTAGCTTCTGAGGTAGCAGAACGGGAAGCGGAGAGAAAACACAAGCTGGAAATGGAAAAGTTGCGACTAGAAAGCGAGAGACTGAATGGACAAAGGAGTGCTTCATCGGAAGACCAACTGGCGACATTAAGCCAAACTTCTGAGAACACGGTTGCAAGAACTAAAGCTCCAGTGCTTCCTGGTTTTGTGGAGGAAAAGGATAATCTGGATAGCTACTTTCTTCGCTTGGAGAGATAAGCCACTGTTGCAGGCTGGGAACGATCTGACTGGGCTACTCGTCTAAGCCCATTACTTTCAGGCCGAGCGTTGGATATCTACTCCGGACTGTTGGACGAACAAGCAAGGGATTACGATAAGCTACAGAAGGCTCTTTTACAGAGGTATGATTTTACGGAACAGGGTTACCGCGAAAGATTTCGAGGAGCTAAGCCGGAGGGTCAGGAATCTCCTTGTCAGTTCATTGTAAGAATCTCCAACTACTTCGATAAGTGGGTCGAACTAGCCAGTGGGGACAAAACTGTTGAGGGGGTGTCGGAGTTGATGGTGAGGGAGCAGTTTACAAACTCCTGCCCTAAGGATGTGTCGGTGTTCTTGAAGGAGAGGAGTCCTAAGGATTTGGAGGAGTTGGCAAAGCTGGCGGAGCAGTACCTAAATGCCATGGGAAGAAGTTGTCCACGAAAGCGCCGGTGACGAAGCAGAATGTGAAAACCAGTTTACCTAGAACTCATAAAGACGCAATGAGGTGTTACGTGTGTGAGGGCAGAGGCCATAGAGCAGTGGAGTGCCATAGCAAAGCATCAACGTCACAGAATAAGCCGTTTGGTCATGGCCGCCGGTCTTATTGCTTTAAATGTGGGGCGATGGGACATGAAGCTCATGAGTGCAAAACAGCATTACAGCGCTCTCAACCTGGATCCAGAGCCGGGGGGCGTGGTCCCGGGGGAATCCGACCCAAGCTCAACGAGTTGCATGCGCGATACAAGTGCCACGGAAAAGTGACGAAAAAGAAGACGGATTGGGGATGGAGACGCTAGAACTGAAGTCTGGAGAAAAGATTAAGGTGCTTAATGGTGCGTGTACGGCGGAAATTAAAGATAACTTACCTGTGCTATCGGGCAAGGTCGGAGGTAAGAAAGTGGAAGTGTTGTGAGATACTGGATGCATTGGAGCAATTATTAGAAGAGAGTTGGTGGATGAAGCGGATTTTACCGGAGTGATGGGACATATCATGACGGTGGATTGTACGCTTAAGCGAGCGCCCATGGTTAAAGTAGAAATGGACACGCCATTCTACGTTGGAGCTGTTGAAGCCTTGTGCTTGCAGGACCCCCTCTTTGACTTAATCATTGGGAACGTACCTGCAGCTAGAAGATCAGAAGATTCAAATCCAGAGTGGGGAGTGGCGACGGCGGTGGCTACAAGAGCGCAAGCACGGAGTGGCAAGGACCCCAAACCACTTTAGCTGAAAGAAGTGACGGATAAGATGTCGATTAACAAGAAAGATCTCATCAAGATGCAGGAGGAAGACCCCACCTTGCAGAAGCTAAAACAATTGAAAGGAACTGAGACCAGGAAGGGATATATGGTTTCCTATGAGAAGAGGATTGAAGAGACTGCAACGCCTGAGCGGAGGGATATTCAAAGGGAGCCTCAGGGGGAAACCCAGGTGGGCTGCGGATGTGTCCAGGGGGGGCATCCTCAGGCGGCTGCAATAAGGCAAGCAGGGACAAATTTGGCAGGAGTCAAGAGGGATGTTGCTGAAGAGGTCAGTGTTAATGAGGAGTACTTGCTGGGGCTGGTGACGTTCCAATCGAAGGAAAGCATCCAAGATGTGTGCGTTGGGGCAGAGTTAAATGGTGAGCAGAGGAACGAAGTTATGGAAGTTCTAAGAAAGTATGAGGAAATCTTTACGGAAATCCCAGGAAAGGCCAGCGTGATTGAGCATAAGATTGATCTGACTGACGATCGCCCGATTAGATGCAAGCCTTATCTTTTGCCTTATGCCAAGAGAGGTGAGATTCGGGAGGAGATAAAAAACATCATGGATACCGGAATCGTGAGGGAATCAAGCTTGCCCTATGCTTCTCCGCTGGTTGTTGTCAAGAAGAAAGATGGTTCTAACAGGATGTGCGGCGACTATCGAAAGCTCAACCTAGTTACAGTCGCAGATCCAGCGCCAATGACTACGGCCGAGGACTTGTTTGGCAAGTTAGGAGAATGTCAATATTATTCGACAATAGATCCGAGTAAAGGATACTGGCAAATACCAGTCGCTCAGGAGGATATACACAAGACCGCGTTCGTGACCCCGGATGGCTGTTATGAGTTCCTGCGTATGCCGTTTGGAATGAAAAACTCTGGAGCAACGTTGGTTTGTGGCATGAGTTGGTTCATGCTATGTAGACGATCTGATTGCCTACACAAAGGACTGGGCTACTCATCTGCAGGTGCTTGATAAACTTTTGAAAAAACTAAGACAAGCAGGCTTAGTTATTCGACCTACTAAGTGCGTATTTGGCTCGAAATCTGTCGAGTTTTTGGGACATTCCATCGGAGAAAATTGCATTTCCATCAACGAGGAGAACTTGGAAAAGATACGCAGTGCGAAGAGACCCACAACAAAAAAGGAGGTTCGATCGTTCTTGGGTCTTGCCAACTACTACCGCGACCACATACCATCATTCGCGGCAATTGCGGCGCCATTAAGTGACTTGACAAAAAAGGGACTGCCGGAAAATGTGTGATGGGAAGATGCTCAAGAAAAGGCATTTGTGACCCTACGCGAAAGCCTGGTGCGTAGGCCCATTCTGCGTCTGCCAGATCACAATAAGACTTTTATTTTGCGTACCGATGCGGAAATCAGTGTAGGAGTAGCGAAAGTGCTAGCACATTAGAAACAAGTAGCGGAAATCAGACATCACACCGACTGACCTTCGTCGAAGAGCCACACTGCCTTTGGCTTGTCGTGCCCAGGAGCCTGGTCATCTACTCCACGATCGGCTCATGTCCCACCCTTATGGAGGGCATCGACAGCTTAAGTCAACACACCCCTTTGTGCCTGCTGCTCTGGAACTGCTCAGAGATGCAAGCGAACTGGGCACCAGTGCAGCAAGATGGGCGGACCACAGGTGGAGTATTGGGTGGCGGGAGGGCACTTCTTGTCTGCATTCATTTTTTGATGATGTGGACGTTGTTCATCTGGAATGGGGCTTCCTAGAACTGCTTGGATCCGGCTGAATCGTCTCCGGACTGGAGTCAGCCTCTTTCGGTCATCAATGCAAAAATGGGGCATGGTTTCCACGGCGTTCCGTGAGTGTGGTGCAGAGGAACACACCGCAGACCATATTATAACATTGTGTCCCATATGCCGCCATCCAAATGGGATTCGGGGTCTGCTCACTGCGAACGAGAGCTCGGCAAGGTGGCTCTCTGATACGTGCCCAGCCTTTTAGAATGATGCTGCTTCGCGATGCAACATCGCACCCACACAAACAAGAAGAAGTAGCTGAAGAAAGTACAATTAACGGTGACTGCCCCCGTGTACTGAGCAGCAGTTTGATTCGCTTGTTCAATGTACCAACTTTGAACTTGGAAGCAAATGCTTAGGCTACTACGAATTAGCCTATGCTGATTACACCAAAAACTTCCAGCAACTGCAAGCCCGACGACAAACTCCAGCAATTGTTTAAAGCTGCAAGTTTGGCTGCCAAAAACAGTCATTTATTTCATCTTGTATTATACTATTTCGCTACGACATCAGTTTTGACAAGCCTTTGTATGTTACAATTTTTTCGTGTTTAAGTTAAAAACAATTTCGCATCAAATTAATATCAATTTACTGAAATCACTGAATTTGCTTAACGTCTATTTTGGAGACTTTTTCTTGGTGCATATGTCCTTGCTGATTGGAGGCAATTGTAACCAGTCATCCTGTTTCAGCAAAAATGGAAGTCACCATCCGTCCGTTTATTGATGCATTAAATCACAAACAGTGTTAGTTATATGAAAGGAATCAGTTTTACAGTAAAAATTAAACGACTGTGCTTCTTGCACAACTACTCGTAGGTGAACTTTCCGAAAAAATTACCAAATATGATCGCAATTTTCGTTTTTCGGCTGTAACTTCATTTTTTGTTGAAAATAGAGAAAAGTTTCTTCTTAGCACAAATAGAAACATGGTATTTCCGCAGATTTTGAGCCATATGCCAATACTCTCCGACCAATGGTTACCGAGATATGTGAATTACCCCCTGCATCATCAGTCGCGATAACATTTTGGGGGGTGGCCGGCTGAAAATGGTGGCAACCCCCAAAAAACAAATTTTAAAGAAGTTTTAGACCATTTTTCAGGATTTGAGAACTACGCTTTTTTCGATTTCCAAAAAAAATTTTTTTCACTCCTCCCTATTAGTCAGTCGCCGTTACTTATCTAATAGTTTTGCAAGTAACTATCAGTGACAGCTGACAGATCACCAATGATAAATATTCTTTCGTGAAAGTCATACTTCAAGTGTATATTTTCAGGATTATAGACGCACCAAACTACCGATGCATTTTTGCGGAGGTTCTGGAAATGTTCTAAAAGTGCATTACCTGTCGCAGCTTTATTTTTCTGAAGGTGTGAGTATTTTTGAGGTTTCGGGGGCATATTTCCCTAACAAGTTATTGGAAAATTACGTTCTGCAATTGCAAATTTAATGCATTTGGACAACTTCTAAAGTAATTTTTAAATTGAGATGCGCTTTATCGTAGTAACATTTTCCATTTATCCGTGATTCACGGCAATGACGCGCAAAAGGGGTAGCGAAAGTGCATTTTAATAAATTGTTAAAAATATATCGATTTTTGTATCGCAAGTTTGCAAACACATACTGCATGGATCTAGCAGGATCTTGCTTGGGGAGCATGATGAGACAACATTTCGTAAAAGATCTTCCGCAGTGTCAGCTTTTATACTGAGTTATTTACGAAATTTCATTAATTTGCAATGCCAAAGCAACTGCGTCAAAACCTAACACTATTTACAGCGCACAGATGCTTTTTCATTTTCTATAATCCTGATTTCTTCCAAAGTTGTAACTGCACCACGATTCTCACTTGGGAAAAGCGTCTCAGCGTCTGCACAACACAGCTCCGGAGAAACGTTTCAGCTGGTCGAGCTGTTTCAGCAGGCCGTTTTCAGCAATTTGACAGGGCCAGAAATCCAACCCCTGACCTTCCGCAACCATAGCAATGTCTTTAGCCATTACCTTTCCAACAACAAGTCAAAAAGAGCTGAGGGCTAGTAAAACAAAACAAAGAATTTATTTTCATCTTGAGGGAAAACAACCTATACGTAAGCGAACAATGCTCCCACCTTCTCCTCGGATACGCCACTGCTTTTAGCAAACCTTGGTGGTGGTGAAGTTAAAAGCACATTTCATACTCTACATATATCAAGCTTTGGCCAACTTGTGTCGGATTGCCACTGAGCAGACAAGGGGTAATTGTAATGTAATTAGTAATCGATTACAATTAATTACATTTTTTTCAGTAATCGTAATCGCAATCGATTACTAACCCAAAATCAGCTGTGTAATTGTAATTGTAATCGATTACATTGCAGCTGATTACATCATTCAGTGAATTACGCTTTCGATTCTGGTTGAAGCGGTGAGAATTTTTGTTTTGCGTACTTGCACTGCGTTGTGCCAATTCACAAGTCTATCCGCTGTGTTGTTTTGAACCACATCACGCAGTTGGAAGCGAAAATGTAATTAGAGCATTGCCACCTTTATCTCTTAGATCTGAATAACAGCTGCCGTGGTGCTAAAACTTCTATTGTGCTGTTTTATAGCACCTATGCTTTCTACTAAAACAAACAAGCAACACATTCGTCACTGAAAATTTAATTAGCACATTATTCATTTATTTGATCAGAGTGTGAAGCAAAAAAATTTCTTCGTAAGCTTTGCAGTCTGTGATTAGTTTTTAGTATGAGTTGTCAGTCGAGTCTTAGTTTCGCTAAAAAGTAAAACCAAAAAAATCTACCAACAATTCCGCAAGCTGACTAAAAGTAATCGAAATTGTAATCGCGATTACAATTGATGTAATTGTAATTTTAATCAATTACAATAATTTTTTTAGTAATCGTAATCGTAATTGTAATCAAATGATTAGGAGTAATTGTAATCGTAATCGATTACATGAGTTCTGTAATTGTCCCAAGTCTGCCACTGAGCCACTCATCCCTTTTTTTTTTCGAGGACTATTCTTGACCTTTTTTTGCCGACACCTCTAAACTTAGCTATAGCATTTGGAAATATTTCGTTGGTGTGGCGGATATGAACTGAACTTGAATGAAATACGCGGTTGAGAAAAAAAGGTTGGCCACCTCAGTCTACGTACTACATTGAAAGCGACTACCCTTCTATTGAATGCATATACTGTAACATAATGGGTTTCAAAAAAAGCAGCGAATAGCTTATGCAATAAGCCACTAAAATCACCGCGACCTTTTGGGGAATCAAGCGAAGTCATGCCCATCCCCAATTAAAAGGTTAACAGGGAGCATCGACTCCACAAATGTCTGAGATAAATAACGATCAAAACGTCACGAAATAATAAAGCCTATAAAACAAAACCAGAAAAAAAGTAAACAACTTTTTTGAATTTCACTTTGCCGAAAATGTTGCATTAATAATTTACAAAAAAGTTTAAACATATAGTTTTGAAGATAATGTAATTCTACGCCAATAAAATTTTTTCAAGGAGGCGGGGGACCCCAGGGCTATAGCTTTCTTAGCCCCCTCTTAGTTAAACTCTGCTCGATGCTTCCCCCCAGTGGGGGGGCATTGTGCCATAGCCCCCTCTTTTGACTCTGCCTTTTAGTAAAAAAGAACAAAATCGATGGGGTCAAATGACTAAAATATGTATGGTATCTGTAGCTCATAGCCGGTGGCGAATCCAGCGGGGTAGGATGAGAAGTATGTGTCCTCCCTCCAGCCATTTTCAAAAATGTTTTTGATGTATACAATTTTTCCATAATTTCGAACCTCTTCAATAGCGATAAACCTTACGCCTGCCCTGCAAGCATAATCGAAAATATGCGAAGAAAATATATCATATTTGGCGAACCACTATGATTTAAGGTCAAAAAATTTAAACCAAACTTGCACGAAAAATATTCAAAAAGCACTAAAATAGCCATTACAGCATGTAAATTTTCAAAAATGTTTGGGGGCAGTATGCCCCCGGACCCCCTAGAGCCCTTCTTTTTTCTCAATCAGCCTCAAATTAGTTTTGCCGAAAAAAAAAACAGGCTTGAAAAAATTATGGCCTTCCCCCTTTTTAAATTTCTCGCTACGCCACCGCCTCCCCCATGGCGACGCCACTGAGCATGAGTACAATGCATGATTGTCTTTCACAAAGCTTCATCAATTGTCGAATGTGCTTGAAGTCTGTAAGTTTTTCAAGTTTGGGAGTAAAATCATCAAAAAGGACGATTTTGTATAACCACTTGCACGTAAGAGTTCAGGAGGACCTTCACAGAGCTACGCTTTGTGTTCAACAACAATTGAAAGTCTAAAAATTACGTATGTTTAATGAAGTAACTCTTTTCTTGTTCGTGATTGTAAAAGTAGGATGTCCACTTGCATACAGTATAAACGTTTCAATAAACTGATATGTTTTCCACAATATCAATTATTCATTAGCGGACCCTAGAGCAGTGGTCGGCAACCTTTTTCGCACAACGGACCGGTTTGAAACTGAATTGTTTTTGCGGACCGGCCTTTAAAAAATCAAAAATGTTTAAGCAATAAAACACTCATATTTATTCAGAACTGAAAATCTCGATCTTGTATTACTCTGACCAGAGTATTAAACTTTTTCAATCTTGCTGCAGCAGCATTGCTCAATTTTTTTATAGTAGCTTCTCAAACCTGATTCTTAACGTTATTCTTTCTCTTAACCAAGCGCTGTTTGATTTACAAAAGATTTACGATAAAATGACAGCATAATCAAATGTTCGCAGTTCAATTAAAAGGTCTGACTTTTCAATTTGGTTAGTTTTGTGATATTGAGTAACTTTGCCATACTGGGTCACCAGAATTGAGTTATAAGGAATTTTTACAAAAACATCCCAAAATTGCGTTTCACGTTATAAAAATGTTTTAAATTCAAAGCATTTATTCTGAAAACGCATACGGACCGGTAACAAACTTCACACGGACCGGCACCGGGCCGCGGCCCGGTGGTTGCCGACCACTGCCCTAGAAGACAAAAGGGCTGAAAGTCCTCTCCCATAATTTTTAGTTATTTGCACGTGTTATTGCATTACAGCGTTTCGGTACTTCTAAACGCACAAAACCACGACATAAGTTCTAAGTAGCCTATCAACATTTTCCTTCCCATGCCCCAACCTCTGTTATTTGTTCTCTCAACATAAATGAAACAAGTAAATTTTAGTTTTCACCGTTCATGGCACAGACCAATACCGCACCACATATGTTCTGGAAAGGGGAAGTGAAATCGGGAGATCGGGAAACCACCTTTTTATTGAAGCGGAACAAGAAAAAACTACGTGTGCGCAGCCATTGTCATTATTTGCCTTAAAATGTATAAACTTTTCTCTAGACAATTAATGATTGGTTTACTTCTTTTATCTCAAGAAATGACAATGCACTAGTAGCGCGTTTTGTGATAATGAATCCAGGCTCATTGTTGCTTTTGTTCCTAGCTTTTTATGCCTTTGCTTTGATGTGTAAGCAAGCTATTGAGAAAAGCTTCCAACAATAAAGAATAAATGTCGATTGAATCCTTGACAACTAATCTCTGGTTATGGCATTTTTGGAGACGCAGCAAACTACAACGCATTACACAATGCCTCCAAAACCCGTTGTTCACTCACAAACGATTTGGTATTAAGAAATAGCTTTTATGAAAACGTTAGAAATTTTGGTACATTTGGGTATCAGGTGTCTGAGATTTTTTAGTGTGCAGCCTATAATTTGTTACGTAAACCGACTCAAGCCGAGTGAACTCGCGTTATTGTCTACACTATTTATTTTAAGTTGATTTACTTCAAGACCCATTCTAGTAAAATTTTAATTCTTTCAAAAATTTTTACTTATTAAGCCTATACTGCAAATTTTTTCTGTATCTTACATGAAAAACCAGCGCTCATCTCCAAGTGCTCTGCTACGAATATTGCTTGGAGTAAGCATTTTGATTTGTTTGCGCGTAACGAAAACAGTTCATTGTAAAGATTGTAGGCCAATTGGATAGATCGTTTCTTCCTCGAGAGGTAGATTTCGGATTCGTTTCTTAGACTGCTTTTATAAGTTTTTCCAGTTTGACGTTTAGGCATTTAGCTTAGAGCCGGCTGGCAATATTATGGAGGATAAAAATTAACCCGAGTAGGCGCAGTAGATTGCCACTCGCCGGTGTTAAAAAGCGGAGATGGGCACCGCCAACTCGTGTCATGCTTCATCGTATCAAGCAAGTAAAAAGAAAAGCCAAAAAATAAAGATGAGACCATTGTTTTTCATAAAATATCGTACCAGTCATTTTTTGTTCCATTTTGATTTTGGTTGATATTTTGGTAGGCTAATGCTTGAAGCTGCAGAAGACATAAAATAACTTAAATTAACGTGATAATACCACGTCGTTATTTTGGCTTAGAGCTATTGCGTAGCAACCAGGGTGCGTTGGTAATTCCCCTACTTCGCAAATAACTTCACCATTCGCAAATATGCGTAGATTTGCGCAACCCAAGCTTGTCGTCATGGACTCATGACGCGACGTGCGAAGAAAAAGTTTGCCCATTTCGCAATTGTATAAATGATTAACCCATTTTATTTTATGATAGCGAAACCCAGTGGTGAGCTGAGTTAATGACCAATCATGAACCACTTACTGAGTATGTTGAATGTTTATGTTGTGTAAGAATAGTTTTAAACGCATTTGCTTAAAATTATTGATTCTATTCTATTACTCTTTTCTTATGAAATGTGATAATCAAGTTCAAACTTCAAAGCGTTGTTACCGTATGATATAGTCCAGTAAAACTAGCTATGGAAAGTTATAATAGAAAGACTTGGAGATTTGGCGAGGCGTGGAGCTGAGCCCAAGTAAGACCGAGTATTTAAAGGCGAGAGTTGTGGTAACTTGTGGACGATTTATTTATTTATTTATTTATTTATTCGATAATGCATTTTAAGCACAAAGTAAATGGCAAGGTAAACAAAATGAATAGCAAACACATTATCAGGGAAATGGCAAAACCCGTAGGTTTAAAACATGGAGTATGAATTAAAAATTCACATGAGAGAGTGTCGGTAGCTGTCTGCATGGCCATAAAACCTCAAAACATAGGCTAAACATGTTTCACAAATAACGAAAGGGGAGACATAAAAAAAAAGTAAATAAAACATATGTACAGAACTTATGTACATCTATTTACAATTTTACCTTATCTTTATGAATTGGCATGAAAGCAACCGATAACTAATGCAGCGTTTACAAGCACTTTTAGGCTATGCATTCACAAGTTTGTCAATCGAATGTTCTGTGGGAAAGTTGTAGCAATGACAAAAAACGTAAACTCATTGACAGACAGACAGACAGACAAGTTTATTTTCATATACAACTACAAGCACTCAAAAAAACTTTAAAAAGAAAAAAAAACAGTAGATTTAAGGTAAACATCCAACTGAAGCTCATTTATTTGCAGTATGAGGAAGCCGAGAAGGGACGTGAAGTCTTCGAGTCAAACGACTACCTTTTGTTTGCTTTCATGAGCAGAGTGATGCTCACATTTAATTCTCGTTGTAGCAGCAATAAGATTGCCACATCTTTTAATATGTGGCTAATTAAGAAAAAGAACTACGAGTAAAATCTAGTGACTTAATTTTTATATGCAACCAATATTTGCTCGCGATATGTTAGCGTAAACTTTTTAAGTTTTAAATGTTGAATAGCAGTTGGTATCGAATTTCAAACCTTAGACCCCTGATACTTGATAGACCTTTGCGCACGGCTTGTTCGAAACAGAGGGATTGCTAAATTATCACTAGAGGAAGACCCAGTAGAACGTTTGTGTGCCAATGACACCTTGTGAAAATACGTTTGAAAATATTTTGGTAGGGACTGGTTAACAGATTTGAGGACAAATTTCGCCATTTCCAGTTTAGCTACATCTCTTACTTTTAGAATGCTTAGACGATCAAAACACGGTGTCACATGCTCGCGCCAATTTAAAGAACAAATTGCGCGCACGGCTTTGTTTTGTAGCAATTGCAGCTTTTTAAGGTGCAATGTACACGTTCAGCCCCAAAGAATAATTCCGTATAAAATATGAGGATAAACTATCGAGTAGTAGAGCATTAAAAAAGCGGAATTGGGTAAATAATGTTTCAATTTAGTTGTTATACCTACATTTTGAGACAGTTTATTTTCAATTTTGGTAAGATGGGGTAAAAAGTTCAATTCTTGATCTAGTTCAACCCTAAATATTTTAACGATTTATCGTTTCCGATACATGTATCATCGTATAGCAGAGAGAATTGTGTTTGAGGGGCTCGGAGCTTGGGGTTTACGACTATAAGTTTTGATTTTGTCGGATTTACTGTCAACTTATTTGTATCCATCCAGTTTTTCAAGGAACTTAATTTAGAGTTACCAATCAATTTAAGATCAGCTATGTTTTTAGCGGTCAGGAATAAACAAGTGTCGTCAGCAAACAGTCTTGGTATAGTTTGTAACGCATTTCTCATATCATTAACATAAAGGATGAAAAGTAACGGGCCAAGGACTGATCCCTGAGGAACACCGCATTCCACGTCAACCAAGCTAGATTTGTATCCAGACAAACAAACTTACTGCTTTCTATTGTTTAAATAACTATTAAGGAGTTTGTAACATGGACCACGTATGCCATAACAGTCCAATTTGTAAAGCAGTATGTCAAAATTAACCGTATCAAATGCTTTTTTTATATCTAACGCTATTACACACTAAAGGTTTCCACTGTTAATATTGTCATAGCATTCAGTAATTACATCAATGAGAGGATATATGATGCTGCGTTTCTTTCGAAATCCACTTTGGCGGTCATATAGTATATCGTGCCTATTAATAAAACTAAGAATTCTGGTTTTAATTAACTTTTCTATAACCTTAGAAAAGACGGGTAAAAGGGAAATTGGTCTGTAGTTTTCGATTAAACTTTTTTCCCCGGATTTAAATATTGGAATAATTTTAGCTATTTTCAAGATATTTGGAAAAACACCTTGGCTGAACATGAATTCGATAAAGTAGATCAAGTAGGGTGCAATGATAAGCGAAGCTGTTTTAATGAAGAACGGTGACAAGTCGTCGGAGCCAGCAGCTTTTTTATTCTTTAAACAATTCAGTTCATTAAAAACTTCACTGGCGGTTGGTGGTATCAACGCAATAGAAGATGCAACTTTGCTAGATTTATGCAGAAAATATTTAAAATTTCTATTTGGTTTATTAATGTTTTGAGCCAGTCTGCGACCTATGTTGACAAAAAAATTATTTAATGATTCGACTATAAGTTCAGGTTCTTTAACGCATTTTTCATCAATGTTCATTACTGATGGTAAATCAAGCAACTTCTTGTTGCCACTCAACAATTGCCGCAAAACGTCCCAGGTTTTTTGAGGGCTGTTTTTACCATCATGTATAGCTTTATGAAAATATATTTTTCTAGAGGCGGTTTTAACACAAGTGAGGCCATTTGAGTATTTTTTGTACATATCACGTTCGATGGGATTTGGGCTCAGAAAATGTGTTCTATGCAGCTTTTGTTTTTTCTTAATCGAGATAAGAATACCTTTTGTAATCCAAGGTTTTTTGTTCAATCGTTTTTGCCTGCGTGATAGTTTCTTAAGCGGTGCATGACGATTTATTGCTAGTTTAATGACCTGAACAAAAGCGGAGAAGAATTGATCGAAATTTTTTTCATCCAAATTGGGCGAGTCATTTCACAGTTTATCCAGCGATGCTTTAAGGTCGCTGTTGAAATTATCACTATTAAATTCTTTAAGTGACCGGGTATAGTGGTTAGTTTCATCAACTTTACGATGTTGATCAAACAGTAGTGGTCAGATCTTTTGATCGGGTAGTGGTCAGTTAACGCACATTTAACAATACCCGGAACTGATTTATATTTAAATACATTGGAATAGACATGGTCAATGGTAGTCCATGAAACAGGAGCAATTCTTGTGTGCAAATCAATCAGGTTATGAAACGAATTACTATTTAGCATATTCAAGTAACTACGTGTATTGCCGCAAGCTTCATTTGTTTTTAAATCGATGTTTACATCCCCCAAAATAACGCAGTTTAAATTATCAGCAGCAATTTTAATTAAAGAATTATTTAATTTATCAAAAAAATCGTTAATATTTGCTTTTGGGTGTCTGTATATGACACAGACCAGGAGGGTCTCACTATTTTTAAATCGTAAATTTACCCAGAGTCTTCGCATTTCCGATCGTTAATTGAATAATTTTGTATCACTTCATACTCTAACGTTTCGGAAACGTACATGGCAACCCCTCCCGCATTTGTCTTGGAATTCTTAGTTACGATATTATATCTAGCCAGGTTGACGAGGTGGAGATTTGATGTGTCCTTTAAACGAGTCTCACTTAAACAAATCAAGTTTGGTAAGGTGTTCAATTCGGTAAGCAGATGATAAAAGTCCTCAACATTTTTTTGTAGTGAACGAATGTTCACGTGCAACGCAAAAAGTCTATCGGTAGCAGGATCAAAGGTAGGAATCGAACCACTATCGTAGTAATCGCACTGCTTAGTATTTTCGGTTAAACCATTTATCATGTCATTAGCAGTTTCAAAATCCTCGACGTTTGGGTCAAGCATAATGTTAGTCAGCTGCTGCTTCACGTCCCCGGCCAAGCGCATAAATTGTCAAGCACAGCAAAAATAACACAGTGTTAAAGTAAAAGCACAAACAATGCCTAAGTAGGCTTAACACAACTACAAACGTAAGCAGAAAGCAAAAAAACAAACAAAAACTACTAATATACCAGAATGCCAAACTAATATACCGGACTACTGACTAAAGATACCGGAATGCAAAACTTTATCCCGCTATTTGTCAGAGATGTAAAGTGACTACATTAATCCACAAATCATCAACTATAACAGGAGTAAATACTATCCACGTGTAAAGTCTTTCACAACCACCATATTTTCAACGTTCCAAACAGGTACAAAGTGCTCTGCAGCAGTCATGCCGAAAGGACGCGCTTACAACATGCGTCCCTTCTGCATGACCGCCACAAGGCCACAACCATCGTATTTTCGACTTTACAAAACAGGTACAATAATACAACAATATAACGACAGCTAGATTTTGGGTTTTACTGCAAAAATTTTAAATAACCACAATAACAACCTTAGATGACGATATCATACAACAATATAACAACAGCTGGATTTTATTGCAGATTATTTAAATTAACTAGAAGAGAAGGACTATTACAAGTTTGAATGATGGTAATTATTACGCCTATATTTTCTCAGCATACATAATTATTTGACGCGGACTCCATCAACAAGCAGGGAATAGTCTCCATTAATAACATCCCAAGATGTTTTTTTATTTTCATTTCTCGCTTTTTTAAATAAGAGCATTAGAGCCTTTTTTTGTTCGTAATAGGGTTTGGGCAAATGTTCAGTTACGAAAACTGGCTTTGCTTCTCTATTTTCAGCATAACGTTCATCGTTGTAGCTCTTCAGGAATTTGAGACGGCTAAATAGCTAGTGCTTATCATCGCTATTATATAATTTTATAATAATCGGACGGTTAACTCTGCCTTTATCAGAGTATATGGGTCGTTGCGGAAGACGATGTATGTCTACTAGTGGTAGTTCATTAAAATCTCCAACTTTGAGATAGATGCTTTTTCAACTTAGTCACAAAAGTAGATCTTGATTGCAAAGCTCTTATATCAGATGGTAAAGCATTCCAAACCTTGGCGCCACTATACTGAATGGACTGTTGGGAAACAGATGTAAAGTAAAAAGGGAGATAAGCATATCTGTTGCGTGTTGAATGAGAGTGAATTGTGTTATTTGGCCGAAAAAGGTTTTTGAAGATAGTCGGTAATTGATTCTGGTTAAATTTATGCATAATTTTCCCATTTCTATTGTGTACATGTCAGTAACATAGAATAAGTTTGTTGTATTGCTGTTAGATTTAACTATAAATTTAGTGACTTTTGAGCAGAGGTTTTCGATTTTTTTGGCTAGCACGGTATTTCCATGATTCCACGAAGTAATGCAATATCGCAGGTGACTAGCTATTAAAGAATGATAAATACAAATGAATTTATTGGAGTTAAAATAAGATTTCAACTAATAAATAATCCCTACATTACGTCTTATTTTTTGAAAAAGAGCAAGCATGTGTGATTTCCATGTCAGGTTTTTATCTAAGAGTACACCAAGAAATCGGGTGTTTTTAACTCGCTCAATAAGCTTGTTGTTAAAACGAAGAATGGGAAACTGCATGTTATAATTTTTTTTGTGGGTATGAAATATTGTGTATTTTGTTTTGTTAGTATTCAGGGATAATCTATTTGCTGATAGCCAGCTGGCTATTATGTAACTCGAATTGTGCTTGGTCATATACTATGTCAATTTGTTTATGTTTAATGAATATGTTAGTGTCATCAGCAAACATAATTGGGTGAGCTTGATCAAGGCAATTTTGAAAATCGTGGAACAGTTTGAGCTTGGGGTGATTTGAGCTGAACACATTGGATGACTGGTAGATGATCTGCTAAGCTATCACCTATAATTCCACTTGAGATCTTGTAGTTAAATCTGTCAGTCCATATGTGATCAATGACAGTGGCACTACTTGCTGTGATTCTGGTGGGTTTATTTATTGTTGGGTGAAATTTATGTTCGTACATAGTATCTGTGAAGGTGTTGGTATGAGGATTGTCAATTTCTAGTAAATTGTATTTAAGTCACCCATGATGATAGCATGTGACGACTTTTTAAGAATTTTCAAGATGGGTGATAGGGTGTTCATAAAATCTAAGTGAAGTAGGTTATCGTTTGATGAGGATCGATACATTGTGCCAATAGTTATGGTCTCACTCTTGTTAAACCGTATATCCACAAACAGTGTCTCACAGATCTTTTCTTTCATAATGGTAAGATCATCTCGCATGCAAGATGATAAATTTTTATCAATATAAAGGGCTACCCCACCATCCAAATTGTTTATTCTGCTTTTACCGATAAATATGTAATTCAGTGAAGAGTTAAACTCTCCTGTTTGGTTTGGTTTTAGTCAAGTTTCATTTATTGATACAATGTGAGGCTTGAGTTTCGTATCAGATAAAAGTGATTGAAGTTTCCCAAAGTTGGCTCGGAGTGATCTTATGTTTATGTGCATAGCTATTAAAGAAGAATTTATTGGATTATTATTTAAAAGGAGTTCTATATCTTCAGAAAAGTAGTATGACGTAAAATTTGAGTCATCTCCAGTAAACAATAAAGATAGCCTATCATCAGCATATATATCATTCAGTACTGAACACTGCAAATATTGTTGGGTACTGTTGACCCAAAATGTTTGGGTACCGTTGTTGGGTATTAAGGCTAAGGCACTTCATTATATTTTATGGGTAAAAGTTCCCAAACAATTTAGTAAGGTATATGATACCCAATGCTAGTACCCAACAGAAACGGGTATTGACTACCCAAAAATTCGGTGCTATTTTGCGTTGGGATTTCGGTATTAAATTAATTGGGCTCCTGCTACCCAAATATGTTTAGGCAATCTTTACTTAAAATGCGATAGGGGGTAACCCCTATATCGCTTGTTTGCAGTGTATTGCTTGAGTTATTACGTTATTCTATAAGGTCTAGTCAACGCCTATTCATGATACTTACATTTGCGTTTCGTGCAGAGCATCTCGTAGGAAGCGAGTTTGATATTTCTACTAACTTAACTGCTCTGATTCATATATACAACAAAAAAAAATAATAATATTTCACTAGTGGTATTTTTGAAAATACGTCATATTGGGTATTCTATACCTAATATTTATACCCAATATTTCTTTAATTTTTGGTTTTATTTTTGCTACCCGCATGCTGTGATTAGTGTAGGCTCTTCGTACATCTCTTCGTATTCAGGACCGGCGCCAAGAAAGGGAAGAGGGGGATGGACATCCCAATCGACATGTTTGGCCCCCCAATCAACAAGCTCACTCTTTTGAAGACAGTTGCTTTTGTACTCAATTTCAAACTTTACCCCCTCCCTGATAAACGCTTAGTCCCCCAAGTCGACTGCTCTGCCGCCGGCTCTGCTTCGTAAATAAACCTTTTCATAAATTAAATTAAAACATTGCTTGCAAATGAACAACAATTTCATCTTGAGTTGCTTAATAGTGTTTAATTTTTCGTCTCAGGCAAAAAAAAAAAACTTTTTAAATCAATTACTGGAAGAAACTCTTTCGTGATAATTGCTGCATAAACATAATTCGTGCATCGAGTCAAAAGTTATATGGGTAGCATATCATCTTTGTCAAAACGATACTCTATCAAATTGACCTTAACTTGTTCACCTATAGTTTTTAGATTCGCAAATGTAGCTAACATACCTTTAGTTGAGAACTCCCTCGAAAGCCTGCTGGATTTCTCACTTAAAAGTATGGTTTTAAAGTTGGCGATAAGAGCGATATTTCACAATGTATAGCTCTTCAATAAGTAAGGTATTTGCAATATGATCTATTCTCTTCAGCGTCGTGCTGTGACTTTTTAGGTTGGTTTAAACTTGAAGGCCAATGGTGGTGTTGCGAATTTCAAAGAGGCTATTGCACAAGTGAGCTTTTCCATAATCTGGTTGCACATTTTATACTTGGTTTCATTAAAAAGTTTTCTGGGACCCAAACGTTTATATCTCGCTTTTGTTTGTGCTCCAGCTAAAAAATGCAAATTTCAAACAAAGGTAAAAACTCTGGAACTGTTGTGAAATGCATTACTTTAACGTACAACAGAGCCGGCAGCAGAGCAGTCGACTTAGGGGGGCCAAGCGTTTGTAAGGGGGGAGCTAAAAATCGAAATTAAACGCAATAACCGCTTTCTTCAAAAGAATAGCCTAAACTTGTTGATTAGGGGGCCAAGCATGTCGGTTGGGGGAGGCCAGGCCTTTTGGCGCCGGCCCAGGCTTACAATTTTTTTTATAACATTTAAGTTTTTAATATTCAACCATCCCTCTTGTAAATTTTCCAAGTGATGCGATGCTTAAATCACTAACATTCAGTGCTCTATAATAATCTTTGGCGTGTGCGATTTCTTAACTGACGATCTGTCTGAACACCTGTATGTAGGTCAATCTATGAAGAAAAAGTATAGTTCTACAAAGTGTCTTTCTGTGACAACAGTAAAAGCAAGCTTGCCGGCTTGTTCTCTTGCACTTGTAGTCTAAATGTTGTTTTCCTCGTTCCGCATTCACGCACACTGCTTATACTCGCGATGCACTGCTGCAATTATGACATTTTTTTGAATGAATTATTTTTCTGTTTGGTTCTGTACATGCATTAGGCTACTGCCTCAATTTTTTTATCACAATGACTAGGCCTACTCTTAGTTTTACCTTTTAGCTGTTTATGCTTCTAACCTATAGCCTTGTTATTAATATTCTTTTTTGAAGGTGATTTACTGTAAAGTAATTAAAGTTGAAGATGTGTGATTTTGATAGCCGCTAAAAGGCTTTCTTTGCTGAATTGTTTTATTAACATTAGTTTGATTGATTTCATTTCATTTTTATCCTCCTGTCACGAGAAAGCGGCAGAGGCGTTATGCATAGGACGAATCCAGACTCGCTTTGGAGTTGCCTTTGTTTCCGAGTTTTCCGCTTGAATTTTGCTTTTGACTACTTCAATTTGCTGCTTGTCAGATTCCATCAAGCAGAGATAATTGTCGTGAAGCATCTTATCCAAGGACGCATCAACTAGGCTTTGGTGGGAGTTGAACCATCAACCTTGTAATCACGGCCGTCGTAAAACAACGTTTCAAACCACTCGGCCACGCTGCCGACTAAAGCTGAATCAAGCTGTCATTCCGAACTTTCGCATCGAGATTTCACATAACAAACGTTCACATCATAGCTACAGCTAAATCACGCTGTCAACCAGAACTTTCGTATAGAGAAACTAACAAAATTGTTGGGTACCGGTGCGTTAAAACGCGGATTACTGTTTACCATTTTTAATTTTTAGCATGAGATTTGGGCATTTTAAGTTGTTACCCAAAATAGTTTGGGTAAATGCTCTTCCCACATATTGTTTTTGGGCAGTGATAGGCAACAATGGGTAAATTAATACATTACCCAATAAGCTTTTTGGGCAATGGTGTTGCCTAAAGTTAAATTTTGGGCAATAGGGTAAGTATTGGGTAAATGCCTGAATTTTTTTGGGTAAAGCGTGTAATTGCCCAATATTGGGTAGGAAAATTACCCAACAAAATTTGCAGTGCAGCGTCAAGATTAGTGGCAGAATGACCATCTGTGCAGTTGTCATACATTTCACTGAAGTCTTTGTTGTTAATATTTTGAAAGGGAAAAGCATCAAGAATACATTGAAAACAGCACCAAGGGATACTGTCGTCCTGATCACAGAGTTTCCTAAATTCAACAGTACCTAATTGAGCGCATTTAGCTTGCACCCAGTGGTCAGGTATATCACAGAATATGCTGCTTTGGTTCTTACGGATTGCTTTTTTGCATAGCGAACATTTAAATTGTGTCATCAGAAGTCAAACAAACAAAACAACAAAGTATAAGACTTTCAACTCTTGAAAATAATTAGTCAATCTGCCAATTGGCTTGAAATTTCAGCAATACTTGCATAAATAATTCCATGTCTATATCAGCACTGCTTTTAATTGATTTTCCTGTTATCATAGAAGATAAAATGTTGTGATCAACAATTTTTTGACTTTTTTTAAATATCGGTACAAAAAAACAACAACAAATAAACATGTTACAAAGTTTAAGGAGGCCTACAACTAAACTCAAGACAGGGTGAATAAAATAACACGTATCAAAACTGTCTTCTTAGTTGCAATACAGTACATGTCAATACGGTGCATAATCATATATACACACTGTGCATACATTGTGTTATATCACTATATACCAATATCGCTGTGAGCTACTGACACAATCAGGTGTTAATGATAGTCCCAATATTTTAACTTGAATTTGTACTGTAGCCTGGTTGCAATTCAGTTAAAAAATTGTTGGTACTTTGTTTATCAGAACAATATATTGGAAATGATCCATTAATCATAATGGCTTGTTGTTAATTTCAAGGCAACATATCACACAATTAAAAACAAGGCCCGCCTTAGTGTAACCGTGAACTCATAGGAACCAGAGCTAAGGTTATCTATACAGTATTCAATTCGTAAGATTATGTCAACATTGGAGGGCAGTCAAAGAAAAAAGTTAAAATAAAAGACGCTTTATAAATAAAGTAGTGAGAGTCTGCTTGCCCAATCACTTCTTTCAAAGAATTAGAGTTTTTTTCTTTAGGTGGTGGGCTTTAATCAATAAGTTCTGCAGCCATTCAGTTGTGGTTACGGCACAATAGTTGATCGAAATGCTATGAATGCTTAGTTTAAAGAGCCTTAAATCAAGTTAATGTCTAGTTTTGTCGCAATCATCTGTTTTTTCCCTTCTCCTTTTGGCTTACAATATATTGTTCCGTTATTCTTATTAGTCCAAACATTTTCTTTGCCAAAGACTTGTTTTGCCAAAATAACCATCTCGAGTTTCTTTTTTGTCAAAGATTCAGTGATAGAAAGTCCAGTTTTTGCTAAAAGCTGCTTCTTGTAATAGATTTGGTTGCTGGTCGAACGGTTTACAAATTTGATTATAACTGGGATTTAGCCATTTCTAGAGGGAGGTAGTTTGTGGGTGATGTCAATGTCATTGGGTACCAAGTTAGTTTTGAAGTGGTTGTTCACAGTGGCTATAATATAGTTTTCAAAGTCTTCGAAGGCATTGGCATTTTCAAAGTTTTCAGATGTGAGACTGCGTAGGATGATGCAATTGCGTCGCCCTTATTGTTCGAGGTCATCAACTGCTACTTCCAGCTTTGCTACAACAGATGATATAGGCCTAACATTGTACTTTAGGTACAGCTCTTCTATCTGTTGGCTTAGTTTGGCAATTTGTAAGCCTACCTGTATATTTTCTTGGTATCCATTTACATGTGAAGAATATTGACCAGATATCAGACAGGTATCAGCAGAACATGTATTGGCAAAACTGATGATGATTTCATTGGTTGGATCTCCACATAGTATTCCTGCAGCTTTTTTTGGTTTTCTTTAATTTCTAGCATTTCGTCATTAAATTTTTTCAGACTAGCTTTCAATTCAGATACAGCCATTTTGTAAGAATAGTGCAGCAGATTCTTTTGCTGGTTGTAAGCAGGTGTAGGTACAAGACAGTATATAAAAGATGAGCCAATTAACAGTTTAACCAAGTTTTCAAATATTTATTACACACATAAATACCTTATTCAAATAGAATCGACAACTAGAAAAACGATAAAAAAGAGTTGAAAGTTGCAAGGAGAAATGTTAAAAGAAAGCGCAAAACTTAAAATGCCTTGGTCCAACAGTGACTAGCGATTGAAGTTGGGAGGAAAAGACAGAAAGTAATTAGTAAGAGTTGATGGTAGAATGTACAAGAGTGCGACCTGCACTAGGCCCAACTGTCTGCCATTACTCGTGAAATGGAAACAAAGCGACAGTGACGAAAAGACAGGTAAGGAAAAAAGTAGCAGAATGAAAAAATGGTAAGAGAGGCACGGAAAGTAATAAGGGTAAAACAAGAAACATATACGTAGGAGGCACAACGAAAACTGTAAAGATGGGAGACACTTCGTAGTGCGAGGTTCGCGGGAAGTTTGGGGGCGGTTAATTGTCGTAGAAGTAAAGAATGTGTTACAGTAGTTTAGACCTGGTCGTATAATCACATTATGTGTACAAATGCAAAAAATTTCAAGCGCATGTGCAGAGGCGAATTAACAGTAATTGGGTCCGTGGGCTAATTTAATTATGCTGAGGCTCCATTTTTCAAGTCCAGTGAAAGCTTGTAGGATGCAACGATACGAACAAAATCGAAAGAGCAATTCGATGGTGAAAATGCAAAACTTCGTATATGCAAATTTTTGATTTTTTTTTATTGGCTTAGATTATTTGTTTTTTTATATTTCATGTTTTGAAAAACTATTTTGGCAAAATGTCGATAACGAAATGACGTAATCGCTTATATTTCAAAACCTCGTATTTCAACTTTTGATGTTTTTAAAAGGTCAACACCTCGTATATCAGGAAAAATTGTTTTGTACAAAAGACTTTTCTTAATAGAATATTCTGCGTAGAAGCAGAGTCATATAGATTTAAACACGAAGTATGAACGTAATAAACTTTTGAGACATTGCGAAGAGAGAAAAATGTTGAAGTCTGTGGATATAAGCTACTGTACCTAACGACGTGGCCCGAATGAATGTTTTCATTTTCAATGATAGCAAAGAAAATCTGGAGCGTTTAAGTACCCCTTCCAGTATATTATGCAACGCTTCAAATCAAAAAAATCAAATCTTCATTATACTCGCCGTGTTACGCCGAAGCGTGTAACGAGTTGCGGGGCCCATCTCCGCGGCTTAGCGCCTGGGCAACACAGCTCCGAAGAAACGTCGCAACGGTGGCGAGTCGTTGGCGACACTGTGCCGATTTGACCGGTCCGAGAATCGAACCCCAGACCTCCCGCACCGAGAGCGTGCGCTTAGCAACTGAGCTAACGGCCGGTTTTATGCAACGCTTGTTAAAGCTATTTGTTTTTAACTTAAAAATTTTGCTAGTATATGGTTATTAAATTCTTATGCAATAATCTCTTTTCCAAGTCGCGGTTTTTGATCTAAACCCCTGCATTTCGATGCTTTTTCTTTCTGCGCTATGTCTTCCTGCTCCAGGGACAGGAACTATTCCCGCTCGCATATTTCGGAATGGTTGCACAGAAAATTTTCACTTTGCTCTCCGGCGATGTGATTGGCTAGAGCAGTTGCGTGAGTATGCTGCGAGTAATGAAATGTTTTGTTTATTCTATTACCACCACCCAACCCCATCCCGAATCACGCATAAGGAACCAAGTTTGTTGGCAATAAAATGAAATCCTGGAGCAACATTGAACCAGACCCTACGAGTAGCAGTCCAGCACACCAGCCGCTACACCACGTTTCTAGTAAACCATTCCGAAATATGCTTCCAGGCATAATTGTTTTTTAAACAAAAAAGGAACGGGAACGCTTTTTTTCGCGAGCGATTGGTTTGGTTGAATAAACTTGCACTGGACGCGCAAACTAAATCTAAGCGCAGGTCATTTCGTTAAAGCATTGAGTTGATGATGAAAGGTACCGCTACGCTAATTTTTTGTTTCACACCAGGGTCCTTGAAGTAAGAGAGGAACGAGATCGCTCATGTTACAACTTTTATTATGGACTGAGCGGATTTAAGAATTTTGTTTGGAAAAAAGGGAGCTAAAAATAAAGAAATGTTTAGTTTTGTAAATTTAGAAGTAACCAAGTACCAATTTTTTAATATGCTTGACTAAAAATTAAGGGGTGCTTTAGCCCCCTCCGTGTTCGCCAACGTTTGATCTGTTACCTAAATTCAACCGTCTTTTCATTGCAGTATACATGTCGCAGCCATCTAGTAGTAGGGGAAGCTTTGAAGCAATTTAAGCAATTTAGTTGACTACTTGTTTTTGAAAAGCTATGATTAAGTTTTTAAAATAAACATAATTCTTCCTCAGACATTGATTAAAATTCGCAAATAAATTCGTAAACTATGGTAATATTTTATGACGTCATAGGGTCAATGACGTCATTTCAGTATGATGTCATGTTCTTTCTTCCTTACGTTGCATTGTTGACGTCAACAATACTTCCTAACGCTGAAATAATATTTTGGTTTTATAATGTCAAAGCGCAAAAACCTCGTATCGTGGTTCAAAAAAACAAACTCCATCAGAATTTGTAAACGCAAAACCTCGTATGCGCTAATTACTCCCGAAAGAGAAACGTTTGAAAGTTTTTGATGACATTGCTAATTCGAGAGTTTTACGAACCAACGTTTTTGATATCACCAAGTTTTTATTTCAACAATTAATTTTCTCAAAACAGTAAAAAATCACATACGAGATTTTGCATTTTCACCATCGAATTACTAAAACAAAGCAATACCAATTCACATAGAACCCGAACGATAGCGCAACATACTGTACAGGGGGAAGTGTGGGACCTATCGGAGAAATTTTACTTAATTTTATTTTTTGTCCAACTGGTTAGACAATCTTAAATGCTTTTTAGTTTAAGATGGACTTTGGTTTGTGGTTAACTTATCCCGCACTCAAACGGAAAGATTCAAAATGCTATGGGTGATTTTATTTGCGATTGAAAAATGTCACTCAAACGTCCGAACGATCCCCACCCATGGTGACCTTTCGTCCACAGGGTCGGAACCTTTCTGACAGCTGCAAATGTGACCTTAAGTAAGAGAAAACGTTTCATGAAGATCGTTTCTTTAATTAGATAATGAACAAATGAGTATTAACACAAAACAACTATCTATAATAAGCGATAATTAAAGCAACATAACCTACACACTGTAGTTAAGAAGATCGGCTTTGAACGTAAAAATCCCGCTCAGCCGCTTCGTCGTTGCGACTGAGACGGGTTGTGGCAAGGTTTTTACAATATCATTCAGCGCCTTTCAGATAGCGTCTGAGTATTTGAACATGTCCGATAGGTCCTGTCCGAAAGGTCCCCTGGTAGCATGGGCGTCCGCAGAAAAAAATGCAGGGGAGGGCAAAAACATTCTCGAGACGGCCATCTTAGTGAAAGCTATAGTCAGGTAAGGTAAGTGATAGGGTGACCAACTGACCATACGTCCGGCATCGGCCGATGCCGTACGTGCAGAACTCTTCTTTCAGGTTATTGTGCATTATGCGGACATAAATCAAATTATGTGCCACTAGGCTTGACAGTCTGTTAAAACAACTTTCTTTTTGCATTGTTTTCTTAGGTCTTGTTATGTATGGTTGGTTTGATGCTTACATTTCAAAACAATCAAATCTTCACTACACTTGCGCTATTACGCCAAAGTTTGTAACGAGTGACGGGGCCCGTCTCCGCTGCTTAACCTTCGAGGAAACGTCGCAACGGTGGTGAGCCGTTAGCGATACTGTGTCCGATTTGCCCAATCCGGGAATCGAACCCCAGACTTACCGCACCGATAGCGACGTTCTGATCCAAAATGTCAAAATAAGAAGTAGTTTGAGCTCTGAAAATCAAACTTATAGCTACGGCCTATAAATCAGTGCTGCTCAATTTTATTATTGCAATGTACCGGCAGCGCGGTTGCTGCCATCAAGGCGTACCGGTAGCACATCAGCAACAAGTCTAAATTTGTTTTACAAGATACGAGATACGATACTCGGTAAATAGGCAAAAACCAGAATTTTTCTATACAAGATGCAAAAAGTAAAATTGGACATGCTGCTGTTGCCGCGTGAATTTGCTAGTATACATACGTACGTCCACATGACGGATTGGTAATCGGCTGAATGGGTGTAGCAGTAACGATATTGCTTTCAAAGTCAGAGATCTGGGGTTCGATATCCGACCTGTTAAATCGAATACAGTGCTGTTTACGGCCACCGCCACATTTCTTTGGAGTTCGAAGCTAAGTTGCTCACGCGCTAAGTTACGGAGACGGTCTTCTCCACTCGTTGTACGCAGCTTCTGGGTAATACGACGAGTATAACCAAGATTTGAGATTGAAGATGAATAAAAAAGACGCACAAACACTTTTAACCGAATTCTTCATCTTATGCGAAATGTGCGCCTGCTTATCTTCCACCAGTCTATCCGATTGTGGCTTGACTGAAGAGTAGCATTTGTCACAAAGACACTTTTGTAGTCTTTGCGTCATGACAAAAGATAAATCGCCATGTATGTTGACCTAAATAGAATGCGATAGTATGTACTATTGCATACGGCCTTGAAAGACGAGCAAGAAACCTAAACGAATGGAATCATGCAGAGAACAAAAAATGAATTGAGTATCAAGCAATAACTCGTACTGATCAACGTAAAATGATGCTCGGGACCTGTACCAATATTTTCTAACGTGCTTAGCACTGGCCTTGGTAACAGCATGCAGTAAACTCATCTGTATTTTTTCAACTTTTTGTGTAGTTTTTTAACTTGCATTTTTTCATGCGTATTTTTTCAACTTTTTTGGTTTTTCAGGGGGGGTAAGTGCCCCCTCTTGCTCCCCCCCCTGCGGACGCCCATGCCTGGTAGCCATTTTGAATTTTCTTCTCAAAATATTCTGGTATAGAAATGTCACCTACATGTATTCTCGCTACCTTCAGTAAGCACGAGACTCACTTAGCTACCCGTGCAAACGAGATCTTAACACTGCGTGCATGCTTCCTAAAATCTCAAAATTATCCTGCCTGATTTATTTTACTTTGAACCAAGAAAAACAGTTTATTTTTGTAGCCACCACGCTTCTTGCTCCATCCTTACACAAACAAGTGATTTTACCACTAGTGAAACTTCACTTTTTTCACTAAAATGAAACCGCAAATTGATCACGTGGTCACGGAAATATGCTGCTGTTTGATAGATCCAATCGTTCGATGGGTCCCACATTTCCCCTACTCGTGTTCTGTGCACTGAATTAATTAGCTTATTGCTTTTCTACTAAGCCTAATACTACGGCAGATGAATTAACACTAGGCAATTGTTATTTTTAAAAAATCAACTCTTCCTTTACTTCTTCAAAAATTTTGTTTTATTTACAGTATGAACAGATCACAACTGATGGCAGAGAGCACAGAGCATCCTGCGTCAGTTTCTGGAGCAGAAAATTCGAATTTGATTCCAAGGGTCATCCAATGGTTTTAAAATTCGTGTTTTACTGCTTTCCTGCTTGACGTTCAGCATAAATGGAACGATGTGGAGAACAAGCCTGCATGTTCGCTAATTGCGCCGTCGCAAAAGACACGTTAAATGATCCCCCATCTTTTAAAGTGGTTGACAGGTGGCCGGCTACTTCTAAGCGAGCTCGTTATAGCGCTTTCATCGCATTGTGGTGATATAGAAAAATATACGTAGGCTACAACTAAATACAAATTAATTTTTCTACCAGTGAACCTCAACTGCATTCTTACAACCACAATTAAAATCAGGGGCGTTACCAGAAGAAAAATAAGGGGACAACAATAAGCCGTAAGATTACTTAATCGGAATATTGATAAATTGACGAAATGCATAAACGGGTAATAACTGCAAACTGCGTGGTACTTACATTAACTTCAGCTTCACAGTTTTCAAAAAGTTTAGTTTCAAATCAGGTGAGTTTTGAAGTTTGATTTTGTTAGAGCCGCAGCCGTGGTTAGCCTAGGGGCATGCTTCCTTTCAAAAAAATTGCCACGTTGCACACTGTGTTCGAAATTGTAATGTCTTCTTATAATGTCTTTTAAAGCAGTATTACAGTAGTTAAAGTTTTAAAACCGAATTGTGATAGCTACACTAACAAATATGTTTTCACTTCTTCCTCGCACAACTTGCGACTGACGAAACAAGTAAATTTATTTCAAACTACACTAACTTACGTGTGAATATGCGCCATATTAGCTTTTTCACATAGCATGGCGCTTATTTGCCGTTGAAATTGAGCAAACAATTGAAACTTGTTGACTGAGCTGGTGTTTGTAATCAATCGCAGCAAAATAAAAACGTAAACAAAATTAATTAAGCTGACAGCAAGGAATTTGCTTCTATGATCGACGAGGTGCATGTAACGGTTAACAAACTCAAAGCGCAAAATTCCGCTTTGAAGCAACCGAAAGCATCGATTTTTGAAAATGGCGCTTGGTGAAAGGGAGAGCCCACTCGAGATAATGACATAAAGAAACAAAAAACTACCCTCCAACCTGGCACCAGCGTTGTTGTGGCTAGTATGTTGGAGTGGGATTATTACTCATGAAGTCGAGGGTTCGATGCATAGGTTTTCAACATAATTTTATTGTGCTTGGCTTTTTAAATACAGTCAAGGCTTGACGACGGTGCGTAGCGTCACTGTGTGGGCCACTTGTACAGCCTCGAACGATTTTGCTCAGTTGACGAAATTATGAAACTTAAATTGCAATCAATTCACAACTTTCGCATCAAATGCAAAATTAAAGGATTGGTATATTTGCTATAAAGTTTATGGCATAATTATGTGGACAATTTAATGAGAGGTCATGGCCCCAGTGCCTCCTATTGCTGGAAGTCTGGCCCGCAGCTGACATCATTTCTTTCAGAATTAACATTCATTTTGGGACATTAATTTTGGGATAGGCAGAAAGATCGATGCGACCAATAAATTTAGTTACTCCTTTCAACTTCATTTATAACGATAACGCGGAATAAAATTCATTGGCTGCGATTCTTACGTTAGGAAATTTCAGCTAATGAATATTAATGTATTGAGTCAACTAATGGCACATGGTAACTTGATTTGTGCAACGCAAACTTGTTGGGCCCCAGGCTTCAATCCGTTCCACCCCCTTCATCCAGTACTGTGTATCATATGTGTTTATTTAAGTCGTAAAATATGTTTACCGAGCAGTTATACCGTTCGAAAATTGTTTTCTCAACTAATAACACAACAAAAAATATTACTAGGCTGACTGAAAATGTAATCTTTCCATTCTGGTATGTCAAACCGAAGTGAGAATATAGTGCATGCTTACAGGAGCAATACCAGTGGTGGTCTTAGGAATGTGCGAACCATGCAGTCGCACAGGCTCCCCCTAAAAAAGAAGGCCCCCCTCAAAAAGAATCATCGTGTTAAGTATGAAAAATTTTTTTATCTTTAAACTTGAACCATATCAATAAAATTAATTTTAGTTTTTTTATTTTAAATTACTTTTAATTTCAATTATTTTTATTTTTTGTTTTTATTTTATTTAAATTATAATTATTTTTTTATTTTTGTTTAATTTAAATTTTTTTTTGTCTTTTTCATAATTTTATATTTTATCGTTTTATTAATTTAAAATATTTTTTTTTATAATTTTTTTTTAATTATTTTTTTTTTATTTTAAATCATTTTTAGTTTAGTTTTAGAACCATATAAAAAAACACTTTTTTTGTAAACTTGAACCGTTTTACATTATTGGAATTAGTTTTAGTTCTTCCGAATAGGAACCACCCCTTTACCACCTTTAAAAATAAGACCTCCTCAAAAAGAATTCCTTTTGAATATAAGGCCCCCCTCAAAAGGAATTAATGCGGAAACTCCAAAAAGCACTTCTCTTTATGTTAACTTGAACCAAACCATTAAAATTTATTTTAGTTATCCCAAATTTAACCTCCCCTACAAAATTTTCATTTTAACAAAACTCTTTGCATTGAAACACAGCAAACAATTTGTCTGAACTATTTCTTGTTTTTATCTCTAATTAAAGCTGAACCACCTCAAAGTGAAACTTCTCAGTTTCTGTATCTTATGATTATAATAGACTGAGTTATACCCCACTGTGCAATGGCTGAATCTTTAGCAATGATGATTAGTTAGTGTAATGTAGACTTCCTGAAAGTTAACAGAACGTATCTTACGGGTTTACTCTGCATTTTAAGATAATAGTTTTGATGCTCGATTAGGGTAACATGACCTTTTATAGAGCATGGTTAATTTTGGTTCCTTCCTTACGGAACTGGACTTTTAAAACCTTTGCTGTTTGTAACTAAAATGCCTCTACGCTGCATAATTATTGTCGCATAGTTTAAATCACGTAGACTATGTTCAGTTGTTCACTGTTTCCTCTAAGATGTGAAATTTGAGAAAAGTGAGAAATTTTGGGTAAAATTTTTTGATTTTTCTTTTAGCTTGCCAACTAGGCTTGTGATTTAGCCGAATTTGAATCAAAGTGTTCAATGCTTTGATGCAGAATAAACATTTCATAAACTTTGAGACGTAAATTTGATCTCTCGTCCTTTAACCCCCCAAAAGCATTGGGCAAAATTTTTCTTAAAATTTCTATTTGGGCAAATTCGCACTTGCTAAAAACTTAGAAGGAACAGTGGCTATGCTGTGTATATCAGGTCATATTGGTGTTAAGCTTTTCTTGGTTGTTGCGCTCTGGTAATATTGTGCAGTTTGAGGTTGTTACGAAGTTTTTTTCTTATTAAGATTGTCTGAAATAATCAGTACGTACACCTCATAATAGATGCCAAAACTTTTTCCAAGATTCTCGCGAGACTTTGAAGTTTTCAGTATTTTGGTTTGCTACACATTGTACTACATGCGTATCAAACTTACATAGAGTGGTTTAAATTACTGAAAAGAAATTAGCACAGTGACAGCCACATCAATGTACAGTAATTAGTGTAACAGCCACAAATATTTTTAGACATATTAAATCGGTTGATGTTGACAAATTTTGTGATGATTTGGAGTCATCTTTAACGCCTCTTACCTACGACTTAATTCATTCTCCCTTAACTCCTCAATCGCTGAATGACAACTTCAGTCGTTTAATTAAGACAATCTCGGACGTGATTGAGACTCATGCTCCATTACAAACTGCATCTAGAAGGCAAAAGCGTCTGCAAAAACGACGTTGGATAACAAAAGGAATTCTTATCTCCATTAAAAACAAGCAAAAATTATACAAAACATTTTTTCTGGGGGGTAGCGATTTCGAAAAATCTTCTTATAAAATTTATGCAAATAAATTAACTAGAGTAAAAAATCTATCTAAGAAGTTGTATTATCATTCTGCCATTGCTGATCGAAATTCCAATCCCAGAGAAATATGGAAATTTATTAAAACAGTAATTCCTTCCAAGAGTTCAACAAGCTCGAACCCCACTGAGTTAAATGTTGATGATCGGACTGTTGAAAATACCAATAAAATTGCACTTACATTTAACAATCATTTTGTCGAAATTGGTCGCTCTATTGCACGAAGTATCAGACATTCTAGCGAAGTCAACTTCAAAATGTTGTTGAAAAAAACTGTATCGCAAACGATTGTTCTTGACCCGCCTCAACCAGTAGAAATCTTCAATGCCATAAATTCCTTAAATCCCCACTAAGCTTCTGGTTACCACAACATTTCATTCTATTTCTTACGAATTGAAAACAAAATCTTAACCCCTGTGCTATTTTTCTTTTTGAATGTGTATTTGAACTTGGTGTATTTCCCCAAATCTTTAAAACAGCTAAGGTCATTCCTATTCATAAATCCGGCAACAAAAAACTAGTGAGTAGCTATCGTCCAACTTCTCTCCTACCTTCACTATCTAAAGTTCTTAAAAAACTGATCAAACATCGATTAGTAAATTTTTTTAACAAACACAATGTATTATATGACTACCAATGTGGATTTAGGAAAAAGCATAGTGTTATTCATGCATTGTTAGATGTTGCTACCCTCACTTATGATGCGATGCAAAACAATTCTTATACAGCCTTACTTTTGATGGACCTGCGCAAAGCGTTTGATGTTGTGTCTCATCATATTTTATTGCGTAAATCATACCATTACGGTGTACGAGGTCCAGCTCATTCCTTAATTGAGAGATATCTCACATCGCGAAAGCAATTTGTTTCTATTAACAACCAACAATCTTGTACCAAGTGTATAAATATTGGTGTCCCTCAAGGGTCTATCTTAGGTCCTCTTCTCTCTCTGATATACATCAATGACCTTAGTAACGCTGTATCCTCTTGCCCTCGTCTCTTTGCTGATGACACCTGCCTAGTTGTAAGCAACCCATGTTTAATTGAACTTGAAAAAAACTGTAAAACTGAAATGCAAAACCTCCTTCACTGGTGCAGCGCAAATGCTTTAGAAATTAATCCTAATAAATCTGCAATAGCAACCCTTCCTTCATAATTAAGATCTCCTTTTCCAGAGTCAAATATATATTATAACAACGCATTGATAGAAATGTGCGCTTCCTCAAAATACCTCGGCATAAACCTAGACACTAAACTCGATTTTAAATCTCACATTGCTAATATCGAAACCAAAATTTCTAGATCAGTTGGTATTTTAAGTAAACTTCGCTTTCTATTTCCTCCCTCCACTCTCCTCCTCTTATATTTCACACTCATACACCCTCACCTACTCTACGACCTTCCACTCTGGGGTTGCACCTTCGGCTTTTACTTGAAAAAGCTACAGTTTTTGCAAAATAAAACTATTCGAATTATCTCAAATACCAGCCGTCGATCTTCCATCACTCAACAATACCACAATCTTGGGGTTCTCAAAATCATTGACCGATATACGTACGAAGTCGCGAAGCTTATGCACCAACACACAATGCAAAAACTCCCTCATTGCTTCACTTAATTTTTTCTAACATTTCAGACATTCATGCAAAAAATACCAGATCGAATTCCAAAAACAACTTCTACCTCCCTAAGTATTCTACAACACGCTGCCAAAAATCAATAAGGTTTCAAGGGCCAAAAATATGGAACTCGTTGTCTCCCGAAATAAGAAATCAACCGTATTCTAAATTTAAAAATAACCTTAAAAAACATCTTCTGGAAAAATATATCTAGGTAGTAATGAAAACATTTACGTTGTATTTTATACCTTTTTTAATTTTTGATGAAATGTTGCTTTTAGCAACTTTCAATCTCGGGTGTCTGCTTGACTAGAAGACCTTAAACGGTCACTTCGCGGTCGCCTTTCCAGTTTACTTCTCTTGTTTTCTTCCTTGTTTATTATGTGCATGATTATTTTTTACGCTCGAAAAATAAATGTTACTACTACTACTACTTGGTGGCAGCTTGGTAGCCAGGGTGGTAAAAGGATAAACCCTCGGCCTTGGTCCTTCCATCTGTCTTGGAAGAGATGCCCCGCCAAACGACGACGACGACGACTACTACTACTGATTGGAAGTTGCAGTTTGTAGCAGGGCCGGCGCCAAGGGGGGTCTGGCCCCCCCCAATCGACATGCCTGGCCCCCCCAACCGACATGCCTGGCTCCTCCAATTAACAAGCTTTCTATTTTGAAGACAGCGGCTGTTGTTCTTAATTTTAAACTTTGCCCCGCCCCCCGGATAAACGCTTGGCCCCCCTAAGTCGACTGCTCTGGTTTGAAGAAATAATACATTGTTTTAATGTTGCATTTTGACTTTGTGACTAGAAGAGTTGTGTTGAGAGATTTCTTGTTTCAAATGTTACTTGGAAACTAAAGTTGTGGTGATTAAATTTTAATTTTATTAATTCAAAACCACTGATTATGATGTATTCAAAAGCTCAGAAAAGAAAATCATGGAAGCAACCATCAGAGCTGACTCTTTGCTGCTTCACCAGAACTAAGCATCATTTTGCGAATTATGTAAGCAGTAGCTCATTATATTTTTGAAGTGTAGGGAGTAAACTTCTCTTAATTTTTCGCTTAATGCGAATAGTCCAAAATATGAGAGCAAAATGGTTTTATCTTGTGCGTAAAGATGATGAAAAGTTAATTGGAAGTGGTGCGATATATCACAAACCACACTACGTAGCAACCTTGAATTGAAGTGTTGTTTAAATATTAACAGATTACCTTTTATGAGTTAGATGAGAAATTTGCAAGGGACAAATTAATGTTTCGACTATAACAAAAGTCTCGTCAGCCTTGCTACGCACAGCCAATCCAGGCTAAACTCATTCCAGACTGTAAAGACTCTTTTTTGCGTTGTTTTACCTGGATAATAATAAGGTCATAATAGTGATGAGACCATAATAAGGTCGAAACGCGTCTGCAGCTGCAAATGAGTGAGTTGCCATGGGGGCTTCTAGTGATGTGGGCTAGTTAGGCTACCGGTAACTTAGTTTGGGGTTAGTAGTTATAGACTCTTTCATTGAGTATCGTTGTTTGGGGCCAGTCTCCAGTTAAAAATAGAGCACAACCTAGAAAAGAGATGAAGTGGAGATGTCCTGGTAAAACAATGCAAAAAAGAGTCTTTACAGTCTGGAATGAGTTTAGCCTGGATTGGCTGTGCGTAGCAAGGCTGACGAGACTTTTGTTACAGTCGAAAGATTACCTTTTGTTTCTAAAAATCGAAGAAAAGATATTTTTAAATTAGAACAGTAGCAATTCTTACTGTATAATAAGAAAAGCAGTTATTAAAGGAAAGAAGGATGAAACAGATGAAGTAATCTCACAGACACAGTCCAGTTTTAGGACCATCATAGCAGTTCTGCAGATATTTCAGTAAAAAGAAAACTAATTAACTGGAAGCTTTTTGCCTGAACTTCGCACACTCAGTTGCTTATCCTTACAGGTCTGCATCAGCAATGTGCTTGATCACAAGTAAATTTATTGCGAAGTACATTTTGTTTATTATCGTTATGAATTGCCACTAAGTGCAAAGAAAAGTATTGCAAGCTGTCACTAGCAGGTGCAGCAATATTGCATATAAGTTGTTGTTAAAATTAATCATTGCGAGTATACCAAAACTGATTTGCCGTTAATATAGCCAACTAGTTCGTGGTTTACTCAAGCTATCAATATTGTATATATACAGTAGATTAAGCAAATTATTCCATGTCTCAAAGCTTTTTTAAGTTCTGGGAGATTTTTAATGAACCCTAGTTTTGCTATAGTCTACCGGTACCAATTACTGGCAGTAAACGATGTTTCTACATTACATGCATTAAATGAGCTTGCTTGATTGGCGCTTTTCAAGTAACTTCTTATCAAATGCCTATTATAATGTGCTTTAGTACACACTACAGCGTTTTGGAATTTGGATCCCAAAAGACCCCCCCTATAATTGTTGCACAGGCCCCCCTTCGTCTAAGACCACCGCTGAGCAATACATTTCCAAGCGGCATCAACAAAAAATCTAAAATTTACCTCAATATAACCGCCTTTTTCGAACCTTTACCCTAATCAATTAAATCCATTACTATTAATCAAGTTCCAGTTCTCAATGTCCTCTAGACCAAAGTGTAATGATGGGCGGTGAAATTAGAACGTCGAAAATCTCAAATTTACAACAAATTGTATTGAACTAGGCAGTTGTTGTACTGATCTGCAGTGAAATATCATTCTGTTTTGTTTTTGCGTGCCACAGTACCAGCAGCGGTTCCCAACCTCTTTTTCTTCTTTACCCACTTTTGATGTGACTGATCCTCAATTATCCACAACAATCTATTACTGAAGTTTACTTTACTAATATCAATCGGTGAGGAGCAAAAAAGGGGTCCAACTAAACACCGAAAAGGACTGAAACAGCGCCAAGGACGACAAAGGACCTCAAATTGATGTACTAAGCACCGAAAAGTACGACAAAGGACCCTAAAACACTAACCCTAAAATAACCCTAATCCTAGCTCTTACCTAGCCCTAACCCTAGCGTAACCCTATAACTTTAACCTAACCCTAATTTAAAGTCCTTTGTCATTCTTTGTTATGGAATGATTCCAAGTCCTTCGTCGTTCTTTGCGGTGTTTAGTAGATCAATTTAAAATCCTTTGTCGTTCTTTGCGGTGTTTGGTACATCAATTTGAGGTCCTTTGTCGTCCTTTGCGGTGTTTAGTACGACCGCAAAAAAAAAAAAGGTCAACACGTCTGTATTCCAGTGAAAACATCGGTGAACAGCAAAAAAGGTGTACACGTCTTCAGATGTCCTGTATTCCAATGCTGGGAGTGATATTCCGGGACAGGACGGTGTTATTTTTCAGGGGGTGTTTAATTCCCCACCTAAAAACCCTAAGTTTCCCACCGGTTGGGAACCAGGGCACTACAGCATGTAACTTAAATCGTACCATTTGCTCCAGAATGCCAAAAAATCAAATCTTCATTATATTCATGTTCATCACTCTCAAGCGTGTTACTAGCCGGTGGGGCCCATCTCCGCAGGTTAGCACCTGGGCAACACAGCTCCGAAGTAACGCCGCAGCAGTGGCGAGCCGTCAGCGACACTATGTTCAATTTGACCGACCCGGGTTTCGAACTCCAGACCTCTCGCACCGATAGCAATGTTTAAATTGTATGTTAAATAAAGCTTTAAAAGGTTTTTCTTTGCAAACAAAACAGAAGCTTAAGCATTGACTCGTAGTAGCATGATATCAAACGGCAGTAGTGGAAGAATTTTTTCTGCCCTACTTTGAAACTCACAATTGAAAAAAGCTCTTTCTTGGTGAGTATCGCTGCATTATAGGTCTAATAAAACTTACTCCAGTTTATTCAAAGAAAAATCTTCTGATTAAACGTACTTCAAAGGTAAAAGCACTAAAAGGTGTTATAGGGCTGGGTTACATCAACAATCAATGAAACAAAAGTTAAGTAAAAAACTTAATTTGACAAAAGTAATAAAATGAAGAAGACAGTAAGTTGGTGCTTTTATTTAAACAACCGAGAGGCGAAACGTGAGCTTAAAATCTTCAACAACGGCAAACTATTGCCATACGGTCCAACTCCAACCTACAGTATCTTGGTGTAAAGCTGGACAGGTCGCTCATTTTCCGTCATCACCTAGAGGCATTGCACAAGAAACTGTCTTCTCGCGTCACACTGTTGAGGCGACTTGCAGGTTCGGGATGGGGTGCAGGAGCCAAAACATTGCGAACAGCTGCCTTGTCCTTGGTCTACTCTACAGCTGAGTACTGCGCACCTGTTCGGTGTTGTAGTGCTCACACTCGGCTAATCGACAGTGTTTTAAACGACGCCTTGCGCATTGTCACTGGATGTCTGCGACCCACTCCAACGGACTACTTGCCAATCCTCGCAAGCATCCAGCCCGCTGAGCTTCGCCGTCGAGGAGCGACCTGAACCCTGATCATATTCTACATGAGCAGCTGGTCGGGAAACACAATGCGCACCAGGGAAGGCTCAAATCAAGATGCCCGTTTGTACCCGCTGCACAGAAACTACTGGATAGTCTGACCGAATCAGGCATTCGTGCAGCGCCACGGATGGATTATGTATGGAACATGGAGTACTTGAAAAGTGCATCAAGGCTTCATGCTTTTATTCCCAGGCCAGTTCTAAGCCTCTTGGAATGGGTTTGCCCAGAACATCTTGGGTAAAACTGAATCGTCTGCGGACTGGCGTAGGGCGATTCCATTCATCCATGAACAAATGGGGTGTTGCTCCTTCGCCGAATTGTGAGTGTGGCGTCTCTGAGCAAACTGCAGACCACATCATTTCTGCATGCCCCCTACATCGTGCATTAAAAGGAATACAAGGTCTGTTGGCCATGGATGATGACACCCGACGCTGGCATAAAATCAACTCCGTCAACATCTAAACATCTAAACTGCTGGCTTCGTTATTACCTTGATGGTAGGGGTAGCTAGCAAAAAAATTTTGGGGAGCAAGCAAATTATAATTGGCCAAAGATAACAATAAATTATAAGAATGTTTTAAGCATACGTCATGTTGATTTCGTCAAAAGAGGGGGGCAGTGCCCCTGTTGCCTACCCCCGATTACGCCACTGTCCGATGGTAACGAAGCTTGATAGGTCTGTCTACAGTAGACGTGATGTTGAATTTTGCAGTTTCACAACGAAAGCGCTATCATGCCGGTCACTGGTGTTCGTCAGCAAAGCGAAGATTTGCGGGTTGGTGAAAGACAACGCTAACGGTGCGGTAGGTCTATGGTTTGATTTCAGCACTGGTCATTTGTAACAAATCTGTGCGACATTCCTGGGTTGGTCAAATTGAACCTAGTGCATCATCGGCTCACAACCGCTGTATCATTTCTTTGACGCTCTATCATCGCGCGAACATTAACACGCGGGAATGGACCCCGCCACCGTTACACGCTTCATCTAATAGTAAAATGCTTTAAAAAATTGCTTCCAACGTTGGGAGAGAGAAATGAGGCGATTCCGAAAATAGAGATGGCGAAAGGAGAAGTAACATACTGTATATATAACATATCGGTGCGACAAAACGGGATTAGTGAAAAGAAAAGTGCTTGGTAATTTGAAAAAAGAACTTGAAAGATAAAAAATGTGTCATAATCCGTTAAAATATTTCTGTAAAACATGGTAAAAATTAAAACCCAAACAGCCTATTTCTCCCTCGATGCGATCGTCGGGAGGAGCCTGAGCATAAAAAAGGATAAACGTGACAAAAAAAATAATAACAAAAAGTCAAAAAATCCCGTTACTACAGGGTGGAAGCGTAAACAATAAGCTGTTTGTAACTGTACGTTACATTTTTGCTGTTGTAAAAATCGCAAATACAGTAGGTATAGGGCGTCATGAGAGAATGAAAAATAGAAGAAAGCAAACACAATGCTGTAGACATTAACCACGGCGTAAAACATAGTCATCAACACAATATAAAAGCCATTATGACAAAACAAAGACAGGGGGGCTCTGCGGGACAAAATTTGCCGAAGCAAAAGATTGATAGAACTTTGAATTTTCACTGTCCCAACATTTAAATAGTTTTGCATACGTCATTGGGTTTGAGTACTCACCTCGCTTATTAAAACATTAGTAATCAAAAATTTAAAAACCAACTTTTCATGATATTATCAGTATTACCCCGAAGCGTGTAACGAGTGGTGGGGCTTATCTCCGCGCCTAAGCGCCTGAGCAACACAGTTCCAAAAAAACGTTGCAACAGTGGCGATTGGCGAGCCCTTGGCGACACTGTGTCCGATTTGACCGGCCCGGAAATCGTACCCCAGACTTTCCGAACCGTTTTCGGTGTCTTTAACCACTACGCCAAACGGCTGGTTAAAAGTAGCAATCTCAAGTTGAAATCAATCATTACGCAGTGTGCAGGTTGGCATCTTTCTAATTTGAATACGCAATACTTTTTCATTAAATCAATGTTTAATTTCTAAATATTTTAATTTGCAATTGTCAGCGAAAACTTGGTTAATGTTTGTTTACTTGTACGGATATTCTTAAACCTACAATGCTAAACTTCCATAAAGTCTGTGAAAGATTGAGAAATGCTGTGTCCGTGGAAGGTGCGCCAAATTGCGAGGTGATGCCTGCAATTGTGTTTGATGCAGAAAATAACAATATGCACGGAAAGTTGCAGTTTGTATTCAACACTTGGTTGCAGCTTGATCATACCAACGCTGTTTACACACTGACTCCAGCTGGACGTTGCAAAATCGACAATTTTACGGGAAACCAACTTCTCAGAATATTTTGCAACTTCGTGTGGAATAGAGAAGAAATAAACAAACCAGGAAAATACCTGGAATTTTTGGTAAACGACGAGGTACGTTTGATCATATTATTTGTCAAAGACAGAGCCATTCCAATCACCCCACCGGATTGCGACAGAGAAAAACGTTTGTTCCAGAAGCTATTTCATGATGAATTTGTAGAAAAGGAAAAGAGTGGATTTTATCCAGAGGAATACGTAGATGATGCTATACGGCAAATTCGAAAGAAAGCTAGTGAGGAATATCCAAAGTTTTTAAGCACAAAATTGGCCGAATGTTCTTCGCTCACATGCCAATATGCTTTTCTGGGTTTGCTGGTAGACTTGGCAGTTAGAATGGACGAACAGGAACCTTATCGAGGAACAAATACATTGGTTCAACACATTCCTTTTCCAGCCGGAGTCAAAATTGCTTTCGATCTGGAAATGTCTGGATTGGTGTGGAAGTTGTTCGGACAACGAGAACATCTGACAAGAAATGTTTACGAACAAAGAGCACAGACTTGTGTGGATGCATTTAAATATATACTACAACGGTAAGTAATACAATCAGCCGGTATGTCAAGGAATTATTTCTTTGCCACGATGTTTTAAATCATTTCCTAAGAACTTTACCAAATGTTTTTTTTGTTTCTTTATTGTTGTAAAACAAAGACTGGGATCGTTGTCTTAAAATGAGAAAAGAGTTCAATTTTGAGGATCTACATTCTACAGTTACGCTGTTATGGCGTCTATCCGTAATCAATCGAAAAACAGCCTTGGTGAGGTTATCTTATGTAATATTTTAGTGATCTCTGCTGCAATTTGTTGCATAAGTCATTGAAGATGAGTTGCTACACAAAAACGATTGGGACAAGTTTATACAACCTTCAAACTTACGTGAAACTTCACAAATAGGCTATGTAGTCGAGTATTGTTTTTCAAAGTAAATTGAATTAATCTCTGGCGTAAAAGATAGACTTTATTCAAAAGCCAGATTTTTGGACCAACATTTAAGTGCATGCTTTATGAACCAGCTCCAACAGCTTACTGTTATATTTTATTTTTCAGGAGGTTACCTCCTACGAAAGGGCAATGGAAACCAGCAGATGTGCAAAACGTTGTGGATCAAGTGAAGCAGCTCTACAAGATGGAAGATTAAAAGATACTTCATATGATAGTATAATTTAATTGAAGTAGGCCTATTATAGTAGATAAGATTTTTTTCAAATTAACTGTAAAATTTTGATAATTATTACGCAAAGTGCAAAATATATACCTTTATTTTTGTAGATAATTTTGTATTTGCTCTAGCTAGAACATGTACCAGTGTCTACACAGACCAATTAGAGTTTTTAGACTAGGCGTGAAAACTGGTCGTGTTGCGCAAAATTTAAATATTCAAACTTCGCAGACCACACAGCAAGAACCTTACGTAGATGAGAAATCATTGATGCAAAATGTGACTAACCTCGGTTTTAAATTCTTCACATATTGATTGTTCTGTTCCCTTGTTTGGTCAACTGTAATCTTCTTCCTTCCTGCCGAAATAGCTTAGGATTGAGTATTACTCCGCTTTGATTCATGCTGGTCTAAACACTCTTGGCTTATCTCTACAGCTTTATTTGGCATAGGCTATAGCTTTATGCTACAGTTTTATGTGTGGCTACAGCTTTATG